>JAVBJF010000042.1:132302-851911 GCA_033439095.1 Pseudococcus viburni | reverse complement strand
CTCGTTCGAGACCATTTGCTTGTGAATCCATGTTTTCGATGAATTTGGAAAACAAATAAAACTTTTTCTTCAATGATACGACTTTTTCCCAATCAGTTCTTATTTCTTTTGACCCTTTTGATAAGAACCAGGAAATCATTATCTGAGATGCGGTGTCTAATTCGTTTTCTTTTATAATGGATTCGAAGGTAGCATAGTTCTGTTGGAAGCTCATGATTAGTTGTCTCAGGTTCACTTGCTGGTACATCAATGGTTGATTTTGTAGAGTATTCAAGTGAGACGACAATTGTTTGAATGGGTCGTTGTAATGGTTGTTTATGATTTGCCAGGAGCGTTCGTAAGTATTTTCACTAATTTTGATATTCTTGATGAGATTCTTCACATCACCATCCAGGCAGTTGTGTAGTCAGATATTCTTGTCGAGGTTACTTATATTCGGTCGATTATGGATTAAAGTTGTGTAAAGGACAAGACAGTCAAACCTGGAAACTCAAATACCTTCATGACGTCACTACTCATACCACTGAATGCCGTTCCGACTTTTTTTTTTCAAAGTCCATTATTTTACGTAATTTTAAATAGTTTTGAATTTTCTGAAAAAGTTTTCCAACTCCAAATGTTTTCCTCGTAATTTTTTCAACTCCTAATTTTTTTCTCAGAAATTTCTCAACTGAAATTTTTCTCTGATGTTATTTTTCCACGACCGAATTTTTTTCTGACATAATTTTTCCACGACCAAAGTTTTTCTGAAGAATTTTTCCATTATTGAACCCACATCTTTTTTGAAAAGAATGACTTCTGTTTGATTGACGTCGCAAAAATTTTATTTTCTCACAATTTTCACATCTGAAAATTTTCCACGTCCAATCATAATTTTTTCAACTCGAATTTTTTTCCTCAAAATTTTTATGGCGTCAATCAAACAAAAATCATTCTTTTCAAAAAAATATGAAAGTTCAACGATGGAAAAATTCTTCAGAAAAAAATTTCAGTGGAGAAAATTAAATTACATATGTCAGAAATATTTCAGTTGAGAAAATTCTGAGAAAAAAATTACGAGGAAAAAATTTGGAGCTGGAAAACTTCTTCAAAAAATTCTAAAATGTTTAAAACTGACGTAAAATATTCAACGGCATTCAGTGGTATGAGTAGTGACGACATGAAGGTATTTGAGTTTCCAGGTTTGACTGTCTTGTGTGAAAAGGTTCTTGAACTGTGTATATGCAAGCTTTCCAGCATGAGGAAAAGCTTGTGTATATTCATGCGTACTGTAAAAACACTGAATGTCATGTCAGACAAAGTATTAATCGGTACTGAATTGAACTACTGAGTACAAACATAAATCGAGATCACCTGAGTAACATGATGTGCAATAGTAAGCGCACATCATAGGGTGGTCTCAACTTGGAAGAGAAGGGGAAACACGCAAACAGCGTATCAGGTTTTGCTGATCATAGTAAAAAAACACATTTAATTTACACCAGATTATAGCATTATGCAGCTATACACTTATGTTTCTGCAAAACTTTGCTAATAAGGTTATCCTACTACAACGGGTGGCTAACAGTTATTTTTTAACAATAGTTTTTTACCTAAGCACACAATACAAATAAATTCACAGTTTTTTGTAAATTTCAAGAGATGTAACAGTAATTATTTGTTGATAATATAAATGAAAAGTAGGTACAAGTTGATTACCATACCAGTGACTCCCTACTAAGGCAAGTAGCGAATTACCATTTGGATACTTGTCACTATTGGGTGTATGGAATAATATTACAATTTCAAATGCATAAAATCTTACAACTTGAGATAGCTGGGCATCATTGTTGGATTGATTTCTGACTCCTCCTGCTGGTGTGCACAATGTTTCTTGTGTGATGTCTGGCATGTTCTGTGTGAATGCAAATCGCTGTGCTTTCCGTTTGATTAGTGCTTTCTTCGTGGGACAGGAATTGTCACCAGTGTGATGTCGAGGAAGATGGGCAACTTGAAGCGTAGTGTCGTAGTTGGCACAATTGATATAGGTTGATGCTTCAGGTTCATTTGGTGTTGCCACAAAGGCAGCATTCTGGCAGTATTTTTCTGGATGGCCTAGTAGATGAAATCGTGCACAGAGGGTGACAAGTGACAAGTATAGATGCAACGGTCCCATCCTATTTGTATGCCTGGAGACTTCACCATCTACCATAAACACAGCATCTCACCGGCATTTTTATATTAAATGAAACATTTGAAAAAATTGAAAACTACATCAATAAAAATTAATTTTAATCCTTGATCACAACAGTTTTATCATTGCACTTAGTGGGAGAATAAAACCATCAACTCTCTAAATTTGAATCAGTCAAAATTGACTGATTTAAATAGACAGAATTGATTCACTGTTGAATTCAGTGAAAAAATTCACCGATTGAATCAGTAAATTTTGACTGATTTCAATCAGTCAATTAATTTTTACAGATTCAATAATGAAAATTCACTGATTGAATCGGTAATTTTTCACTGATTGACAGTAAAATGTCACTGATTAACAGGGGGGAATCAGTAGGTAGATTTTTTACTGATTCAATAATGAAAATTCATTCACTGATTTAATCGGTAATTTTTCACTGATTGGCAGTACAATGTCACTGATTAACAGGGGGAATCAGTGGAATTTGACTGATTATCAGTGACTTAATTTTGTCTATTTCATCAGTCAATTTCGGCATTTTTGACTGATTCCAATTTAGAGAGAATCAGAAGCTTTCTTTCCCAGTAAGATATCTGGCGTTTCCATTTACATTGCTAGCTTGGTTCAAGTTATTGAGAACCATCCTTTTCTATTCTGGTGGGTCTCTGGCTGATTGCCATCAGGCAAATGGATACAAATGTGGGTACAATTGATCGCACCAAGATAACGTGGAAATTTGGCGATGTCAAAGAGATCTTGACTAATTCTAGCCTTTTCATCGTTTGTTTGAGGCATTCTTACATACTCACACTGGATGTAAGCGAGCGATGTAATGACTGCCCTAAATTTCCTCATTGACACTTAACCAATCAGGAATTCCATAGGATTCTCCTCTGTTATATTGACTATATGGAACAATCCCATCAAGATACGAGTAGAAAAAATTATAAATGTTAACTACTGACAATATGATTCGGGTCGAAGCAAAACAAACAGCGAGGTGATATCTCAAGGGGAAAAGTTCCCCTTGCAAGAAAATTCTCCTCACCGCGATTAAAATCATCGGAGGATATCTTCTTTCAGAGATATGCAGTAAAACCTCCTTTTATAAACTCCTCTTTCCTACTAGGACCTTTAGCTAAGATTTCATAGTCAACCCCCGAACTCTCATACCGGAAATTTAGCAGAGCGTTGTTGTGAGCAAACACGATGTCTGCTCGTTGCTCTTGCGTGAGCTGGGGGTCTGCGGCTGTAAAAATGAGAAAATTAATTCCAATTCTGATAATAGTGCCTGTAATATTTTAATCCTAAGTATTTTTCCAGGTAGGCGGAACATGCTGAGCAAAGAGGTAACGAATTCAACCTCTTCGATCTGAACGATCAATCAAAATATGTCTAAAGTCACTTTTTAAAATAACTAGATCTGCAAATGAATTCGGAATCAGCCCAAAACACCTCTCAAACGTTGACTGATTTTATATTGGTATGGTACTCCAACTAATGTTTGAGTTTTTCTCCTTGAAATAAGCCTATCTACAAAACGATTAGGATTAGCCTCTTCCCAACAACAACAACGGCGGTGGTGGTCACAGTCACAATTACAGCCACGAGAAAGGCGGTCACAGCAATCACAACAATGGCGGAAATGAAGGCCACAATGTATCTGCATTTTCTTTTTTTTCAAAATGCATATTTCAAATTGAAGCATTGCCACCAGTACACATGTGTGTAACAGGTAGGCACTACAATGCCTCTCAACATTTCTATCCTAACACATAGTGGCCACAAAATAACACCCGTCAAGACAGTCGAGAATGTGCACCTCTTATCCTAGCACAGGTTAAGCATAGCAGGCCAATAAGCCCAAGATAAGTTATAGGTCTTAAATTAAGGTACCCAATGAGTTATTCTTTAATCAAGAATTAACTCCTCCACATTATCTTCAATCAAGTCATTGAAATACAAAATACCAGCCTGTTGATTACAAAAAATTGAAAACTTTCAATTTCAGTAGTGCCAGTTTCAGATTTTAGTAAAAATAATTTTTGCTGGCTCAGTTTCTTATTTTCCAATCGTAAAATTTGACTTCCACTAAAAACAAATTTCAGATTTTAGTAAAAATAATTTTTTCTGGCTCAGTTTCCTATTTTCCAATCGTGAAATTTGACTTCCACTAAAAGCCAAAGTCATCAGCACTTTTCATACCTATCTACTCATGGAAATTTGAACTATGGTAGACGATTCACGAGCCATCCAGGACATCATGATGCTTCAAATTAGTAAAAAAAAAAAAACGATACCCTAGGTGATTTCGTTTCTTTCACGCTGTATGTCACTTCGAGTTGTATTAAATTTATCATACGCAGCATGGACATGAACGACGATCTCGTGTAATAAATTCTCGACTACATGTATACTATGTGGTTGAGAAAGATGTTGACAGGCTGATGTAAGTGTGGAAATTTGTTGCGCCTGAAAGATGACTATGCGCAGTATACACGAAGTTGGACGTAAGTATCTGTAGCATGGTAGCGGCTCAAAAAGGAAGAGGAAAAGGGGGTGATTTCCTCTTCATGAAAGTTTTCGCACTCGTATATATTTACGACCATATTTTATATAAGCCGCAGCAGTGTACACCGTTGAAAGATATAGATGGTTATCAAATTATAATGTCGTACAAATTACCAGCGCCGTTTGCGTGGCTCTTTTCAAAGTATACTGTAGAGTCGAGATGATTAATTCGTTGGATTAAAGCAGATGAGGTTGTATTTACTGTGGCGATAATGGCCTAGTCGTGTGTAGGGGTTTAAAGGTCAGTATGGTCTGCTCGTGTGTGCTTATATCGTCGTTGAACTATGGTCTTGCATTCTCCATTCTTAGTTATATCGGATTAGTCGAAAGTTGAACTGGCCTGGTTGAGAAAAAGGTGAATTTTTCAATTTTTTTCACTTTTAATAAATTTTAATTACTTTGAATACTTACCTCATTTTCGAAAAAATTTCAGACTACTTGATTTTTCCACATATGATGCAGGCATTAAACAGAGTCACCTTTTTTAGTGACTGTCCCCTATTTTCAAAGTTGGTCACTAAAAGTCACTTTTTTCGTTCAAACGGCCTACCACTCTTGCATAAAATTGAAAAAAAAATTCAGTAAAAGCTTATTTTAGATGGAAGTTATAATAATTACACAGGTCGACATGGAAAATGCTGTTTGAGGTTTGATGAGTATTTTTCGCGCTGATCACAAGCAAAATAATGAAAAAATTCCTTCACTCAAGGATTTTACACAATTTGAATTTTTCGTTTAACGGGTTCTCTAATTTTTTTGATAACTTTTGACACTTCACGTCGATTTTCTAAGAAAAGGAAGGATTCTATGAAAAAACTGAATGGAACATAAATTGTAGTGCACCAAATTTTCTATCTGTAGAGTCCAATTAGTTTTTTTCCTAGGAGGCTTAGCTTTTGAGATATTTTAGCTCAAAGTTCAATTTTTTTTTAAAATTGAGAATATTTCGAAAGCTAAGCCTCGTAAGAAAAAACAAATTTGACTTCACTGGTAGGAAATTTAACGCTCTACAATTTCTGTTCTATTCATTTTTTTCGTAGAACCCTTTCTTTCCCCAAAAAATCGACTTCAAGGGTCCAAAAATTACATCAAAAAGTGTAAAACAAATTTTCAACGAAAAATCTTTCAATTATGAAAAATCTTGACATCTTGGCATTTTTTTGCCATTTTTCTCGTGATCAGCGCGAAAAATAAAATAATAATTATCCATTGAATAATTTAAAACAGCATTTTTATTTTTCTTGTTTTAATCACTGTTTTAGTCTAAAGTGCAGCGCTGATTTCAAAATTTCTCCATCGCTCAAGTTTCGCTAGTAGGTAATTCTAATTTAGGTATGTTTTAGTGGAGTTCGAATATGATTACAGTTTTTCTCGATTACCCCAGGATTTTTTATGAGTTGAAAATTTATTTTAATTTTTTCATGTAACTTTTGACCCTTGGAGTCAATGTTTTGGGGAAAGAAAGGGTTCTACGAAAAAAATGAATAGAACATAAATTGTAGAGCGTCAAATTTCCTACATGTAAAGTCAAATTAGTTTTTTCTTAAGAGGCTCAGCTTTTGAGATATTTTCAATTTACAAAAAAAAGTTGAACTTTGAGCTAAAATATCTCGAAAGCTAAGCATCCTACGAAAAAACTAATTGAATTTTGCAGGTAGGAAATTTAACGCTCTACAATTTATGTTCTATTCATTTTTTTTGTAGAACCCTTTCTTTTCTCAGAAAATCGACTTGAAGTGTCAAAAGACAAGCCAGTCAAACCTGGAACTCGAATACCTTCATGACGTCACTACTCATACCGCTGAATGTCGTTGAATATTTTACGTCAGTTTTATACAGTTTAGAATTTTTTGAAGGTTTCCAGCTCCAAATTTTTTCCTCGTAATTTTTTTCTCAGAATTTTCTCAACTGAAATATTTCTGACGTACCTACCTATGTAATTTTCTCTACTGAAATTTTTTTCTGAAGAATTTTTCCATTGTTGAACTTACATCTTTTTTGAAAAGAATAATTTCTGTTTGATTGACGCCATAAAAATTTTGAGGAAAAAAATCTGAGTTGAAAAAACTATGATTGGACGTGGAAAATTTTCAGATGTGAAAATTGCGAGAAAATAAAATTTTTACGACGTTAATCAAACAGAAGTCATTCTTTTTAAAAAAGATGTAAGTTCAATAATGGAAAAATTCTTCAGAAAAACTTTGGCCGTGGAAAAATTACGTCAGAAAAAAATTCGGTCGTGGAAAAATAACATC
Source organism: Pseudococcus viburni (assembly GCA_033439095.1). Lineage (NCBI taxonomy): Eukaryota > Metazoa > Arthropoda > Insecta > Hemiptera > Pseudococcidae > Pseudococcus > Pseudococcus viburni. The sequence goes on along the minus strand of JAVBJF010000042.1, from coordinate 844,909 downwards.
AGACGATCAGAGACAAATTTCAGTTGAGAAAATTCTGAGAAAAAATTAGGAGTTGAAAAAATTACGAGGAAAAAATTTGGAGTTGGAAAACTTTTTCAGAAAATTCTAAACAATTTAAAATTATGTAAAATAATCTGGACTTTGAAAAAAAAAAAGGTCGAAACAACATTCAGCGGTATGAGTAATGACGTCATGAAGGTATTCGAGTTCCAGGTTTGACTGTCTTGTGTCAAAAGTTATTGAAAAAAGTTGAACAACTGTTCAACAAAAAATTCAAATTGTGAAAAATTCTTGGGTGATGGAATTTTTTCACTGCTTTTTTCGTGATCAGCGCGAAAAATATTACAAAAATCACCCATGAAACCTCAAACAGCATTTCAAAAGTTTAAAAATGTCGACCTGTGTTATGATTATGAATGTATTGTGTTGAGCTTGAAAGTAGTTGTAGGTACCTAAAAAAAATTATTCTTTTTTCCAGTCACTTGAAGCATATTCCTAAACTTGTAATTTCAAGTTAAGATTTATTGATACAAAAAATTTTCATAAAAGAAGTTTTTTTCAGCACTATCGCAGAGAGAAATACAATTTGAGTTATGAAAAAGAGTGGATGTATTTATTTATGAGAAAAAATTGAAAAATGGTCACTTTTTGCCTCATAAAAAGTCACTGAAGTCACTATTTTTCACAAAGTCTGTATTTAATGTCTGATGACGAGATCTTCGAAGATAATTTGTTTTTATGCTCTTTTCATTGCTGTTTCCTTTCGTTTTTCATCTAATTTATTTCTAATAAATGATTATTCTACGCAGCGGTCTTCCTGCTACAAGGGTTGTAGCCCCAGATATCAATCGATGTAATCGAAATTGCGAATAATGGAAAATATAATTTCCATGATTGATGAACTCTCGCGTTACCTGATACCTTTTTAGGTCACCGATGAAAAAAAAAAATCGCGATAAAATTCAAATGCTCGTTCTCGTTGTCAATTATACATACAACTCGACAACCCAGAGGCTTTTGCAATTTATAAATCAAGCCTTTCGCGACGCCGAGTAAACAATTCATCGCGTTTCGATGCATTTACGCGGAAACTAGCTCGTTGAAAGACGATGCTGCTGGCTGGCGGGTCGGAGGAGGGCTACAAAACGGTACACCGAACAGCGCTCGGGGTAAGCTACATGTATAGTGCAGACATATTAACATTCATTAGACGAAGTGTAAGTTTGTTGTCGACATTACTGATTATATTAGCGTTAGTGATCAACTTGCCAGTTAGCTCACGTACTTGCTGATACTTTTTTCTCTGAATAATGTAAAAAGCTCGGGCACGTGAATGGCTTGCGTAATTCCGCAGCCGCATTCTGCGGCATTCCACGGACGATCCGTGATTTTTAAATAAGTGTAAAATGGCTAATTATCCGTTTTACGCAAAACCTCGCGTCGTTAAAAGAGTTAGCAACGTGGCCGGGTTGTGGTTCTGCCCACTGTGTTGCTTTTGCTCTTGTCGCCGTCGCCATTGCGACACGTCTTTGCAGATAACGTCGAGAATTTCCAGCGATGTGCGTTTTTTCCTGTATTCTTTCATTGTCGGAGGTTCTGCTTGACACGATGCGCCGCAGATAGAGCTGGACAGCTCGGAGACGTGTTCTCGAGATGATACATGTCGCGTACGTCGTCGAAGACCGATTATGGTGGCTTGCTTCGTGTCAATCGCGTCAACGGTATCGGCGTGTTTCTTATTTGTATCTTGGACGCGGTGTAATGGCGTGATCTTTGAATCCGCGATGGAGAGGCATGTACGAGATGTATTTATCAGCTAGCCCGATTGGTCGATTTTTCCACTTTTGGTCACCATTAGTCACCATTTCCACCAAAAAGTCACCTAAATCACTTTTTTTCTAAATTGTCCCATTATTATCCGGAGAATTGAAATATTGGAAGAGGAAGATGAAATTTCAGATTTTCAATGATTAGTTTTCTTAGAAATTTTTTTGACTTCGGTTTAAAAAGATTACATCTAAGTCCCTTTTCTAATGTACAATTTTTGTAATTGGCTGTTTTTTTCCCCCTATACCCTTTATTTAAGGTTTGAAGTGATCTTGGAATTAGGGCTGGCGATTATAGAAATTGAAATCGATTAATCGATTATTCAAATTTTAATCGATTACAAAAATAATCGATTAATTGACGCCTGATTAATCGATTAAGAATAATCGCCCGATTAATCGATTAAAAATGATCGCCCGAATAATCGATTAAAAATAATCGTCCGATTTTCTCAAATCGACCAATTAATTTATCTTCGCCCCCTCCCCCTCCCCGTCCTGAGACAAAAATATGCAATTCAATTTCAGTTCTTTATTTCACGTGAAAATCTTCAGTTTGGGCAAAAATTTCGGGATTGAAAATGAAAAATCTGTCAACTAATATTATAAAAAAAGAGAAATTTGCTGACTCATCATTTTTTTAAAATGAAAATTTTCCAACCAGATGTTTTGAAAACAAAAAACAAAAATTCGTACTTTTTGAGCTACTTTTTTGACTTCAAAAAACGACCGATTAGACGATTAAAAATAATCGGCCGATTAATCGATTAAAAATAATCGATCGATTAGACGATTACAAATAATCGGCCGATTAAACGATTAAAATAATCGAATAATCGATTAATCGATTAAGAATTTTGGCCGATTTTAAAGAAAAAAATAATCGATTAATCGATTAATCGATTATAATCGCCAGCCCTACTTGGAATGGTGTTGAGAGACCGAAATGGTCGTAAATACATTGCCACATTTTCAAATTTTTATATTTTTGAAAAATGTAATTTTTAAGGAGTCACCATATTTTCCATTTTGAATTTTTTTAGTTTGTAGAGAATTTTGTGGTAATTTTTTTAAATGCTGATACCTAACATTTTCAATTTTTTTCTATGTTTAATATTTTTGAGTGAATTTTTTCGTTGTTTAAAATATCTCATTTCAGTTACTTGATGAGAAATTTTGAAAAATGTTACAGTTTTAGGTGAGAACTGTTCAAATCTTGAAAAATATCGTCCAAGTTTTGAAAAATTGCGCAGCTCTTGAAAATTTGACCACTTTTGAGAAAGTGGAGATGATTAAGACAATAAGATATCTGAATATTGTGCACCCCTATTCAGCTTTGGATTGTGGTTCGTACCCAGAATTGAGGCTTTTAGGATTTGTACAGAATTTCATCCTAACCCAAATCAATAAAAATATTCGAAATACGCGAAAGCAAATTGAAATTCATGGACTTGGAAATTTTGAAATGTAGAGAAAAATTGCAATTCTTATCACAACTCTGATGGACTGCCAGCCTGGACTGTTGTCCGTCCTGTCTGAAAATTATTTCAAAAGGTCACGTAAGGGTCAAGACACATTCCCAATGACCTTTGCAACCTTTGAACAATAAAAAAATATTCCGGGTAAATTTTCACCCATTTTCATAGTAATTTTCTTAGATATCTCCAACCACACAAAATACTCCGACCTTGGCTGTAGGGAACCTATCGACGACTTGATTGACAAATAATGACTAGAGTTGGAATATTATGCACCTAAAATCTGAAAATATGCTCATTATGTGCATTTTTTTTTTCTCAAAATATGCAAGAATATGCATTGTCAAGTCAAAATATGGAAAAATATGCAACAATAATATGGATATCCCTGAAAAGAGAATTTTAAGCTGAATAACGTAAAAATGGAGGGAAATCGTGTATAATTAATTCGGTAATCATTTAATTAATTAATCAAGAAACAATTTTTAATTTTCCAAATTATTGCAACAAATAATCAGATGCATCGATAAATTTACATCACCAAAACATTATCTTTTATCAGTCCAAACTGTTATTTTTAATCATCAAAATTGTTCTCTAAAATTGAAAAAATTTTCAAATATGCAGAAACAAAACGTAGAAATGTTCAAATATGCCGAAATATGCAATTTTTACCGCTGAAATATGCGAAATATGCAAAATGATATGAGGCTCATTCATCGGGGAATTTTATGATCGGTGCTCTCTCATTTTTGAATCAAGTGAAATTTATCGAAAACCACTGATAAATCGTCAGAATTGCAGCACAATAATAAATCAGTGAAAAAATTTTCAGTGAAAGAAAATTACTGGAAATCAGTGAAAACTCAGTGATATTTATGAAATTTGCTGAAAAATCTGTGAAATTCTTTGAATAATCAGTGAAGAATCACTGAAAATCAGCGAATTTTACAGATATTTCCTGTGCTGCAATTCTGACTGTTTATCAGTGATTTTTCACTGATTCGGAATGAGAAAGTGTAGAACTGTAGATCCTTGAAAAATGATTCCCGACCATTTTCTCGAAGCCGACATCCCGAACGGACATTTTCCCGAATACCAAAATTCCGAATGGAAAGTTTTTTTCCATATTTTCATGACAGTCGAATACGTTTTATTGTCATCCTTTTTCATTTTCACTTCAATAGGTTTGTGATAGAACGCCTAAGCGCTGAACCAAAATACATACAACACTCTCTCTCTCTAATTTTTCTGTAAATCATGGAAAGTTTTTTTCCATATTTTCATGACAATCGAATACGTTTTATAGTCATCCTTTTTCATTTTCACTTGGTTGAACAAAATTATCAGGCTCATTAGACCAGAATTACTTTGAAATATTTTAATCGGTAATGGGAAAAACGTCTCTCGCATGTCATTCACAGTCATTTTGGAAAAAAAATTCCATAGGAATTTTCCTAAGCTTACTCCGATACCTATTGCTAATTTATCCATACCTACTTAAAACAATTATATCATTTCGATTCAGTGGGTCAAGAAAGCAAAGCCACCTAGGTACTATTCTTAGGCTTTAATTTCGTCAAACCATTAAATCAGATTTATATAATTCATTAATTCTACTTACTGTTACTACTGCTCGTATTAATCCTTTCAAACCGCCACTGATTCTATTACTTGGTAATCCAAAATTGAAATTATTCGGGAAATTCTGTATTCGGGAAAAAGGTTATTCGAGAACTGTGTTTTCGAGATTTCAGTATTCGGGAAAACGGATTCGTGAAATACTCGATTCAGGAAAATGTCCCGTCGGGATTTCGGCTTCGAGAAAATGACCGTATGACACGTTTCACTACTGACATTTTTTGTTTTTACCTATGCACAACTTATTTAGTAAAAGTTCGTGGTTTTTCTTTCCTGTTTCAATAAATTTAATTCACTGATCATTTGGGAATTTTTCGAAAAAAGTCCAGCAAATTTTGTTGTATTTAATCAGCTTGTCATCGTGAAATTGTAGATTTAAAACCATAGGCGCAACCAGAAATGCTAAGATTTTGAGAAGGGGGGGGGGTCGAAAATCAATGAAGAATGAAATTCCCTGTTATTTCTGTGGGGCTGGAGTAGTTGGGATATTTTTAGTGGACAAATATTATGTACTTACCTACAGATTTGAGCGAAGAAAAATTGAAAAATGACGAGATTTATTGATTTTTTTTTAGTCAAGAATAAATACACAAAAACGATCTTTATGAAGGCGCGCGCGGTAGTTCTTTAAAAAATGCTTCTTACATTTAGAAACTCATCCAAGTTGTGGGGAAATCTCTCAATGTGTAAAAATTTTTTTGGGACATGGAAAAAAAACTCGTCAATTTGCAATTCTATAAAATTGTTGCAGTTTTAAAAAATTCTTCATTTTTTATAAAATCATCAATTTTTTCGGATTTTTGAAGTTCTACGAAAATTTGAAAAAAACACGCCCTAGTTTTTAGAAAACCCGTTAAAATTTTGAAAAGGATCTTCCAATGTTCGAAAAATCATAAAATCTTTAAAAATACCTATGTTCAAGTTGTAGAAAACGTTCAGATCTTTAAAAATTCACCATTTATCGAAAAGCCACGTGCAATTTTCATGAAATTATGGAATTTCGGAAGATTGTTCTAGTTTGGACAACTTTCATTCTTGGAAAGTTATCCAAGGTTTGAGAGGTTTTTCAATTTTTGAAAAAACCTTAAATTTTTTCAAAATTCTTCATTTTTTAGAGTATTTTAGAGGTTTTAGACACTGTCCAATTCTTAGAAACTTCCTAATGATCTGCTCTTGAAAACATTCGGATGAAAAAATACATGCAAAAGTGAGGATTTGGCACTTTTTTGGTAAAATATCACTAGTCACTTTTTTTAGGGGTCAGTTTAATTGGACACAATGATTCATGTTCAAAAGACACTTACAAAAGGTAAATTCGTATCACTGGTATAATTCTGTATTGACGAATGATCAAAATTACCCTCGTTTGATATTTTCTGCAATTGTTACCTACTCCTGAGGCTATAAACCATAGATCTCTATACATTCCCTCGTAATACATTAACAATGGTTCTTCTGCGGTGTAAAATATTCACGTAGGGTATTCTCTTACCCAAGTAGGTAATAAATTGGCAATATAGCTGCGGCAAAAATATGAAAAATGGTACATCGTGTATACCTAGCAGGGCAAAAACGAAAGAGAGGAGAAAAGGGGGAAAAAACGAGCAACTCCTGACGCGCGGAGAGCACCGGTAGTTAGTTTTTCATCCCTTTCCCCGTCGTCATCGCCAGCTCTTTTAATATTTTCCTGTCAGCCATATTTCATTTTTCCTATTCTCGACTGTGTGTGCCTGTATGCGAACACACGTACCCCTCATAACGTTGTGAATATTGTTGCGGACGCTTAATTCCACATCCTGCGGCGTCCGAATTCGAACTCGTTGCCGAAATTTTTATCGAGCTTGTTGGACGAGTTGAGGCGCCGTTATTGAGACACGATGCCAAGTGGGATTCGAATGAAGACCGAAATGTATCGTTAAAACGGTAAAGAATGGAAAAACTTGTACATTTGATAGTGTTGCGGCTGTTTCAGGAAATTTTAGGTTCGACGTACGATATCTCTATAATATCGTTCGTGGATATAGAGAAACGATACACGATAATGCGAGTAATCGAATTATCGCGTCGTTTAATGACAATTTTCCAACAATACGTGTGTGCGGTTTCAACCGATATATATTTCTTTAGACTTTTCCCCCATTTTTATACTTCTTAAGTATTATTACGGGTTATTTTCGTGTGCGGTAACGCTGCTGTAATGGGTTTGGGATTTTAATTTAATTTGTACGTGATGGCGGACGAAAACACGAGCAAATGTGACATTTAACAGTGTCAGAAATTGCCAATAATACGCTTTTAACTCGGATTTATCTTTTATTTGTGAGGCAAAAGTCGGCTGTGGTGTGGTTTAATTGAAATGTATCGGGTATTGATTGTAGGATGGGAAAATTATCAATTGAATTGTGATATTTTTGGAAAATACTCAGAATTGATCCTTCTGTTTAATTCAGTCTCCTCTGGTCTCACCATTTTTAGGTAATTCTGCGAAAAACGTTCCTGCAATTTGTGATTGTTCTTCAAGGAAGACCTAAAGACGTAAAACCAATCAAGTTGACCTAGAATGAATAATTTCCAGAATTCTTCGATGAAATTTTGGAAACCTAATTTTTTCTTACAGCAATTCAAAATATTTTTAAATGCCCTGATCAGTTTGGCTATTCTCGCCAAAAGCTTTGCTGGGCAATTTGTCTGAGATGCATTCCCAACAATGTTTTATCGCGCCTCTTTTAGTTGATTATGGGAGAAAGTCATCCAATTGAGTTGCAAATTTTATGCAATAGTGGGTAGCATTTGCGACCTCTATTGAAAATTTTGCCAAAAATTCCGTATATTTAAAGAACGTTCAAAAATCGACCACCCAATCAAAATTTCAGATCATGGTGTCTTACTAAGAAGAAAAAAAAAGAACAGAAATTAGGAAGAATTTTACTTCATCTGGTAGCAAGAAATCCAGAAAATAACAACAATTTTGATAATTTTACTAGTCAGCTCTCAATCGTACAAAAAAAGGCTTCCGTGCGATATTCCTGTTAAAATTGATTTTATGATTGATTCTTGTTCAGGACACTAAAACGAAGAAATTAAGCCCGTATGTTCCTTTTCCCCCTCCTCCTTTCCCCAGGGTCCACCCCTCCCCCTCCACCATCATTTCAAACGTGTGTATCGCCTTAGCTATGGGTCATAATGAAAAAAAAATTAAACAAAAGTTGTTCCTCACCACCTAATGCACATTTTCATTTCTCATCAAAATCCATTTTGGAGCAACTTCTGCCCCCCCCCCCAATTTAAAAATAAAACATATTTTGAGAAAATTTCAAAATCACGTTTTCTTCATTTTCAACGAAAATTTTTATAGATATGACAAAATTTTTAATCACCAAAAGTATTTGAAATTGAATTTGCTTTCCAATGAGCTTAATCACGGCCATATTTACCAACTTTTCCCCACAGAGTAGACCCCTCTCCCTCCCCCTTATCTCAAAAGTTTGACTCACGAAAAAAATTGAAGGAATTTTGTTCTTCGATATCTGATGCATAATTCATTTTTTTTTTCGGAATTCATTTTGGAGCAAATATTGTTCATAAGTCCAACTTTTGTGGTACCGGGGAAGGGGGAGAGGTCCACTCTGGCGGGGAAAGTTGGTGAAAATGTTCGTGATAAAGCTCATTGGAAAGGAAATTCGACTTTGAATACTTTTGGTGATTCCAAATTTTTCCGTATCTCCGAAACTTTTCGTTTAATTTGAAGAAAACGTGATTTTGAAGATTTTTCATAACTTATGTTTTATTTCCAAATTTGGGGGACAAGAGTTGCTCCAAAATTGATTTTGATGAGAAATGAAAATGTACAGTAGGTGCTGAGGAACAACATTTATTTGAAATTTTTTTCATTACGATCCATAGATGAGGCGATACACACGTTTGAAATGTTGGGGTGGGTGTGGATGCTGGGGAAATGGGGAATGGGAAAAAAGGACATACGGGCTTAATTATTTTTTTTAGTGTCCAGAACAGGAATCAATCATAAAATCAATCTTAACAGGAATAGCGCGCGGATGTACGATTGAGACCTGACTAAGTATACTGTGAAACTCGAGAATTTTCAACATTTTTGTTTTTCTTTGAATTTTTTTAAAGGATTTTTTATTTTTCAGATCTAGTGGACACCTTGCAGGTGTTTAAGTTTATTTTTTGAATTTCTGTGGATTTTAGAAATTTGAAACCATCTCATGGCTCTGAAAAATATGTACTTATCAACGTATAAAACTGAAATTCCTTCCGAATCGATAAAAAGTGGTTTCAATTAGTCAATATGGAGTCTCCATATAGTTTTAGTATTTTACTGCATTGAAAAAATCCAATTTTTGTTTGAGATAACTGCGGATTTGATCTAGGCGCAGTTAATTTAAGAAGACGAAACTTTGAACAATTGAATGAGTCAGCAAAATGGATAATTTGGGCATTAGAGCAGATCCAAAAAAACATATCCTGGATTTTGACGAAAATTGATGGGGTATTTTGGGAAAAGAGACTACGCAAAAAAATTTGAGACCCTCACTCAATGGAAGATGAAGCTAGAAGAAATCGAAGTACGATCATTCTGGGGGGGGGGGTCCCCTTTTTTTCATTTCAAAATTGGATACCATTTTTTGTACTCTGTAAGAGGGCTGAAAAGTTGCAAATCGCAAATTTGATCAATTTTCGAATTTTGTCAAATTCAAATTGCTTATTCAGACGTCTCAAAATTGAGCACAAGTTTTTTTGCGATCTGGAATACTTTTTGATAAAAGTTTTCAAAAAAATTTCTGCAATTTTTATAAAATTTTAGTTGGTAGCGCTGCTACAATTTTTTTTTAAATAATTGAAAGATTGAAAATTATTTTAATGATCTTCAAATTTTTTTTTGGCTTTTGAATTTTCAAATCACTGAATGAACAGCTTGAATTTTATGAACATTGCGTAAATAAAAATGCAGTTAGCAGCACTACAATAGAAATTTTTTGAAAAATTTTATCAAAAATAAAATTGTTCCAAGTGGCCAAATTTTTTTTGACACGATTTTGGGTAGTTTAAATTAGCGATCTGGTTCTGGTAAAACTCAAAACTTCGTCAAATTCACGATCTACTATTTTTCAATCCTCCTGAAGGGGGCAAAAAGTGGTATTTTGAGGTCAATGGTTCAAGGAGGTACAGAAATTCAAATCTCATCTTGTGGATTTCGCAGCAGGTGGCACTACTCAGAAGTGGCAAAAAATCTTATTTTTCTCGAAAATGACCCCTTTTTGAGTTTCTTAGCTTTTTCATCCTTTTGGCAGGAGGGGGTATACCTCACTATAATTTTCAAAAAATCTTGGACATTTTTTTTCAATTCATCTCGATATTCAAAGTTCACATTTTATCTTTATGTTAATTGGATCAAATTTTTATATCTTGCAGGGACACTGAGATAATTTTTAAATGTTAAAAATCACTAAAATTTAAAAAATGAACTTGATAACCTGAAATTTTGGGTTGATTTTTAGATGTTTTTTCGATATAGGTACATATTTCTGTTTCAGCTCAAAATTATCCTGGTATTTGGATACCTCTCATCGTTTCTTCCCAAATTTGGCGACGAAGTCATCTGATTTTTTTTTTTAAATTGAAAAATGCGAATGAAATCTGCTTATAGTTTTCTCTAAATTTTTCTTATAAAACTGATACCTTTTTTTTCCATGAATTTTTTATTGGATTACATTTCGAGTATAGGTAAACTAATCAGTCAAGCTCAAATTGGAAATAGGTGTATAAAAATTGAAAAATCCATTCTTCTCCTTTCGAATGAAAAACTCATTTCCGAATTTCAACCCACTTTTACGAAATTCTGAGAAATTCACGCATCGCATCGTAAACACGCTTGTGGGGTTTATCGTTACGCGCCCAAGCTCCATAACCTATTTTCATTGGCATCGCAGGTTGTTACTAAAGCTAATAACATTCAGCTTGTCACCCATTTTCATCCCTACACGTCGCCGCACTGCCGCTCGCTTCCGACCATGAAATATCCCTTCCACGGTATAATGACTTCCCCAGTGATTTACGTATGTCATTTCTCATTTTTCCACTATAAGCAAGACTTCGCCATGTTTCATGCTGAGCTATCGTTTAACATGATCTCATTTTTCTCCCCGTTGATTTTGAAACTGATAACGGCGCTTCGACGTTACCACCGCCGATTTAAATCTTATTACGTCTCCTTTTTTTTCCACTCCGCCATCTCGCACCCGCAGCGACAGTTTTCCGCTGTATCGAAACTTGCCGTAGTTCTCTTCTTGTTCATCGCGTTCGCGAACTGATAACGAAAAATCGCGTATGCCTAGATATACCTACGTTCATATTTCATTTTATGGCACGCATATGTTGCTTCGTGTCCCCTGACTCGCGCTTGTGTGCGATTTTGCCTTCACCTATTTTTTATCCTTCGTATAAATTCGAGGTATATTTTCGTTATAGTTCGAAGTAATGTTTTTTCATATGTTTTGGGACTGAATTAACGACGATGGGTGCAATAAATTGATATTTTTCGAGTATTCCGGTGTGTATGGCAATTATTAAGTCGTTTCCCTCTCCTCAAAGTTTGTTCTCATTATGTTGGTGAATTTTCTTCTGCAGGGTGTCCACTGGCAAGAAAAGCCAAAAATAGCGAGAATTTCACTTGAGCGATAAGAAAACTAGAAAATAGCAAAAATTTTGATAATTTTACTGAGGTAATCAAGAATTAAAACATTTTTTACTTGAAATTTCTGTACCCCGGCAAGATACAGTAAACCAATACTCAAACTTCAATCGCGATTTCCCAAAAACGCCATTTTTTCTATATGTCTTTTTTGCTGTGACACGTTCAATTGAGAACAGAGAAATGTAAATTTTGAATTTCCTAAAATTGTCCTTTCAAGCACTTTGATAGGCAACCACCCACGTTGCGTCAATGCCGGGTTATGCAGCCTGAAATGCGCCCCCTCAGTCAGATAACGGTATGCTTCGTAGCAGTTGTGAAACAACATAGGTGGTGAAATTCACCACAGTGTGCAGTTTGAGTTTTTTTTTCAACTTCAATTTTTCATGGAAATTTCCGCCCTCGCTTCGGGAGGGAATTAGAAAATTATTGAAATTTATTAATTGAAAAAATATTGCAGACTGGGGAGTAGAATGTTTTTCCGAAGCTCAGGGGAAAATGTCTGCAAAATTTGTTTGAACAGTCTGTTATGTGTTCCTGACAATGAAGAGGATTTAAATGGAGTACCTAGAATGTTTTTCCGAAGCTCAGGGGAAAATGTCTGCAAAATTTGTTTGAACAGTCTGTTATGTGTTCCTGACAATGAAGAGGATTTAAATAAAATAATAAATTGAAATCTATAAAATTTTTAATTGAATTTACCCAAAATTAGAAGCAATATCAGAGCACTGCTTAAATTAAACACTCCAATTTTTAATGCAAACTAGTCACTAATGACTCGATCATTAATAAAATAGACGACTAGATCTCATCCCAAGAATATGCAGGATATCCGTTCAAAATTTAGAATTAAACGGATTTTGAAACTCCGCAATTTCTTTGGAGCACGATTAAACAAAATAAATTGAAGAAAATTGGCGATATCCCGAAAATATTGATTTTGGAGTGCGAGAAAAATAAGATAATAACTACTCGGAAAAATTTGTGTCAACAAATAAAAACAGTGAAGCAGCGAACTACACAACAGGTGATCATCGGTTCTAGAATTTTGAAGCAAATTATGATCTCAAGCTCATCCCCTCTGACAAGAGAGGTATAGTACGGACGATTTAGCTTAAAAAAAGCCAAAAGCCAAAAAAAAATTCCCGGAAACGGGAAAGTTCGTATATAAGCTTTGTAGCGGGTGTATTTCAACATACTCGACTTTCCCTAAAATCGGTGAATATTTTGACCCCCTTTTGGGGGGTAAAGGGGTTCAAATTTTCGTTTTTCGGCTATAACGTTCAAAATTACGAATTTACGAAAAAATACATGGAACAAAAATTGTAGAAAATAAAAAAACAAACAATTTTGTTATTTACAATTTTTTCCTAAGACGTCATGGGAGGGAGCTAGGAGCTTCAGAAAAAAATCAATTTTAAAAATTTCCCATTATCAGAAAAAATCACCAGAAATCGGGTTAATCGACTTTTAGGAGCGGCTCTTTTGCATAGTACATCCTATTACTATGTAGAATAAGAAAAATGAACAACCGACCCCTCATCTCAAAGTAGGGGGGTGGACCCCCTGTAGAAAAAGTTGCATTTTCCCCCTGGAATATCTCAGCTACAGTGAAAAATTCGAAAAATTGGTTCAAACAAACGTTGTAGAGCGTTGAAAGACGAACATTTTCCTTTTTTATATTTTTTCTACGTGATCTTGGGGCCAAGCTAATGCCAAAAGAAAAAAGATCGATGCAGCGTTCGAAAATTTTTCACAAAATTTTAAACCCCCTCTTTTGGGGTCCAATTTGGGTCCAGGGGTTAGATGATTATAAAAATCGACTTTAGCGACCACGGAAACCCCAGAAACCCACTTGTTGGGCTATTGGTTTGCTAGATTTTATACCAAGCCTACACACGTGTAATTTATTGAGTTGATGAAAAATTTTCAAACCCCGCGTCGATCTTTTTTCTTTTTGCATTAGCTCGGCCCCAAGACCACGTAGAAAAAATATTAAAAAAGGAAAATGTTCGTCTTTTAACGCTCTACAACGTTTGTTTGAACCAATTTTTCGAATTTTTCACTGTAGCTGAGATATTCCAGGGGGAAAATGCAACTTTTTCTACAGGGGGTCCACCCCCCTACTTTGAGATGAGGGGTCGGTTGTTCATTTTTCTTATTCTACATAGTAATAGGATGTACTATGCAAAAGAGCCGCTCCTAAAAGTCGATTAACCCGATTTTTTGGTGATTTTTTCTGATAATGGGAAATTTTCAAAATTGATTTTTTTCTGAAGCTCCTAGCTCCCTCCCATGACGTCTTAGGAAAAAATTGTAAATAACAAAATTGTTTGTTTTTTTATTCTCTACAATTTTTGTTCCAAGTATTTTTTCGTAAATACGAAATTTTGAAAGTTATAGCCGAAAAACGAAAATTTGAACCCCTTTACCCTCCAAAAGGGGGTCAAAATATTCACCTATTGTAGGGAAAGTCGGGTATGTTGAAATACACCCTCTACAAAGCTTATATACGAACTTCCCGTTTCCGGGAATTTTTTTTGGGTCAAAACCTAAAATGACCGTACTAGTATCCCGATGCAAAGTAAAATTTTGAGCCCAAACAAAAAAAAATCGAAAGTACATCATAACAGGACCTCGTACCCAAAATTTCAGGTGTTGAAGTTCATTCCTCGATTTTTGGCGAATTTTGAAATTCCAAAATTACCTCTTCGTCCTAAAAAATATAAAAATTTGATCTAATCAACGAAAAAAGCTTAAATTTTACTATATACCCTGTTTTCAACCTCCCGAATCGATTGGAAGCGGTTTCGAGACGTTTCAGAGTCACCAGAAAATTTTGGAATTTTCCAGCGCTGGAGAAAATCCCATAAAAATGGCCCATATGCACTTCAGCACCTATAATCGCGGATTATCCATATTGGTGACCTACTTGATCGATTAAAATACAATGAACCCCTTCTGGATCTTCCCCCTCCCCCCTGCAATGAGATTTGGCGATGATTCTCCAAGCTCAAAAAATTTTTTATAGTATCCTTCTTCGCTATGCCAAATTTTGTACCTATATCACCATTTGCCATCATATTTGAAAAAATGTAATCCGCCTCTGGATTTGAATGGCATTTGTCAAAAACAGCGCACGCGAGCACTGCACTTTCCACCAGAACGCCGCGCCGTGGGAAATTGACATGAACGTTCGGGCTCCGCATGACCGGTGGTCAGTTTTTATTTTTTTTGACAATGTTGCACCAACTCAAACTTATTGAAACTTATGTAGTATAATCAACACTAAATAACACATTTTCTAAAAAAAAATGGTGACTGTACCTCTGAAACTTTTTTCCAAAATGGCCGCTCAAAGTTTTTAAAACGCCATAACTCGACGAAAAATGGGTCAAAAATTTTGAAAAAAAATTTCTAGGGTTCCTCTAACCCTCTAGATTCAATTAGAAAAAACACGAAATTTTTATCTACATTTGGCGAAAAACGAAAAAATAAAGTTTAAAAAACACATTTTGGCCCTTCCCCCCGAAAATACTTGCTCTGGGGGTCCAAAATTTTTGTCAGAATTTTTTCTCATCATGACTCAACTTTTGGGGTAGGTTTCATCAAAATCCCTTTCCAAGGCCAAAACATCATCCTTAACTTGCTATACCCTTTTCAATTGAAATTGAATTTTAAAATTTTCTAAAATGAATGAAAATTGACCAAATCAGCTTGGAACAATTGGTTTGACTTCGACCTTGAATGAAATTTTTGTGCCAATTTCCATTTCATTGTTTCGATGAAATTGTCTCTTCGAAATAAGCTCGTATCAATCTTTCTTCCGAATCCATATATTCATCGTTTCAAATGACAAAGAAAGGAGAAAGAGTAAATTCACGTGAGAAAACCACATCGCAGATATGAAATTAATAAATGATCATTCGCAACAATACGTAGCTTTCTTTTGCGATTCCGATCCGGTATTATTGATTTGTTGGATGTATTCTTTCATCTGTGTTGATATATTGCTCGGCAAACAACCTAAGTACATTTAATATCGCCGAATTACTATTCATTAGGGCGCGAAAACACGACGCGAGAATAGCTCTCGGCTGCTTTACACCTTTTAAAAACAAAGCATTTGAATAAACGATACGATACAGCTCGATTGACGGCGCAGTGGTGTGTAAATATGGCTCTAAGCAATCACGTAAAACCAACAAGAAGGTATATTAAAGAAAATAGAAAAAAGATGGCGATAAATCGCTGACGTTGGCACCCCGGGCGCGCACTTCTTACACATACACGTCGACTCGAACATCGGCGAATAAAATGAAAACAAATGAACGAAATTAACGAGTAGGATGGAAATGTCGGAAGAATTTCAAAGTACGGGTGTCAAAAGGCCTCCGCAGGAGCAGCCCGAGTCAAAAGTCGTATGTTTTCGTACCGAAATATGCTCCAATTCGGTAAGCTCGATCTCCCATTCTCGCGTGTGTTTCTCTCACGCCACCCAAAATTGTGTCTCGTTTGACATGTCGCCGATATGTTTATGGGTAAAATGGTCCATATGCCGAAGCTAGACGTAAATATTCACATATCCCGACATCATCGGCGGTTTAATCAATTATAAACCCGGACTAGAGCAGCGGCTCCGAGCTCTGTGAAAATCACGCCTTGTAAACTGATAAATTTATAAGCGTTTGGAAATGGTGCCGGGTGTGTGATACGATGTCCATAAATAATTGCTCGTTTTACCGGAGCTTAATTATCCAACGACACGGCATCCTGTTGCGTTCGATATATCTGTCGTTTCATCAACCATAAACAAAATCAGTCCCAATTAAAACTTGTCCGAATATCCGAAGCGGTTCGTCTTTTAATCAGATAACCGATAATGCGATGGCCTAGTCTAACGCTTGGCCCAGCATTGCCAACAGCCACCCTATAAAAATTGTAATAATTTTTCGGATTAATTTTCCTACCAACACTTTGCCACATCTCGACGAATGCACTTTCGATCGTTAAACAGCACTTTTCCCCATCTTTACGTCGATTTGAACTTGGTCGAGTGACCATAAATAATCGTAATACGAAGCTTGGCCAAGTAAACGGATATTTTTCAGGTGCAATGTGATACTTTATATGGGAATTTTGAAATGGGAGACGAATTTCAGAATTTTTACGATTATTGGAATTTTTTTCAAACCTCGAATACGTTCCAAAGTGTGAAAATTTTTTTCCATCCCATAAAATGGACGGAATTACCCATTAAAAATAATGGAATACGAACGAAAATGTTGGACGGATTTTACAAATCGCCTGAAAATTTCATTAAAATGGCCAGTCGTTTGAAATGTTGTAAAAATGGCATATAAAATTAAGACGAAGAAAGCAGAAAAGGATGCCCGCGGAGTAGCCCACACGCACCGCTCCGTAATGTTTTTCTAATCGATTTAACTATTTACACAAGATATGGGCTAGGGCAGCAGCCAACTACACGCTCGTATTAGACACAGATGAAAATTTCCATCTTGCGAGTGAAAAAATACCTCTACTTTGAACCACGTTTTAATAAATTATAAAATAAAAACGCCGAGACAGCCGGCGATCATGCCTACGGGTCGCTTTCGCAGCGAAAATGATATCCACGTCGTATATTACGACAACGTTATAAATGAATACACGAAATATAAATTAATTTGACAGATCCAATATGAGATTAGTAAATATACGATAAATAATATCTTCGAGTGGGAGAGTCGGTTAATTGACTGTCAAGTTACCACTCGCCGGGTATACTTCATTATTATGTGCACTAGGGTGGATCGATAAAAAAAAACATATCTCAGATTTCAACCAAATTTGCTGGAGTTGTTGGGTCATCATCGGAGACTATCCAAAAAAATTTTGAGCCCCCTAGGTGAAGAGGGAGGGGAGCTAGGGGCTCTTAAAGGGCACCTCCTTTTGAAAAAAACGCGGTTTTTTGTGTTTTTTAGCTCGAAAATATGGCGTACGATTCACGAAAGAGCACTAAAAAGGTGCGATTTGAGTTTCTACACCCCCCTGAGCAATTGCCGCCCCTCGAAAATGAAAACCCATTCTGCTACCCGGGGGTCCAAAAGTTGCAGATCGCGAAGTTTCAATGTTGTGAAATTGTATTTGGCCTCGAATTGATTACTTTGACACCGGACACTTTTATAATTTTTTTTTCTAATTTTTGAAGAAAATTTTGAAAATTTTTTTCGATCAGTGTGACCAACCGCAAATTGTAATATTCAAATATATGGGATTCGCGTTGATCTGATCATGTATATCTAATAGGGTGGATCGAAAAAAAAAACATATCTTGGATTTTGACCAAATTTGGTGGGGTGGTTTACTTTGAGTGGGAGACTTCACAAACAAATTTTGAGCCTCCGAGGGGCAGGGGGAGGGGAGCAGGAGGTGCTCAAAGTGCACCTCTTTTTGAAAAAAAACGCCGTTTTTTGCGTTTTTTAGCCAATCAAAATTGTGTGAGAAGCCTTAGTAAGACTTAAAAGATGCGATTCGAGTTTCTACATCTCCCTGAACCATCGCCGTCCTCCTCCGATCAAAATTCTGACTGCTACCAGGGGGTTGAAAAGTTGCAGATTGCAATATTTCAATAATATGAAATTATCACTAAGCTGGAATGATTTTTTTTTGTCATTGAGTAAGTCCCAAATTCGAAACGTATTTCTATTGATTGGGAGAAAAAATTTGTCCAATCACTTGACGAAAAAATAATGGATTCGAGTTCATAATATCAGAATATCACAATTAGCAACTGGTTGCACTGACGTACAAAATGTTCAAAGAAAAATTTTTAATTTTTAATTTCTGATGATTGAAAACAAAATTATTGTGTATTTTTCAAACGACAAAAAAATTAATTTGAGGTCAACGTAAACCCCATAGGTGTGTAGTATGCCACGATTTGCAACTGGCTGCACTGACATACAAAATTTTTGAAAAAAATTTTCGAATTAAACTTTTAGTGATTGAAAAAAATACATAATATTTTCAGGTGAAAAAATAATCAATTCGAAGTCTATATAAATTCGGAAGATATTTTGGAATTTTATGATTTACTGTTGGCTGCACTATTGTATAAAATTTTCAATTATTTTTCAAAATTCACTTTCAGTGGTTGAAAAAATTTTTTGTTCACTTACTCGATGACCAAAAAAAAATCATTCCAGCTTAGTGATAATTTCATATTATTGAAATATTGCAATCTGCAACTTTTCAACCCCCTGGTAGCAGTCAGAATTTTGATCGGAGGAGGACGGCGATGGTTCAGGGAGATGTAGAAACTCGAATCGCATCTTTTAAGTCTTACTAAGGCTTCTCACACAATTTTGATTGGCTAAAAAACGCAAAAAACGGCGTTTTTTTCAAAAAGAGGTGCACTTTGAGCACCTCCTGCTCCCCTCCCCCTGCCCCTCGGAGGCTCAAAATTTGTTTGTGAAGTCTCCCACTCAAAGTAAACCACCCCACCAAATTTGGTCAAAATCCAAGATATGTTTTTTTTTTCGATCCACCCTATTAGATATACATGATCAGATCAACGCGAATCCCATATATTTGAATATTACAATTTGCGGTTGGTCACACTGATCGAAAAAAATTTTCAAAATTTTCTTCAAAAATTAGAAAAAAAAATTATAAAAGTGTCCGGTGTCAAAGTAATCAATTCGAGGCCAAATACAATTTCACAACATTGAAACTTCGCGATCTGCAACTTTTGGACCCCCGGGTAGCAGAATGGGTTTTCATTTTCGAGGGGCGGCAATTGCTCAGGGGGGTGTAGAAACTCAAATCGCACCTTTTTAGTGCTCTTTCGTGAATCGTACGCCATATTTTCGAGCTAAAAAACACAAAAAACCGCGTTTTTTTCAAAAGGAGGTGCCCTTTAAGAGCCCCTAGCTCCCCTCCCTCTTCACCTAGGGGGCTCAAAATTTTTTTGGATAGTCTCCGATGATGACCCAACAACTCCAGCAAATTTGGTTGAAATCTGAGATATGTTTTTTTTTATCGATCCACCCTAATGTGCACACTCCTTCGGAGCTAGCACATGCATAAAGCTATGCTCGATCGTATAAATGTTGGTACCGAATCGGTACCTCGATTTATGGGCCTGATGTTTACCTTTTTCGCTTTTTTACTCCGCCTGGAGAGTACTTCATAGGTGATTTTACCAGATTCTTTTGTTGGATAAGCGCGTGGATGGCGATGAAAAGTAAACGTCAGCGAGAGATTTACGTGGTCGACGGGAAGGCTTTTCGTCAGTGGACGTACTGTGAAGTGTGGGTCGAAGGTAACCCTATGGACTTGGAATTGAAATACTCCGGAGCTAAATATGTGGTATATTTTATTCTTATCGAGATTCGGGAATGTGAATCAGTGATGTAGATCTAGATACTAGTATTTTTTTTCAAAGACTATTCTTGGATTTAATTACGACATGGAATCAAAAATCAGCGAACAGAAGGGTTATTGCTGAAAAAAGTATCTTGACTATGGAAAATATTCAAAAAAATCAAGTAAATTTTATCAAATCATACAGATACAGCTATAAGGAAGTTGGCTTCAATTCTGCTGAAAATGCACTTGGTTTGAAGCCAATAATTGAATACGTCACATCAAAAAGGGCATATAGAAAAAAGTATGTTTTTGGGAATCGTCGATTGAACTTTTGGAATTATTTCTCAGAAAATATAAACGTCAAGCCATCATGTATACGAAAGTTTGAAAATGATGTGTTATATGTCCCTTTTTGAAGTGGAAAAAAAAATTGGCGACTATGTTTCTTTTTTAATTCATAACTCCTTCAATTCGAATTTTTTTTAAAAACTCTTGAAACAAAAGTTGTAGAGGACAAAAAAATGAATAGTTTTTGTAAGTAACTTTTTTCCCCCAACTCATTCAGGAGCAGAGATATTTGTTACCAAAAAATAAAACACTGGGTACTCGAAACCATTACAAATACATGTTTTAGCCAAGTTTAATTGAATTTTTCGAATTTTTGTTAGAAAATGAACTTATTACAATATTTTTCCCCAAAAAATATTTTTTTCATACATTCCTATAAAAAACTGAAAAAAAATCGGGGATGGAAAATGAACAAAAAATCAAGTATTTAAGCTGCACCATCACACAACAGGCGAAAAAATTCAGCGTGTTCTCCATTTAGCTTCTTTATTTATTCGCGTCAATAATGAAATCATTCAAAAATGAATATACCTTTAGATTCTAACGATATATTTACTTTTGAAATTTCGTTGATTTTTACCATATTTATGTGTGATTTTCTATTTTTTTTTCATTCTCTTTTGGCATAAAGTACATAGAGTTCGGACTGGGACCAGGGATGGAAGAACAAGGAAATTTGTTGTTGGTTTTTTGTTCTTTCGTTCCAATAATGTTGCCAATTTGGTATAATTTATGCTAGATTTAGCATCAATTTTTTTTAGTGTTTTTAGCTTCTTGGCATCATAAAATTATGCCAGGAATCCAAAAACGATTTTTTTTTTCATGATTTAGCATAATTTCAGCACAATTCCATCAGAATTGGCAGAGTATGAACAAGTGTCTATCTTTCGCGTTCTTCTGATCTTTAAATATCATCAGTTTTGTTCCTTTTTTTTGTTTTTTTTTTCTTCAATAAAGTGGTATAAATTATTCCTTTTGCGAGAAAAATTTTCATTTCCAGTCAAAAAATTAAATTTTAATCCAAAATTAACACACAAGAAACAAAAATACTCCAAGTATTTGAATTTTTGAAACTCGAAATTGGAATAAAAATGGTTAATGTTATGAAAATGACCAAAAAAAATGTAAAAAAAATATTTTATTACAAGAACAAGAACATATCAAAAAAATTGAAAATTGTTTGTTTTTTTCGTTCTCTCTTTTCTTCAAAAAAAAAAGTTGTTCCCTGTGTCCGTTCTATTCTTTATTTTTTTCTCTGGTGTTCTTTCTTTTGATCGGTCGTTCTTTCAAATTTTTGTTGTTCTTTTGTTCCTATTCCCGTTCTGTTCTTCCATCCCTGACTGGGAGTGGTCCCATTGGAAAGAGAAGGTTTTGTTGCTTACGAATCAATTTTCGCCCTTATAGGGGCATATGTCGACATATGTCCCTTTTTGATGTGACTTATTCAGTTTTATGAGAGAAGAGATTTCAGTCTAAGATGCTCGGTTACAGCAATATTCTGCCAGCTAATTTTGAAAAATTGTTGAGCAATCATTCAAATCGGAGTTTCATCGAAAATTATGATTTTTTAGATATTTTTCGAGTGTTCGAATGAAAAAAGAACGCTTGGCTCCAAAACTAGGCTGAATTTTTTTGTCCGCAACTCACAGCAAGAAAAAAAAAACAATGTTTGAGCTGCGCATCATTCAGCCTCCCCCCCCCCACATAATGCACCTTGGATTTTAGGAAAAACTTTTTTTTTCATTCAGACACTCGAAGAAACATTTGAACAGTCACTGTTTCCGGCGAGACTTCAAATTGGTAAATGATCCGGTAAATTTTTTCAGAATTCACTTACTGAAGTTCGCTGTAAACTGGGTTTTCTTCAAAATGATGTTTGCGGAGGTGGGAGGCAATGGTACGATCAAATGTGAATATTGATTCTAATAGCCGAAGTAAAATTCTCTATCGAATACATTTTTACTTTTCTTATCATTTTTATTAGGGGGGGGGGGGCATGGGCAGCGGCAAATTTCCCGTAAAGGGTCTAAGACGCGAGAATAAAGGGCGCAAAATTCATCTAAGAATTTACCTATTGACTTTTCTTGTCACCACAGCAGCCCTTGATTTTAATATAAATATCTTAGCGTTATTGAAAAGTCGAGAAAAATTGTATCTAGAGCAAGAAATCATAGGTATATCCAAAGGGGGGAACAAAGGGGCAATTGTTTCCCAAAAGGTTGAAAAGTCTTGTCATATGTTCAATATGTAGTTATTTTTTGCTTTTCTAGCATGATTTTCGTAAACATTTTCGCTCATTCAGTACTTTTCTCCTAAATTTATATAAAATATTGAAATTGAAATTTTCCTAATTTTTTCTCAATTGCTAATGAATTTGTCAATGAGTATGAATGATACCAATCAGAGGAAATTGTAACATGGGCATGGTACTTTTTAAAAGTTAAAAAAGTTGAAATTTCATCAGTTTTTATCATTAAAAAATATGTTGAATTGTCATTAATTTTCGTCATTGGTTTTCGTCAATTTTTATGTTGAATCCTCTCATCAATTTTTAAGTGGATAATGTCGACTTTTCATCAATATTTTCTTAAAAATTGTCGAGAAGTTGATTTTTTATTAAGATTGTTAAATGTATCAAATTTTCCTCAATATTCACTCAAATTCAAATTTCTTTGTATTATAAACGTACTAAATTAAAGCGAGTCGAAAATGATGAATTTAAAAAAAAATTCATGTTGAAATGCCGAATTCTCAGCAATTTTCTCGTTGAAAATTTTCAATTCTCATTGAAACTGTAGAAAATGTAAGATTTTTATCAACATTGTTAAAAATACTAACGTTTTTATAAATATCATTTTCTTATCAAATTTAATAATTTTCATCAAGAATGTTGAAAATATTGAATTTTTATCAATATCGTTAGAAATTAGGTTTTTTTTTGGGTTAAAATGTGATGAAAAAAATAATGAAGTAATGCCATGACAGTTTGGACAATTGCCTGTGAAATTGAAAAAAATTTGAAAATTGTAGATTATTTTGCTTTTATTTTCAATTTTATGAGCATTTTGAAAAACTTTGATAACGTTTCAACAGTTGGTATTCTGGGCTTCGTGTGTGGTCATCAGCAACATCATTTATGCTTGCGGTGTCCAGTTCGCAGTGTCCACCAAGCTGGTCGCCCTTTTTGCTCTGAAGATGGTGGCTCTGGTTGGAGTAATGTGCTTGTTGCAGATTTACCTCTGGGTAGACAAAAATAATGACTATACCATTCGCACGGTGGGTATTTTTTTCTCTCAATACAAGCAATACACGTGTTTTATCGAGCATATTAATAAACTACCTACTCGTATTAAATACGCTTACACATATTTAATACCAACAACGTATATGATCGTAATTTTTTAAATATGTGGATTTTCACTACTCTCGTACACTCATAGCACCCGGTTTTTCCCCTTTCTCCCTTCCCTTGCGTGCGTTCATTGCAGCAGCTTTTAATCGAAATATCATTCGAGTGTCGGTATAGACGCCTTCTTCGAAATAATTAATTCTGTACGGTGTACGGGTTCCCCGACGTCCGCGCCCCGTTCTCTTAGGCTGCAACAACGTGTGAAATACCTTGAGATGTCTGGCAAAACAAATTTTTATTTATCAATTCGTCGTAATCGCAGTCGTCACGGTGCTCCCGTCTTCTGTCGCCTCAATTACTTACATTCATTAACATTCCCGAGTCGACCAAAAAAATACCCGAGGTGATAAATTTATTCGCGAAATGAAATGTGCGTTGGGTATCAACGTTATTACGAACGTAATAAATATTATAATCGATTTAATTTACGATCTTGCCCGCTTCCAAAGATTTCGCTCGATTAATATCTGTGACTAATATACTTTTCGACGGTTATTATCGAAAATACACATTAATGTAACGCGTACCTATCCGGCGTGTTTTTTTGTATCGAAATTTAAATCTATGGCGTTGGAAAACCGGATCGCTACCGTGCAAATGATACGAATAAGGTTCTGTATACCGCGTTTACCAACGTATTATTTATATACGTTCTTAATTTATTTTAGATTTAGAGCCCATCTCAACGCAAATGGCTTTTATCGGGGCGATGAGAAATCTGTATCGAAGAATCGACAAGTGTCAAATAAATTACGAAAAATATCTGAATTAAATGATATTCTGGTGGGGTAACGAAAGCAAACTTCTTCGTAGATTTAAATATTTCAATATCCTTTCTAATCTCATTTCGAGCGAATTTATTTTCAACTTGGAATTCGTTAATTTCTAGTAACATTATTGTTGAAATAGAGACTGGTTTTGGCTGATTGGGGACAGTGGCTGAATTCTGCGGATTCGGAACTAAGGCCCTGTTTTTTCCAAAACGCCAGTCAATAAAGCATTTTTAGAAAGCAAACCCAAACATTGAAAATAACAGAATTTTTTTTCTTGCTGAATATTGTCGAAAATTGTCCCGTAATCAACATACTTTGACCCACCCCACCCTTCCACACTGATAACCCCTCCGTGGTGGTTTAAAGCCTTTCAAAATCTGTTTTTAGCTTCTAATCTACAGTCCAACTGGCAAAAAGTGTCCATTGAGCGTGCTTTCTTGGGGCGCAAAAAAATCAGTTGGCTTATTGTGGGTATGGGTCCCATGGTATGAAAAAAGTGTATTTTGGATTTTTGCCCTTGCACAATAGGGAGCTGGGGCCTGAAAACCCCTCTTTTTTTCCCATTCTTTCAACTTGACCGGGCGCAAAATTTTTTTCACAGTGTGATAGCAGACACTCCCCCGACTCCAAACATATGTCACAACCCTTGGGCCACTTGCACAATGGGGCGCTAGGCCCCCCAAAGTGCGATTTTTCGCCAAATTTGTCCATTTTTGGCACAATAATTCCTCTGTATGCGACATGTGGTCTGGGGCGCAAAAAAAATTAAACGAAGTGTATACCCACATTCATTCCGCATCCGATGAGCCAAAGTTTAAGGAAAATGGTTTGCACAATACGCCGTGGTGGAATTTCAAAGTTGAGAATATGTGTGATTTTCACCTCTTTTCATCATAAATTAATTTATCATAAAAATTCTGAAACTTAGGTTGCGACCTATCAAAATGTGTTGAAATTTTACAAGCAGAACGAAATTATTAGTGAAAATTGAATTTACGCAATTTTGACCCTTTTTAAGCCTCAAATTGAGCCCCATTTTTGAGTATTTCCCAAAAATTGGCATGTGACCTATGAAAGAGGGCTAGAATTTTGTCAAAAATTCAAAAATGTTATTCAAAACCATTTTTGAGCAACTTTTGAGAATTTTGAGCCCAAAATAGGATCAACTTCTGAGTATTTTCCAAAAATTTGCATGTGACCTATGAAAGAGGGGTAGAATTTCGCCAACAATTCAAATATGTTATCCAAAACTATTTTTGAGCAATTTTCAAAAACGTTGGAGTCTCAAATTGAGCAAATTTTTTAGTATTTTCAAAAAATTGGAAGGTCACATACCAATTTTTTGAAAACACTCAGAAATTGATCATATTTTGGGCTCAAAATTCTCAAAAGTTGCTCAAAAATGGTTTAGGATAACATTTTTGAATTTTTGAAGAAATTTTATCCCATTTCAATAGGTTGCATACCAATTTTTGGAAAATACTCCGAATTTGATCCTATTTTGGGCTCAAAATTCTCAAAAGTTGCTCAAAAATGCTTTTGGATAACATTTTTGAATTTTTGACGAAATTCTATACCTTTTTCATATGTCACATCTCAATTTTTGGAAAATGCTAAAAATTTGATCCTATTTGAGACTCAAAATTCTCAAAATTTGCTCAAAAATAGTTTTGGATGACATTTTTGAAATTTTAACAAAATTCTAGCCCTCTTTCATAGGTCACAATGTCACATGCCAATTTTTGGGAAATACTCAAAAATAGGGGCTCAATTTGAGGCTCAAAAAGGGTCAAAATTGCGTAAATTCAATTTTCACTAATAATTTCGTTCTGCTTGTAAAATTTTAACACATTTTGATAGGTCGCAACCCAAGTTTCAGAATTTTTTTGATAACTTAATTTATGATGAAAAGGGGTGAAAATCACACATTTTCCCAACTTTGAAATTCCGCCATGGCGTATTGTGCAAACCATTTTCCTTAAACTTTGGCTCATCGGATGCGGAATGAATGTGAGTATACACTTCGTTTAATTTTTTTTGCGCTCCAGACCACATGTCGCATACAGAGGCATTATTGTGCCAAAAATGGTCAAATTTGGGGGGAAATCGCACTTTGGGGGCCTAGCGCCCCATTGTGCAATTGGCCCAAGGGTTGTGACATATGTTTGGAGTCGGGGGAGTGTCTGCTATCACACTGTGAAAAATTTTTTTCGCCGGGTCAAGTTGAAAAAATGTGAAAAAAAGAGGGGTTTTTAGGCCCCAGCTCCCTATTGTGCAAGGGCAAAAATCCAAAATACACTTTTTTCATACCATGGGACCCATACCCACAATAAGCCAACTGATTTTTTTGCGCCCCAAAAAAGCACGCTGATTTCGATTTCTAGAGCACTTTTCGCCAGTTGGACTGTAGACTATTCTATTTCATTTTCTTTGTATTTTTTTGAGAAAATACTTTAAATGCATTTCAATCTAACTCGAATTCCCTACAAAATAAGCTATCAACCATTTCTGTAACTTGAATAGGTGTAGTGTCGTTTTGAAAAATTAGATTCCGGATTTTGTCGAGAATAATGGAGTAAAAGAAGTGCTCAAATAAGGCCTAATTTTTGTATCTGGTATCTAGAAAATGTGGAAAAAATACATCACTCTAACCTCGATGGTTTCTGCTGAAGAGGCCCCTCACCCCCATTTTCATGAGGTGAAAATTTTTCGTTGAGATTTCGCTCAAATTCGAGTAAGGGATAATTTCAGAGTTTGAATCGTTTGAATCTTTCCAAAAAAAAAGGTTTGAGCTCCCTCTGACATCAGGAGGCTGAGCAAAGGTAAAGAGCGATAAAAAATATCAATAATAATATGAGATTTGAAAAAAAAAAAGAACAACAAAAAAGCGGCAGGGAGGCACTGGGCAGTTTCAGTATTTGTGTAAATTACACCGAATTTTGAACATTAATTAAATACTTTGAGAGGGCAGTCCTAAAGGATTTTAAAGAACTTTTCATTTTTATTTCTTCTGGCATACTATTATATAGGTTTGGGCCTATGTATCCACATTGTTGCCTTGAGTGAATCTTATACCAATCTGGGAGCAAGGCAGTTTGGGTATTTGCTAATCGTGTTTTTCCATATCTTCTTCCAATTTTGAATTTTTCAGAATGAATAATTTCAATAATTTCATTGTAAAAAGCGAAAATTTTCAATATTTTTTCCTTCTCTTTTACTTTTTTAATCGAAGGGTAAAATATTACAGAAAACCCATACCGAAATATTTTCCCCTACCTTGTATGACGACTCTTTTGTGAGGATTGTTGGAAAGTCATTTTAGTGCTCAGGTTTTATTTTTAAAAGCTGCCTTTTCAATACCTCAACTTCTAATCACAGGCTTTCTGCAATAAAAAATTCCAGAAAAACTGCCGAATAATAATAAAAGAAAGTGGTTGTCTTCAGAGAAGATCCCAAAAAACTAAATAGTGAAAAAATTCATAGAAAAAAATTGAACTCTTCAAAAAAGCAATTTTTCTGACCTACGCCCGGAGGCGTGGACTACCATAACTGAAATAATATGTGTACTTAAAAGTTGAATAATGAATTACATTAGATCGTCATCATCCGCTGAATCGGTGTTCAAAAAATTATCATTATTTTTCATCTTTTCTATTTTTTTTTTAATTTGTTCATTTCAATTTCAGTTTGATTTAGATATTTCTGTTTCTTAAATGGCTATGTACCTATAAGTATGAAAAATGAAAAAACTGCAAATGACGAAAAATGGTCAAATCTAAAAAACAAAAACAAAAAACAAAAATGAAAAAATTTAGATTTTTCAATAAACCGAAAATCAGATAGATGATAAAATTGATTTTACAATTTCTGAGTGAGAAAATTTTTCTGCCATCACACTCGAGCCAGCAATTTCTACTCAAATCAGGGAATCACAAGTCACAAACATTTCCTTGTTAGGCATAGACACACGCAGCACGAATCTCACCGATGAAAAAGTTTCGCCTTTAGGTATTCTATAGCGCAATATGAAAATGACACGAGTAAACATTCCAAAACATCATTTCAATATCTTCCATTATATCTATAATTCAATTTCAGCACAAAGCCATGGCACGACACGACGCTTTCGCAAAGCTCCAGCGAGCTTCTGCGTCGTACTTTTCGGTATTAATTGTCGACGCCCGGCGCCGCGCGGCGCGACGCGGAGGAAAATGTATCAAAACGTCAGACACAGGTTAATTAAAAACGAAGTACATTTCCTAGGCGAACTGATAATAATGAAACAACTTGTCGCGAATAATACAACTCTTTAAAAGAAGACGACGGTAGTGTTTTTGACAGATATTCAAACGAGACCGCAAATTTTGTCAAACCTCTGGAATATTATACGCTGCTGTGTACACGTAGGTATATGACGTACGTTTGGTTGACGTGAGACGCAGACGGGGGAAAATTTTCACCAGCTCAAGGATTTCGCCTTTCGTCGCTTTGTAATACTGCTGCCGTGCCAGAGGCAAATCTGCGTCTGGCTGGTGAAAATTTTTTTTAATGCGAATCTCTTTCGTAAATAAGTAGTTTATCGTGTTGTCTATCTAATTGATTAGGTATCCCATCAAAACAGCGTATGTAGATGTTCGCCGAGGTAATAGAAGTTATCGCGTATGTGCTACCAAGGTGGTCCTTTTTAATATTCTAACAATGTTGCCGGTGCTGTGCGAGGCTTTTTAAGGTACTAATTACGGGGAGACGAGAAGAACCGGCGACGATCGGTTTCTGGCTTCAGCTTCGTTCTAATATGTATTTTTTTTATCGATACACGCATGAGCCATTAGATCCATTCTTTTTAACCTAATTGGGTAATTAGGAGGAAATTATGAGATCCTATTTTTCTTTTGTGGTTTCCATCTCTGAGATTGGTTGGGTGTCCGTCTACTTTTATAATAGTCAGTGGTGGAAAATATATCATTTTTGAGATTGCTTCATCTCCAGAAGAGAGACTTGGACAATTTTCGTCTTACATTAGTACTCTCTCATTCTGAAGCAGTAATATGTCACTGATAAACAGTCAGAATTGCAGCAGGCTCATTCTATGTCAACTCGACCAGGTTTTGACCTTGGGTCTTCCGATTTCGCTCAAAATTTTTTTACGAGTTCTCCTCGATGGTCTAATGAAGGAATCACCGTCATTCCGATCCTAATCCTTCAGGGGGCGGGGGGTGGCCCTTGTAATTTTCGTATAATTGAGATTTTTTGCGAAATAGCTTAACTTTAAAGGAGCATATCTCGAGATTTGTTAGGTCAAAGATAAATTTGTTCATGCTGTTTTGTAGAGAATTGAAAGGAGATTCAAAATTGATAATCACTTTTTGAAAAGTTCAAAGTTGAGCTTTTGTGATGGAAGCTCAACTTTCATGATAAGTACAAAAGATGAAGGGCCCCATTAAAAAATCTGAAAAATTACTATGAAGAGAACTTTTAATGTATTTTTCAACTAATTACTTTTCAAGATGGGATCTCAATACCCCTGGGGGGCACAGGGGTCCTAAATTTTGGTCAAAAATCAAAAAATGGAAAAAGTGAAGTAATATATCGATTTCTACTAATTCGAAGGCGCTGAGTTCGAATATGTGCTTAGTTTTTTCGTTCGACCCCTCTGAACCCCCCTATCAGCCTCCTAATGAGGTCAAAATTCAAAAAAATGAAAAATAACGTATGACGTGTCGTTTGTTGGGTTTTTGAGGGCGCTGAGTTCGAATATTTGCTTATTTTTGGGATTCGACCCTTTAGTGCCCCCCTAGCCCCCAATTTTGAAAAAACACATGCAAAAAATCGGAAATAGCATGTGTCATATCGATTTCTACTAATTCGAGGGTGCTGAGCTCGATTATCAACTTACTTTCCCGATCCGTCTCCTTCGTTCTCCACACTGACTCAAAAATTATTAAATAATTTAAAAAATCAATGCGAATCCCAAAAATAAGCAAATATTCGAACTCAGCGCCCTCAAAAACCCAACAAACGACACGTCATACGTTATTTTTCATTTTTTTTGAATTTTGACCTCATTAGGAGGCTGATAGGGGGGTTCAGAGGGGTCGAACGAAAAAACTAAGCACATATTCGAACTCAGCGCCTTCGAATTAGTAGAAATCGATATATTACTTCACTTTTTCCATTTTTTGAATTTTGACCAAAATTTAGGACCCCTGTGCCCCCCAGGGGTATTGAGATCCCATCTTGAAAAGTAATTAGTTGAAAAATACATTAAAAGTTCTCTTCATAGTAATTTTTTCAGATTTTTTAATGGGGCCCTTCATCTTTTGTACTTATCATGAAAGTTGAGCTTCCATCACAAAAGCTCAACTTTGAACTTTTCAAAAAGTGATTATCAATTTTGAATCTCATTTCAATTCTCTACAAAACAGCATGAACAGATTTATCTTTGACCTAACCAATCTCGAGATATGCTCCTTTAAAGTTAAGCAATTTCGCAAAAAATTCCAATTATACGAAAATTACAAGGGCCACCCCCCGCCCCCTGAAGGATTAGGATCAGAATGACGGTGATTCCTTCATTAGACCATCGAGGAGAACTTGTAAAAAAAAATTGAGCGAAATCGGAAGACCCAAGGTCAAAACCTGGTCGAGTTGACTTAGAATGAGCCAGCACAAGAAAAAATCAGCAAAATTCACTGATTTTCAGCAAATTTTCCCTGATTTTTCAAAAATTTTCATTTATCAAGCAACGTTCGGAAGATTTCTTTATTCTCTTGGTAGGTAGAGAACGATTTTATTCCAACGTTGTCCAGATTTTTGATAATGATGTCCTAGATTTCGGCTATTTTCGCATCATCAAGCGTTGAAACTGCCTCATAATAATACTCAGGATGAAGGTAGTATGCAGTTGGAGAATATATGTCCAGGGCCATATTTCTTCGACGCACCAACGCTTCTTGAATTACTTGATTTTCCTTGAATTCTGTAGAGATAGATAAATTTAACCAAAGATGACACCTTTCGCAATAGATCAGTCTTTTTGTTGGCATTCATTGATTATCTCGCAAATTGGATTGAGTGAGGCAACTTGGTTTGATAAATTGGCCACAAATGAATCATCAATAACGTGTTGTTTCACATTTTGCTTGACTTTCTTCAGAAACTTATCTTTATAGATGATCGTCTTCATATGAGGTAAATTTTTCAATAGACATTGATAAGCATCGCGGTATGAACATCATCGGGTATCACAAGAAGTTATTTATTTCTTGATTCAAAATCAGCCTGTTTAAATTCCTTTATAACACTCATGGTGTTTTTTTAACATCTTCGTCAAGTACATCCTTTGCAAGCAGATTACCAGTGTGGCTGTTACATGTATGTACTATCCCATAAAGGGGTTAAATAACCCATTCTTTTCATATTTGAAGCATTATTGGAAATTACTGCAAAAATATTCGTGTTGAATTTAGTTCGAGCCATGTTTATTTCGTTCAATTTATCACCAGTCTCGGAATGAGTTGTAATATCCCACTTACTGCACATAGCTGGGTCATAAAGCTTGTTCCATTTTTTTTAAAGAACCTCAAGGTTACACAGTTGAAAGGAATATTATTACAGGCGAAGAAAAATGCACCGACAGCCATAGTAATTTTGAACGCCTCTTGCTTTGATAGGTTATCATTGTAACCATTGATGACGATTTTATCAAAACCGGAATTTTCAATTTTGAAATATTTGGAGGAGAAGAGAATTCGGGATTTTCCATCATACTTGTTTCTTTCGCAAAGTTGCAGTCAGGTCTCAATCGTACATCCGCGCGCTATTCCTGTTAAAATTGATTTTATGATTGATTTTTGTTCTGGATAATAAAACAAAGAAATTAAGCCCGTATGCCCTTGTTTCCCTTTCCCTTTCCCTGGGTCCGCTCCCAACATTTCGAACCGGTCGTAATGAAAAGATTTTTCAAACAAAAGTTGTTCCTCAGCATTTAATGTACATTTTCATTTTTCATCAAAATCCATTTTGGAGCAACTCCTGCCCCCCCCCCAAATTTGGAAACAAACCATGTTTTTGAGAAAACCTCGTAATCACGTTTTCTTTATTTTCAACGAAAAGTTTCGAAGATACGACAAAATTTGTAATCACAAAAAGTATTCAGAATTGAATTTCTTTTCCAATGAGCTCCATCACGACCATTTTCACCAACTTTTCCCGACAGAGTGGACCTTTCGCCCTTCCTCTTTTTTACAAAAGTTGGACCCACGAACAAAATTTGCTCCAATACGAATTCCGATAAGGAATGAAATTATTCATTAGATATCAAAGAACAAAAATCGTTCAATTTTTTCTTCTTGGGTCCAACTTTTGAGATAAGGGAGAGAGGAAGAGATCAACCCTATCGATAAAAGTTGATGAAAATGGACGTGATAAAGCTCATTGGAAAGGAAATTCAATTCTGAATACTTTTTGTGGTTACAAATTTTGCAGTATCCCTGAAACTTTTCATTTAAAAAGAAGAAAACGTGATTTTGAAGTTTCCTGAAAACTGTTTTATTTTCAAATTTGGGGGGCAGGAGTTGCTCCAAAATGAATTTTGATGAGAAATGAAAATGTACATTAGGTGCTGAGAAACAACTTTTGTTTGAAAATTTTTTCATTACGATCCATAGATAAGGCGATACACAGGTTTGAAATGTTGGGTGGTGGACCCTGGGGAAAGGGGGAGGGGGAAAAAGGCATTCGAGGTTAATTTCTTTGTTTAATTATCCAGAACACGAATCAATCATAAAATTAATTTTAGCAGGAATTTTACGCAGAAGCATTTTTTTGTACGATTGAGACCTGACTATTGAGTGAATTTTGAAAAAATTCTCAGTTTTAGATGAAATTTACACTAGAAATTATTCCTATTTCCTAAATTTAATAAGATCTTTTTTCTTGTTAGAAATTTCAATGTTCGGAAAGAGAGAATAATTTTGGCCAATACTCCGATTGATGTGGGTCTACATGATGATATGAAAATTTTCTGAATTCAACTTATCAAGGGTCGGCTTGGGAGTTCTCTCTTAATCTGAATCAATTAAAGGTGGAATCCTGCCTTTTTGAATCAATGAAATCAATTTCACTGAAATTCAGGGAATAGGAGTCAGTTAAAACGTTGACTCCTAACTCCGGCTTGATTCCCGGAGTCAAGGGAGAAAGTTGACTCTCGACTCCGGCTTGACTCCGATTTTGGAGCAGGGAATAGAAAGCAGCTAAAAAGTTAACTTCTGACTCCACCTAACTCCCAGAGTCGATGGGGAAAGTTGACTCATAACTCCACCTCGTCTCTGGAGTCACTTTCAGACCTCAACTCCTGAATTCACCTTGACTTCGGAATCAAACTCACACTCTGACTCTTGACTCCGGAGTCAACCTGTTACCTTGACTCTTGACTCCGGAGTTAATCTTTGACCTTGGCTCCCTAACTCCGGCTCGACTCCGGAGTCAAGCCGGAGGAGTCAATTTACTCATATTTCCTGCTGAAAATCAGTGACTTTTTGAAAGAGATTAAAGGTTTTTGGACTGTCTCTATATCGTAAAATCAACTATTGCACTAATGACAGAATAACTCGCGAATTAACTTAACGTGTTTATTGTGTACTACTGTGTTACAGTGAAGTACTTATAATTACCTATCCGACGAATCATTCGAATTGTATGAATAATTAAAGTTATATGAAATCTATCACGTTTACGCACCGATTAATATTTAGGCCGAGACCACCAAGGAGTACTCCTGTTCGTATTACTAGCAGAAAGACACTAATTACTTAGCAGAACAGTGTACTGGGCGTTGGCGCGTAAAGTTGCCGAGTACTTATCTGATCAGTGTAGCCGACTAGCGGTACACTTAATCAGTTAGTAATATGGAATAAATGTAGGCATAAGATTCTCCTACATATGCCCCATTCATCGGACTTAAGAACTGTTCAGTTTGATGAATCGTCCAATAGGAGAATCGAAGGCGCTACGAGCTAGCGCATCGTCGAAAGCGACTTCTTCCACGATTGATCCGCGAGCACACATGTAAGGAATCGAGTCTCCATATAGCAGCCAGTCATCAATCCAGTAGGTAAAATTATTTGGGCCGATCATCGCTTGCGTAATCTGGCGCTCAGTCCATCCGGTCAGCTTGAAGATTCGCTGGAGATTGTTCGGAACCGTTCCACAATTGGGCGGGGGGTGCGGGTGGGCGTTTCCGTCCGCCTGTCTACCCTGGACACGTCTTACCGGATTTCCATCTTGGTCAACTTCTCGACCCCAAAAATCTCTGGCCGGTACATTCTGTTGGACTTGCGGTATCTGATCTCGGAGGTTGGCTGGTCTCCGGTCTATCTGAGCTTCGAAAGCGAGCATTCTTTCTTCGACGTCTAACTGCGCCCGTTGTTCATCGGCCTGTCTCGAAGTTGACGGTATTGGTATGTAGTTTGGCGCTCCGCTTGCTGGTGGAACTCCACGCGGTGGTGGCGGCGGTTCAGTCGAGCGAGATTCAATTTTGAGAATCGATTTCGTTTCGGTCTTCGAAGCTTCTAATTTAACCTGTAAGTACTCAGAATCAGTATCGGCGTATGGCTGTGGACTATATTCTATCGGACTTACGTTAATCGGATCCGAAGGAGAATACAGGCGCACGTCTTGTAAAGTCTGCGTCTGTGTTAATGATCGCAGCGTACCCGATACATCTATCTGTATTTTTACTCCGCCGGTGTCTTTCTGCTAGTAATACAAACAGGAGTACTCCTTGGTGGTCTCGGCCTAAATATTAATCGGTGCGTAAACGTGATAGATTTCATATAACTTTAATTATTCATACAATTCGAATGATTCGTCGGATAGGTAATTATAAGTACTTCACTGTAACACAGTAGTACACAATAAATAAACACGTATGGTTAATTCGCGAGTTATTCAGTTATTAATGCAATAGTTGATTTTACGATATAGAGACAGTGCAAAAATTAATAATCTCTTTCATTTTCACTGATCTTTTAGTCAAAAAAAGTTTATCTTTTTCGACGAATTGAAAATTGACTGGGAAATTACTGGTTTTTGACTGAACGCTCACTGAAAAATCACTATGATTAGGGTTTTTTTAAAACACTGATTCAAAAATACAGAATTTCCCTATATCTGGCTATGTCAGATTTGGAAATAGACTTTGACCTAAAATTCAATCTCGATTCCACCTTCTTTCCGATTGCGAATTAATTTCACTCAATTCTCATATCGAAAATGATTATTTGAAATACTATATATGCATTAAATCATCAACATCGCAATTCAACTCGAAACCTCCTCGATCTCGCAATCCCAACCAATTTCCGCATCTCCCCCTCCCCCCTGGGTCAATTCGGCGAATAAAATTTCGCATTCTCTCGACACACTACCACTCCCGCTTTTCATTCCATTTGGAAAATATAATTATCCGTTGCGAGTCTAAAAGGCATAAAATATAAATTTACAATTTGAAGCACACACCACTCGTGCATCCAACTTGCCAACATTGCCAACCAACCGGCGAACAGTCGGCGATTTATTTCTCTCGATATACACATGTTAATTAACTTTTGAACTTTTATAGTCACGCAAGCAAAGTTGTCGGATATTTATACGTGGCACGTTCGTTGTTTGAAACGAGCCGACTTAATAGAATTTCATATAAATTATTACACATAATTAATCTGACAGGTTGTTACCAGGTACACATTCGTACCTTACGTAGGTATACCTCTTCCTCGAAACAATCTTCTGCATTTTAACATGTAGGTATACATATCTAGACGTACATACGCGATATGTATGACATTGCTATTTATGGAGAAAACTGGCCAATGCTACGCGAGCATTGTTTACCGAGCTTATATTTTAAGAAGTTCGCACTGGCAGTCACCGGAGGCAGAAAGAGATGCGGCGAAATCAAAACAATACATTACGAGGAGTTACCTACGTCGAATGTGTATTCTGGTGTTCTTTCGGACTTTCTGTCTCTGTCTGGCTCATGTTGATCTACTCAAATACGTGTGTACGTTCGTACAACGTGTTTTCAAATAAACGATTTACTTAAGACATGTGTACAGATGAAAGAAAAATAAATAAAAACTACGCTGCTCTTTAGAGAGATGTACACAGTCGTACACATGCATACAGTACACCGACCAACTTTGACTAATGTTTTTTCCCCTCTCCCGTCTCTTCCTTCGTGCCGGTTCATTTCCTCTTTTTTTTCATTTCATAAATAACGTTTAGACGTGATAAATCAATAAACCATTTGTTTCATCGTGTCCATATATCTCGCTCCGTGGTGCATCGCTGATGGTGATGATGGTGATCATCATCGACGACCATTCGTACAGGCGAAAAATCCATCATGGGTTTCGAAACGATTCCTGGCTCGGAACCCGTCGCTCTCGTAAATTTTGTCTGTTTCACCGAATAAATCAATTTTTACGCCACCGTCGAACAGCCACCAGGCGACGAGCTGTAATGAAAAATTCGACGGATGTTCCCCGATCGCCGCCCCTTTCTGGCGGCTAATTACAAAACTCGACCAACTTTCGATTTATATTAATGGCCGTCGAAAAAACCATATAGCCATAGGCTGCGGTTAGCTCGCGCCAACCATAGAGAAAACTTCATCGTTGTTAAACTGTCTAAGTATATAAATATTATGTTAAGGGTTTATTCGGCAAAGGCTCGGGAGGCGCGGAGCGGAGCGCAGGTGAAGTGACATATATTAATGACGGCATCTCGACTGTTGTTAACATCAATCAATGCGCAGCAATATCATCATCGTTCGCTAGTGATCTATCACTATCAGCAAGTTCGGCGCGGTATCCCCGCACTTCGATACTCGCCCAATCTGCTGCTCGACGAGGACACACATCTACCAATGTGAGCCGTTTGCCCGTATGTGCCTCTGCCTCAACGTAGACTGTTTCGAGGTACCTTTAACTCCCTACGGGGCAACATCGCATCGTGCTCCAACATCAATTATCCGACTCCGAGAGCGCCAGCTAACGACGTTGACGTGTCCCGAAAACCAAAACGGCAGGGCAAAAAAACCAGCCCATTTTAGACGCCACTCGTTCTCTGTATTCTACCTATACCCCCGCGTACTAGGCTGGATGACTTGTTTGCAACGGCGGTTTGAAAAATTACCGACACTCGATCCTGCCCGGTGGAAAACTCTTCGCGAGCTATTATGTCGCGTTTTAATTAACAAATTTTCCAACCCTCTTTTTTTACTAGGTTTGATCGAAGATGAGTGTCTGGTTGGCGAATTGGGTCGAGTTGATCGTTCACGACCCACTGAATTATTCTTTGTTGATAAAGTTTATAATAATTTTGTGGAAAATTAACTTCAATTCAATTTAGGTTGTTCTTTTTGAGGACAGATTTTCCAATTCAGAGCCTTAAAATTAACATTTTCAACCAATTTTATGTGAAATATTTGAAAACATTGTCCTTTAAACTCAGAAATTAAAAAAAACTCCAAAAAACTGTGAAATTTAGAAAAAAAGTTTTAATATTTAAAAATTAAAAATTCAAAGCTTGAAATTCAAAACAAAATTACATTCAGATTTTTTTTGAAATAATTTTACTATCCTGGGTGTGTATAATTGCCAAGATTTTTTACGCTCAGTGTTGGAAGCAGAGGTTGAGAGGAGGTTCACATTTGGTGTTGGAGTTTTGAGTTTTTTCAAAATAAATTGTAGGTTTTTTGTGTTTCTGTTTTTGAGTCTGGAATAGTTTTGGTATTTGGAAAAATATTAAAATTTCATCTTTCTTGTTTTAGGTTTTGGCTGAGGAAAATGAGGTGTTGGGTGGATATGGGATCGGAGTTGCAAAATTGGCATAGTAGTCCACAGTCCAACTGGCAAAAAGTGCTCTTGAAGCCGAAATCAGCGTGCTTTTTTGCGGATCAGTTGGCTTATTATGTGTATGGATCCCATAATCCCCAAAAAAAGTATTTTGGATTTTTGCCCTTGCACAATAGGGGGCTGGAGCTTGAAAACCCCCGCTTTTACCCATTTTTAAAATTTGGCCGGGGACGAAAAATTTTTTCACAGACTGGTAGCGGACCTCCCCCTGACTCCAAATAAATGTCTACTTCCTTGGGCAACGTGCACAATCTGCGCAAACCTATCAGGTAAGTTATACTGTGACAAGAGTACTTGTCGTGTACCTGGGTTACCATTTTCGTTACAGACGAAACAGGCATCATAGCGTGGTTACTTTTTAGTAACTTGGTTACTTTTTTCGAGACAAGTTACTTTTGGTTACTATTTCCACTTCAAAAGTTACTTTGGTTACTTTTTACCTCTAAAAGTTACTTTTTTCCAAAATTTCTCAAAAAATTTACCTTTTTTTCACAATTTTTCTCTAAAAATTGATTTTTTCAAGCGTAAAGTGTCTGATTAGTTTCGGTTTAGTTGAATTTTGAAGACTTTTTTGTTTCAAAAATTTCGCCCTCGCTCCGCTCGGGCAGTACATTGATACCTCTATTTCTTGAATACACTATCATTCCCTAAATTTGAATCAGTCAAAATTGGTGTATTTTCATTCTCTTGGTCAAGTATAGTGAAATAATTTTCATCAAAAACTATAGATTTTCACCCGTATTTCAGTGAAAACTCCAATCAATTTCCAATTTGTCAAATAAAAATCAGTAATTTTGATTAATATTTCAATGAAAAATCACTGATTTTCATATAAATTTACAGGGTAGGTAGGCTAGATACTCACTTTTTTTTACTGAATTTTGACACACCCTCATTTTTTTCAAATTCTTCCCCGCCCTTGCATAATGTCTGATTAAGTCCCGGAGTCGAGCAGATTCAATCCAAGCTCAATAAAAAAATGAAATTTTACCTCAAAAGTGTTCAGAGAAGTGCATTTTATTACTCTTCAAAAATAATTTTTCTCATTTCTTACATTAGAATATAACTTTCTAAATCTACATCAATCAAGTTTTATAAAAACTCTGCCTTTTTGAACCAATAAAATAATTTTCATTGATATTGCAGTCAAAAGTCGTTGATTTCTTAGTCGATTTTCAATTAACCAGAAAAAAAATCAGTAATTTTGACTAAACGATCAATGCGAATCACTGATTTTCATTTATATTCATCTCACTGATTCAGATTTAGAGAATTCTTGCAATTTTTCAGTTTTTCTTCGCTTTTATCTGTATTACATTTTTTCATCTGTCCACTGAAATTAACCTGACTTTACGAGCACTACTGTAAAAATAGATTTTGAAGTTTGTTACGAATTTTTACCCCTCCCCCTCACCCCATTTTTCTCCAATTCTCAGCCCCCTCCTTACATAATTTCTGAGAGCGCTTATAAGTTATAATAATTGCATTAAGTACATACATGTTTTTTTTTTTTTTTTTTTTTACAAATTTTACCATTAAAAATTGAGTTTTTGGTAATACATTGGTTACTTTTTTTCTCAAATTGGGTTACTAAAGTTACTTTTTTCCCACCAAATTTCACTATGATGCCTGACGAAACAGACCGCAAACATAACAAACAAATACTCGATTTAATTTTAACATAGTAAAGTCTACAAGAAACAAATTGGGCTGTTTAAAAATATAGGAACGGAAACCTTTTTACAAAAACGTACAACTTAGGAGATACGATATCGGATACCTACAACTTCTTCGTTAACTTTCGAATTAATTACTTTTTCGGCTTACTGCGAGCGGGCTTTCGGCTTTTCTCGACCGCGGCGGCTTGATGGTTTTTTTTAGAACTGGAGGCCTGCGATTCGTCGTCGGTTCTTTTACGTTTCTCGCACTGCGAAGCCGTCGCGGATGTAGTTGGGGCTGCGGACGTAGTTGGGGCTGGTGCACACGGAGGAGGGTCTTCAATCGCAGCATCGTCCGCCACTGGCCGCTCCCCCTTCTTCCCAACCCAGCCGTGCTTGGTCGTTTCATGCTTAAGCACGGGCTCCCGGGCGTCGAACCTCGAATTTTAGCCCGGATACCGGCAGCAATATATCTTTATCAACAGATTGTCTCTGACGGTCCATGCGCAGCAGGTTGGAAGAACTTTTGCTTTTAAATCCACTGGGAAGTGCGGCTTAGTGTCGTTCTGTAGCCACAACGGGTTTCCATCATTGGGTATTCGTCGGCCATCGTCCGAGGTGACACCTTTTGTACAAGGGATGATTTTTCAAAAATCATCATACTGCAAAACAAAAAATCGTAACTAGATTAAACCGTGTTCGACTGAACAGTGTTAGAAATGAAGGACATAGGTGTACCGTATTGGTCTCTTACCGCAATCAATACGTCTTGGACGCTCGCGGTAAACGAGGTTACGTCCTCCCTCGTTTTTTTGAACCTTTTGTGTACCTACATGACCGAGGTTATACGAGGCCTTCCTGCGGGACTAAAAAAACCCACCTCAACACATACATGGATTCATTCCATACCCATTGAGCTAAAGTTTATGAAAAACGGTCGGCACAATAGGTTGTGGTGAATTTTTAAACTTGAGAAAACGCATTATTTTCGCACCCTTTTGTTAAAACTGGGGTTGCGACCTATCAAAATGGGCTAAAATTTCACGAGCAGTACAAAGATATTAGTGAAAATGTAATTTGAGCATTTTTGAATTTTTTGAGCAATTTTGAGTCCAATTTTTGGTAAATTTTTAAGTATTTTCCAAAAATTGACGTATGACCTATGAAAATGGGATAAAATATCACCAAAAACTTGAAAATGTTGACCAGAATTATTTTTGAGTATTTTTTGAAAATCTTGAGTACCGTAAGCTGGGGTGACTTTGCAAAGGCGAGGTGACTTTGCCGATTGTCAGTTTTGCACATTCAAGTGGCCATAAAGTGTTCTAAATGTGTTTTGGATGCACTGACAATGGCATAGATCGATAGAGGAAGGTTGGACGAACATTTTTTGTTATCATTCATCACCCACAGATAAAATTTAGCAGAACTGTAGCACTTTGAAAAAAAATAAAAAAACGGCCGAAAAACCCATACCTGGAAAATTAGGTCTATGGAATTCGTCTCGTTGGTCACAGAAAAATAGTTATAGACTCATCTTAAAGCTTGAAGCCTCCGCTTTTCAAAAATGCCTTCGTTTTCTCATTTGAACGTCATGATTCGGAGTTATGACGCAAAATGTGCTCTGGGGTGAGTTTGCCGACACTATTTTTCTATTGTTTACATTTCCAGTTGGTCCCTAATAATGCGTTTTCGATGAGTTTTGCCATTATTACGTTACTTATTCGAGTATATTTGTTAATTTATATTATTTATCATGCCGAGAACTTATAAAAGAGTAGCAGGTAGTCGTATCTACTGCGATTATTCGCCAGAAACCTTGGCAGAGTGCCTTGAAACAGTTCAAAATGGACAATTAACGAGAGCAGAAGCTTCAGCTGCTTACAATATTCCTGTGAAAACGATCTACAATCGCCTGAAAAATACCGAATCGTTGAGTAAACCTGGAGGTCAGCCGGTTTTTACTGAAGAAGAAGAATCGAGGTTTGTTAGAAATCTTTTACTCAACGATTCGGTGTTTTTCAGGCAATTGTAGATCGTTCGGAAAAAGGATTTTCATTTCCCTAATAAAGATGACTTGGACTACGTTAAATTTGATGATGTTGTACAAATTTTGCCTGATCCGGAAGAAAAAAAAGGCGTATATATGTTTGCCGAAGACCTATTAGCGTAATGTTTATATTTTTCAAAGACTTTTTGTAATAATTTTCGTATAATTTTGCTATATTTTGCTATATTTTGATTAAAAATATTCGAATTCGTGAAAAAACTTTGAATTTTACCTCATTTTTCATGTTATTTTCAGGTATCGGCAATGACACCCCAAGCCTGGGTAACTTTGCCGATTTTTTTCAAAGCGCTCTCAAATGAAGGGGTGGGGGTCGGGGGCAAATTTTTTTTCACCATTCTGTAGTCAACACTTCAGCATATTCGGAATAGCAATTACTTTCCCGATATCTCTAATACAACTCGCGCTATAACAGCTCAAAGTTGAGAAACAGTCGAAAAATAGGCAAAGTCACCCCGCCTTACGGTACTGGCCAATTTTTGAGTAGGTATTTTTAAATATTTGACGTGTGACCTATCAAAATGGGGTTAAACTTTACGAGCAACACAAAGAATATTAGTTAAAATGTAATTTGAACAATTTTGAGCCCAAAATCTAGATAATTTTAGTTTTGAGAATTTTGAGCACAGACCAATTTATAAGTATTTAATTGACATGTGAACATGTTAATC
Source organism: Pseudococcus viburni (assembly GCA_033439095.1). Classification (NCBI taxonomy): domain Eukaryota; kingdom Metazoa; phylum Arthropoda; class Insecta; order Hemiptera; family Pseudococcidae; genus Pseudococcus; species Pseudococcus viburni. The sequence goes on along the minus strand of JAVBJF010000042.1, from coordinate 802,027 downwards.
ACAATTTTATTGCTGAAAAATGTTTTTACATGATGTCCAGAGTCTATGATAAATTCGCACCACCCCAGCCTCTATTGATTTTTGAGGGGGTGGGCCCTTTATGGGGGAGGAAAGTGTTTCGCACCGATTTCGCTCAAATTCACGTGGGCGGTTATGTAGGTGTAGAAGTACGTACTTCCAAGAAAAATTCAGCCCTCCTCGACCTCAGGGGGCTGAACCATCGCTTCCCAAAGTTGGGCATTTTTGACTAAAATGACAAAAAACCAAGTTTTTCGATTATAAAACCGCCCCAAAATCTTAACTTTGAAAAATTTGCTATTTTCTCTATACATTTTGAGATAAAGAATCCGACTAGTCTTTCAACTTTTTCGTTCGAAGTGTTTACCCCCCCTCCCCTCCACGGTCCCTTTGAAAGTGTACTGATCGAGTTTTTTTTAGCAAAAAATGACTTCGTTACATAGGTGACCCAAAAAAGATATTTCGCGAGAAAGTGAAAATTTTATACTTTAAAATGTTTCATATGATGTCCATAGTGTGTGGTGAAAACGCACCGCCAATACCCCTCGTGCTTTCTGCAGGGGGGGGGGGGGTGAAGCGGAGGGGACTCGCTTCAAAAAATCATTTTTTCACATCGATTTCGTTCAAATTCACAAGGTGGGTTGTTCGGATGAAGTAGTAATTCCCAAAAAAAATTCAGACACCCTCCCCCCCCCCAAACATCAGGGGACCGGCTATTGTTTCCCAAAGTTGAGCAGTTTTGTGAAAAATTACAAATTTCTCGAGAAATTGAAAATTTCCTGTATAAAATGTTCCATACGATGTCTATAGTGTGTGGTGAAAATGCACCGCCCCTGCCCCTCGTGCCTTCTGAGGGGAAGTGAAAACCGGCTTTACATAAAAATGTTGGCCAATTAGAGTAAAGTGGCTGACTTACTTTTCCCTATGCGCGACGTGACTTTAGCGGTAATTTTTTTTGACTATTTTCATAATTTTCTGAGATATCAGCAAAACAAAACAGACATTTTTAAGAGCATGACTAACTCGCGATCGAAGATTGCTTGTAGTGGGCGAAGACTGAGGTAGACTCTCGTGATGAGTCTTAATTTCCTTGGTAATCGATTTTTTTTCATCGGCATTGATGCAGTGCAAGGAAGTATACTTTTTTCGACAGCATTTGTGTGTTTTTTTTCCAGTACAGGACTCTAATAGCAATTCTTTCCCATCCTGTCGCTGTCTGCTTGCATTCAGGAGGCTGTTTTTTCCTTTTTCTGATATCGTTGCCAAAAGTCCAGTTCTACACTCGCATAAAATGTACATTAATGAATAAGTTTCCCCCTCAGAAGGCGAGACTGGCAGGGGTGGTGCGTTTTTACCACACACTATAGACATTGTATGGAACATTTTATAGCAGAAAATTTTCAATTCCTCGCGAAATTTGTAATTTTTCCCAAAACTGCTCAACTGGGAAACAATAGCTCGGTCCCCTGATGTGCGGGGGACCTGAAATTTTTTTTCGAAATACTACTTTACCCGAACAACCCACCTTATGAATTTGAGCGAAATCGATGTGAAAAAATGAATTTTTGAAGCGAGTCCCCTCTGCTTCACCCTCTCCCTTTACAGAAAGCACGAGGGGTAGGGGCGGTGCGTTTTCACGACACACTATATGGACATCATATTACACATTTTAAAGCATAAAATTTTCATTTTCTCGCGAAATATATTTTTTGGGTCACCTATGTAACGAAGTCATTTTTTGCTGAAAAAACCTCGATGTGTACACTTTCAAAGGAGCCGTACGGAGGTTTAAACACTTCGAACGAAAAAGTTGAAAGGCTAGTTGGATTCGTCATCTTGAAATGTATAGAGGAAGTAGCAAATTTTTCAAAATTACGATTTTGGGACGGTTTTATAATCGAATAACTTGGTTTTTTGTCATTTTAGTCGAAAATGCCCAACTTTGGGAAGCGATGGCTCAGCCTCCTGAGGTCGAGAAGGGCTGAATTTTTTTTTGGAAGTACTTCTACACCTACATAATCGCCCACGTGAATTTGAGCGAAATCGGTGCGAAACACTTTCCTCCCCCATAAGGGGCCCACCCCCCTCAAAAAGCAATAGAGGCTGGGGTGGTGCAAATTTATCGTAGACTCTGGACATCATGTAAAAGCATTTTTCAGCAATAAAATTGTGAACATCTATTTCTTTTTCTCCCAAATTAATGACAAAATCATCAATAATATCGTCACATTTGGGATCATTTATCCAATACTCATTCTCGATTCCAAGGACATGATTGAAAGTACTTATGAAATGAAGTGCTTCAATTTCAGACATACATGTTTCTGCGACCAGTTCTAGATTCTCCGTAGAAAATTCCCCTGTTATTAGAAAAAAATTTAATCTATTTCAGTTGTTCCCAATTTTAGAAAGAAAAAAATGTTATTTAACCTGTAGTGTTACGTTCGCGAATTTTTCTTTTCGTTTCAGTCCAAACATATTCTATTAAATTTAAATCAGGCATATATGGAGAAAGACGAAGGCAGTCGTATCCATGCTGTTGTAATATTTCATCTGCAGCATATAATTTTTCCGGGGTTTATTCGCCTCAACGATGCCAAAAATATCGAATTTCCTTTTAATTTCCTTTTCTTTTCATCAAACGGAATATTTTTCAATTTTAACCACTCCATCATTGCTTTTTTTGTTGAAGATTTCGTCGGAATTTTTTCAGCTATAGTCGAGTGATATGAGGCGTTATCCATGATGATCACGGAATTTTTACAAAGATTCGGAATAAATTTTTCCAAGAGCCATTTTTGGAAATTTGGGCCATTCATTTGCCCATGGTAATCACCTGTAGTCTTATCGGCAGGATAAATTAGGCGAGCCTTTTCTACAAAATCATCATAAGTCTCGAACCATTCTTTGAAGGACCCCAATATTGAAATCGTCATAATAATTTTTTTGGGGGTTTCTTCTTTTTTTGTTGAGTGTGATTAAAGTTGCGTTCGAGTTATCTAGGGTTTTTCTCTTCAGTTTTTATTCTTCTGACAGTTGAAATGGAAACGCCGCTATATTTCGCAGCTCTCTCCGTTTCTTACAAAATGGCCACTACACTAAATTTTGGAATTTAGGCTGGTAATCAGTAGTAGTTGAGGAATAAAAACGACTGGGCTCCATGGTGCCTGTCTTCTCCCCTCGACAGGAGGTAGAGGAAGGCCATCTGATAGAGTCGAGTGCCTTCCACAGGCAGGCAGCACTGTGAACTTCAGACATCATTTTATCAATGATTAATTTCATTTCATGAGGATCACCTCTCATATTGGTAATTGATAAGCATAATCCCAATATTTCCAGGTGCATCTAATCTTCTCTATACCATCCGCACTTCACCACAAAACCACCTTCAATAAGTTCCTCTCTTAATAAAAGGTTCCACTTTTTCCAGCCTTACCCAGGCCTTCACAAATTATTTAGAAAGCACAACACACATTTTTTTCAAAAATTCGATAAAAAACTTGATAGAAAGTTTGAAAAACATGACAAAAAATTTAAATTTTCATATTCACTCCATTTTAATTACATTTTACAATTCAAACATTCACTGAGAGAAAAAAGTGTGGTGATGTTGGCCACAAACTTGTTGAGTCAATTTGTCAATAGGAAGAGAAATGTTGGTTATCACTTCATCTCTAAGTATTGTTAAAGGGTGCCCAAAGGACCACTCCATCCAAGTCATTTTTAATTACATGTTCCACTATTTGAGTGAAAGAATTCAAGTCTTCTTGATTTTTAATCAAAATCTGGGGAAAAAGCTGATTTAGGTAATATCACCACTAGCCACAGGTGAAATATATACACACTTTACCAAACAGAACAAACAAAATACCGAATATACTGCAAAAAACATGACAATAAATGAAGGAAATGAACAGAGCATGACATAAGATGCAAGATGGCACATGCTGTTGCAAAAATTACTATTTACAGTTTTGTACCACATCGTACCATACTGTGGTACATTTTGCTATAAACTGTGGTAATTGTGCTATACCTAAACTGTGGTAGAATCAACCACACTACAAAATTTTACAATAATTGTGGTAATTTCTGCTATGCCAAATAGATTTATTCAATTTTTGATTTGAAGAGCCTCAAATTGTTGTAGAAAACATCACAAATTTTTCTTTGTGTTTCATTGAAAACTTGGCGAAAAGTTTAAAAAATTTGACAATAGTTCAAATTTTCATATCAATCTCCCAGTTTCCCTTCTTCAGCTACTGATAATAAATGACCCATTCACAACTGAAAGATTCACGTGATTTGGAGAAATAAATTTATGAATAAACAGCAACAAAAATTCTAAACCTAATATAATCATTATAGTCTACAGTCCAACCGGCAAAAAGTGCTCTAGAAATCGAAATCAGAATGCTTTTTTGCGGGACAAAAAAATCAGTTGGATTTTTATGTGTATGGGTCCCATAGTCCCGAAAAAGTGTATTTCGGATTTTTGCCCTCGCACAATAGGGGGCTGCAGCCTAAAAAACTCCGTTTTTCCCCATTTTTTAAATTTGGGAGGGGACAAAAAATTTTTCACAGACTGGTATCGGACACTCCCCTGACTCCAAATATATGTCTACTTCCTTGGGCAACGTCCACAATGGGGTGCCGGCGCCCCAACGTGCGATTTTTTGCGAAATTTGGCCATTTTTGGCTTAATCATAAATGGTCTGCGGGACAAAAAAAAAAACCACCTCACCACATACATGGATTCATTCCATACCAATTAAGCCAAATTTTATGGAAAACGGTCGGCACAGAGAAAACGCATCATTTTTGCCCTCTTTTGTCAAAACTGAATTACCGAGGAAATTTCCGAAACTAGGATTGCGACCTATCAAAATGGGTTAAAATTTCACAAGAAACACAAACGTATTAGTAAAAATGTCATTTGAGTATTTTTGAGCAATCTTGAGTTTAAAATTGAGTAAATTTTCAAGTATTTTGAAAAATTTGACGTATGACCTATGAAATTGGGACAGAATTTCATCAAAAACTCAAAAAATGTTAACCAAAATTTTTTTGAGCGATTTTTCAAAATGTTGAGCGCTTGCCAATTCTTGAGTATTTTTGAATAATTGACGTGTGACCCATCTAAATGGGATTAAATTTTACGAGCAGCACACATTTATATGTAGGTTAAAATGAAATTTGAACATTTTTGAGTCATTTTGAGCTCAAAATTAGGTTAATTTAATGTTTGAGAATTTTGAGCACAAGTCAGTTTTTAATCGGCAAATTAACACTTCAATGTGATAGGTAACAATATTGAACAGTATTGTTGTCGATTAAAAACACTATAATTAGCCGCATATTTCTCGTAAGTAGCGCGAGCACAAATGCGTTGACAACACCCGATTATTGTCGATCCGTGAAGACCTACCTAATTGCTATGCATAGGTACTTACATCAAAGGTTGTTTTCGAAATTGAAGAAAATTTCTGCTTTCGTTCATTCAAAAAATTTTTGATCACGGCATCTTAAATTTTATCTTATTTTGGTGAATCGCGTAGGTAATGCTTTTTTGAAACAGTCCAAAAATTTCATTAGTCAAAGGCTTCAAATTTTCAAAAGTAGATAAAAGCAATTTGGTACACATATTTCAATTTATGGTGAAATTTTACCCCATTTTGGTAGGTCACATGTCAATTATTTGAAAATACTCAAAAACTGGTTTGTGCTCAAAATTCTCAAAAAATTAACCTAATTTTGAGCTCAAAATGACTCAAAAATGTTCAAATTTCATTTTAACCTATAAATGCCTGCTGCTCGTAAAATTTAATCCCATTTAGATGGGTCACACGCCAATTATTCAGAAATACTCAAGAATTGGCAAGCGCTCAACATTTTGAAAAATCGCTCAAAAAAATTTTGGTCAACATTTTTTGAGTTTTTGATGAAATTCTATCCCGATTTCATAGGTCATACGTCAAATTTTTCAAAATACTTGAAAATTTACTCAATTTTGAACTCAAGATTGCTCAAAAATACTCAAATGACATTTTTACTAATACGTTTGTGTTTCTTGTGAAATTTTAACCCATTTTGATAGGTCGCAATCCTAGTTTCGGAAATTTCCTCGGTAATTCAGTTTTGACAAAAGAGGGCGAAAATGATGCGTTTTCTCAACTTTAGAAATTCACCATATAACCAATTGTGCCGACCGTTTTCCATAAAATTTGGCTTAATGGGTATGAAATGAATCCGTGTATGTGGTGAGGTGGTTTTTTTTTGTCCCGCAGACTATATGTCGCTTATGGAGCCATTATTAAGCCAAAAATGGCCAAATTTCGCAAAAAATCGCACGTTAGGGGCGCCGGCACCCCATTGTGGACGTTGCCCAAGGAAGTAGACATATATTTGGAGTCAGGGGAGTGTCCGCTACCAGTCTGTGAAAAATATTTTGTCCCCTCCCAAATTTAAAAAATGGGGGAAAACGGGAGTTTTTAGGCTGCAGCTCCCTATTGTGCGAGGGCAAAAATCCGAAATACACTTTTTCAGGACTATGGGACCCATACACATAAAAATCCAACTGATTTTTTTGTCCCGCAAAAAAGCACGCTCAATGAACACTTTTTGCCACTTGGACTGTAGACTAAAGACTATTACATTTTTTCCCCTGGCTGATTTGATTTTTTTAAAGCAGGCGTTGAAAAAAAATAAATCGACCACTAGTAGAAACAATCAAATTTACCCATCAACATGCAAACCTAAAATATAAAAGTTTTGAAAAAAATTAAATGATTACAATCAACTTGAAACTTATAATACTTCAAGAGTTTGGCATCAATGACAGTCAGAAGATTGATGATTGTTTAAACTGCAGAAGATACATTATGAAAATCAAAACTTTGCAAAAGCGATGCATATGTAATGTTGGGCTGAAAGCAGTCTGCACAGTGCTTTTGCAAAGTTTTGATTTTCATTGCCCGGTCTGGTTAGATCTGATCGGGGTCCTGTCCCTAATAAGAAATAATGGCAGAATAGCCCAGTCATTTTAGGTCCGAACCTCCAAAAAATTCTTGCGCTTCTGAATTTCACATTATTTGTGTAGAATGGCCTCCCAAACAACATCCTAAAACTTGCACCCCGCAAGTGTCCGGCAACTCCCGCAAGAGGGTAAAAACCACCATCAAAACCAGTTTTTCGCGTTTTACGCCGAAATAATAGCTTAAATCAAAAAATGTCAAGAGTAAAAGTTTTTTCTACGTTAAATTTCCTATAGAAATACTATAGAACTTTTTTGAAAATTTTCATTTTTAAGGCCAGTTTTGAAGGGTTGAAAATAATGATTTTTCAAAATTCACGATTTCTTTCATTTTACGAGGTTATACGGTATTTTTGGAGAAAAATCTTAAGAAACATAATTATTTTACATTGAATTATAAATAGAAGACATCCCTCCGTTTTTACAAGCGGTCAAGGGTGGTGCGAGGAACATGGTAAGGGATGAAAGAGGTTGTTTTTAATGGAAATAACAATAGTGGTAGGACTAATTAAGTAGAGTGGAAAAAAATAGCCTGAATTTTGACCAAGTTCACAGGGATGGTTTGTTTGGAGTTGAGAACCCACCATAAAAAATTTCAGCGCCTTAGCTCGAAGTGGGGCAAAGCCAGGGGTTCGTAAAATAGGGTCGTTTTTGAAAAAATCGCAGTTTTTCTAGGGTAAACCCCAACTAAAGTGACATAGAAAAGGGGGGAAGGGGCGCTAAAAAAGTACAATTTGAGTTACTACACCTCTTCGAACCATTGGCGGCTTAAATCGAAACCACTTTTAGGAGTTCCTCCGCAAATTCAAAAGTTGCAGATCGTTAAGAAATTGTGGTTTTAAGTTATCTGAAAAATGAAATGACGTTCCTTTGGTCACCAAAATTCAACCAACATTCAAAAATTGACGTGAAAAACTATTTTTGAAATGCAAAATTGATAATTCTTCATTTTTGTGGTTCCAACTTCCGATTTTTGCAAAAAATATTTTTTTCCTCACATTTTCCATTTTTTTACTACAATTTTTTTTTTACTATCGTAATGGCAGCACTGAAATACAACATTTTCCATTTTTTATATCAAAATAGTTTTAGTACGTCAAATTGTACTTTTTTAGCGCCCTTCCCTCTTTCCTACGTCATTTTAGTTGGTGTTTACCCTAGAAAAACTGCGATTTTCTCAAAAACGATCCTATTCTATGAATCCCTGACTTTACCCCACCTCGAGCTAGGGGATTGAAATTTTTTATGGTGAGTTCCCAACTCCAAACAAACCATCCCTGTGAACTTGGTCAAAATTCAGGGTATTTTTTTTCCACTCTACTTAATTAGTCCTACCACTATTGTTATTTCCATTAAAAACAACCTCTTTCATCCCTTACCATGTTCCTCGCACCACCCTTGACCGCTTGTAAAAACGGAGGGATGTCTTCTATTTATAATTCAATGTAAAATAATTATGTTTCTTAAGATTTTTCTCCAAAAATACCGTATAACCTCGTAAAATGAAAGAAATCGTGAATTTTGAAAAATCATTATTTTCAACCCTTCAAAACTGGCCTTAAAAATGAAAATTTTCAAAAAAGTTCTATAGTATTTCTATAGGAAATTTAACGTAGAAAAAACTTTTACTCTTGACATTTTTTGATTTAAGCTATTATTTCGGCGTAAAACGCGAAAAACTGGTTTTGAGGGTGGTTTTTACCCTCTTGCGGGAGTTGCCGGATACTTGCGGGGTGCAAGTTTTAGGATGTTGTTTGGGAGGCCATTCTACACAAATAATGTGAAATTCAGAAGCGCAAGAATTTTTTGGAGGTTCGGACCCAAAATGACTGGGTTTAAGAAGTTCTTGATAGTTTGACCTCCCAATAGGTGGGAAAGTATTGATCCATCATACAGGAACCTGAAATTGACACAGCAGATAAATTTTGAATCGTACAATCATTTAATTATAAAAAGTTGAAGTACCTATTCTATTTCAATATGGAATGTAAACAAAAATTTGTAATTTGTCTCAAATGAGCAGATTTTGAAATATTCCATCAGTAAATAGTGTAAAAAATGGTTGAAGGCTCCAATTTTTTTCTACTTCCAGTGCAAGATTTCAGTTTTTGGAAATGAATATTAATTCAGGCATTCTTCTCAATCGGATCTGCATAGTACACAATTTTCACATTTCCACAATTCCTAACAAATGTAAACGGTTTAGAATATTTTTGTTGCATTAATTTCAGCCATATTTTTTAATTTTCGTCATCATTTGGTATACTTATCAAGTCAATTTTGGCTCTAAAAACTAATTTCCTCCTTTTCCCCCCTCCAACCCAACACAGATAATTTTTCATCATAAAAAAAATTCGTAAAAACGGCGCAAAATCCCATCCGTCGGGTTCTCCCACCGGGTCATAAATTCCCCTGCGCACGACGATAAAATAAAATTTTACGTATTACGCTAATCACCCGAATCATCAAAGAGCTCTACATAGTACATATCTCTTCGCTCGCGCGTATTTCCAAGAGATACAAAACTACTCGCGAGTTCGCTGCCAAACAAAACAATATAAAAATAACTTTGTAGGGTGCAGACGAAGACTTGCGATGAGAGCAGAGTACGCTGGCGCGGGCTTTTACAAAGAAAGATTTTATGGTTGTATAACATATTAGGCTTGTTAACTGGCGCATAAATTTGTCGTTAAACGTAATAAATAAAGTAAACGTTCATTACCGTTTATGCCGTTTACTTTGAACATTATTATCGGTCGCATAAATTAAAAATGGCCAATTTCCTAATTCCTACTCTCTTTACGTACGTACAAATAAACCTCGCAGAGGGTTGCTCTGGCAAGACACTCGTATGAGAGTCGTACACTTACACACGAGGTACTCACGACGCATAAACGTTTCATTGTAGGCAGCCACATCTCTCATACGAGTATCACCGCACTGAACCTCTATCTCCATCATCTCGATACTTTGTTGTAATTAGCCGCATCTCTCGCATCGCAGAGTTATTCCGCCTAGGTAAATATTTTACATATGTATAATTAAGAAACGTTTCTTTATAGTACCTCGCGAGCTACGAGCGAGTTTCTAGCCGCCGTAATAAATTTTGTCGCCTCGATTAACCCATTAAATAAGCGTATTTTTACACGTGAAAAATTAATTTAGCTTGACATTCGGTAGCGCGGCCATATTTCCTGAGCTACGCCGCAGCCGTTGTAATTTCAATCTACATCGCTATATTTATTGTATATTTGTACAAATAAATTCTCTACCATTTTATACCCGTACGTATCAAACGACCACGAATACTTTATATGTAAATTAATTAAAAAATCCTCATCTTGTCTTATTTTACATGTCAGCGGTCGTTAAAAGTGAAAAACGTCTATTTAATATTCACATCGGTCCAGGTATGTGGCGGTTCGTTTCTCTATGCTGTGGTGCTATAGGTGTTCGTTGAATAGAATTCGAGTTTATACGTTTAATTTATACTTATACGCTGGTGTATGTCTTTTCACGTTGATTAGTATTTTTTGCCAGTGGGTTACCTTTCCCTTTTTTACCATTCCTGATAGAAAAAGTTGGTTAGTTTTTTGACGCTTGTTTAATAATTTACGAAGTGTTGGTAGAAGCTACCTACGTTTATTGAAATTACAGGTTCTCAACTGGAGAATTAATCGAAGTGGAAATTATTCATTTGCGGAATGATGAGAATAATTTTCGTAAATTGGGGTTTTTAATTCGAATTTTAATGAAAATTGATGAGATGGTATTAATTTTTCAGCTCTCTAGTTCTAAAAAGGAGAGAACTAGGGATTTTCGAAGTGACGCAGATTTTCAAGAAAACAAAGTTTTTGATTTTTTTTGGTAGTATCATTCTCGATCTAAGGAAAGCGTCATTCGAGCTTTTATATCTCCTTGACTCATTAACTTTTTTGAATAGGTGTTGATCACAAATTTGAAAATTGCTCAATTTTCATCGCAGAGCCTTTTCTGGTGAGGTTCAAAAACGGCCCTTGACCAAGGATCGGTTAAAAGTGGCCCAAAATGTTATTTTTAGTCTAAAACACACCAATAAATTTGTTGAACCCCTACACCCACCCCTCCGGAATTATCGCAACCCTATGTCGAAAATTCAACAAGCGATATTTCTGGAAGGGGTGAAAAAAATCGAAATTTTCACAGATTACACGTCTAGCCGAGAAGTACATAAATTATGTATGAGAATTTTTTTGAAAATTTTCAGTTCACATTTTCCATTTTTTTATGTTGAAAATTTCTAAAAAAATGATTGTTCTTTTTTTTTGTGGGGGGGGGGGTGTCACAGTTGGAAATTTTCTTATTACTTCTGTCAAGTGGTCACACATTACTTTTTTTTCGGATTCCGAAATTGGATGCAACAGGCTAAAAAAAATTCAAAACCAAAGAAACACATTTTTCACTACGAATGTAACAAATTTCAGCTCTTTTCGGTGATAAGATCAAATTTTCATGATTTTCAGGGCGATGAGATAATTTTGAAATTTCAAAAATTCAACTTTTAAAATTTCGGAAAAGTAGTTGTTTCATGATGTACTTTCAATTTATTTCTGTTTTGGCTTAAAATTGTACTTTCAAGTTGTGATTCCTCTCATGTTAATAATTATGAAAAAGTAGTGGAAAATTAGTTTTTTGGGTAGTTTGATTTTTTTTTAAGCATGTTGCACCCGATTTCGGAATCCGGAAAAATATATGTGATGCGTGACGACTCATTAGAAGTGATGAAGAAATTTCCAGTCATAGCACCTCCTCCCTCCGAAAATTTTTTCATTCGTTTTTGAAAATTTTAACGTGGAGAAAAATTGGAAAAATTGGAAAAATTTGAACAGAAATTTTTTTTAATTCTTATTGTACGTACTATCCGGCAAGATGTATAATCTGTGAAAATTTCAAAAAATTTTATCCACTCCTTCCAGAGATGGCGCGTGTTGAATTTTCGACATGGGGTGCGATAATTCCGGAGGGGTGGGTGTAGGGGGTCAACTAATTTTTTGGTCTGTTTTAGACTAAAAGTAACAGTTAGGATCACTTTTGACCGATTCTGGGTCAAGGGCTATTTTGACCTTTATCAGGAAAGGCTCCTTGAATCGTTTATTTCATCATCTTAGTATCAAACCATTTTTTTGAAAGTATCATAAATAGTATATTACATACGTAACAGGAGCGGAAAGTAACCGATTAACGAATGCGAAAGTTTAAGGAGCGAGGCGAAGCCGAGTGACTGATCGTGTTACTTACCAATCCTGTTACGTATGCTATTTTAATTTTATACGAGAGGAAAAAGCTGCAATAGTAGAGAGCTTTACAGCTTTCAGCATCTGAGCCTTTCTTTTTCGATAAGCCCGTCTTGAGTTGGCACCACGTTGCTTCTTGGAGGTTGACACTTCCTTTAACATTGACTTATACTCGTCCTTATCCACATATAATTCATAGCCCAAAATTACTCCAAAATAGTTGAAAATACGGCCTTTTGATTATTATTTATGTACAAGATGAGTCAACACACCTGCTAAATTAGGATTTTGCAAGAATGTAATTTTTTAATGAAATGTTCCTTGAATCAGGGATCCAGTATTTTTTATTCTTTGCGACTTCTTTCCAGTTTTTGTTCGTTTTCGAAGTCCGAATTGCAATCCATATTCCATTCGTACTCTCTCATTCCGAATCAGTGAAAAATCACTGATAAACAGTCAGAATTGCAGCACAGGAAAAATCAGTGAAATTCACTGATTTTCAGTGATTTTTCACTGATTATTCAAAGAATTTCACAGATTTTTCAGTGAATTTCATAAATATCACTGAGTTTTCACTGATTTCCAGTGATTTTCTTTCACTGATTTGTTTTTAGTGAAAAAAAAATTCACTGATTTTCTCCTGTGCTGCAATTCTGACTGTTTCTCAGTGATTTTCGGTAATTTTCACTGATTTATAATTGAGAGAGTAATTATCAGAGCTCTCCGAAGACAATTTATTATCTGCTTCAGGGATACCAATTTTGATAAGCTTTTCATTTGATCAACAGCTCTTTTGTTTTTGATCTTCGTCGAGTGTGGTTTTATTGAAGCTTGGGTCGGTGTACACGACTGTCAGAAACGTATCATTTTGAAATAGTTCTTTTTCCTGCTGTTGTAATTTCTAAATGAAGAGGGTGAAAACAGCTGATACGAAACTTCCTGCAATGAAAAATTATCAAAGAAAAATAAAATTTAAAAAAAAAACAATTAATTTCACATCACAGAATCGAAATTGGAAATTGAATAAATATTAAATAGGAAATATTTCACTTAAATCTAAGATTCACTACAATTTCATTGAACTTAAATTTTGAAATATGTAGTTAATTTTTTAAGCTTACAACAAAGAAATCTACTTTTTAAATCAGAATTAAGGATGAATGAAATGAAATTCTCTAAAAAAGATGAACATCAGATTTTTCTTGCAGAGCTATTTTGTTTACGTTCCAATTTTTGTATAGATCGCATAAATGTAGCTCAGTTTCCTGTAGTTTTATAGTTGTATTCTTGCAAATGTGAGGTATTTTGAGCAGTTGAGTGATTTGCGTTCAAAACGTAGGATCCAACTTTACTTCTTCGACTGTTTTATCCGACTTCGTTGCATTGGCACTTTTGGACACTTCAAGTTTAATCTTGATAATGTTGTGAAATTTTTTTTTCCAACTCTTCACTTTTTGTAAATTTATTGTTTTACGAACGTTTCGAATGGAATATCATTCATCATCAGCGAAAATAAAAAAAAGTGATAAAAATTTTTTCGAAGTAAACAGACTTAAATTATACATAACTTGAAGATAGCCGAATATTTCTAGGGATTATTTTTTGATTACATTGCCATAAAGTTTACTCAAGGTTTTAACATCTCGTTTATCCAAGTGATCGCAAAAGTTCTGCAAAGGAACAATAGAACTCAACATTTCATTCATTGACGTCTTTTCGAGGAGGGCCCTCTTGAATTCACTTTCTTCGCTCATTTTGATTTCCCTGTTAATAATACTGATGATAAAAAATTATAATGATTTTGAAAAATTCTTAATGAAATATTGTGACTTTTTTTTATACCAAAATTAATCATTGTTGGCGATTTCTTAAAAAAATTGGTGTTTTCGAAAATTCATCGAGGCATGGGAGGAATGGTGGGAAATTACCTACAATGATTATTTTGAGTAAATATAGAAACACTGGGACCTGAACATTGAAAATTTTCAATGGTGAAATTTAGTGGTGTTGATATTTCTTTTTTTTCAATATAGATATATATCGATATTCTCTGCGGCGATATCGATATATCGATATTTTTCAAAAAAAAATTGAACAGAGAGAAAATACGAAAAAGTAGGTATTTTATTTATATAGGAACGATCCAATACTTTAAAATAAAAAAAATAAAAAAAAGGACTAAAAAAAGGGAACTTTAACACATTTTTATCTTTGGGAATCTAAAAAAATATAAAAATAATGTTACAGAGTTTTATGGTGGAAACTTCTGGCTTCTTTTGAGAGGGGTCATCCTCCAAAAATAACCAAATTTTGGATTTTTTACCCTTTTTTTTGGTTTTGACTTCGAGTTCAAATTAGATGAAAGCGAGGAGGAACCGGAGGAAGTTGCTGTTTTTGCACCATGTCTAGTTATAAGAATTAAAAGATATATGTGAGTAGTTGAAGTTTGAACTTTGAAATATAGACAAATATTTCAAATATTTGAAAGTAGTTACCTAGTTACCTTGAAAAAGACGCCAAAGCCAAACTCGTTTGCTTCAGGTTTTTGGAATTCGACATTTTTAAAAATATCACAATTTCTTTAATTTTATATTTTATACGAGATCGCGACATCGCGAGAATTGAGAATATGAATTTGATCATTGATGACCACCTGAGATGTAAACGATGATGTAATTTTTTGGCGGAATTTCGAATTTTTAGAAAAAAATTATTTCATTAGCCTTCGGGAGTGGAATTTTTCAACTATTTGAATTTTTTTTTCATGTTTTGGACTTTTTACGCCGAGTTTTTCAATTTTTAAAAATATCGATATATCGTTTGACATCCGTTTCGATATCGATATATCGATATGTGTCAGAGATATCGATATATCGAAACAAATATCGATATATCTACACCACTAGTGAAATTACATTGACTTTTTTTCAGGTCACCCTGGAAAAAGAGTCTTTAGAAACTGGTAAAAAAAAATCAATTTTGATTGATTTTTTTTCAATTATTGAAAAAAAAATTACTAACATGGTTGAATTTTGAGAACAAGGAGGGGTAAGAGTTGAGGCAGGGAGCTGAACTTATCACCAGTTCATTTTGAGGTCCAACCACAATTATTGAACCATCCCTGCGTTCAATTTTCCAAAAAAAATTTCAAAAATATCTTTCCTATTAAACAATAAGAAAAAACCTGCAAGTAAAAACACACGATGAAAAAGAACGACAGCGAGGAAGATTGCAAATAGGGAAACATAAGGTTCCATTCCTCGGAGCCATTTCATACTTTTTTGTATTTGCGAACTTGAATGATTTTTAATTTTCCATTTCGTTGGAAAAACTGCAGCATGTTCATTTTAGCGAATTCCTCTATAAAACCAGAAAAGCTGGTTTTTTTTTTCGAACATCCTCTCTCGCCGATCTCGAAGGCAGAATTTCGGGCAAAGTTTAAGTTTAGGTATAGGTAATCTATGTAAAGTATATTTAAATTCAGCTTTATACCTATACCACATTTGAGGAATGGAAAAAGAAAGTATGGAGAGAATCGAAGAAAAGAGGTTATCGTAATATCAAAAATGAGATTATAAATTATATTTTACGACTGCATAAAGTCTAAGCGGCTTCCTTGCAGATAAAATGTAAAAGATGATTTTATACAACTTTTTGGCGCGGGTTAAAGTCGTAAAAATGATACAAGCCACATAAGGGACATCGTCTAAAATGATAAGGATGTTACCCGAAGGCTGAAAATGAGGGTCTGAACACATTTAAGACTGCCTTTACATGATAAACTGATGATATGGCTCTTTACTGCGTGTTCTCTCTTTCTTTATTTTTCGCTCGCGCTCGTTCCTTTAGCGGGTATGCGTCTCAAAATGCTGCTAACATTAAAATATTCGCCTATTCTTTTTATTATAGGTATCTATAAGTATTATGGTGTGCGTTCGTGTACTTATGTTGTGGTAGTATGGCACGTAACTTTTTACTAACTGATATCTCTCAAAGCCTTTTCTCGTCTATGGGAAGGTATATTATGGTATACCATCCGCCTTTATCTATATGCCATCTTTTTTGCCATTTTGATTTTTACCACTGTACTTTTTAAGTACCGCGTCGAGTATTTTGTATCTCTATTTTCACATATTTTTTTCGCACATACGCAAAAAAATGATATTTGACGCCATTTTTCCTCAATTTTCTTTCATTCCCTGCGAGTAGATGTTACGATTGTTACGAGATAGGTACCTAATGCGAGAGAACGCTTGGCAGGGGCACTGTGAACAAGTTTGAGTCTAGATTCACACGTCAGCGTTCAATTTCAGCCAAAATCCCAAATAGTAGCCCCATTTAAGCAACAGATCTTCGTAATGGTTTGTGGAAATGGATATTTGACCCGGAAATTTGTAACGTCGTGAAGAAATGAGGTACACAGATGTGAGACGAGTTGCCTAATCGGCATCAGTTCGGATGAAAGGTTGTGTGAAACACATTGTATATGTAAAAAGAAAACTCGACGTAGTAGATTATTGTTCGGATGGCCACAACTTCATATTAGTTTTAGGCTATTTTTTCATAAAAATCTGTTGTATCTCAGATCTGAATTTGTTGAAAGGAAAAACGCTTGCCAAAATATAAGGCCATGTTGCTGCCGAGGTTTACTGTTCCATGCTTCCACGAGTTTTTTTTATTGTTACTCGTTTTAAAAAATTCACATCTAGAGGACCCTTGTTGAACTTGGAACGATTTTTTTTTTTCATATTTGGAAATTCTACATCAATTTAATTTTCTACCTCTACCTCTGTTTCATTTTCTTCGTCTTGTATTACGGGTATTTCTAATTCTGCTTCGATTTGATCTGCAGATGATGTTTCGCATTCAGTTTTCAACAAGTCTTGATCTTCCCAAGGGATTGTATCAGGGTGTTAGTCCAAGCTCACAATCTCAGAGGCATGATTCAAACAAAGATCGAGAGCGGAAGCGTCATGATTGCAGTTGAACTGCAAAACCGAGAGATCGGAAAAATTTTCGAAGGCTGGAGAGGAGATCCGATTGTCAGTTAAAATCTTCGTTCTTTGAAAATTTGGCAGTGAGGCCCTTTAACAAAATCCTTCATTTGGTAAATTTTCTCACCTGCTATCTACTTTTGTACTTTTTGGTTTCTCTTTTTTTGGTGCTGTACAAGCAGAGGAATCCGAGCATCCAATAGCGGCTTATTCAATGCAACATTATCTTTTTTACCAAAAAATTTTTTCACATACCCGATTAGCGCTCAGTGGCAATAAAACTTTCAATATTTTTTCATCGTTTTTTTAAATTGGGGAATTTTTCATTTAATATTTTGAAATTATTTTTATAATACTAGTTTTTCAATTTATTATTTTCTTCAACGTTTCGTCACAAAATCAATATAGATCCCCGAAATATTTTCAACACACCAGTTGAATAATTGAGATGGGGTTTGATTAACACTCCAGTATGAATTCTGCAAGGTGGCTTTCGCTGCCATACGTTTCATGGAGTCGCCAATTCAATAGCATGGCCCTTTGTCATGGCTAGTAGCAAAGAAATGCCATATGACCTTGATTCCATAACCCTCTTTATGTCAACACAAATTTAAAAAGTTGACTCGCATGAGCTGTAATATGAATAGTGATGCTGGTGGTGTGATTCAGGAGTAACCCAATAAAACTTGAAACTCTGCATTTTCGCACATATTATACTTAATCTTTTTTAATAAGAAATACCTACTTAAAACTAAAAAAAAAATTTAAATCAATCTAGTCAAATAGCTTCCAAAAGCTCACGAAAATGTCAAAACACATTTCCATGACCTTTGCAACCTTGAAATCGAGAAAAAGTTTTCCGGGAATATTTCGGTAAGTTTTTACTCTGTCCAAAGGTCGCAAAGGTCATGGAAATGTGTCTTGACCTTTACGTGGCCTTTTAGACCCTTTTCGAACAGACTTTACTCGGAAAAACCGAGAAAATTTCGTTTTCGCCAAATCTAAACGATTCTCTGTCCAGTCTGCAGAAAATTTTCCAAAATAATATCGAATACGAGTTTTTCTCGGTGGAATGTATTGTCTAACAAAATGTCATTATATCAGTGGTGTGTCAAATTTAACTACAGGCCTAAGACATATTCCCTAACAAAAATTGAAAAAAAAGGGTATAGCAGGATAAGAAGTATGGTGTTTCGGACGTGGAAAGGGATTGTGGTGAAACCTATCCCAAAAGTTGAGTCATGATGAGAAAAAATTCTGACAATAATTTTAGACTCCCAGAGCACGTATTTTCGGGGAGAGGGATCAAAATGTGTTTTTTAAACTATATATTTTCGTTTTTTGCCAAATCTAGATACAATTTTTGTGTTTTTTTAAAATTGAATCTAGAGGGTCAGAGGAACCCTAGAAATTTTTTTCAAAATTTTTGACTCATTTTTCGTCGAGTTATGGCGTTTTAAAAACTTTGAGTGGCCATTTCGAAAAGAAGTTTCAGAGGTACAGTCACCAATTTTTTTTTATAAAATGTGTTATTTAGTGTTGATTATACCACCTAAGTTTCAATGAGTTTGAGTTGGTGCAACATTGTCGAAAAAAAGATGAAAACTGACCACCCATCGTGCGGAGCCCGAACGTTCATGTCAATTTTTCCCACGGCGCTCTGGTGGAAAGTACAGTGCTCGCGCGCGCTATGTTTGACAATAATGCCATTCTAATCCGGAGGCGGATTAAATTTTTTCAAATATGAGCGCAAATGATGATAGAGATATAAAATTTGGCACAACAAAAAGGACACCATAAAAAAATTTGAACCTGGGGAGTCATCGCCAAACCTCATTGGAAGGAGAGGGAGAAGATCGGGGGCAGCTTTTTTATTTTTCAAAATTGAGCTGCCAGCTTTGAAATTCGAGGGAGAGAATTTCCTCAAATTTCGGATTTTTCAACTTAAATTTTCATATTTTCCTCGAATTAAACAATATAAATAACATATCATATTATCTATTTTGTAGAACCTGCCTACCTCCCAACCTATCTTTTTTTACATTTTTCGAAATCTGCGGGTAGATTACCAAACATATTACATAACTGAATTTTTACAAATTCCCGTACCCCTAAGCTGAGTGAATGGAAGAATTTGCTAAAATTGAACCAATTTTTCACGTTTTGTACTTTGGTGCAATGAAATATCCAAAATTTGAGGTACTTCTCTCCCTCTAATTTCAAAAGTAATGTCATTTTTGAACTCAGCAGAATTCCATCGTATGGAAATGACACAAAAAACAAAAAAAAAAAGCTGACAGCTCAAGTTTGAAAAATGAAAAGGCTGAACCCACTCTAGATCTTCCCCCTCTCCTTACAATGAGGTTTGGCGATGACTCCCCAGGTTCAAAAAATTTTTATGGTGTCCTTCTTCGTTATGCCAAATTTTATATCTCTTATCATCATTTGCGTTCATATTTGAAAAAATGTAATCCGCCTCTGGATTAAAATGGCATTTGTCAAACATGGCGCGCGCGAGCACTGTACTTTCCACCAGAGCGCCGTGGGAAATTGACATGAACGTTCGGGCTCCGCACGATGAGTGCTCAGTTTTCATTTTTTTCGACAATGTTGCACCAACTCAAACTCATTGAAACTTAGGTGGTATAACACTAAATAACACATTTTATAAAAAAAATTGGTGACTGTACCTCTGAAACTTCTTTTCGAAATGGCCACTCAAAGTTTTTAAAACGCCATAACTCGACGAAAAATGAGTCAAAAATTTTGAAAAAAATTTCTAGGGTTCCTCTGACCCTCTAGATTCAATTTTAAAAAAACACGAAATTTTTATCTAGATTTGGCAAAAAACGAAAAAATATAGTTTAAAAAACACATTTTGATCCCTTTCCCCGAAAATACGTGCTCTGGGAGTCTAAAATTTTTGTCAGAATTTTTTCTCATCATGACTCGACTTTTGGGGTAGGTTTCATCAAAATCCCGTTCCAGGGCCAAAACACCATATTTATCCTTTCTGTACACGCCAATAAGAAAAATTGCCTCATCTCTGAAGTATATTTGAACATAGTATGTGACCCTGGGCGAAGAAAGGATGTGAAGTGTCCTAAAATCTTTGTATTTTTTAAATTTTTTTATAAAAAGTTTACTGTTTGATCGAATTCCTATTGAAAAATTTTTTTTGGACATCAACGTCCTTTCTTCGCTTGGGGCCACATATCCAAGATCTCAAGTTTTTTATCCCACATTTAGTAAAAATTCAAAAAAATTTGTCCTGCAAGTTATGTCAATATGAATATTTTAACAAATAAAACTAACTGGCAGCAATTTTCATGATTATCCTTTGTTATTCAGTCCTTTAGGATATTTCTCTAAATTATGTGAATCAACATCATTTCTGGAAAAATTCTTTCAATTTTTTCCATTACCTCATTTATTTAAAACTTCTTCACTAATACCTGCAGTTATTTACCTATTAAAATACAAATAAATTTTTCAACTATAAATCACATTTTTCTACAAATTCATCATGATAACTCTATCTGTAAATTTCACTTCCTAGCAAATTAAAGTCTGGAAAAAATATAACTATTGGATTACCACGATAACCGGGTAAAGAAAAAAGAACGGGTACAGAATGGAAGACCGATGGAGAAAAAATAAAGCGAAGCATTTCTCGTAGTCGGTCGTTTCGCAGCCTGCAGCTGTGAAGGTGGCGAAGAGGAGGGTAAACTTTCCATCGTCGGTGTGACAATACGTTGTATATAATTACGAAACCCTTTCTGTTACTTGTCAGAAATGGTGGTTGACCACGTGAAACGATGGATTATGTAACTGTCACTGTTCTGACATGTCACCACGAATCATAACTTTTATTCTTTAACCCCGTCTTCAAAAGATCTCGGCTCGGCTGCCTGTTTTTTTCCCCATTTTTCCTTTTAAACACGGCAGTGTCACTCTGGTAATACAATTCTGGCCATAATACGACAAGAGTCGCGGTTATGGAACACGACAAATCAACTCGGACAGAACAAGGGGTTTGTGTAATTTCAAAGAGGAAGACGGCTACGTCGGTAAATTAAACATTCGGTTAATCACCGGCTGCTTTGTGATGCCAATAAACGACTAAGTGTCGTTCGTACCGAGTACTCGAGCGAGTATAGCAAATATTTTGCTCTTTTTGCTGCTGCATACCTACTCTCCGTGCAGCCGGAGTCATATTATTTAGAAAATGTTGTTTGGCTCGCAGCCCTGAAATTTTTATCGTGCGCGGTGTTCTTAATGTGTACACTGCGGTACTGCAAAATGTCTGAGATGCATTTCCAGATAACGTAGGATTACAAGTCTCGTACTAAAGATTAAATTTTTCAAATTACTAAAATTGTCGTAGTCGAAGCAGTGCACCTTGAAGATTGCGCGATTATTACAATGTATATGCGATATTGTGTGTTTATGGTCATGTTACCATTGTCGAGCGGTATCCGGTAACGTACAAGAATGTGGGTGGTTTCCAAATGTTAATAAAGTTGCATAAGTGATTTGCCTCGAATTTGTTCGCTGCCATCGGCGGTACGTGTGAGTGCGAGTATGGCACCTGTTGTTGTATGTCTTTTTTTGTGGAGGAGGGGGGGGGGTATTCTATCGTTGTAAATTCAGTCGAGTTTAATCCCAGTAGTCCCCTCAATAAAAATGATTCATTTCAATCAGCCCTGTCCCCCTCATAAACTATGTAATTGATATTTATTTTCTACTAGGGCGAAGCGAAAAAAAAATCTCGGATTTTGATGAAGATTGGTGGGTAGTTCACTTTATGTGAAAGACCTCCCAAAAATTTTTTGAGCCTTCCAACTCCAAGGGGACAGGAGCTAGGGGGCCGCAATGTGGAAAAGTTTTCGAAAAAACACGATTTTTTACCACTTTTGGGTAGTGCCACCTTCTAGGAACTTTGGTCATCCCTTAAAAAGTTGTAATTTGATTTTCTACACCTCCTTGAACCATTTCCTTTCTGTCTCATTCCGAATCAGTGAAAAATCAGTGATCAACAGTCAGAATAATTCTACAGGAAAAATTGATTTTTCACTGATTAGTTAAAGAATTTCACTGATTTTTCAGTGAATTTTTACTAATATCCGGTTATTTTCTTTCACTGACTTGCTTTCAGTGAAAATATTTTCACTGATTTATTACTATGGTGCAATTCTGACTATGTTCAATGTTTTTTGATCAATTTCACTGATTTAAAAATGAGATATTTGAAATTAGATACCACTTTTTGCCATGTATCATTGAATTGAATAGTTGCAGGTAGCGAATTTGATTAATTTTTAATTTTTACTCAATTCAAATCGCCTTTTCAAGAATCTCAGAATCGAGCCAATTTTTTTTAGTCATCTACTCTCTCATTCCGAATTGATAAATAGTCAGAATTTCAGCACGGGAGAAATCAGTGAAATTCACTGATTTTCACTGATTTTTCACTGATTATTCAAAGAATTCCACAGATTTTTCAGTAAATTTCATAAATATCACCGAGTTTTCAGTGAATTTTCACTGATTTTCAGTGATTTTTTTTTCACCAACTTGCTTTCAGTGAAATGTTTTTTTTATGAATTTTACTGATTCATAAATTTTTTAATGAAATTTTCAATAAATTTTCATGGCATGCTGCCCACTTCATTTTGGTGTATGCAATTATCATAAAATTCAAACTGATCATGAACTGACTTGGAAATCAACACAAAAAATCTTCTGTTCATTGAAATAAAATTTCTAAAAATTGTGCAAATGAAGATGCTTATAGCAGCATTGCTCAATTTCAGCTTGATTTTAAAGTGGTTGAGTGGGCGATTTTAATTTGGTGAAAATTGAAAATTCCTGGAATTTGCAATGTGCTGCTCTCTAATTCTGAATCTGCCAGATCGTGGTGATAAATCTTCTTTTTTGAATGCTTGAAACGAGTTTAACTAAAAATCAGTGATTTTTTTGCTGATTTGTTGGTCAAAAACTACCAATTTTCCAGTAAAATCACAATTTGTCAAAAAAAATCAGTATTGCTTAACTGACTGTAAAATCGATTGATTTTCAATAAAACTTATTTCACTGATTTAAAAAGGCAGAATCTCACCAAATTTGACTGAATCAAATTTCGAGTACTTTTCAACTTCTGGTAGAGGGCAAAAAGTGGAAGTCAATTTCGAAGTCAATGGGTTAGAAGGGTAGAAATTCAAATCGCGAATTTTTAGAGGGTGGCTGAGGTTTCCAGCAGGTGGCACTACCCGAAAGTGCAAAACTCACATTTTTTTGAAAATTATTTTTTTTGAGGCTTCTTCGCTCCGTCTCGTCTGCTTTTGGGTTGAGGAGTTGAAAAATATTTCGAGAGCCTCCCCCCCCCCCCTCAAAGTAAACTACCTCACCAATTGTCATCGAAATCTAAGGTATGAATTTTTTTCACTCCATCCTAACAAATAATAATACAAATATTTAATAAGTAGTGCAAATGTACTAAAAAAGTGCAAATTATTAAACAAATTTCCAAATATGTAAAATTTTGACAAAGATCTCCACAAATAATTGTCTTTGGTCGTCGAAAAATGATCAGATCTAAAAAAAAAAGTACAAGAAAAGTACGAAAAAAGAACAATTTGAAAAAAATTTGGTATTCGAACCCTACTCCCTCATTTCTGAATCAGTGAAATTTATCAAAAATCACTGAAAAACAGTCAAAATCGCAGCACAGTAATAAATCAGTGAATATGTTTACACTGAAAGCAAGTCTGTGAAAGAAAATCATGGAAATCAGTGAAAATTCATTAGAAACTCAGTGATGTTTTTGAATTTCACTGAAAAATCTGTTAAACTTTTTGAATAATCAGTGAAAAATCGCTGAAAAGCTGTGAATTTACCTATTTTTCCTGTGCTGCAATTCTGACTGTTCATCAGTGATTTTTCACTGGTTCGAAATGAGAGAGTGTTTATAAAAAATTGGTCCGAAGTCTCTGTAAGACTTTTTCCTGGGTCTATGATCACGAATTCGATTGTTAGGATGAACAAATGGTCTAATTGGAAAGAAGCTTCGAAATATATTAAGGATAAGAGCATAAGAGGAAAATTGAACTTCGAAACACGATGTTTTGATTTCTAGAGAAAATTTAAGGAATGATTCGAGGAAAAATCGACTTTAACCCATTACTATTTTGCCTAATTAAAGAAAAAATTTTTCAAGAAATGAAAATTTTCAAAACCAGCTGTGCTGACTTCTGAGAATCCTTCTTATGCAATCAAATCAATCTTAAAGTTGAAAATCTTGAAAAAAGATCACAATCGACTGTCACAAAATTCTCACATCTTATCTCAAAAGTACATAGCATCTTAAAAGATGTAAGATTTTGACATCATAATGAAACCACATAGTTTTAAAATCACCTCTCTTTGCTCCTCTCTTCACCACGTACCTACGATCCAAACAATTTACAGGAATTAGGACCTTTCGATGATAACGCAGCCTGAATACGCTCGTACTGGTAATTGTCGTACGCCTTTACAAAGTGGAATGATTTTTGGTTTTATCAGGCGTAAAATAGAAATTAATTAAACGTCTGGCAGTTGCCGTGGCACGCCGTTGATTGATCATTCAATTATTTTGCCTTGTTAATTTGTAATGGGAAAGAAAAATTCGAAGGTCTTGGAACGCCTTTATGGTTTCGCCGCCACCGCATCACCATTCGCTGCAGATACACATTATAGGAATTTTTATCTGCGCTGCAATGCGAGACAAGTTGTTGAACCAGTCGTCAGACATAGCATGAGTTGTCGACGATGGATGGAAAAAATGCTGTACGACGTGATAATACCGAATACGACGAATGATTCAGTATCTGTATCGCTGATAAAGACGAATTATTCTGTCGATGATGACGACGATGAATTTTTTCCGCTCTAGCACTATGTGCACATACGCACGTGTAAAAGGGCACAAATGGAATAGAAAAAAAATGAAGAAAAAACCTACATGACATTTTGAATTTATCCGACGACCTGTCTGAGAATTTCTTCACTCGTTGAGAAAAATTTGCCCAGAAAAAAGAAATCAGTTTGAAGAGAAACATTGATGGAAGGGAGGGCAACTTTGGCGTGACATCGCGCAAAATAGACGAAATTTTTTCGTTACGCTGGCCCAAGCCGGCGTATAAAGTGAAATCGTATGTACCCGAAATGGGAGAAACAGAGAGAAAGAATGAGAAAAAGAGATGGAAAATGGAGACCTTTAAACCTACTAGGGTATTTGCTACCGTTGACAAGGGTTGAGTTGTTACACTCGTTTATCAACAGATGACGTTTGACAGCTTTTTACCCTTCGGCTCTAACGTAACGAAGGTCTTCGTCGGGACTACAATCATTTATAACAACTTAAGCGTCAAGATGTTTACATTCTGTCCTACTAATCTATTTCTCGGCCAGTTTCAAAAGAAGAATTATTTTTCACGCCGACTCTCCATCTCTTCATCGCGCCGTCGTGTGTTTTGGGTTTTTAAAAATCCGTGTTCCCGGGGATTTTTCACCTCTTCGTTTAATACACGTTCGTGGTCTCTCGCGTGCTAGCGCCAAGTTTTTCCGAAAGGGTTTCACGTTAGGTGGAATTTCCCCCCCTCCGCGTCGCTCCGTAAAGTTTAAATTAATTTCTCGAACAGGCCAAATTTCACCGATCAATCAAATGCTCGTCAGTCGCGTGATAAATTACCCGAGACCGAGTATCATGCAACATTTGTAAAGCGGAGTTTTCTTCGGAGGTTTACTCTGCGTCTCGTGTGTCCTCGACGAGAAGAAGAGGCACGGCGAAGAAATGAAGTAATAAATGTCTGTTTTGATGGAATAACAGAACGACGAGGCGACAGGAGGGACGAATTTTGCTTTCAGAATACGTAACGATTTCGACTTTTTTCGCTGCCGAAAGTCTACGGTCTGTTTTTCTATTTTTTTCTCGCCAGCAGTTTTCATCGATTTTAAAATTAGATTTGATGGATTTGATGAGTTATTAAGTTACTTAATCAACATTTACAGTCGTTTCCATTAATTCTCAAAACCTGTGTATAATTTACCGAAAATTGGAAAATTTTCAAGTGTTATTTTCCGGAAAGTACTTGTAATTTACCAATGATTACCTGTTCATAATGTACCAAAATTTTCCCTAATTAACCAGTCTTTAGTTGATTACTCGCAAATTACCGAAATTACCCCAATTTGGCGAAATTACCCGTAATTTACCGAAATTACCCGTAATTTACCGAAATTACCCGTAATTTACCGAAATTACCCGTAATTTACCGAAATTACCCGTAATTTACCGAAATTACCCGTAATTTACCGAAATTACCCGTAATTTACCAAAATTACCTTTGATTTATCGAAATAATCTTACCCGTAATTTACCGAAATTACCCGTAATTTACCTACCCGTAATTTACCGAAATTACCCTTAATTTACCGAAATTACCCTTAATTTACCGAAATTACCCGTAATTTACCGAAATTACCCGTAATTTACCAAAATTACCTTTGATTTATCGAAATAATCTTACCCGTAATTTACCGAAATTACCCGTAATTTACCGAAATTACCCGTAATTTACCGAAATTACCCTTAATTTACCGAAATTACCCTTAATTTACCGAAATTACCCGTAATTTACCGAAATTACCCGTAATTTACCGAAATTACCCGTAATTTACCGAAATTACCCGTAATTTACCGAAATCACTCCCTAATTGTCTAAATTTGCTCGTACTTAATTAATAATATTCTTGTAAAAATTACAAAAAAAATTATTACCGCGAAAAACGCTCGATTATAGTTTACTTTAAAAATTCCTCCTTCTCATGAGTTACCGAAAGAAAACTTCGCAATTTCCCGAAAATCACTGATAATTTATCAAAAAAAAGGGTACTGGTTAATCATTTGAACCTGCTGGTAATTCATCGCTCCGAAGTGCAAATAATTAATTTTACATGATTCGTAATCTGGAGTAAGTCATTGATGGGACATTCCTTTTGAATGACACCAGTGACTCTTTTTAATGCATTGTAAATGAGAATAATGTCGAATCGACATCAATGATTTATATTGCATTTCCATAAAATTTTTAACGTTCTCGTCTGTTTCTTTCTCGTTTACCCATTTCATAAAACTATAAAAGTCATACACACACGTAAAACATGCGCCACATGGGATGGGGCAGTGGAATAATGGCTGTCATCGTGCAGTAAATTCTCCAACATTTACTCACGATTAAATAAGGAAATGGCTGCGCTGGCGCTATCACTGTACATATTAAAAGTTGACGATGAAATGAAAAAGCAATAGCGAATTTAATACCTTCTTTATGGTTCTCTTCCCTTTCTGCGGGATGGATGGGCCTCCTCTGGTGATTATTACTACACAACGACAACGTGTTTCGGAAAGAAAAAGCGTTAATTATACGATTTGTATAGTGTGTATAGTATGAGTTAATTTGTATTCTCGCGTGATTCGCCGGGACATCTTTGCTCGCGACGGTAACGATTTTAATTTAATGCGCGTTTCGCATGAGTAACATCAATAAAAATAACATATAAGTATTAAAAAAAACGTGTTCCTTATAGGTTCCATAGTGACATCCGACAAAATATAAACGAGTAGGTTTTTTATTTCTCATTCTTTTCTCAAAATGGTATAAGCCGAGAAGCGGATATGCGTACAGGGAAATGGCGAAATGAGTCAGTATAAACGAAATCGATTATTCGTACACAATTGGAATGAAAAAAAAGGATGAATGTATAAATGAGAAGGCAGTATAATATGCCGATGTACTACGTAATCTTCGACAGAATTTAATTTAAATGTTTGAAGCTTGACAAACAATTTGTGGCCTATTTCAATCCGGAATTAATTTTTTCCATCAACTCAACCCTTACTCCTGCTTGATGATTCTTAAAATTCAACTGCCCATATGCTTGAAATTTCGAAAAAAAATTTAAAAATTTAAAAAAATGATTTTTTTAAGTAAAAATGGTAATTTTAACTGCCTTATGTTTTTATCCAAAAATACTGGACTCCACTTTTCATCTTTATCCAATTTTTTGAAACATCTACTGGGAAGTTATCTCAACGAGCAATAAAATTCTGAGGTAAAAATAATATATATTTAAATTACATCCAAAAATAAACAGTGATGCAAGCATCACAAACTTTCCGGACAGGTGTGAAAAAAAATCAACGGAAGTATTATCTAGGTACCTAATTGTCTGAATTTTGCCCATGAAAAAAATTAGCTACTCTATTTTGTGTTTTATATACTCGCTGGGAAAAAATATAAGTACGTTATCTTGAAAGAAAGAGACAAAAATGCTGACGCGAGAAATATTTGTTTCTCACTAAATACGTCCCCCCATCGAGGCATCGCATCGATAAGGAGAGGAATAATTGTTATCGCGTTTTAGATTACGATTACATGCAATGCAACGCGGCAAATGACCAAACTCAAAGATTTTTGGATTAAATCGCTCGTAAAAAAATTTCTGGTGAACCTATCGATCTGAAATTTTGGCATAGCCTTCCTTTTTGTAAACCCCAACTCCTATTAAAATTTCAACGAAATATTTAAATTAGGACGAACGTAATCGTGTTCACAGACATTTTTTATCCCACATACATACATACATACATACATACATACATACATACATACATACATACATACATACATACATACATACATACATACATACATACATACGGAACATCACCTGGAAAATGGTCAAAACAAACTTGTACAAAGTCAGATTTTGTCTAAACTCAATATTGGCGAAAACGAATTTCGACCCGAAAACAATAGGTACTTTCCTTACAACGCTTCGCGCTGTCCGGAAAGTAAAAATAGATTTTAGGTGCCTGTCATGTTTTCAAATTTTTGAAAATTTAAATTTACTCCACGGTTTTGCAAAAGTGCAAAATTTAAAATTTAATCTAATCGAGGGAAAAAGCTGAAATTTGGCATGTAACCTATTTTTGACCCCCTGAATCAATTGGAAGTTGAAGTAGTTTCAACCTTATTTGGAGATTACAAAAAATTTTAACGTTCTCCAACTTGGAAAAAAAATTGGTGGAGAAAAATATGGATTTGATGTTTAAAAATTTTCTGGAGGCTTCAGATTAGCTCAAAATCGCTTTCAACCAATTTAAAATGTCAAAAATCTAGTATAAGGATATACTTGCCAAATTTCAGTCTTATACCTTGACTAGATCAAATGTTCGTATTTTGCACTTTGACAGGGCCAAGGGGTAATTCAACATTTTCAAGAATTCACCCAAATTCGAAAAATGAACTTAATAAGCACCTGAAATTTTTGGTAGGAGGTTTTTTTGGATGTACTTTCGATATGTTTTACCTTCGATTCAAATCTTACTACCCTGACGAGCAAGTTACGTTCTTTGTTTTAGAAAATCACTTCTTTCGTGTTTTTTATATTGTACTTCCTGCGAAATATTGCGAAAAAATTTCTCAAGCTCAACGTTATTTTGATATAGATATCTACGAACTTTTGTCTACGAATTTATTAGCAATGATTTTTTTCGTTTTAGTCCAGGCATTTTAGGAGTTGACCCCCCAAAAATTAAAGCCTGATTTTTTTTTCGCGTTTTACATTCGTAATGGTCCACTACACAACATACTAAAATGGACACCCCCACAACCCTCCGCTACCCTCAGGGGAGGGGTAAACGTCCGCTGAAAACCGGTTTTTCGTGAATATCTCCTCAAATAAGCCTCAAAATTGAAAAGTAGTTATGAACAATCTTGTTCTACGCGTAATTTCCTATCGGAAGGGATTTTTTCTTTTTCAAAAACACTCACTTCCTTGACCAAAAATTAAGGGTAAAAATCACCTATTTTTCAACAATTTGCAGCATTTTTGGAAAAAATCGAAACTTTTGGAAATATCTCCTCAAAAAAGCCTCAAAATGGAAAAATGGTTATGAACAATCATGTTCTACGTGTAATTTCCTATCAGACAGGTTCGTTTTTTTTTCGAAAACATCCACTTCTTTGCCCAAAAATTAAGGGTGGAAACGCCTATTTTTCCAATATTCACAGTATTTTGGGAAATGATGGAAATACGAAGCTGAAAATATCGTTTTTTGAATCCTTACGACACAAAGAATTGTTCGTATCACTAATAATCAGCATAACATCGCGTTTATAGTACTTTTTCTTTCCACAATTTCGATTTTTTAAATGCAGTATTCCTCCTTTATAATTAACGGTAGAGGTTGAAATTTTTGCGGTGACTTTTTTTTTGAAATACGGTACCCTACCAGCATGTATAAAAAAATACTCATTTTGGGTACTTTTAGCTTCGTATTTCCATAATTTCCAAAAATACTGAATATTGGAAAAATAGGTGTTTTTCACCCTTAATTTTTGGGCAAAGAAACGGGTGTTTTCGAAAAAAAAACAACTTGTCTGATAGGAAATTACACGTAGAACATGATTGTTCATAACCATTTTTCCATTTTGAGGCTTTTTTGAGGAGATATTTCCAAAAGTTTCGATTTTTTCCAAAAATGCTGCAAATTGTTGAAAAATAGGTGATTTTTACCCTTAATTTTTGGTCAAGGAAGTGAGTGTTTTTGAAAAAGAAAAAATCCCTTCCGATAGGAAATTACGCGTAGAACAAGATTGTTCATAACTACTTTTCAATTTTGAGGCTTATTTGAGGAGATATTCACGATAAACCGGTTTTCAGCGGACGTTTACCCCTCCCCTGAGGGTAGCGGAGGGTTGTGGGGGTGTCCATTTTAGTATGTTGTGTAGTGGACCATTACGAACGTAAAACGCGAAAAAAAAATCAGGCTTTAATTTTTGGGGGGTTTGGTACATTTTTTCTCTTATTTGCCTGGACTATTTCTTAATTTTTGAAAATAGGCAAGAAATCATCGTTGATGATTTTTTCACGTAAAAGTCCCCATAATAAGACGATTTTAAGCAGTGGCGTCGGAAGCTTTATTTTTAGAGAGTACAAAATGAGTACTAAGACTTAGAATACCTGGAGGATTTTCGGGAGAGGAGACAAAAAGAAGCATTTTTTCGCTATGTTGCCTCAAATAATTCATATATAGTCCAGGCATTTTGGGAGTTGACCCCAAAAAAATTAAAGCCTGTTTTTTTTTCGTGTTTTATGTTCGTAATGGTCCACTACACATTATACTAAAATGGACACCCCACAACCCTCCGCTACCCCCAGGAGAGGGGTATACGTCCGCTGAAAACCGGTTTTTCGTGAATATCTTCTCAAATAAGCCTCAGAATTGAAAAGTAGTTATGAATAATCTTGTTCAACGCGTAATTTCCTATCGGAAGGTTTTTTTTCTTTTTCAAAAACACTCACTTCCATGACCAAAAATTAAAGGTAAAAAACACCTATTTTTCAACAATTTACAGCATTTTTTGAAAAAATCGAAACTTTTGGGAATATCTCCTCAGAAAAGCCTCAAAATGGTAAAATGGTTATGAACAATCATGTTCTACGTGTAATTTCCTATCATACATGTTCGTTTTTTTTCGAAAACACCCGCTTCTTTGCCCAAAAATTAAGGGTTAAAAACGCCTATTTTTCCAATATTTACAGTATTTTTGGAAATTGTGGAAATACGAAGCTGAAAATATCGTTTTTGAATCCTTACGACGCAAAGAAATGTTTCGTATCACCAATAATTAGCCATAACAGATAACATCGCGTTTAAATTACTTTTTCTTTCCAAAATCTCGATTTTTTAAATGCAGTATTCAATAACCTTCCTTATAATTAACGGTAGGGGTTGAAATTTTCGACTTTTTTTGAAATACCCTACCAGCATGTACATATAAAAAAATACTCATTTTGGGTACTATTAGCTTCGTATTTCCATCATTTCCAAAAATACTGTAAATATTGAAAAAATAGGCGTTTTTCACCCTTAATTTGCAAATAAGAGGGTGTTTTCGAAAAAAACGGACCTGTCTGATAGGAAATTACACGTAGAACATGATTGTTCATAACCATTTTTCCATTTTGAGACTTTTCTGAGGAGATATTCCCAAAAGTTTCGATTTTTTCCAAAAATGCTGTAAATTGTTGAAAAATAGGTGTTTTTTACCCTTAATTTTTGGTCAAAGAAGTGAGTGTTTTTGAAAAAGAAAAAACCCTTCCGATAGGAAATTACGCGTAGAACAAGATTGTTCATAACTACTTTTCAATTTTGAGGCTTATTTGAGGAGATATTCACGAAAAACCTGTTTTCAGCGGACGTTTACCCCTCCCCTGGGGGTAGCGGAGGGTTGTGGGGTGTCCATTTTAGTATGTTGTGTAGTGGACCATTACGAACATAAAACACGAAAAAAAAATCAGGCTTTAATTTTTGGGGGGTTTGGTACATTTTTTCTCTTATTTGCCTGGACTAATAATTGTTATTTTATTTATGTCCGAGCGAAGTGCGAAGCTTTGAAAAATGTGAGTTTTCAATGCCCAAAACAACATTTTTTTCCATGTTTTAATGCTCTAAAAATGCCTATCTGATGTGATTAGGGGGTATGAATGGGTCAGGATGGGGGGGGGGGTGTACAATGTACCCCTTGTACCCCTGCACTTTCCGACGTCACTGATTTTAAAAATTTTTGTCGGAATAACGCTTTCAATTTTTATAGTAAATCTGTAATGTAATTACGAAAAAGTGATTTCTTCGAATTATCTACCCCTTAAAAATCGTGTAAAGGTGAAAAGTGAGGTCTAGTGATATTTTGAGGTAAAAACTCTTACATTAATACCATTTTTTGAATTTTCCCCAATTTTTGAGTTTTCTTTACTGTAGTTGATTTTAATCAGAGGGTAAAATTTTTACTTTTTTTGAGGTTTAAACACTGCTTTCCAGCTACCCCTCTCTTCAAATTTTGAAAAAAGGGGCAAACAATCTATCCCAGTGTTGAATGGTTGTACTACTTCATTGTAAAATTATTCTAAAATTGAACTAATTTCTATTTTCAACAAAATGGAATAATTTTAAATTTTTGTTCCGAATGATCATGAATATTATTCGAATTTTCATCATTCTTCTTCTTTTTGAAAAATAGAAGTCGGGCAACAGTCCAAATTTTAATTCTCTCAACCTCAATAATCCACACTTGTCGGTATTTAAATAGGTACCTTGTGCGCGAGTATATTTCAACTTTTCTGTCTAAGGTACTTTACTAGTGAAAAAAATATGCAAATGAAAATTTTTTTCAACTGACGTTTTGAGTGGTGAACCTAGCAAGAAAAAGAATTGCAACATAACATGTGGTATACACTTTTTGCTCATCTTCAAAATTGAAGGGGTGATCCAAAATAACAATCTTTGAAAAATTATTAGCCCTTTCAATTTTGAAGATAGGAAATAAGTGTACCTTGTATGACATTTCTTGTTGCAAATTGTTTTTCCTGCGAGTTCCGCTCATGAAGTCAGTTTGAACATTTTTTTTTGTTGAAATTTTTTTTCATCAACCTGAAAATTTTCAAAAAAG
The DNA here is from genome assembly GCA_033439095.1 of Pseudococcus viburni. Lineage (NCBI taxonomy): Eukaryota > Metazoa > Arthropoda > Insecta > Hemiptera > Pseudococcidae > Pseudococcus > Pseudococcus viburni. The sequence goes on along the minus strand of JAVBJF010000042.1, from coordinate 768,147 downwards.
TGTTAAGTTTGTAAAAAAAAAAAAGTGTTTGGGAAGTAATGGCCGACAAACGATCCTTAAATGTTCAAAATTTGAAGCACCCCTTCGTTGAGGCACCCTCTGGCAATATTCTGGTGCTCGGAGTCACAATCGACGAATTTCAACAAATATGACACAATGTGATCTCGCTGCAATACATGTACTGCAAACATCTCGATAATTAAGTATCATTTTAAGAACATTGAGCTCTGCGGCTATGGCCGATGTAATTTTCTGAAACATTTCCCTCCAAAATACATTTAATCCTCCTCCTCTTCAAAACCCTCCCACTTTCTGCTCTCTCAAAACAATTTACAGCAGTTTTTACACAATAAAAACCTCGAACAGCGTAATACCTCGCACCAAGGCACTCATTAGACACCATAGGCAATAAAATTCCGCATCAGGTATCTCCTCTCGCCTCCACCCATTCCATGTGCTTTCCAAGCTCATCCCTGTTCAGAGTTCTATTTGACCGCATGCACCGCCACCTACATGCATGCGTTATACACTCTCGTGCTTATTCTAAACGCGAACATCGGGAGTGATAAAGTACATCATTCGTAGCTCGTAAAAGAAAGTTAACAATAGCGCAGCAACACATTTCCCCCATCGCTTGGGAATCGTAAATAATTTTATTAATCAGATATATTAAACATAAATTACTTTCCGCCGAGGGAACACACATTTATTTCGCCGGTGACACAGAAAGATAAGTAAATATTAATTTCATTTTCCGCGTTACACTCGTAATATACGTGTACTCCGTCTCCCCTCGCCCCCTCCCCTCTGCATCTCGTTCACGCTACACTAACGCGCTAGCGCCTTTGAACGTCCTCTTCTTCCCCACTACCTCCGCGGTTTATACGCGAATAATAAAAAAATACGTTAATTCAGCAGCCACTTTAGCAAAAAAAAAGCTCACCACCAAGAGAACTTGGCCAACAAATAGGATAATTCGAAACGTAAAGTTATCAAATTTTATCGTCGCTTGCTCATTTTTTCCCCATCTCTGCGGCATATTTACTCGAAAAACGAGCAAATGTAATGAAAACAGTGGCGGATCCAGCCAAATTTTAGGTGTTGAAAGGCCAAGCATATGGGAGGGGGGAGAGTCAATTTACCAGAGAGAAAAATATTTTTTGCATGCATCTGGAGAAAGAATGGGTAGGTGGAAAATGAAGTTTTAGGTGATATTTTAAGTCAACAAACGCCTGAATAAAAGATTACAATTTGGAAAAAAATGGTATTTCGTCAAAAAAATTGATTGAGGAGAAAAATAAAAATACCTACAATTAATGTTTTATGATCTGAGATTAACATGAAACAATTCGACTGTTTTTATGAATTACATGCGAACTCTTCAACTATGTATACTTAGTTCAAATTCAGACGTTTCCCCAAACCTTTTACATCAACCTAAATGGCATGAACATTCATTGGTCATCGAATTTCCCGAATAATTTCTAATAAATCTCAGAAAGACATCATGGAAAAAAATTTGAAAACTTGATGTCCAAAATTTTTTCAGAAAATTTAAATTTTTAAAATGTTACAGATGGAAAAAGTATAAAAATTTTTTAGCTTCGTTTTCTTCCTTTTTTTCAACTCGAAAATTTTCTCAATTTACCTACTTCTTATTTGAAAATATTTTCAAACTGTTTTCTCATTTTCTTCAAATTAAAAATTTTTCCACTTGAAAAGGGTATACTTAGTTGGATATTAAGTATGACGTTTTGGTCCCTGAAAGGGATTTTGACGAAACCTACCCTAAAAGGTCAGTCATGATGAGGAAAAATTCTGACAAAATTTTGGACCCCTCGTCAAGTGTTTTGGGGGGGGGGGCAAAATGTGTTTTTCAAATTTTATTTTTTCGTTTTTCACCAAAAATGTAGAGGTTTCTTGGAGGAACACAATTTTTTTTCAAAATTTTGAGTCATTTTTCGCATTTTGTACTTCCCACTAGAGCGCCGTGGGAAATGGACATCACTGTTCGGACTCAACACGGTGGGCGGTCGGTTTTTTTTTACAATGTTGCGCCAATTCTAACTCATTGAAACTTATATAGTATAATTACCTCTAAATAACATACTTTCTGGAAAAAAATGGCGACTGTACCTCTGAAACGTTTCTTTTTTACAAAATGGCCACCTAAAGTTTTTAAAACACCATAGCTATGCGAAAAATGGCTCAAAAATTTTGAATTTTTTTTGTGCTCCTATAACCCTTTGGAATTAATTTGAAGAACACAAAATTTTTATCTACATTTGGTGAAAAACGAAAAAATTAAGTTTGAAAAACACATTCCCCCCCCCACCGAAAACACTTGATCTCTAGGGGTCCACAATTTTTGTCAAAATTTTTCCTCGTCATGACTGACCTTTTGTGGTGGGTGTCGTCAAAATCTCTTTCGGGGCCAATCCTGCTATACCCTTTCTTGAAATTTTTCCCAACTTTGAATTTTTAAAAATTCAACTTTTTTTAAAATTTTGTCAAACTCAATGAACAATTGGAAGAAATTTAATGAAATACATTATTAAAAATATGAAATTGAAAAAAATAAAAATGAAAAAAAAAATGAAATTTGGAAAAATGTTGAGAAAAAATTTAAAAAATTTTACTGTTGGAATAATTTTAATGTTAGATACAATTTTGAAAAAAAAAAACAGAATTGAAGAAATTGAAAAAATTAAAAGAAATGATGAAAAGCTAAATTTTAACTCGATGAATTTTTTCATTTCAAAAAATGGGAGAATTACTGACGGTGACGTTTCGACATTACAGTGCCTTCTACAGGTTACGAAATGATTGGAATTTTGTTTGAAAAAAATTGAATTTTGAATAAATTTAAATGAAAATTTTCTAGTTCCACTTTAAATTCATATTTTGACTCCCCTACATCAAATTCTAAACGAGCTCCCATTGCAAAATTTCAAATTTTTCAATTTCAATATCATTTTTGGTACACATGGCAATTGATTCGTTACACATTTCATTCAAAAAATTGTCATTTCCCTATAATTTATCATAATTTTGAATTAAAAATTCAACGAGAATCAAAATTTGACTCATTTGTACAAAAAAGTTGCGTGATATAGGCACTTATCATTTTTTCTGTGTAGAAAGAAACTGAAAATTGTTTGAAAATTTTCCTCCATAATGGTTTCGGTCCACCCTGGCTCGCCTTTTTCTCCGTCACTGAATGAAAATACTGCGAAAAATACTTTTTTCGGCCAAGCCTGGCAATGGCAGAGACGAAGAAACAAGGAAGGAAAAAACACACACGGAAGCTTGTGGGGAGGTGACGTTTAATACAGCAACGGAACAGGCGGCAAGACCCTTGTGGCGTTGACGCGTTACACTGTGCGGCGTCCCAAAATTACCGCTCAATTTGTAACACTAATTTGTTACGCCCTCTACATCTTTGTAAAACTTAAACACGTTTAAATTAACATGGTATAAGCGGCAAAGCAGCAGGGTGATGGAGGAAGCAGCACCGCGGTCCTCGTCGTCGTCGCAAGGCAAGCACAATATACATATCTTGACATCTCTCTGTGTAGGTACCAGCGCTTTTCGCTCTTATAATCTCAGACTAGACGTTAATTGAGATAAACCGTGACATTTTACAATTTTTCCTTAAAAACTTTATCAATTGTGACAGGCCGTCTGACGCGACCGGCTTCGCCATATATTTCAAATATCCACTTATTCAAAAATGCATACCGTATATATTTTCTCGTTACACGTAGAGGTATTTTTTATACTTTTTTTTTCAGCCCTTTCCTGCCTCCTTTCTCGTTGTATACTTTTTTCTTTCACGAGGAATAATCGTTTATACGCGTACGAGCTGTCACCTCGAGTAAACCATTCTCGTTTCTAATTCTATTTTAATACAGCTTGATACCCCCCTTCGTCTTGTGCTCGGTTCCCTATCGCTGCAACTTGCGTGAAAAATTAACGCGATGAATAAATCTCAACTAGGCCGTTAAACTACGTTTGAAATATACTGAAATGCCCCATCCTGGGGGCATCTCGCAGCCCACAAATACTAAATCATTGCTCGTTGAAAAGCCAACTTACGTATTCGAAAACGAATCTGTATAAAAGCTTAAAACCAACGCAGGTGTATCGTACACGATATCGATTGGGGAAAAAAGCGAGAAACGCGACACTATCTCAGGGTACTTTTCTCTGCATCTCGTCCCCGTACGTTTGAAGATATAGGTACCTAAGTCTGGTACAAAATAACATTAATTACAAGGTGTTTGATTTCACACAACAGCCTCATAAAGGCTTCTTCACTCATCCGCTTCGTGTACTATTGATAATATAGTGATAATCGTGACGTTGCTATTTACGCTTCGAGACCCGCCGCCGATGGTACGTAGGGAATTTACCTGTTGGAGAGGCTGCCGACAAAAGACGCGTCAGAGCGTCTCGAATAAAAGCTTTTTTTTTCTTCGCCCAACGCCTGTGTACAAATCGGGTCCATTATTCGACATCATGACGAAATTGATCCAGCTCGAATTAACCTCGCTGCTTGTCATCGTGTATACGATGCTCTCTTTTTTCTACCATGTAGTCGTATTGTATACATCGCCCAAAATAGTTTCGCGTTCTTGTTACTTCGGATGTGGCGTGTCGCCGATGATGCTGCGAAGGCTTTGACGTGTGTGAGATGATTTTTATTTCATTTTTTTTCACTGTCTCGATCGATATTTGATGAGATATGTGTACGTGTAGAACGTGGCAGTGTGATGTGAGGTGATCGCACGTAAACAATTGGAAATTGATCGAATTTATTTATTTCGTAAGGTTTTCGAAAATGAAGCTGGGAATTGCATAATGCAATATTGGATGAAAAAATAATCGTTCAATTTTACACGACGATTGAAAAAAAATACACAATTGAAAACTTATTATTTGAATAGAGGTAACAAACTTTCGTTAAAAGTTCGTGGAATTAATTGAGAATAGATCAAAAGTTATCTCAAATGTTGTGGAAATCGGCAAGATGAGCTCAGAAGTATTTAACTGCGGTAAAAATGATTTAGAAAAAAAACAAATTGTTGAAAGTGCCAAAAAAATGTTCAAAAGATTAAAATAGTGTAAAATTTCTTAAAATATTTTGAAATTTGCTGAATACGACTGAAAAATTATTTCAAAAGTTGAAAAAATCATTGAGATGATGTCAAGTTCAGAAGAATAAAAAACAAGTTGTCTAACTGGTCCTGCGAGAGATTAATTATGAAAAATCCTAGGCATGATGTAGTGGTGCTGAAAATGAAAAAAGTGCTCAATAAGTCCTGAATTTTTCATTCTCTCAAATTCATAACAACTGAGTACCATACCTATAAAAATTCTTTTCAGAATCATTGATGGAACTTTGAATTTTTTCTTTTTATTCTTTATTATACTATTAGGTTCATTTAGGTGCTCCAAATTCCGAAAAAAAGGCATGAAATTCAAAAATTTTCAGAAGACGGTTGGTTGTGCGATTTTCAGTTATTATTGTTTTGTGGATGTGTGCGAGTGTGATCAATCAGGTCATTGTATTTTTTAGCTAAAGTACCGAACAATGTCTGAAGATCGACTGTTGAAAAACATTTCTGAATTTTATATATTTTTTTCGAAATTTCGAGCACTCAAATGAACCTATTGATATTTAAAAACAAAATTAAGCAGGTCTCCAATGCAATAAGATCATTCAAGTTTTTGATAAGCGAAGGTGAACTTTTTGTGAGAGAAGGGGGAGTGGAAACGTGTTGTTGAAGTTGTGTGGCAAAAAATTATACAATTTAGCAGAAAAGTTGTAGAAAATCACTGAATTTTTTGAAAAGAACACAAATGAGTAATTAAAGTAAAAAAAAAATAAATCACATCCGTTACTCACTTAGGACATCATTATAATTTAATAAAATATCAAGTTGTTTGAAGAGGTTGATAATACACTAAAAAGCCTTATTTTTTTTAAACGTCTAGAAAAATGACAAGTTTTGCAGTTTTTCTTTCAAAATTGTTAATATTTTGACCCAATTCCTTTCAAAAATGTTTTATGATAGGTAGCTTACTAATAATTGAGTGGGTGTTTCGTCATCTGTTTTGTTATTCACAGAATTTATTTCATATTTTCAATTATTTTAATTTTTTTGAGCAATTTTTGTGTGTTTTTGCATAACATTATTTTGACCATCTGTTATTGTATTTTAGGGTTTTATCTCGTGGATCTCTATAAAAATTTTAAAATTCATACCTTCGACTTTTTAAACAATTTTATTATTTTTAAGATTGTTTCATAGGTACATCTTGAATTGAATTTGATTTTCATGGACTGATAGACCTAGTAGTCTACCCCCCCCCCCCAAAATTGAATTTGAACAAATGCGAGCTTGGATATAGAAATCACCCTTAGGTGTCAAAAATTGGTTTTTGAGTTGACACTGATTGTGGGCTTTCCAGAAGGAGTAGAATCAAGGGGAAACCTCTACTCAAAAACCAATGTTTGACATCTAAGGGATGTTTCTTTATCCAGGCTCACATATTTTAAATGTATAGAATTTTTTGTTTGTGGTGATCTGAGAAATTATTTGTTTTCAGCGAGGTACCCAATAGTATCATGCACTGAGAAAAATGGAGAATGAAAAATGAATAGAAAGTGTTGCAAAAAATTATAAATTTTATTCAAAAAAAATAAATTTTATCCAAAAAAAAAAACAAATTTTATCCAAAAATAATAAATTTTATCAAAAAAAAATAAAGTTTATCCGAAAAAAATAATTACGGGGCACCATTCGCAAAATTAGCAATTTTTATCAAAAAAAATAATAAAATTTATCACGAAATTTGGTAAAGTTTATTGCATAGAAAATAAAGTTTGTCAATTTTGCGATAAATATTATTATTTTGCAATAAATATTATTATTTTTTGAATAAATTTTACTAGTTTTGTGAATGGTGCCTTTTTATTATTACGTTTAATAAAATTTATTTTTTATTTTTTTGAGTGTGTGCTGCAAGTGATGGAAATGCGTCCATGCTTGACTTAAAAGTCCTGCTTTTAATTTTGTTTTTTTTTCGTATGATGGCCACTTTCATGAAAAACCTGGATAAGTCGATGTTTTTCATCTATTCAAAAATGGATTATTTGGAAATTAAAATTTTTGAATTCTTCTTCTCTTGAGGACTGAAATGTTGAGAAATGACGAATTTTCAGCTTTTGAACGTCTTTTTGGCGAAAATGTTCACCCTCGCTTTAATCAATCGACTTAATGTTTTTAAAATTCAAAATATTCCATAATTATGTGAATTTTCCCTCTCCCACGTCTGATCCAAAAAGCCCGGGAAAGACTAGGAAAATTATTTTTGAAAAATGGTTTGACGACCGTGTTTTAATTTTTTTTTAGAATTATTATTAATTAATAACTTCGATTTTTTTTATCTTGTTCATGTTTCGTTCTTTTATAATTGTATTGATGAAAATTTTGCAGAGAATTTCAGCAGATGTGCGAAACATCTAGATTTTAGGTATTTTAAGGTTGTGTGCGTGTGATTTGGAGAAAGTGTCGAAATATCTTGCCGAACGTTCTGAAAAAGTTCTGCATTTTGATCCAAAATTTTATTGAGACATCTTCTCTTATCATTTTTGGATCTTTTTAAACAACCTTTAGGCGATTTCAAATTTTTTATTGTTTTAATTTTTCGTTTTCTTTTTGAAAGATTTCCATAAGAATTGAAATATTTTTCACAGATTTTCCGAGATTCTTCAACCAGTCGATAGTACTTTCGAGTTGCTTTTCAAGCACTTGAAATTATTTTTGTTACATTTACAAGCAAATTTGAGCGATATTTCACGTAATTTTCATTATTTACAATTTCTATTGCATTTTGAAAATGTTCACGATTTCTTTAAAAAAATTCTTCAATGTTTTGCGTAATTTTATCGAATATGATTACTCAATTTTTCAATTCGTATAGAAAATTTTAAATCATGACAAAATCTTCGATGGAATGAAGTCCGAGTGCAAACATCTACCGTAGGAATAGAATACGATTAATTTTTAACAAGACAAAGAAAAGTGTAAAATTTGATTTGTTTTAGGAAAGAATCGAAGAACTTTATCGTTTTCTCTTGTATCTACGCTTTATGCAACACGATTCTCAATCCATATAAAATTTCTTCCTTCCTAATGACCTAAAATTCAAATTACATTCGAAATTTTTCAATCCAAACGTGTAAAAAAATCATCAATCTTATTCGACTTCCTGTTCAAGAGCACTTTTCCAGTCAGCTCGAGGATCAATTGAAACCCTATTTAGAATTTCTCCTCGAATATCCGCAATTCGGCAGCTCTTATTCGTATTCGCGCTTCGCAGCAATCAGTTTGACGAGAAAATCCAAGTAGCTCGCCAACAAATTAAACATTTCGTTTCGCATCGCGAACAGTAAACAGTACGTTTATACATTCGAGCATCAGTGGAAACAAATTGAAACAAAACGAAACCAGGGGGGTCGTATCTCGTATGTAAACAGAAGAAGAATGAAGTATCGCATTGAAAAATACTCAAATTACAAAATAATCTTTTAAACGTGTTACACAGCGCGCGGGTGTTTTAAAAAGCGAACAAACTTAACGAAACATGTCAAGGGAAAAAAGAGGTTGTTTATTATAGCTTAGCGAAAGACGAACGAGCGTGAAAAAAATAGGAAAGGAAATCGGCGGGAGGAAAATTAAGAAGATGAAGAGCAAAGAGACCGGAAACAAGAGAAGAGATATAGTAAAGTGTTGAAAAAAACAAATAGTAAGACAGTTTTTGTGTTGATAGATGTAAACCATTAATAGTAGAAAGAGAAATAAAAATAGTTCTTTCCGAGGCGGTGGAATTGTTTGACAGGCGGTAATTTGGAACGGGAGGTACGTCGACTATGTCAACCGAATGTTCTACCATCTCTTCTAAATTTGCCACCTACGTCTGTCGTCTAGTAGGTGTCAAGATACGGTTCAGCATCCATCTTGCTCTTTGGTACTCTTCACTCGATCTTTATCTCGCCTAAAATCAATTTCAACTCGAATAAGTCTCCTTTGAGTTTTCCTCACCTCAAAATAAAAGAAATGTACTCAAATTTTCAACCCTATGTGCCTTCGATATCTCAAGTATGGCACATAAATCTGCTGTTTCAACCTACTCGCAGCCTTCTGAACCTCTTTGCCGCCGCATTGTGTAAAAGCGTCCGCTAAACGACGAAGCCCTGACAACGATTTGTGGCTTTACTTTGTTCATGACAAGCGTCTTTTATTTATTCTGACAAACGTATAAATTACTAAAGCTTACAACAGTCAGCGCCATCTCTTGACAGTTTGATTAACTAGTATGCACATTTCGTTCTTCAAATTCAACAAACATTGCCAAGCTTAACAGTGATTCTTAAAATCTACTGGCAATTTATCGCTAGATAATTCTCTTCTCGCGTACAGCCAGTTAATACGTCAGATACGTTTACCAATTAATTCCAATTCGGATCGTAAGTTTTCGTTGAATCGAGCAGAAGATTCGCTTTCGCCTGCTGCTTTGAGGGAAAATTTTCATTATTCATTGTAAATACGAAGATATAACGAATTTGGCCACAAAACAGCTATAAAATCAACATTTATTTCATGAACATCATAATTTTATAGGTTAGAAAGTTTCGAAAGTTTATGCCCTCGTGAATCCAGTGGAAGATTGGGAGGGGGTGAGGGTGAAATTTCGTACATATTTTTTTCAATTTTCCTTAGAGAAGTCGAAATATGTCGGAAAATGGAAAAAAATAAGATTTTGTGATGAAAAATCGAAAAAGAAGTTGGATTTTGAATTTTTTTCGAAGCATAGAAGTAATTTATGTAATGGCTAGGAAGTTTGAAATTTTTCCAGGAGCTTCTTCAATCAAAGTAAACTGCCCTCACCAAGAAGTTTGATTGAATTATAAGGTATAGCAAAGGCTATCCAAAAAGGTCGCATCTTGCCTCCACTACATTTAGTCGCCTCCTAGTAGATTTGGCTTAAAATTGAACAGGTGTTTCTCTGTTATTTTAGCTTCCATTTAAAAAACTAGTGCACCAAAATTGGTGGCGATTGGCCGACTTGAAGACATTTGACTGAAAGAAAACTTTCACCCCTTCAAAGTGGTTTTTGGTGCACAAATGAATGTATTGTAATATTTGTAATGGACTAGAATAAAAAGGTATGAAAATTACCTACCTTACTCTCCTCTTTTCTCACAACCTCTTTTTCCATCTGTTTATGTTCCTCTACATTCACATATTCTTCAGTTAGTTCTACTGAATTGTGTACCTACTTCAAAAAATTCATTAATTCTGCTGGCCATCATGATATTAGAAGAAGGGGTAATCAAGCGGTATATGAAAGGCGGCTGATAGTAGCATTTTTATAGCTTAGGCATTTTGCTTTTCCGCTTTCTACTTGTAGTTTTATTTCATTCACATTCTTCATATTGCTCCCTCAGACATAATGAAATAAGTACAGTTTGTTGGAAAATAATGCAAGACATATTGAACAAGAAGAAAATATATTATTAGGAAAGAATACCATAAGTTGATAGCAGAATTTACAGAACTGAAATTAGGAGTTTAGAACAAAGAAAAAATGATAACAATAAGTACAATAAGTAGCCGAATATAACTAAAGAGAGCAATTTCTAGAATTTACAGAACTGAAATTAGGAGATTAGAACAAAGAAAAAATGATAACAATAAGTACAATAAGTAGCCGAATATAACTAAAGAGAGCAATTTCTTGAAAAACCGCATATCGTCCCTCTAATACTAAAAGGATGTAACTCCATTCCCCACTTGAGACCTGTGTGGATGGTTCTTTTCACCCTGACCCGGGTTCCATTGGATGTATGAAAGTTTTTAATGAAGAAATGAGTATATCTACTGGTCAGACCTACTTTTTAGCAGTTCTCAACATTTTGAGATCCAACTGAGACCGCTTCAGGCTGAAACTCCCCATTTACACAGGTTCCAAGTGGCGAATGGAATTACACCTTTTAAGCATTAGAGGGATGATATATATATTTACGTTAAATAAATATGTAGTTTCACTCTTACATTTCCTCCTTCTCTGGTAATGTGAGATTTAGGTAACAAAGTTATAAGATGAATTATGGATGATTTAACGATCCAGTGTATTATATCCACTTTCTGATGAGTCTGTATGAGTAACAGGGTCACCTGGCAAAAAGAAACTAATGAGTACAAACTCAGTTGTAATCACATATTTCTATTGTAGTTTTGCAGAAAATAGACATTTTTCTCTGCATCAAATAAAATTATCTTAGCAAATCCCTTTTTGGTTCCTGTTTCCCAATCATCATCTATCAAGTATTCTATAACTTCTACTTCACATTCATCATTTGCATCACTTTCATTCAATTCAGGTTTATTTAAGGAAACATTAAGTATCACAAATAGTTAGCCATCTTTCTCCTTCTTGAGATCCTTTTCCAAGTAGAAACTGGATTTTGATTTTCATCAAGAAAAAGTTGTCATAAACTTATTTTCTAGACATTTAGCTACCTATTTCGATAGATTCAGTTTTCAAATTTGAAGGATCTTTCACAGCTAGATTACTTTCTTATCTTTAATCGGTTTCGCTTTCTTTTAATCTGTAAACAATCTAATTTCTCTCCAGGTAATATTTTTGTTGCAGATTTCTTAGCTTTTGGAGTGGAAATATTAAAATAAACATTAAAAACAGTAACATAAATAACACCTTTTTTGTCAGCAAGCTTCAATTTAATTTTCCATAAATTAATAATAAGCGAAATTGCAAGTGCAATCTTACCAGACTTTCTCAACTAAGTACATCTGTTTATTCTGCTCTTAAAATTGAATAGTGATTACCTAAACAAATACCTAACTCACCAACATACTGATTAAAGTTATTACTTCACTCAGCTTTAGCTGCTTAGCATATTTTTAATCAACGGCTGCTTCCATCTTCAGTGCAGATTGAATTGGTTTCAACAGAATTTAAAATGACTGGTCTTCTACATTAATGAATGGTCATCCACCAACTGTAACTTTCATCAAAACTGCTCTTTCTACAATATCTGAATCTACAATTATTTCAATTTTCTTTTTGATAGCTTTATATATCCCAAATACAGTAATCTTCAGCTATAGCATGAAATTTGAAGATTTTGAGTCTTCAAATCCACATTATTTCTTAGAATGGTTGTTATTCAAATGACACCACAAATTACCCTTATCATCACCCTGTAATGAAAAAAATTGTCAACATGTATTTATTACAATTGGATGATGTTACGTCAGTTGCTTGATATGAAATGGTGTTGAGATCATTTCTCAGTATCCTGCTTTTAAAGAATACTTGAGAAACTACAAATTATGATTTATAAATTAATGTTGAAAATATTTACTTTCATAGTAAAGTGATTTCATAATATGTAAGATGTGGACGTTCCTTCATTGTAGTTGTAGAATTCGGCACTTAAAACATTATCTTTCTGTCACAGCATATTAATATTGAAGTGGAATTGTGAAATTAAACATTTTTTGTTTATAAAAAACAATTCTTTAAAAAATATTTCAAAATCATTTCAATCATCAAAATAGTATAAAAATCAAGCTCAAATTAGAAAATATCTCTAATATTTCATTTCATTCAGATACCAGTTGAAAATTTTGATAAGTCATTACATTTAATACTGGGAGTATAATTATTGATCTTGTATATGGACAAAAGTAATTTAGACACCTTGAAAAAACAAAGTTCTTCTGTGTTGAACAGAAAACATTTCATTTAAGATAAGATTTGTTACTCACTATACAAATTTTCATTCCAATTTATGGTAATAATTTTTTCCAACTCGCTGATTAATATTATGTTTATCATCTTTTATTTTTTATTATCATTTGTTGATTAACGCATTGAGGCGATAATGGAGTATGATATAAATTGAAGATATTTAGCCACTAAAAAAAAGGTGTTTGCTCGCACAGCTAGCGGGATTGATGGTCCCAAACTGTAATGACGGTGTTTTTAAATGTTTGAAGTTGCTTCTTTCCCAATATTTGAGTAGATCTATTTCTTTACTGGGTTCCGGAGCTGTAACGTAAGCGGTAATTTCCTCTTTGGCTCGTCACGTTTCCAGCTCTTTTTTTTCATTACTACATACTTTCTGTTTTTGAATTTTTTCCACACTTCAAAGGAATCTCCTTTCTGCAGGGTTTCAAAAATGTTATGAAAACGAAAACGAAAAACAGAAAATAACGTTATTTTTTCAACACTTTACAAAAACGAAAAAAAATGAAAAGAAAATTTTACAAATAACGTTAAACGAAAAAAACAATTTATTTTCATTTTTTTTGTTTTTAATTTTTTTTCAACATTTTGGTGGCGAAAAGGTGATATAAATAATATTTCCCAAATTATCGTAAATTGGTAGAAACTTTTCTATGCATGGTACCACCATCTCAAGTCATTGAAAAATTATCGAAGCACCAAGGTCACCAATGTCAGATATCTGAGTAATTAGGAAGTTGTATGTTTTCTATGAGGGGTGTTCAATATCTTCCGCATCACACGCCATAAAAAACCAAAAAATAGAGATACAACCTTGAAATTAAAAAAAATTATTTTTGTGAAGAAATTGCTTACTTTTCTACATAATCACCTCTTAATTTTAAACATTTTGTGCACATGTGGATCAATTTAACAATTTTGTTGTCATACCACGCCTTGTCCTGATTTTTAAAGAATGAAATGACAACTTTTCGGCAACTTTTTTCATCCGGAAAACTCTTTCATCCCAGCCCTTCTTTCAGTCCAGGGAAAGCGTGGAAATATTATCATGCAAAAGGCACACTTTTTGCAAAAGTTTTCCTGGTCTCTTCACCTTTATTTCCTGATGCAATTACATCAGAGTGTCAAAATAGGTTTCTTGAGTAACAGTCGGACATTTACCTTTCTCTTTTTTGGTATCGAGAAATTCTATCAAGATCAGTCCATCCTGATCCCAGAATAACGTGAGAATGACTTGTCCTGAAGAAGACACAACTTTGAATTTTTTTGTTATTGGTTCATCTCAGGTCTTCCAAGTCATTGATGATAGTTTTGATTAGGGAGTGTAAAAATGGACCCAAGTCTCATCTCTGGTTACAATTTGATTTAAAAGGCCTCACCCCTCTCATGGTACCAGTTGAGGAACTTGAGAGTCGCCCATATTCCAGCTGATTGATGCTCATCAGTGAACTCGCATGGGACTTATCAAGCACTAACCTTTGACATCTCTAAATGTTCTCGGAGGATTGTAAAAATTGAGCCGATACTGATGTTGATATAAGGATACTCAGTTGTGATCTTCAGAAACAGCAAACTAATGTTGAACTTGTCATTAGACCTTAAAGTCATAACATTGAAATATCAAATCTATTGTGCAGTATAGGCACAGGCACAGAGTTTTTGACACTACATTGAACTTGCCCACGGGTGTGCTTAGTGATAATCATGGATATATATTTTCTCCAATTTCATTGAATAAGCCATCACACTGGGCCTTCGTTGTTCTGTTCATTCTCTCCATCATTTCTAGTTCCAACTATGGTTCATTGCAGTAGTTCCCTTTGTAAAAGGTTGTGAACTTCCCAATTTTGGATCTTTTGATTAACAGATTGAAGAAAGCATATTCATGTATTGCCAGGAATTCTAACTCCAGTTTTGTAAAACCTTGGGATATTTGTGCCCATTCATGCTTGTTTGTGGTAGAAGATATGGCTGTGGTGAGAGGCCCTTGTTGAATTTTGAAGCATCTTCAATAAAGAGCTTTTGAATAAGCTGTACAGTTAAAAGTTTAGGTAGCTGCTCTTTTCAATGTGCTAGGCCTGGATTCTGTGGGAGCAGGACTTTCTCATAGCATTTGAGAAGTGTTAAATATCAAGACTCTTGTTTATCTTCACTTTCTTCTCCTCTCCACCTACACTAATGTAGATCTTTCTACCTATCACTTCTCCTAATTCTAGATGAAAATTTTCAATTATCCTATACAGCATTCTTTGTAGAATATCAACAAAAATTATTGCCCTTGAGGAGACTTTTCTTCTTTCTTCATTTTTGACGTACCTACCTAGGAACAGAATTCTCAATTCATATCAATTACTTTAATAAACACTTCTTCATTTTTAAATTATTTTCTCAGATAAGAAATTTGTTTGTTCTTCTAGTGAAACTGAATTCAGATACAATCACTACATATTACCTATAGAATATTTGTTCATTAATCGTAACTTAATTTTTTTTAAAAATCTAATCTTAAAAACTCATCCTAATTTGTTTTTCCGTGGTTTTCCTCCTTAATCATTCCACAAAAACTACTTATTTGTTACCACCTCTTCCTTGGTTGATGCATTGATTCAATAATTGATTAAAGTCACACCATCAAGTTACTGAATCCAATAAAACAATCGAATTGTGTGATTTCATCTCTTGCCGTGCGAATCTCACACCACGACAAAAATCCACTCCAAACATCTATCGACCACTTACACCCATACCTCTATAAACGAACTTAGAAACGACCTCGATAAAATTTTATTCTTGCCAATGTGGAATTGGCCGGGCCAGGGTATCGTACAAACATCATCAGATATCCACCACCATTTCACATAACGTCGCGTCCGCAGCTTAAAAACGATGAATGTAAAAAACCCCCGACGAGAGGATTTTATCGTATATGGCAAAGCTCGTGTACCGATAATCCTGTGAAAATGACCCTTACTTCATACAGGATGGGATGCAGTTAAGGCCTCCGTACTATATGCTTATGGCTGGACATAAACGTACACGGTAGTGCCATTTTCTCGGTTATAAACCTGGACCGCAGCGGTGTATAGTGGGGAAACGATTTTCGCCGCCATGAACGCAGCGAAAGCAAACCCAGTTATATTTTTTTACGATCGTTTTCTTAATGGCAGGTGGGCGCGGTAATTAATTCCCGAATAGATTGCACTTTTGCCCGATCCCCGGTGCGAGCGCAACGAAAAACTCGGCCGCGATAAATTAAAACGGTAATTATCTCTCATTACGGATTCATTAAAGAGGATGCCAATTAATGGCGTAACCACGAATGGGCGTTACCATTTCAAAAATTACTAGTTTCGGAGCCAGCGAAAAAAATTATGCCGCAATGGCACCTCTCGACCGAGCTTCCAAAGTGTTAGCTCATTAGGCGATTTGATTTTCATTTCCGCGTTTCGAGGCGGGTCTCTTCATCGTCCCTGTTTCTCGGCCGGATTTACTGTGCCGTCTTGAAAATTTTCCTAAACGTTGAAATGGCATGGCATGATGTACGAATTGTGCGAAAATTTGAAAATTTTCAATGTATGGTTTTGTCAACTTTTTGTGAAATTTTGAACAAAAATTGAGTGATGAATCTTCTCATTTTTTAGCTCTTTGTACGATTGGGATTTCTGAAAAGAGCGTGCCCCAAATTGCTCGAATCTAGATTGGTTAATTTTTCGAATTTTTGAAAAATTTAGACCTTGTGATTTCTCAGAGTAGATAAGTGTGAAAGTTTTGGAAAATAGCATTCTTTTTCGTAGAAATTGATGAAAATTAGGGCTCTTTATCTCACATTGATTTCATTTCTCAGAACAGCAGTAGTGGAGATAAGGACAGACCATGGTGGACCTGGCCCATTTGGAAAAAAGCTTGGCACAACCGTCTAACAGGTCACTTTGGTTACTTTTTCATATCAAAAGTCACTTTTTCTTCGCACTTCCAGGCTAAAATTCAAATTTTCGCGTAGAAATTGCTATTTTTCAAAACTCTTCAAGAAAAAAATTGAAAAATAGATTTTTGCTAGTTTGTTTGTTGTTTTGACGAAGGAATGTAATAACTGAAATTATTCACGTTTTTTCAGTTGATTTATCTTTGAATAGTTTGCAGAAAACTACAAAAAAATTGCCCCCTCCCCCCCAGAAAACTGTAAAAGAAATTTCCATCTCGAAAAAATTGAATTTTTGGTTACTTTTGATTTTTTTTGGTCTTTTTTGGTAACTTTTTGGTCAAAATAAGTTACTGAAAGTTACTTTTTTCTTCAAAAATTTCGCCATGATGTCTGTTTGTGCAACTGAGCCAAAGTTTAACTCTCGTTGAATCTTTAATTCAAGATATGGAAGCTTACAGGAAACATGACAACTTTTTTAATGAACTGTGTAACAAAGCAATTACATAATGTGTACCAAAAATGATATCAAAGTTGAAAAAACTGAAAAATGTGTTTGAAAAATTTCGAAAAATTTGAAGATTTTGCAGTAGAAACTGATTTAGAATCTTAAGTAGAGTCAAAGAATGATTTTTTCAAAACTAAATTTTCTCAATGTCTTTGATTTTAATTTTTTTAAAAGTTGTATCCAATTTCAGAATGCCGCGCCGCGCCGTCTTCCAGCAATTTTTTTTAAATAATATAAAGGGCATGGCCGGTTAAGGGGTGAATTTGGCCTCAGGCGCGTTTGGGCTCCTAAAAACCTGAAGTGGTGTATATTGACTAGAAAACTTTTTCACAAAATTTTGTACCCCCCCCCCCCCTCCCTATCAGACTTAATGCCATTTTATTGCATTATTTTCAAGAATTTTTAATTTCGACGGAAGTGAAGGAAATTTTTTGTTCTTTGGCACAAAGTTACATCTCGTAGAAGTGTATTTATGATAATTTTTTCAACAATTTTGGTGCACTCCTTCACGTTTTTTCGGCTGTTTGAAGTTTTCAATCGTAAAAAACGCCACATAAGCGAAAAGCGACCACTCTGGAAAAATTACTTAAATATACGTTATTTTATGTAGAATTTTGCTGTGTACTTACTTTTGGCCATTTCGTTGAACTGAGGGCCGAAAATTGCGAAAACCCGTACAGAAATGTTGTCATTTTAGCAGATTTTTCAAATTTTAAGCGTTTTATGCAGAAAGAAATGACTAAATGAAAAAACCAATCCCATATTCGTGTTCAGCAGGTCAAAATACCTCGATAAACATCCTTTTCGCGATAGTTTTGCTTGAAGTTTCGAAATTCGTTTTTTTCGCCATGAAAATCAGTGAAAATGTGAATTTCGAAACTTTGGGCAAAACTATTGCGAAAAGGGTGTTTATCAGGGTATTTTGACCTGCTGAACACGAATTTTGAAAACCATGAAGTTGAAAAGTTTTGAAAAATTAAAAGTTGAAAAAAATTGTTAAGAAATTTCCAATTGAATAATTTTTTAAGTAATTGAAAGAATTTTGGGATTAGAAGAATTTTGGGATTAGAAGAAATTTTTAAAAATGTGTGACCCAGGACGACGAAAGGGGGTTAGTGTCCATTTTTTGATAGGAATTGGAAAAAGCACTCTATTTACAATTAAAAAAATGAAAATTTTGGACACCCCTTTTTTTGTCCAGGGTCACATATGTTACTGAAAAAAATTGAAGAAATTAAAGTTGGAAAAATTGTTAATAGGTACCTACTGAAATTTTTTGAACTTCGATTTTTCAATTCATTCAAAAATATTTTTCTGGTTGATAAATTGACCTCCTCCCTTGTGCTTGGTCTCTGTGTCCTTTTAAAAAATTCTCTAGATCCGCCAGCGCCGCTGAAAAACAGAATTTCCTAGTCTCCAACTACTTACTTTATATTTCTCAACTTTTGGCATCATCTTGGAAAATTCAGTCCAAAGCACCCGGATTTCGTCAATTACG
Source organism: Pseudococcus viburni (assembly GCA_033439095.1). Classification (NCBI taxonomy): domain Eukaryota; kingdom Metazoa; phylum Arthropoda; class Insecta; order Hemiptera; family Pseudococcidae; genus Pseudococcus; species Pseudococcus viburni. The sequence continues at coordinate 749,376 of JAVBJF010000042.1, read as the reverse complement.
ATTCTTGTTTTTTTTTTTGTTTTATGAAAGGACAGATCTATATTTTATCAAATAATCAGTTGCAACAGACCATTAATGTAGTCGTGTAACTTTTACATCGCGATAAAGCTGCATGCACTTGAATACCCTCGACCATTTTCATTTTCACCATCTACCGCTCTTATATGTACCAGCCTAAGAGAGCGAAATACGATTAGTTTAATTCAAGTACGAGATACTCGAGTGTGTCTGCAACTGCAAATAGTCTGGTAAAAGAGAGGAAGAGAGAAAAAAACATTCATAAATCAATGTAATAATTAGCGGCTATATTTCAAAGTAAATTAACCACCGAGCCGACCTACTATAAAATCTTCTTCGTATCTACCCGTCAACTTAACCCTCTCTGGTTATTTAAATTACCACTTATATAATAAAATTGTATATAGCACTAGCAGTGTCCTTCTCATCGAGCTACTGTCTTTTACATACCTATGTGTAAACGCGAGTAGCACGCGTTATATATTTTTTAATATCCCCAGAGCAATCTGCTCGATATAAATTAACTTCAAAAAGAATATACACTGGAATGAAGGAAGTGCTGCTCTGCATTTGCACGTAGAAACCGTTTCCATCGCAGTCTACTTCTTTCCTTCTCACTCTAGCAGCGCAGCGTATGTAATCGATCATGAGGAATTAAACTGAGTGTAATGCCAACTTTATGTAGGTACTTACATTATCTGTATACGTACTTTTAATTCCATGTTATTATTTTATAAGAAAGACATTAGCCTGCCAGCCATGCTGATTAATACGTGCCAATTCTGATGCTGTGATGTTGACCGAATGGTGATGATCGTTCTTTGAGGGTAAAAATTAATACTAAGATGATCGTTAATTCATGAGATATTACTGATATTATTATCTCTGACTCGAGGCGAACCTAAGTAATGATTTGCGAGCGTCTATGAGGACGCAATAGATGCGCAAATACCCCTTTCGAATATTCAGGATTCATTTACTTACATGCCCCGGTGAAGATATTAGATAGAAAATGTTGAATTGAACTAGACACACTAATTATACGATGGGTTGGAAAATGTTTTTCGAATTTTGATAAAAATTTGTGAGTTGATTAATTTTGAGTTGAGGAACTCCTCAGAAAAAAAAAACAGGTGCTCAAACCTACAAAATGACGAAACCAGGGGTTCTCAAAATGACAAGTACTACTTGAGGAACTGAAAATTATAATTCTGATGTTCGCTTTTGAGTATTATAGTTCAATAATCCACCTCCCATCCGGAGCACATCTGCGATTCGCGAATAAATTTTCTGCTTCAATTTCAAAACTTGTCAAAAATGAACGAAATTCGACGAGTGTGCAGAAAATACGATCTTTAATCAAGTTTCGACCTTCATATAATATCATATAGTTTTTTTTAAATATTCTGGAGGCAATAAACACAGAGAAGGCACAGTTAGTTTTTCACTGAAGGCTCCGAACCGAATGGGAAATATATAACTGAAAGGAGAGGGACGTAGGGGGTCTGAAAATCATATTTCAGTTCACTATCGAAGAGTATACTCGATTAAATCCATATTTCCAATGAATGAATACCTGTGGAAAAGTTTGCGAGAAATTTTATACTACTAGTAATAGAAAAAAAATTCAGTGAACTGGAGAAAATTAATTTTTTTCTGAGTGGAAAATCCGGAAAAAAAAGTCAGAACGAGATAGAAAAATATACATGTAGAATTTTCAAATCACCATTCAATGATTTTTGAAATTTCACTTTTTTTAGCTGCAATTATCACTTGTAACGTGTAAAAAATTGAAAACTCCATTTTGTTGAATATTATTTTAGAAAGAAATTTTAAGACTAGAAAAAATGAGCAAATTAGAAATACCCTCCTATTACCTATTGGAAAATAGAATTTGAAAAAATTAATTTTACATCAAAATTTCATTTTCTATCATTACATTTGTTATAGTTTTTGATTTCCTCTCAAGAAGGAAAAATCATCCTAATTTTTCTCACATAACATAGGCATCAGCATTTTCTGAATAGAATCCAGAATCCAATGTCACTGAAAATTTCTTCAGGTCTGATCCAGTTTTTCGAATAAATATTTTCCAGTCCTGTTCTTATTGACTTTTGAAAATTTCGAGGGGTGAGAGCACAAAGATTGTATCTCACATTCGGAAAATTTCGAAGGAGAAGGGGAAGATAAGGTTTTTGCAGTGTTATAATTTTTTTTATGGAAATTCCCTTCTCTCCAATTGCTGTATATTAGGGTGGATCGCGAAAAAAAAAAAAACATATCTCAGATTTCAACCAAATTCGCTGGAGTTGTTGGGTCATCATCGGAGACTACCCAAAAAAATTTTGAGCCCCCTAGGTGAAGAGGGAGGGGAGCTAGGGGCTCTTAAAGGGCACCTCCTTTTGAAAAAAACGCGGTTTTTTGTGTTTTTTAGCTCGAAAATATGGCGTACGATTCACGAAAGAGCACTAAAAAGGTGTGATTTGAGTTTCTACACCCCCCTGAGCAATCGCCTCCCCTCGAAAATGAAAACCCATTCTGCTACCCGGGGGTCCAAAAGTTGCAGATCGCGAAATTTCAATGTTGTGAAATTGTATTTGGCCTCGAATTGATTACTTTGACACCGGACAGTTTTATAATTTTTTTTCTAATTTTTGAAGAAAATTTTGAAAATTTTCTTCGATCTCAGTGTGGCCAACCGCAAATTGTAATATTCAAATTTATGGGAATCGCGTTGTTCTAATCACCTATATCTAATCGCTAAAGAAAAACACCAGTTTTTTGTTGTTTTTTAAATGATTGGAAATCAATTGTAGCGAATAAGGTTCTTTTGAGTTCGGACGGACGCGTTTTATTTTCACGATGTTTTTCCTAACAGGAATTTTACTCGTACTGTTTTCAAGATATTTTTTTAGCGCAATACCTTCGCGTACCCTACGCGCTTTATAATCGTCCTGCTATTTTTTTATATACGGTCTATTTTTTATATACGGTCTATAAATTTGAATATTACAATTTGCGGTTGGTCACACTGATCGAAGAAAATTTTCAAAATTTTCTTCAAAAATTAGAAAAAAAAATTATAAAATTGTCTGGTGTCAAAGTAATCAATTCGAGGCCAAATACAATTTCACAACATTGAAATTTCGCGATCTGCAACTTTTGGACCCCCGGGTAGCAGAATGGGTTTTCATTTTCGAGGGGCGGCAATTGCTCAGGGGGTGTAGAAACTCAAATCGCACCTTTTTAGTGCTCTTTCGTGAATCGTACGCCATATTTTCGAGCTAAAAAACACAAAAAACCGCGTTTTTTTCAAAAGGAGGTGCCCCTTAAGAGCCCCTAGCTTCCCTCCCTCTTCACCTAGGGGGCTCAAAATTTTTTTGGGTAGTCTCCGATGATGACTCAACAACCCCAGCGAATTTGGTTGAAATCTGAGATATGTTTTTTTTTCGCGATCCACCCTACTGTATACTATACTATACAACTACTACAGAAAAAGGGATTTCGTAAAATAAAAAAATTATAACACTGTGAAAGTGTTATCAATTTCTCCTTTTTCGAAATTTTTCAAGTGTCGAATACAACCTTTGTGCTCTACCTCTCGATTTTATGAAATTTCCAACACTTAATGCTATCAGTTGAAACATCTAGTTATTTTCAATTCATTTTCAGAATTTCAATTACTTTTTCTTGTAAGTTCGGTTATGGACCGTTTTCCCGAAGCCTAAATTTCGAACGGACCTTTTCCGAATGGGATATTTCACGAAAATCCGGAATCACGTTTTTCATTGTTTCTATCCCAAAAAGTTAGTTTGATGGCCATCTCATTGCTATAAGAGCCTAAAAATCCAAAAATGTAGAAATAACACTGATTTTTTATTCTTTGATTGAGAATATACAGTCATCTCAGGTTCTCAGGTGCCCCAATTAGGGCTCTGACCTAAAAAATGTGGAAATTTTAGAAAAAAATAATCAAAGTTCTCACATTTTTGGAAGTTGAGGTTCTTTTTGAAGCACTTGCGTGAGGGCATGATACGACCCTCAAACTAATCTTTTTCAGATTCTTTTATTCGGGATATTTTAGTTGAAAGTTATAAGTTCAACTTTTATACATTTTATTGAAAATATCTCAGAAACTAAATCTTCTAACAAGGGAGTTATCCCAACTCAAAGTAAAATTTTGAGCCCAAACAAAAAAAAAATCTAAAGGACATCATAACAGGAGCTCGTACCCAAAATTTTAGGTGCCGAAGTTCATTTCTTGATTTTTGGCGAATTTTTGAAATTTCAAAATTACCTCATCGTCCTAAAAAATATGAAAATTTGATCTAATCAACGAAAAAAGCTGAAATTCGGTATATGCCCTATTTTCAACCTCCTGAATCGATTGGAAGGGGTTTCGAGATGTTACGGACCCATCAGAAAATTTTGGAATTTTCCAGCGCTGAGCTGGAGAATAGCCCATAAAAATGGCCCATGTGCACTTCAGCACCTTTCACTTTTCATCGCGGATTATCCATATTGGTGACCTATTTGATCAATTAAAACACAAATTTCAAAAATTCCTAACTTTGAGTTCAAATTCGCATTTTGGGCAAGAAATTTTTTCTATGTGCTGGGAAATCCCAAAATTTTCTGGTAGCTCCGAAACGTGTCGAAACCGCTTCCAATCGATTCGGGAGATCGAAAATAGGGTATCTACCAAGTTTCAACTTTTTACCTAATTTCTTGTCCAAAAATGCGAATTTGAACTCGAAACATTTAAAAAATCTCAAATGATAATTCCGAAATTTGTTGGAATATTTTCGGAGAAAAAAATAAGAGATTTGAAGTAATTTTGCAATTTTTTTCATTTTTTTTATAAATTGCAAAATTACGTTCATTTTTTACAAAACACCCATTATCATTTGAATACATCATTTTGCCTCTTCCACACGCTACAATATTCTCAATTTTCATCGCCCCATTCCGTCCACCTTTTCGGGCTCTCTGCCGCACGCGAATAAAATTCCAAATCAGAGGCAATTTTAAGCTATATCGTTCGGTGTAATCCTTTTCATTTTGAAAATACCGATTGTCATCTTTAGCTCGGACCTTCGGCCTTACACACCAATAACGATTTATCACCCGGAGAGCACAGCCCGGTCACTCAGTCCACTACAACGCCGCCGTAAGTAACGTACATAACTTATTCCAGTCGTATAAAGCTCGTGTGTCGTATAACCCTCGCCGAATACCTCCCTGTTCTTCTTATTTTTTCTACGCGTAATAACCATTAAGGTCCTGTTTTTCGAACATTACCGTCAGATAAATTTTTCTAAATGGCTCACGCAACATCATTTGGCGGCTTTTACGACTTCTTTTTATTGGGTCGGTCGGACGTGCAAACTCAAGAGTTATTTTGTCCGAGTATACCTACCTAATTCGCGCAGCAAAATGAAAGAAACTTGTATTCTCCCTTTTTTTTTCTCTCTCCTTTATGTACTCGTCCGAATTTATCCCATTCTACGCTCGGAGCATCGCAAATTACGCGCAGATATGATTAAATTTTTCGTCTCGGCGTTGCAGTCTTATCGAATTTCGACACATTGTCGACGATTAAAAATTATCATTGGATCGGGGCAAATGGTCAACGAAGGGGGCAAGAGGTACGTCGAATAAATAGGAAAACTGCGGCGAAGAAACGCCATTTCTATATAACTTATCGCCTTAACGAGTTACCGATATTATTCTGGCCAAATCGACTATAAAACTCGACTCGTCCGGCCATATTTTCCAACGTAAAAACCGTACTTATCGTTAAAATAATTTCCATGCGGGTTTACAAATATATCCTAAACACGAACATCATCGAACCAGTTAACTGCTCAATTACATAAATGGAAAAAACAAGCCGATCCGAAGCCGGGCCAAACACACCATCGCAAAAAGCCAATAAAAAATATATTTTATACTAATTTCATCCGATAATACAGTAAATTCGTCTACATTTATAATACCGTACCCTCCATTCGTCCAGTCTGTTATCTTTACACCGATGGAAAAAAAAAACTGAGAAAATATGACGTCGATAAATGAACCTTATAGGTAGTATCGACTATTAATACTTTTTTTTATCTCTTTATAAAAACCTTAACACGCTGCTTGGCGTTAAATCGCGTTTAAAAGTGTCCATTTACATAAACGTTACACCAAAATGGACGGTTTAGAGGTAGAGAAAAAATCCGCTAAAATGCTCGCTCGCACTTTTCTCGTCGACGACCAGCGTCGTCGGTGAGTTTTAAAGCCAAAGCGCAGAGTGGACGAGGACCATGAACGTCTGTGTGTGCGATGTTAACTCTCTGCCAACATTCGAAACGATCTTTCTCCTAATCCACCTATAACGACGGATATAAAATTTTACGCATGTCGGAGTTGGTACTTCTGTCGTACATACAGGGTGTCCAAAAATACATTCCGAGGTACCCCAAAGTAATTTTACGAGAAATTTTCGTATTTAGGAGGTTTCATTCTCTGAAGTGGTTCAGTTTCCTATCAAAGTGACGAGGCCCAAAATTTCAGCTGTAGGTGAGTTGATTTCCGGCGAAATATGTGTGTGAAAAGAAGGGCGAATTGATTCCTATTTTTTTCGGGATAGGTACGAGTTGATTACCACTTTTTTCAATTTAGAATTTTCGGTTCACATTTTTTTTTCTAGAATTTTTGTTTCTCAAATTTTGACTCCTATTATTTTTGAGTACAGTAAAGTACCAGTTATGGATCGGGGATCGTTTGTGGATCAAGCCACATAGCAAGGAGTTGGGTAAAAAAAAAAAAAAATTAGGCGTGTGTATGAACCATCAGATTACCCATTACATATCTTTAATTGGTGTTTTTTTTTTTCATTACAGAGCAGAAAAAAATTTAATGATTTTAAAGGCATTTTTTGGCGCGAAAAATAAATGTTCTACAAAAAATTTACCGTCGGTATTTTAAAAAAAAATGCAATCCGTAACATTGATGTAGAGGGAAGTGACTTTCCATAGGATTTTTTTTGAAAAATTATAGTCCTCTGCAAGTGGTTTGATCCACAAAAGGGCCCCAGGAAAATTCGAAAAAATGGAGGTTGGGGGAAAAATTCCCACAAGGACTCATGGCAAAAATCTGAAACAAAGATATTTTGGTAGTAAAAACTCCACTCTTTTAGATACCGCATTCAGTTTTACCTGAAACTCAAAATTTCGGAGTCTTTTAGGCGATCGTAAAAATCTGATCCATAACTGGTACTTTACTGTAATTTTCAATTCATAATTTTTTTCCAAGTATTTTCAACGCCAACATTTTCTTTAACCTAAAATTCTATCACAATTTTTCATGTTTAAGTATTACATTTTTTTTTTCAATTTTTCTCAAAATTGTTTTCAACTTGAAATTATTCTTGAATTTTTGTCCAACACAAGAATTTTTTCTCCAATTTTTTTCCTACTTTAAAGAAAAAATGTGAAATTGAAAAAAAATCAACAAGGGAGGTATCCCAACTCAAAGTAAAATTTTGAGCCCAAACAAAAAAATCGAAAGTACATCATAACAGGACCCCGTTTCCAAAATTTCGGGTGCTGAAGTTCATTTCTCGATTTTTGGCGAATTTTTGAAATTTCAAAATTACCTCTGCCCTACGAAATATGAAAATTTGATCTAATCAACGAAAAAAACTGAAATTTGGTATATACCCTGTTTTCGACCTCACGAATCGAATGAAAGCAATTTCGAGACGTTTCGAAGCCACCAGAGAATTTTAGAATTTTCCAGTGCTGGAGAAAAGCCCAAAAAATTGGCCCATATGCACTTCAGCACCTATAATCGCGGATTATCCATATTACTTTCCAAAATTCGTAACTTTGAATTCAAATTCGCATTTTTGGGCAGGATATTTTTCTGGAAAAAATTCCAAAATATCCCCCTTGCACATGTAACTGGGTAAAAAGTTGAAACTTGGTAGATACCCTATTTTCGACCTCCCAAATCGAATGGAAGTGGTTTCAAGACGTTTCGGAGCGACCAGAAAATTTTGGAATTTTCCAGCACATAAAAAAAATGGCCATATCATGAATATTTTCAACTACAATTATTTTAAGGAAGTGAGTAACGTGGTTAAATAGAGATTTGATTTAAAAATTTCCCAGGAAAATTTTTTGTCCAAGAATGCGAATTTGAACTCAAGAGTTACGAATTTTGGAAAATTGGTTTTAATCGATCAAATAGGTCACCAATATGGATAATCTGCGATTATATGTCGGTGCTGAAGTGCATTTGGGCCATTTTTATGGGCTTTTCTTCAGCACTAGAAAATTCAAAAATTTTCTGGTGGCTCCGAAACGTCTCGAAATTGCTTCCAATCGATTCGGGAGGCCGAAAATAGGGTATATACCAAATTTCAGCTTTTTTCGTTGATTAAATCAAATTTTCATATTTCGCAGGGCGCGGCGGAGGTAATTTTGAAATTTCAAAAATTCGCCAAAAATCGAGAAATGAACTTCAGCACCTGAAATTTTGGATACGGGGTCCTGTTATGATGTACTTTCGATTTTTTTTTGTTAGGGCTCAAAATTTTACTTTGTGTTGGGATAACTCTCTTGTAAGAGTGTTATAATTGGAAAAAATTCAGGTGTTGAAATTGCTAAATGTTTTGAGAAAAAAAAATTGAAGTTGAAACAAATAATTTTGAAAAAAATGTAAAGGCAAAGCAATCCTCAGAAAATTTATAGTTGAAAAAAAATAAAAATTTTAAAGAAAATATAAGAGATTGGAAAAGTGAGAAAAAATATGATAAAAAAATTTGAACTTGAAAAAAAAATTGAAAATACCTCCTCATGGTATCTTCTGAGCAACTCTAACGGGCTGAAAGAGGTTCGGAATCAACTCGTATATATCCCGAAAATAAAAAGGGAATTGATCCACACATTTCAGAATTCAGGGAATCAACTCACCAACTCCCAAAATGTTAACCCCCTTCATCGATTTAGGCCATGTGCTGAGCTCTTCTTTTTCTTGTGAAATGGTCTGATCGGATGGGGGGTGAATTTGGCCCGCTCTGATTTTCAATCTCCCCCCCCTCCCTGATGGTGTCCTTTGATGTAAAAAATCTGGAAATTTTGTTTGAGCTCCACCTCTCTCTTTCGGTACTATGGCTATTTCATTGCATTATTTTCAAGAATTTTTAATTTCAATGAAAACGAACGAAATTTTCTGTTCTTTGGCACAAAGTGCCATCTTGTAGAGGTATACCTATTCATGTTGATTTTTTCATCAGTTTTGGTGCACTTCATCAGGTTTTGACATTTGAAATTTTCAACTGTAAAAAGAACCTTGATAGTAAAGTTCGGCTACTTTATGAAAATATCCCCAAAACGTATTTTCTAATGTAGATTCACGTCATGTATTCATTTCTGGCAATTTCGATGTCACAAGGGCCAAAAATTGCAAAAAACCGTGCAGAAATGTTGTTATTTTGGCATATTTTTCAAATTTTGAGCGTTTTATACGGAAAGAAAAAATCAAATGTAGTAAGCAGAAACTAAGGTCGGATTCATGTCCAGCGGGTTAAAATACCCCGATAAACACCCTTTTCGTGATCATTTCACTCGAATTCTCAAAATTCATTTTTTTCACTGATTTCTAATAGCAAAAAAAGTGAATGTACATTCTGCAAAAAAAAAAAAAATATATATTAAAAATATTGCAAAATTTCCAAATATTTCTCAAAACTCAGAATCTAAAAATATGACTCAATTTTGATTTGTCCCGAGGAACCATCCTAGAGGGTTCAGGGGCCCCTCTAATTGGGTAAGAATGGTAAAAATGTGCTGTTTGAGACCTTTCCAGAAATCATCTAAAATGGTTCTACAGATCCAAAGTTTATTTCTAAAAATCAAAATTGTGTCAGATTTTCAAATTTTTGAAAATTTTGTGAATTTTTTCCGATTTTTTTTTCGTTTTTAGAATTTTATCCTATGCTACATCCCATAAGGAAACGGAGAGTCCAAGATATGGCCTCTGATTGATGTAGAGGGCTAAAATTTTGGAAACATCTCGTTTTGATATAAAAATGAACTACTCTAGAGGGTTCGATCTCCAAATTTTGAAAAAAATTTCACCGTGTTACAAGAAACGATAATTTAGAGACCAGGTAAGATACGTTTCGAAAACACTTCGCATTTTACGTACCATACTTTGTGTGTTTTAAAAAGGCAACCATAACCGAGTAACGAAGCGAGTTTACGTAGGTCGTAGGTACAGGTACCTAGGTACTTGTAACAGCAGGTACATACGAGAAAGTAAACAAAGTCACGTCGATGATTCAATCATCAAGAAAGGTGTGAGAGGTTTAGGGGGGTTAGACGCGATGTAATTAATATCATAATCTCGTCATCGGGTTTCGACCAGATGTTTAACATCGCGTAAATCATGTCACCAATTTACCCACGTCACCATCGTCGTCGCCCCGGATTTTCGAATCGTTCGTCGGCGTCAGGTCGCATGTGTTTTTGTTTACATGAGCGAAGAGAATTTTACGTCGTATATTACTTTGATTTATTCGCCCAGCCACGTGGGTTAATGCAAAAGTTTCAGTCTAAGCGGTTTCAAAAAATTTTCCTCGTTGCTGAATACCTAACAATTAACGAAGCGAATCGTAATATCATCAGAATTCAGGATATTACCTATCTATTTTGTAAATGTAATACCTACCAATACGAGAATGTATTACCTATTTCCTGTCAGTGTCAGACGACAGTTTTATTCGAAAAATATTTACAAAAAATATCAAAAAAATATCAAATTTGTCAACCGAACTGTTGAAGGTTTCCAATGATTTGGAACAAATTTATGTGGCGAACTATGAAATATTCCCAGTTACATTTTTGAGAAATTTCTCTCTCCATTGAGCCGTTACAAAAGCTTCCAATAGTAAAAAATATTTTCAAATGTCAAATTGGAATGTTAATTTGGAAAAATAACGATCAGTTGGGTGTGAAATTGCTTCAATCGAAAAGTTTTTGAATGGTAGTACAAATGGATACGCTCATTTTATAATCGAATTCCGAAGTGAAGTCTTCCACAATCTTGAGCAGGATAAAGTAGAGTGGAAGTCCGCTTAAAAAGATATTTCAATATGACAGCAGGACTAACTGATGAAAAACATTAAATCAGAACTAAGTAAGGGATATAGAAAATATTGCTGAAAAGTACCTAAGCATTTGCTTCGAAAAATTTGTAAAAATCAATTTGAAGATGTTTGGAAAGAAAAATAAATTTTCATATAAAATTCATTTTTCAAATTATCTTTTCCAATATTAGGTATAATGGGTATTCAATTGCATATTTTTTTATAGTCGTAAATTTCATTCTAAAATAATATTTAACAAAATGGATTTTTCAATTTTTTACATGTTACAAGTGATGATTGCAACTGAAAAACGTAAAATTTCAAAATTCTTCGAATGGAAACGAAATTCAACGTGTGATTTGAAAATTCTACATGCATATTCTATCTCATACAATTCAGGTATCATAGCAGGTCACTTTTTTCGGCTTTGGTCACTAAAAGTCACTTTTTTCCTCCCAAAGTCACTTTTTTTCGAATTTACAAGCAAAAATTCAAATTTTTACGTAAAATTGCTATTTTTCAAAATTCTTTAAGAAATAAAATTAAAAGTTGATAATGATTTTAAAAAAAATTGCCCTTGCTTCGCTCGGGCAATATTTCAATAATTCTATTTCTAAATTTGAAAAAATTCTGTTTTTCTAAATCAGTAAAGTAATTGATTTTTTAATCAATTCCCCATTTGACAGAATAAATCAATAATTTTGACTAAAATAAATCAATCAGACAATTGAAATATCACAGGTTTTCAAATAAATTCATTTCACTGATTCAAAAAGACACAGTTTTACGAAAATTCACTGATTTAGATTTAGAGAGTAGATATAGGTCATATAATATATTAATTGTTTGTTCCAAAAATCTCGTCATTTTTCAATTTTTCTTTGCTCAAATCTGTATAATTAAATTAATTATGTAGGTATATCTGCCTCCCAAAGTGCCACTAAAAAAATTAGATTTTTATATTAAGTACTTAATTTTTTCATTGAATTTTTACCCCCTCCCTCATTTCCTCTTGAATTCTCAGTCCTCTTTTAACTGTAAAAAAATGCCTCCGAAAAAATCGAATTTTTGGTTACTTTTGGTCATTTTTTGGTCACTTTTTGGTCTCTTTTTGGTCACTTTTTTCTCAAAAAAGGTTATTAAAAGTCACTTTTTTTCTTCGGAATTTCGCTATGATGCCTGCATACTGACTTCCTTCTTTTCCCCTCGTCATCCATGTTATGAATTTTCCACTGAGAGAAAAATTAATTTTCTCCAGTTCACTGAGTTTTTTTCAACTACATAGCGGTATAAAATCTCTCGCAAACTTTTCCTACAGGTACCTATTCATTCATTGGAAATATGAATTGAATTTCCTACTCAGGGAAAATTTAATTTTCTCCAGTTCACTGAGTTTTTTTCAACTACATAGCGGTATAAAATCTCTCGTCAACTTTTTCACTATTCATTCATTGGAAATATGAATTAATTGAGTATACTTTTCGTCAGTGAACTGAAATCAAATTTTCAGACCCTCCTACCTCCTCCTCCTTTCAGTTATAAATTTTCCATTCGTTTTGGAACCTTCAATGAGAAACTGAATATGCTTTCTCTGTGCTCTTACCCGAAAGACTGACTGAATATGTCTTCTCTATGCTGTTACCGGAAAGACTGACAAACTGAAGATCTAAGAAGGGCTACAATCAAGCTCACAATCATTTTACTTTATTATGTCCCTTCTTGATAACTTAGACACGTTTTTTACATCCCCTTAAAATTATGTGTCGCAAATCAATTTTTGGGATATTTTTGACTCAAGAGATGAAGGATAATTTTGTCTCAAAAATGGAATGAGCTTAGGGAAAGACCGCGGAGATCTCGGACGTCTCCACTGAGAGCCTCTCAGACGTGATGTTTTTAAGAAAATAAATAATTGAATAATTTCGTTTATCTTCATTATTGAATTCGAAACAAACTTAAATAATTTGCTTATGGTTTTTAATGTGTTTTTTTCTTTTTCAGGCTGCAAATGTCCACTGAAGATATTTTCTTGGTGAGTAATCTAAAATTTTCTTTGTTCGAGTCATTTGTTAGTTTTATAGTAAAATATTCAAATAGGTTCCTTTTAAGGAAAACATTCATAAATCACATGTGTTAAGATTTTACTTATCAATCAGATACTTTATCAATAATTATCATGCAGGCATCATAGCGTGGTTACTTTTTAGTAACTTGGTTACTTTTTTCGAGACAAGTTACTTTTGGTTACTATTTCCACTTCAAAAGTTACTTTGGTTACTTTTTACCTCTAAAAGTTACTTTTTTCCAAAATTTCTCAAAAAAATTACCTTTTTTTTCACAATTTTTCTCTAAAAATTAATTTTTTCTAGCGTAAAGTATCTGATTAGTTTCGGTTTAGTCGAGTTTTGGAGATTTTTTTGTTTCAAAAAATTTCGCCCTCGCTCCGCTCGGGCAGTACATTGATACCTCTGTTTCTTGAATACACTATCATTCCCTAAATTTGAATCAGTCAAAATTGGTGTATTTTCATTCTCTTGGTTAAGTATAGTGAAATAATTTTCATCAAAAACTAGAGATTTTCACCCATATTTCAGTCAAAACTCCAATCAATTTCCAATTTGTCAAATAAAAATCAGTAATTTTGATTAATATTTCAATGAAAAATCACTGATTTTCATATAAATTTACAGGGTAGGTAGGCTAGATACTCACTTTTTTTTAATGAATTTTGACACACCCTCATTTTTTTCAAATTCTTCCCCGCCCTTGCATAATGTCTGATTAAGTCCCGGAGTCGAGCAGATTCAATCCAAGCTCAATAAAAAAATGAAATTTTACCTCAAAAGTATTCAGAGAAGTGCATTTTATTACTCTTCAAAAATAATTTTTCTTATTTCTTACATTAGAATATGTGTCATGCTCTACGGAAACCTACCTCTGGGTCAAAAAATGGATTTTTGTTTTATTGTCGATTCTGATATAAAATTTCACGCTCTTTCGAATGGCGCAAACCCCAAATTCTGATTTCGCTCTCTCTCCTCACAACTCGTGTTTAAAAATTGAGAAAAAATCAAAAAATGGCCAAGAAATTCAAAAAAAGTCGAAAAATTTAATTCTGACATAAAAATGCATAAAAAGATACAAAATACAAAAAAAATCTAAAACTAGCTCATTTTACAAAAATTTGGCTTAAAATTCATTTTTTATTGCAATTTTTTTGCGTTTTTTTTGCTTCTTTGCCGTTCAAAGCATCCTTGGTAATCATTTGACCGGAGCTTCAATTAATCAATTATTTACGAAATTAATTAATCACTGATAAAAAATGAAACAACTCTTGTCATTGCGCAACGAAAAATTTGCTAGAACGTTTTTTCAGCTTAGAAAAAGTGCTCAGAGTGGCAACACTGATGCATGGTGAAAATTGTCCAAATCACCAAAATGTCGAAAATGACCACCAGAAATAATGTAGTGAAAGAATAGTTGCCTATCGACCCTTAAAACGCAGCAAAACGAAGTGCAATCTTCAAATGCGTTTTCTCGAAAAGTTGATTTTGTCCCAGAGGTAGGTTTCCGTAGAGCATGACACATATAACTTTCTAAATCTACATCAATCAAGTTTTATAAAAACTCTGCCTTTTTGAACCAATAAAATAATTTTCATTGATATTGCAGTCAAAAGTCGTTGATTTCTTAGTCGATTTTCAATTAACCAGAAAAAAATCAGTAATTTTGACTAAACGATCAATGCGAATCGCTGATTTTCATTTATAGGTATTCATCTCACTGATTCAGATTTAGAGAATTCTTGTAATTTTTCAGTTTTTCTTCGCTTTTATCTGTATTACATTTTTTCATCTGTCCACTGAAATTAACCTGACTTTACGAGCACTACTGTAAAAATTGATTTTGAATTTTGTTACGAATTTTTACCCCCCTCTCACCCCATTTTTCTCCAATTCTCAGCCCCTCCCTTACATAATTTCTGGGAGCGGTTATAAGTTATAATAATTGCATTAAGTACATACATGTTTTTTTTTTTTTTTTTTTTTTTACAAATTTTACCATTAAAAATTGAGTTTTTGGTTACTTTTTGGTAATACATTGGTTACTTTTTTTCTCAAATTGGGTTACTAAAGTTACTTTTTTCCCACCAAATTTCACTATGATGCCTGATTATGTCAATCATACAATGATCACGTTTGGTCAAAACATCAGAAAATGTTCAATCAATTTTCAGATGAATTGAAGTTGTAGTTGACGTGGGTGGGGGAGGATATCCAAAATTTCCGTTTGAAATGGTTTTTTTCTGATTTCTCCTATTCTTTTCAATCTCTTTCATTTTAATATGAAAATTTACTCAAAAAAGGACCATGATTTTCGAAGACGTTTCGACTCGAATCTAATTTTTCCGACCAGAAACGAAATTCCAATAAGTATTACTTTAACAGGGTGTCTAACGATCAATGTTTTTTAATGATGTATTGTCACAAGGTGTCCATTCTCTGGAAAACCGGAAAAAGTCAGGGAATTTTGGTGGTTTGGAAAAGTCAGAGAATTTGGGAATTTTCTTTGGAATTTTTCGAAAATCCAAAAAAAGGATAAATCATTTAGAAAAGTGTTTCTTTGCTTATTTTATTTAAAAAATTTTCAAAAAATTTCGAAATTTTTTGGAAACTTAATATTTGATGCGTTGTGACGAGAAAAAAATGTCGTGATGCCATTGACCACGATGTTGAAAAAAAAGGGGGGAGAATGGAACAGAATTCGAAATTTTTGACCATGTTCCGAAAAACATGAATGAGGAAAAAGTGGTGAATTTTTATCTTCTGAAGATCTTTTTTCGCAAAAATTTTCACCCTCGCTTAGCTCGGGCTCAATACGATTTATGTTGCCATAAAATGATTTATATTCTCTTTCTTATTCGAGTTTTCTATTTATCGGTACAAACTAAAAAATTTCAAGGGATTATGTGAATTTATAAATTTGATGCATGCGTTTCTCATTTTTTTTCGGGGGGGGGGGGGTACGAAGAAATTTTTGAATTTTTTGGCCGGGAAAACCCGAATTTTCTTTCGCTTAATTTGGTAGACACCTCGGCATAATTTATTTCATTTTTCAAAACTTTTGGCGTTGAAATACTTGGGGTTCTTTTTTATTTTAAATTTTTTCTGTAGGTAATAAATTTGAATTTTCAAATTTTTGGGGTGATTGAAAGATGGGTGGGTTCAAAATTTTCAGAATTGAATTTTAATCATGTTTTGGCCCGAAGAGGAGCATCTTTAGATCTTGTAAAAATTATCTAGTGATTTAAAAAAAAAAAAAATCGTTAAACCCCCATGCATTTTGTATCATTCTTATGCAAAATTCGGGATGTAAGTACATCCCGTGAAAAATTACCCCGCCCCCTCTCCCTGGTTTACGAATATCATATTCAAAAGGTCTGGAAAAATTCGAAAAATTAGTCTGGAAAACCTGGAAAAGTCAGGGAAAATTATTTCTGAAATATAGTGGACACCCTGTATAAAAAAAATTATTTATTATTATTTCAAAATTAATTAATACATACATGACATTTTTCTTCGGCTTGAGTATTAAAATTTTCAAGTTTCCAATCTCATAAAAGTTCATGCTGTGTTTATTTTCCAACATTCTGTAAAAATTATTTTCTCTGGGAGGAGAGAGTGGCCCATCCAAAAGAGGAGTCATGAAAAAGGGTCGTCTGAGTCGAGCTTTTTGCTCAACAAATTTTGTTAGACACTCTGCTTAAGCGGCATGGGAGAACAATCCACTCATTCTACTTCATATTCTTGAAGAAATTGGTTCGATTTTTTTTTTTTCAATTTCTGACATTTTATTAAAAATGATGGTAAAGTTACAGGGATGTAAGAATTTTTATTTTAATGAATTTGACTTTTCCATACTTACTTTTATTTTTTTTTTTCTAGACTTCATGAAAGTTATCAAATTTGATTTTTTGACTTTGAATGTCACAAAATTTCTGACCTTGACCTCTAGAGCTATAATAATGGATATTATACATTTAAAAAATGTATTTTCTCATTTTCTGTTTCTTTTTTTCTGAGTGGAGTGGGGGGAGGGGGTAGCCAGGGTTTCGAATTGTGAACGCTGTCATGTTTCTCACAACTTTCAAATTTTCATTTAAGAAGTTTGTATTTTCAAATTGAACGCTTCCCCATATACCTCACTCTGTCACATTTTGTTTCAGCGTTGTCTAGTTATGTAAATGGGACTATAGTATGTAATTTCGATGACGACCATTTTACCAAAGGTACCTACAATTATTATGCAGCTTGATTGATATGACAGACGGACAGATGCATATGACGTTGTCATCGTGCGGACAAGGTGACATTCTATAAGAGTGTGTGAGAAAGAGAGTAAAACACGACATAATTACTTACTCGTATGAAATTACAAAACAAAACTCGCGGCGTTAAACGTAGACAAGGACGTGTCTGGTGGAAAAAAATGAAGGAAAAAAATGATAACATCACATATCATTGTCACTTTGCTGAACACGAAACAGAGCGAAAATTAATTCAACGTTAAATGAACCTCTACGCGAGTATAACAAATGTCGGGTAATTGTTATCCATTAAACAGCTTTGTAACCCCGGGACCCATATAGCGAACGACCTGGCATGGCATATACATGTATGTAGAAACAGCTAGGGCTAGGTAGGCGCATAAAAATTAGGTAGAAATTGAATTAAGGCTTTACTACAGTTTGCCAGCCAACGTAGTGGTCTTGAATAATGCATTAAGTTGACAAATCGCACGGTATACTGTAAAGACTCCGGCTGCGTAACAAAAGGGTTGAGATTTTTGTCGAGGTACCTAACTTCCTACCTACATGGCGTGCGTATACCGTGTACAGTATGCGTATTTCAGTCACGACCATGTTGAACCGAGTACGAAAAAATGATCCCGCTGGGTGATCGGACGACGAAGACGACGATCCGATGTGTGATTAATTTTTCAACGCAGTTGGACAGCGTTGTAAGAGCCGGCAATAAGCGGTAATAATATTTTGTAATTCGCCGCGTGCGCTTCCATAAACGATATTTGTATATGACTACGACGATTGAATACCAGTTCAAATGCCACGAACAGCTTGAATTTCGATGGTAATAATCGGATTCCGTTGGTGGCCTTTGCCTCCCTGTACGCGTTTTCTTCCAAGTGGCCTTGATTCGTGTGCGGTGGTGGGCACTGGTGGTGGTGAAATCAGATTTGGCAGTGTGAGAAGTCTGCGAATACGTTTGAATATCTGAACAAGTCGAATCGCAGCCTGAAAACGCTCGGGAAAATCGTTGGATGATTTTTTTAGGGTTGAAAATCTCTTCCAAAGATCATCCAGGCCTCAAAAACTAGAAAAATACATGCGATTAATTCTGCAATGAAAATTCATCCCAAATTAATTGCAGCTCAAAAACGTTCGGAAAAATCGCGAGATGATTTTTTTGGGGTTGAAAATCCATTCCAAAGATCATCCAAGACTCAAAAACGAGAATGAAACGTGCGATTGATTTTGCGATTAAAATTCATCCCAAATTAATCGCAGCTCAAAAATGCTCGAAAAAGTCATGGGATGATTTTTTTGGGTTGAATATCCCTTCCAAAGATCATCCATGCCTCAAAAACCAGAAAAATAGGAGCAATTAAATCTGCGATGAATATTCACCCCAAATTAATCGCAGCCCAAAAACGCTCGGAAAAATCGTGGGATAATTTTTTGGGGATGAAAATCCATTCCAATGATCATCTCTGTCACAAAAACGAGAAAAAAGGTGTAATTGAAGCTGCGATGAAAATTCATCCCAAATTAATCGCAGCCCAAAAACGTTCGGAAAAATTGTGGTATGATTTTTTTGGGATGAAAATCCATTCCAATGATCATCCCCGCCCCAAAATCGAGAAAGCGATGAAAATTTATCCCAAATTAATCGCAGCCGAAAAATGTTTGGAAAAATCGCGGGATGATTTTTTTTTTGGATGAAAATCGATTCCAATGATTATCCTGGTCTCAAAAACCAGAAAAATGCGTGCGATTACTTCTGCGATTAAAATTCATCCCAAATTAATAGCAGCTCAAAAACGCTCGGAAAAATTGTGGTATGATTATTTGGTGATGAAAATCCATTCCAATGATCATGTCGGCCACAAAAACGAGAAAAAAAGGTGCGATGAATTGTCTTATTTATGAAACATCATTCATTCAGGTCGTATGATTTAAAAAAATTAATCATCGCAAATCATGAAATATCGTGAGAAGGAAATACAAAAAGGTACCCTCGAGGGCTCAAACTCGCCTTTTACTCTCTTTTCGACGATTTTGAGTTATTTCCCCCGCTTTGCTCGGGCAATAAACCTCAAAATTCATCGAAAATCACTTTATCTCCCTAGTTGCATAATATATGTACTATTTTTTTTCTCTTTTCAATTCAAATTGGAGGTAAAATATTATATTTTCTGATTTTTTTTTTTCAGAGAACTCTTACCAACATCTATTTTAATTCCACAAAAGCTTCAATGGTTCTTTTTCTTTCACGTTATAAAGGAACATTTCAATTTTTAGGGTTTTTAAGTTCTTTGCTCAATATGCATAATGGGGTGGCCGACAACCGAAAATTTTGATTTTTGAAAAGGTACTTCCAGGCAAAAGATGTTGGCTGGATAGACTAGAAAAATAATATAAAAAATTTCAAAATCGATTCATATCTTTCGATCGCACAAGAACCTTCAATTCTACAAAAATTGTCAAAAATCCAACATTTTCAGAAATTTTAAAAAATTTCAAAATAAAATCAAAATTTATTAAAATCAATTTTAGAGCTTATTTAGGGCCTATTTAAAGCAATGAGCACAACTTTTTTGAAAAAATCCGCATGTTTTGTTGATTTTTTAAATTTCTCATATTTCTTTACCTCTGAAAAAAGTTATAAATCAGTGATTTTTTCAAAAAAAATTGGCCTAGATAGTCACTACAGAAGCTCTAAAATTAATTTTAGTCAATTTGCTCTTGCGCGATCGGAAGATATGAATCGATTTTGAAATTTTTCATTTTATTTTTCTAGTCTATCCAGCCAACAACTTTTGCGGGGGGTAACTTTTAAAAATCAAAAATTTTGGTTTTTCGGCTCACCCTACTGCATAGACAGTGGCGTCGACAGAATGGAAAATTGGGGGGGCACAAAAGGGGCCATGTGTTGGACAATTTTTCAAAATGCAAAAGGGGGACTGACTTTTTTCAACTGCTAAAAATGGGGAGGTGGTAAAAAGGGAGCATTCTTCCGCACTTTCGTCTCAATTAAATTAAATAAGTGTTATTTTGTTTGTACCCGAGCGAAGCGAGGGTAAAGTTTTGAAAAAATTGGATTTTAAATGCGTTAAAAAGACGTTTTTTCATGTTTTAATGCTTTGAAAATCCCTATTTGATGTAACTGTAACGTAAATTTATAAACACAACATGAATTGGGGGGCCAAGCGGGGGCCAGAACTTTTTCCGGGGGGGCTGCCCCCCCGGGCCCCCCCTTGACGACGCCTCTGTGCATAGAATGAAAACAATGGTTTACTTTCATATTCTGAGTTCTTTTTTTCAAAATCCTCTTCCTCCTTTCGATAAATACGAATAAAACGTCATTCAAAGCAGATAATAATTTTTACAAATTTTCCCCTTAGCCCAGGCATTTTAGGAGTTGACCCCCAAAAATTAAAGCCCGATTTTTTTTCACGGTTTACGTTCGTAATGGTCCACTACACAACATACTAAAATGGACACTTCCACAACTCTCCGCTACCCCCAGGAGAGGGGTAAACGTCCGCTGAAAACCGGTTTTTCGTGAATATCTCCTCAAATAAGCCTTAAAATTGAAAAGTAATTATGAACAATCTTGTTCTACGCGTAATTTCCTATCGGAAGGGGTTTTTTCCTTTTTCAAAAACACTCACTTCCTAGACCAAAAATTGAGGGTAAAAAACACCTATTTTTCAACAATTTACAGCATTTTAGGAAAAAATCGAAACTTTTGAGAATATCTTCTCAAAAAAGCCACAAATTGGAAAAATGGTTACGAACAATCATGTTCTACGTGTAATTTCCTATCAGACAGGTTCGTTTTTTTCGAAAACACCCTCTTATTTGCCCAAAAATTAAGGGTGAAAAACGCCTATTTTTTCAATATTTACAGTATTTTTGGAAATGATGGAAATACGAAGCTGAAAATATCGTTTTTAAATCCTTACGACGCAAAAAAATGTTTCGTATCACCAATAATCAGCAATAACATCGCGTTTATAGTACTTTTTATTTCCACAACTTCGATTTTTTAAATGCAGTATTCAATTTCAATAACCTCCCTTATAATTAACGATAGGGGTTGAAATTTTTGCGGTGACTTTTTTTTGGAATACCCTATCAGCATGTATAAAAAAAATACTCATTTTGGGTACTTTTAGCTTCGTATTTCCATAATTTCCAAAAATACTGTGAATATTGGAAAAATAGGTGTTTTTCACCCTTAATTTTTGGGCAAAGAATCGGGTGTTTTCGAAAAAAAACGAACCTGTCTGATAGGAAATCACACGTAGAACATGATTGTTCATAACCATTTTTCCATTTTGAGGCTTTTTTGAGGAGATATTCCCAAAAGTTTCGATTTTTTCCAAAAATGCTGTAAATTGTTGAAAAATAGGTGTTTTTTACCCTTAGTTTTTGGTCAAGGAAGTGAGTGTTTTTGAAAAAGAAAAAACCCCTTCCGATAGGAAATTACGCGTAGAACAAGATTGTTCATAATTACTTTTCAATTTTGAGGCTTATTTGAGGAGATATTCACGAAAAACCGGTTTTCAGCGGACGTTTACCTAGTGTTGCCATTTCTAGCATAATTATGCCAAAATTATGCTAAATCACGCAAAAAAAAATTGTTTTGTTTTTGGCCTCCTGGCATCATAAAATTATGTCAGGAAGCCAAAAACACCAAAGAAAAAAATTATGCCAAATCTGGCATAATTATGCTAAAATGGCAACACTGCGTTTACCCCTCCCCTGGAGGTAGCGAAGGGTTGTGGAAGTATCCATTTTAGTATGTTGTGTAGTGGACCATTACGAACGTAAAACGCGAAAAAAATCAGGCTTTAATTTTTGTGGGGTTTGGTACATTTTTTCTCTTATTTGCCTTTACTACCTTGAAAAAAATTAAAATCATAGCGAATCTGGCGAAAGAACCCCTCGATTAATGATCATTGCACAGCATTCGAAATAAATTCAAAAGAATCCATCATCGAAGCAGCAAACAATAAAGAACTGGAAATACGAATAAGAAAAATGCCACCTCGTATTCGATCAAAAGAAACGCAAATAACACCCACCCATCTACTTAACCCACCATCGAACTATTCTCGTGCATTTGAAATATTCAGTTCACACCTAAATCATAAACACGATGGTAAGGCTACAAGCAGCACGTATCTCATAAATATAATTCCCATGTACCACGAAGATTATCACCTCTGCGAGGATTTTCATCCAGAGGGAGCGTACCACTGCGAATGTGCTTCGGTATAACGCGGGCCGACAATTGAATTACTAATAAAAGCCCTCTATCACAGTTCGGCTGACTAAAATTGATGAGGTCAATTTAAAAAAACAGGCGACTAGGAAGCGAGCAGTTGAGTCAGCAGGCTGCACGCATTATCAACTGAGTGATGAGTGTTTTCCGTTTCGCGTTAGTTTTTAAACAAGTCAAATAAATTGTCCATTATCACGCTAACTCCTCATTATTTCACAATTAGGTTCTTTTAAATAACCTTTGCTTTTTCTTCTGGTTCTTTCACGGTTCGCGTTCGAATACGTAGTACCTACTTTTTTTTTCACCGAAAATTCTTTCGCAGTTTCGTTAAGATGATTTAATGTTGTAAATCATCGTTCATCGCCTCTTCACGTCCCGGTTCGGATATGTGAAATTAAGCCCATGGGAGGGGTTTTTTCCACACAGGTATATTTTTTACACGTATGGTGAATTTATGGTCGTAATTAAGCGACGTACTACAGGAAAAAATATTGTACCATATGCAATATGCAGCAGGGACGAGTATGTATAGGTATAATTA
This sequence comes from Pseudococcus viburni, assembly GCA_033439095.1. NCBI lineage: Eukaryota > Metazoa > Arthropoda > Insecta > Hemiptera > Pseudococcidae > Pseudococcus > Pseudococcus viburni. Next base: position 726,083 of record JAVBJF010000042.1, on the reverse strand, counting down.
TTATACGACTGACGTATTCGTGGAAATAAAAAACTCAGCCGACCGTTTAGGAGAGAAAAAATCGTGGTCGGGTAAAAAAAGGGCCCATTCTTTTCGATATTTTAATTTAAATTTCGCCTTGACAGTTTTTCACAAAAACGTGACATACAACTGAATCATCACCTATTAATAAATTACGTTGTCGTTTCCAGATTAACATTTCATGCTTCCCTATCTCCCCTCCCTCCGTGTTTCCAGCAACTTTTCCATCTCTCGTACCAACTAGACGTGTACATTCGTCGACGTCGCAAATTCAAATCAATATTGCACCTCTCTCCATCCCTCTGTGATGCTTTTCGTCCTATGTACTCTGACGATAAAACCGATGAAAGCATGTCACCTTTTTTCATCCACCCACCACCTTTTCATTCATTTGGCATACTTTACAATACGTATACACATTTGTGCTTCGACAAAAAAAAACATTCTTTTTCGATCGGATAGAAAAAAGTTCGCTGGGGACTTTAAAATTCAAATCATACAGTAACTTCTTTTCAAATTCCAGAAAAGGGAAGGGGATGAATTTCTAGGTATTTGAAAAGAACTTGTAGCTTGTAGTCGTCTGAATTTAAACTTACTTATCATGTCATCGAAACATCGAATATTACATGTTAGTTTTCAATACGTGTTCATCGTGTTTTAGCCCGCTCTATCGATACCTTCTGCAACCAGGTAGGCAACAATATTTGCTTCGAAGTGTGATAGAATGATGGAAACGTGCCAAAATACAAAAAGAAACAAAAATTGAGATGGTTGATGATCCTTGTATTTTCTAGATTTCGCGAGTGGCTAGAAGAAGTGGTAAGTAGAAAAGGAGCCGAGAGGGGGGGAAGATGTCGATTCCATTTTTCTACTCAAAGAATTAGAAAAAAACGTATACTCATTCAAATGTGTTGTTTTTCGAAGATCTGATTTAGATTTTTTGAATATTTTTGATGTGAATTTCAAAATGAAAATGTGTACAGTCAATAAAAAATTAGTACCCAAAATTTTCGAAAATTCTAATTTGGGATAAAACTTACTTCTTCGAAGAAAATGTGTTTTTCAAAAGGAAAAAAGGCCCTAGAAATCTAAAATTATACAGGTAAATAATTATTGTTGGAATTCAAGTTTTGAAAAATGTTATTTTTTCTATTTTTACAATCACTAGCTTCCTCAAAGTTCAAGTACCAGTCGAAATTTGCCTAAAAGGAATTCAAAAAATAAGTATTTTTTTTTACAAAACTGACAATTTCAAAAAAAAAATCGAAAAATTGAAAACTTGACGAAAAAAATTTAAGTGGGTAATTATACATATTTTTTTCTGAGAGAATAAAAACTATAGTGTTATTTTCTAGATTTTTTGTCATTTTTATACCGCTTTTCTTGTTTTAAATTTTCCCCAAAAGAACCATTTTATTCCTTCAGTAAAAAATTCAAAGAAGGGCAAATTGTTGAAAATTCTTGCCAATTTCGTGTTTTTCTCGCTAGTACTTAGACGCCTTGCTACTAATTTTTCACCATTTTCGAAAAATGAAATCCCCCCCCCCCGGTCACCAGTTCAATTCTAAAGAAATTCAGGTAGTAGAAAATTGAGACCTTCTCTTATTATCAGTTACAAAACTTGACAGAAGAAATTTAAAATGAATTTAAAATACAGACCATCACTCCTTTGACATTAAAAATTACCCATTTCGTTAGTTTTTCCTACTAAGTGAAATTTAAACAAAATTAGCTATTTTTCACCATTTTAAACCAGAATTTAGTCAGTGCTGACAATGTTCAGAGAGGAGAAGATGGAGTAACCCCCCCCCCCCCGGAAATAGTTCAAATGAACGAGAAAAAAATGTTTTCTTTTTCTGGTTCAAAAGTATTGGTTTGTACTTGCACAACTTTTTCATTTTTTCTAGTTTTTCAAAAAAGATGTACGTACTTACAATTTTTTCAAAAATGATTTTTTTGGTTTTTCCAGATTTTCCAAAATGATTTATCGAAGTTTTACAGACCATAATTATGTCAAGATGACACGAATTCAATGAATTCTCTGATCCAAAAAGTTATACATTTTAACATGGATCCCCCCCCCCCTAACTTTTGAAACACAAAAATAAAATAAAATATATTTCTAATTATTTCACCAAACAAAAATTTTGCTTTAAAGCAAAAGCTTTTGAATCATGGATATGTGTTAATGATGATTTTCAATGAAAATAACAAATATTTAAATTTTTGTCAGTTTTGATGATTTTTTTATTAAAGAGCATTTCAGATTTTTTCCTCCAATTTTCAAAATTTATCAACATTTTGCCAAACTTGAGAATACAAAAAAATTCTAGCAAATAAGAGATAATATTTTTTCAAATGTCAACTGGTAGGGATTAAAATTTTCTTAGTAGATGACTTTTTGTTAAAATATATCAGATGTTGAATCCTTCTTTTTTTCTTTTTTATAATCAACAAAATTTTTCCAAGCTTTCAAATGTCGGGCAGAATATCAAAAAGTTACAGAAAATATCACAATTTGGCCTTCAAAATTTTACAAAGTTTTCCAACTCCAGCAAACAGGGATGAAGAGCTAGCGAAAAGCTGAAAGTCGACCAAATTTAGGTGTCAACCCGAAAGCTGAAAGTTCCAAGGTTTTAAAAATGGCAAGCTAAACGCTAGCCGAAAGATTTTTTTACAGCTTTATTTTTTAGCTTTTTACGCGATTACTTAATTAGAATATTTTCAACTCTCTATTTCTTTTCCCTCAGATATTCTTCAGTCCAACCCTAAAATTTTTTCCCAAAAATAGTTTCCAACTCTAAAATTTTTCCATCTAGAATAAAATTAGTGATCAACTCTGAAATGTCTTCCTTAATTTTTTTCTCAGGAAAAAAAATTACAACTCGAGAAATTGTTTTTCAATATTAAATCTTTTCTCAAACTTTTTTAGCTCTCTACATTTTTTCTCAAAATTTTAATTTTCGTAGCCTTGAAAATATTTTTCAAAATTTTATTTTTTTAGCTCAAAATTTTTTCTCAAATTGTTTTCTATCTCTGAAATTTTTGGAATAAAAAATGTTGAAAAAATTTTGGTTGGATAACAATGATGTTCAAAATTTAGTGCTGAAAATTTGATCACCAATTTTTTTGCCAATTTTCCGGCTCCTTTGATCCTTCCACCTCCTCATTCAATCAGCTGGCGATTGTTTCCCGGGCTCAAAAAATTCCTTATGGTGTGTTTACTTACCATACTAAATGTCATGTATTTATTTTGATTTTCCTTTTATGAGTAAAAATATGCAGTTTGCCTCTGAACTAAATTGTCGTTTTCAAATTGCAGAGTTTGAAATTCAAGTTTTTTACGCTTACGTGAATTTAAACACTTGAAAAATGTTCAAAGAATTTTGTCTTTTTTTATTTGTGTTATTTTATTAATTTTTGTAATGTTTTGAAGGGGCGATGTCCTCAAAAAAATAATGATAAATTTGATCCAATAAAATGATAACGGGGCACCATTTACAAAATTGGTAAAATTTATTCTGAAAAAATAATATATATCACAAAATTGGGTAAAATTTATGGCACAAAAATAAATTTTACCCAATTTTGTGATGAATATAATTTTTTTATAGAATAAATTTTACCAATTTTGTAAATGGTACCCCTTTATTACTTTTTGGATAAAATTTATATTTTTTGCAACACGTTCTATTTTTTATTTTTTGAGTGTTTTTCCAGTTTGCCTTTTCAATTTTTTTTTTGGGGGGGAGGGGAGATTTTGAGCAACGTTTTTGAAGTTATTGAAACTACCAACCCATTTTTATTCCAATTTTTCAATTTTATTCTAGCGATTTTAATGCTGACTTTTCCAATACGTTGAATTCTTTCAGTTGACATTTCGAATAATTTTTGTGATCCTGTTGAGAATTTTTCTTGCTGAAAATGTCTAATTCGGCTATTTGATCAATAGATAGCATTTTTGACGATTTTTTCGATATAGATAAGGCTGATCCATTTTTTTTTGGCGAATCGTTCTTTGACAGTCGAAGAATCAGAATCGTAAAATCATGATCATTCATCACAGATTTCATCTCGAATTGATCCTGAAATTCGAAAAAATTAGCCAATACTCGCATAATTTTATAATAACTACACGTCTACAAATAATTCATCCAGAAATTACCCTTCCAACTCGTCCTCCCACTCATCAAAACACCATTACCTCAACTAATCCTCATCCAACATCCGTTGTAATTAGCAAAATTCGCTTACTCTCGATCGATTAACACTTGGGGGAAATTTCAATTTAGATATCATCATGGCACATATTTCGAACGAAGGTCGGACCACATTACCAAGATGGAATTGTGTAATTGCCAAGGAGGCGATATTCCATTACACGCTGTCGATAATAAGAGGTGTAGGTCGTAATACCGCTGTAAAACGATCCGGCCGTGTACCTTTTTTGGTATTCGGAAGGAAGTCAATCGGCGAAAAAGGGCTAAATCACACGTTCCAAAGTGGGCAAGTACGTAGAAGAAGGTACCGGCACATCGTACGATACTTATACGTATATACAATTTAGAGGTCGTGTTTTTTTAACGACGTTTATACAGGCTAAGTTGCAACTATTATTACACGCGGCCGCGATACCAACCCTAGGTTTTTCGTTTAATTGATGATTAGCCCATCAATTTCCCAACTAGCCGAGGTAATTTTCGTGTTAATAAATATTCATTTTGGCTGGGTTCTTTGTTGGAGCCTTTATTAATGTATTCGTCGATATTGTGAACTGGACGACTAATCATAGTTATTCCGAAGCTCGCTCCGTAATAATCGTAATTTGGACGTACGATGAAAATATTACATCGCTGTATACGAATTTACGTAACTATACTTGGGCTAAAAACAACCACATATTGAACCAACAAGCTTTCTACAAAATACAAAATACCGCGAGTACCAGGTAGTTATCGAAGCAGGGCGTTTATTATGCTCTAAAAAGTATACTTCTAGGTACCCGGTACTTAGCCTATTCGAAGCTTGGCCCCTTTTTCTGGTCTGCGTCGTGTCGTCTCCTCGGCACCGGTACACTTTCGTGTATTCGAGGCATCGAAAACGGCTTTTTCCACCGCCAATTCGAGCCAATCGCGACGAAAATTAACCCGCGAATGGCGTGCAAAAAAAACCGCATCAAAAGGACGCCTGTATTTGACGTTTTCCTTTCATTACCTCGTCGAGTATATTTTTTTCGCCATAAAAGAGGTAATTTTTTCACCGCTGGTAAATGCCAAACAATGCAAAACACCCTCACTCTATTATCTTTTACAAAGCATTTTTTATTTTTGCCCGATTCGAGGACACGGCGTGCCAACGGCGTTCCAAAGGCGACAACCCGAGTACCTTCGGTGCTCCTGTACGCATCCGAATTCGACGATACGGGTTCTCTTCGCGGGCTGCTCTGCGAGTACCTAGTTTTGTATTATACGTCGTCAACGACTCTATAGTTATTAATTTATTCGCCCAAATAAATTTCGCCATTGTGTTGGAAGACGGTCCGTTTTTATATCACGTTTACACAATTTACCATAAATTATACCCGCGCGCACCTTCCCATAGCTGCTCGCACCCGTTCGAAAAGTTTTCTTTATCGGGTACTCGCCGGATCGCGAAATTTACGAGCGTTCATTTTTCTACGCCAGCTACTGTGTGCCACGACGCCGGTATTGAGTAGTTTACAATCATCCTCGCGAGATTCCAGCCCTGGCTGAAGCGCACCTTTTCGATGAAGTAAGATGAGCAGGGGGATGAAACGAGGAAGAATTGTCGAGCTTTTAATGGTGTTTTTTTCTGGCTTGGAAGAAAGATTGCTCGGTTTGAAGGAGGGGGAGCTGAAGAAGGATTGCGATTAATGTAAGTTTTATTGGTTCGATTTTGCGAAGTAGTACAGTCATTTTAACTAAAATAAGGCCCTAACCCAAAAAAAATTAGCAGGAAGGGGAAGTTGCGTATATGTATAAGCTCAGTAAGGTAGGTATGTATTTTAATATTCCCGAACTTCCCTAAAATCGGTGAATATTTTGACCCCCTTTCGGGGGTGAGGGGGTTCAAATTTTCGTTTTTCGACTATAACTTTCAAAATTACGTATTTACGAAAAAATTGTTGGAACAAAAATTGCAGAGCATAAAAAAACGAACAATTTTGTTATTTACAATTTTTTCCTAGGACGTCATGGAAGGGAGCTAGGGTCCTCGAAAAAAAATCAATTTTAAAAATTTCCCATTACGAGAAAAAATTACCAAAAATCGGGTTAATCGACTTTTAGGAGCGGTTCTTTTGCATAGTACATCCTATTACTATGTAGAATAAGAAAAATGTATAACCGACCCCTTATCTCAAAGTAGGGGGTGTAACCTCCAAAGGAAAAGTCGCATTTTCCTCCAAGCGTAGCTCAGCTGCAGTGCGAAATTCGAAAAATTGGTTCATATAAACGTTATAGAGCATTCAAAGACGAACATTTTACTTTTTTTACTTTTTTTCTACGTGGTCTTGGGGGCGAGCTATTGCAAAAAGAAAAAAAGCAGCGCGGCGTTGGAAAATTTTTCATCAACTCAATAAACTCTCCTTTTGATACTCAATTTGGGTCCAGGGGTCAAATTATCATAAACATCGAGTTCAGCGCCCACGAAAACCTCAGAACCACACTTGTTCGACGATTGGTTCGCTAGATTTTAAATTTACCAGGCTTACACGGTAATGAAAAAATTTCGAACATCGATTTTTTTTTTTTTCTTTTTGCGATAGCTCGCTTCCTAAAAAAAGTAAAATGTTCGTCTTTTAATGCGCTACAACGTTTGTATGAACCAATTTTTCGAATTTCGCACTGCAGCTGAGCTACGCTTGGGGGAAAATGCGACTTTTCCTTCGGAGCGTCCACCCCCCTACTTTGAGATAAGGGGTCGGTTATACATTTTTCTTATTCTACATAGTAATAGGATGTACTATGCAAAAGAACCGCTCCTAAAAGTCGATTAACCCGATTTTTGGTAATTTTTTCTCGTAATGGGAAATTTTTAAAATTGATTTTTTTTCGAGGACACTAGCTCCCTTCCATGACGTCCTAGGAAAAAATTGTAAACAACAAAATTGTTCGTTTTCATATGTTCTACAATTTTTGTTTCAACTTTTTTTTCGTAAATACGTAATTTTGAAAGTTATAGTTGAAAAACGAAAATTTGAACCCCCTCACCTCCCAAAAGGGGGTCAAAATATTCACCGATTTTAGGGAAGTTCGGGAATATTAAAATACATACCTTACTGAGCTTATATACGAAACTTCCCCTTTCTGCTAATTTTTTTTGGGTCAAAACCTAAAATGTCTGTACTAAAGGTGGGATTGCGAAAAATTATCGTTTGAAATATTGTACTGATATTCGTTTGGTTGATGTAAAGCGAGTTCGAAAATTGGTGGAAAATGTTGAATTACTTGATGAAATCTATGTGAGAAAATTAAATTAACAAGTTGGGCAAAATATAATTAATTGAATTTCTTTAAAAATAGTGTGTCTATTTTATGGGAAAAAGAAAATATTGGAAAATTCTGGGATTTTCATTTCAAAATTTCCTCAAAACCATGAAACTTTACCTAGAAATTCAAATATTTTTCAATCGAGTTATGCCTTGAAAAAAGTACCTATTTCTCCTTGAAAATTTAAATTTTTGTAAATAAGTAGCTATTATCGTCCCTTGAAAAAAGAAAGTTGAGGACAGCAGAAGAGAGCTGATTGAATGAAGAGATGGGAGGATCAGACAAGCCGGAAAATTGGCAAAAAGATTCCTAGCTTGAATTTTCAACTTTGATATATGTATTAGAGTGCCGTGTGTCAGTCCATATAATTGGTGATCAAATTTTAAACACTAAATATTTTGAACATCATTGACACGATGATATTTAGTTGGCAGGGATGAAAAGCCGTAAAATAAAACTTCAGCTTTGGCTTTGGGCTGAAAATTTCGAAAATTACACTTTAGGATTTAGCTTTTAGCTTTTTGATTAATACAGCTAGCTTTTGGCTAGCTTTCAGCTTTCTCGCGGTTCAGTTTTTAGCTATTTTTAAACTTTTGGCTTAATAAGTTTTACTTTCATCTCCAAGACTTCTGATTTACAACACCTTGACAGCACAATGATAAAAATCACCGTCTATCTTTATACCTACTATTTTCTCAAAATTTTTATCTTTTCAGCTTTCGATATTTTTTCTCAAAATTTCAATTATTTCAACTCTAATGTATTTTCCCCTCTACGCTTATAATTTCTTCCTTAAATTTTTTTTAGCTTCATGATTTTTTTTCAATTCTTTCTATTTCAATTTACTTACTAAAGCCTTTTCTGCTCTAAAATGTTTTCATTTACTGATATTCATCTCAATCATCAACCGAAAATTTCATTCTTTGTTTTTAAAATTTTTTCATCCCAAGTTTCCTGAAATTTTATCCAACCAAAATTTTTTAAACATTTTTTATTCTGAAAATTTCAGAGATAGAAAACCATTTGAGAAAAAATTTTGAGCGAAAAAAAAATAATTTTGAGAAAAATTTTCAAAGCTACGAAAATTAAAATTTTGAAAAAAATGTCGAGAGCTAAAAAAGTTTGAGAAAAGATTTAATATTGAGAAGAAATTTCTCGAGTTGTAAAATTTTTTTTCCTGAGAAAAAAATTAAGGAAGATATTTCAGAGTTGATGATGAGACCCAATTTTGTCACAGTACATTATTTTTAAAATTCTTATATCAGAGCATATCTTTCAATCCACGTGAATTTTTTTCTAAACTTTGAAATTTTTTCTTCCAAAATTCTTCTCACTTCCAACTTTTTTCTCAACTTTTTAAGATTTTATCCCGAATTTGTTTCTGAACGCTTGAAGTTTTCTATCAATTTTTTCAAAATTCAACGTCAAAACTGTTGAAAATTTTTTTCATTGTATTTTCTAGCTGTAAAATTTTTAGAGTAAAAAAATTTGGAGAAGCTGAAGATGAAGAAATTTAAAAAGAAATTTGTAGTTTTTAAAAATTTGGAAAAAACGAGCAAAGCAGTTTCCATTATTTTGAAAATATTTTCATTATTTACTGAATTTCGAAAACTAGAGAAATATTTAAAATGATGAAGGCAGATTTTTGAGACGACCTAATGCAAACGTGATTAGGTAACTATCTTCCTACTTAATTTGATAAGTACACAGAAATTAATGCATATTTCAAAGATAGTTAATCTGAATTTAGATAATTTTTTATTAATCCATGGTATGTATTTGCGTACCGCAGTCCATGAAAAGAGGAACATTTTGACATCACAACTATGCAGTGTTGTTTTCAATTTTTTAAATTTAAAAAATTGAAAACAACACTGCATAGTTGTGATGTCAATCACCGACCCTTGCGCGCCACCAGCTTGTCAATACTTCGAGGGTTTTCCAAATGCGAAAATGGTGGTCAGAAAGCCTGTGATTGACGATGACATGACCGCATTCTTTAGTGCGGTCATGTCATCGTCAATCACAGGCTTTCTGACCACCATTTTCGCATTTGGAAAATCCTCGAAGTATTGACGAGCTGGTGGCGCGCAAGGGTCGGTGACGTGTCTCTTAAAATCTGCAACGAAAATTCCATAACACTTCGAAAGGTACGACCCGGCATCAAATTTATCATTCTGCGGAATAACTTTTCCTGCGTCGTGATGGAATTTGCTAGCCCAATGTAAGGCTCCTAAAATCCGCTGAGCAATGAGCGGAAATGGACTATCAATTTCGTCCATCATACTTGTTAACCAGATCTTCCAGTCGATCAAATCTGGATCTTTTAAGGAGTCTTCCGGAGTTATTGCAAGTGCATCGAGAAACGCGATAAATTTTTCGCACTTGCTGGGTTCGAATTTCCCCCGGTCTTTCGAATATTCGGTCGTCGTTTCTTCGCTGGCTGGATCTGTATGCTGCAATTGTTGGAAAGAACACGTTTCCGGATCATGTAACGTCAGGTCGAAACGATTTTGTATTCTTTCAACATGTAGAGAACTTTTCGAAGTGAAAAATACTGTCACTCTTGCCGTGAAAATAGGATTAGCATCACAGTAATTCACGTCTCCCAATGCGGTTTCATTAATAAATTTAATTTCCGTATATGGAATAAATGTTTGATAAAAATTAGCACAGTTCTTGTCTTCCAAATATTTGTCGTACGTCTCACTGAATCTAGCATAGGCCGGGATCAAAGAAGCATACGCCGAGCTCAACGAAAAATACGCCGAGCTCACGGCTGCATACTTTTCTGATAGGCTTTTCGTCTGATCGTCTCCGGTTTGAGATGGCTCGCAATTATTCGCGTAAACAAGGATCGTAAATATTAAGAAACATACGCGAGTCATTTTCACTGCTTTTACGTAAGTGTAAATACGTATGTATAGAAGACCGAACAAACGTCGAATGAGCAGTATCCAAATTATCGAGGCGGTGATATCGATTCTGCAATATGTAATCTTAAAGTCGATCACATTATCTCTGCCAAATGTAATTATGATAATGCTACTACCAGAGAGTTCGCCGCAATACAGCAACTCATCGACTAGGTACTCCAAAGATCATCCTAACAAATTTTGAGTTACAATAGAGGATCGTAAGCTGAAGAAAATGCATTCAAGATTATATTTTTTGAGTTTAGGTTTCTCCTACGAACGTGGGAGAACTTTATACGATTGGATCTTGATGCCGTGCTGCAATAAACTTGTTGCAAAGGGTGATAATATTCGTAGGAGCACCGATTTCCTTTGACATTTCCTTTCCTTTTAATGAAATTGATAGAAGTTGAAGACTCCACTTTGCTTTTCCATTTTTCAAATTTTTTAAATACAGAAAAATAAATGAAATAATATATTTTTCCACAAAGATATGGAATAATATGACGGAAAAATTCTAAATACCAGATACAAACGAAAATGTCAGAAATTGATTTTAGTTGAGAGGTAAACCCAAAAAAACTGCATTTAATGAAAGAAGCGTGAATTTTGGTATGATGATTCTTGGGGCCCAAAGAAAGGTTTTGAGACCAGGAGCCTCCGCGCTCCCCTCCTCTTCGAGGGGAGTGGGGCTCGCAATTTTGAAAAATTCCTAAAAATCGATTTTTTGTTAGAAATGAAATATCTTGATGTCTAATGTTAAATATTGATCTGTAGATTTCATTTTCACCATCAAAATCATTTTTCCGAGGGGCACAACCTCCCAAAATGTGGATTTTGTGGAAGTGGACACCACTCGAAACCGAAATTTTGTGAAAATATACTACTAGTGTAGGCGAATAAGCACAATTTTTAAGAAAAAAAAACATTTTTAGCTAGCCAAGATTTTATCGCCAAAAATTGTCGAGGGTGGTCCCCTGACTAACCTCTAAAAAGTCCGCACCCCCTAGACCCCGTGCTAAATTTTTTATGGAGGCTCCACCCCCCTCAAAAATGGGTTTTCCCGAATAACTTCTCAGGATTTGGTTTTACGGCAAAAGTAGCTCAGTACTTTTTTGTTCTACACTCAATTTCCAACATTTTTTGTATGAAAAATTTTTTTGTACGACCAACAGCAGAGGAGATAGAGAGTCCGGAAGGAAGGGGGTTTTGGAAAATATGATATCATTTGAAAACGCGATAATAGGTATAAAATCGTACTAAACTGTATATTTTGGGTATGAAAATAGTAGTGTTATGTAAATTGATGGTATTAATACAACTTGACCCACCTTCCCCTCCCTATGTGCCTACCCCACCTTACCCACTTGTTTTTATTTAGCCTTAGTAATATGACTGAAGGGTGGGGAGGGGTGGACACATGGGAGGGGGAGAGGGTAAAAATGCTTCTTGATCATCTTTCCCCCTCCTATATGCCCACCCCTCCCCACTCTTCAGTCATATTACTAAGGCTAAATAAAAACAAGTGGGTAAGGTGGGGTAGGCACATAGGGAGGGGAAGGTGGGTCAAGTTGTATTAATACCATCAATTTACATAACACTACTATTTTCATACCCAAAATATACAGTTTAGTACGATTTTATACCTATTATCGCGTTTTCAAATGATATCATATTTTCCAAAACCCCCTTCCTTCCGGACTCTCTATCTCCTCTGCTGTTGGTCGTACAAAAAAATTTTTCATACAAAAAATGTTGGAAATTGAGTGTAGAACAAAAAAGTACTGAGCTACTTTTGCCGTAAAACCAAATCCTGAGAAGTTATTCGGGAAAACCCATTTTTGAGGGGGGTGGAGCCTCCATAAAAAATTTAGCACGGGGTCTAGGGGGTGCGGACTTTTTAGAGGTTAGTCAGGGGACCACCCTCGACAATTTTTGGCGATAAAATCTTGGCTAGCTAAAAATGTTTTTTTATTTCCTTATTCGCCTACACTATACGTAAGGTGTACAAATCACTGCCGTAGTTCATTTTTCGATTCACACCCCCTCCCATCTCATTTTGTTGAAAATTCAACGGTAGTAAGGAAAAGTGATTTAAGATAACTTCCAAACAAAATGATTCAAGTTTGAAAAATGTATCATCAACCAAATACAATTTATGAAAGTTGAATTACAGTCTTAAATATCTAAAAGGCATGAGCGCAAGCAAAAATTATTCAAGGGATGAGCTGAAAATTCGAAAAAAATATGGGGGTCAAATTTGAATGAAAAATCAACTAACCTATTATTTCAATGGCACTCGTGATCAAGGTATTTTCAGTAGGTTGATGAAATGTAAACAGATTTTAGCAATAAGGAAACTTGAAAAATTACAGAATTTTTTGGAACAAACAACTAATACACTTTTTAGTAAAATTTACGTGTTTCAATCAGTGAACAAAATTTAACTGAAAATCAGTGATTTTATTGATTTTTCCTGACAAATTGGGAATTGATTGAGAAATCTGTGATTTTTGACTATCATTGATTTTCAATGAATGAAAATCATTTCACTGATTCTAAAACACAGATTTTCATCAAAGACTGATTCAGATTCACTTTCACAGTTATAAATGTTTATTTAAGAAATAAATGAATGACTGAAATACTGCCTGAGCGAAGGGAAAGCAGAAATTTAAAAAAATCTTGTTTGGAGAGTAAAAAAATGCACTTTTTACACATTTTTGTATAAAAAGCTCGAGTTTCCTGAGCCCCTTCCTTGGAACGCTTATGCTAAAAGTTTATCAGAATGTTTTCGATCTAATGGTTGAATTCCTCAGAAAATTGTACAATTTTAATCAGTAGCGCATTTCAAATTGTTTTTTTTTTTCAAGAGAAAAAATTATGACAACATCGAAAGGCTATCCTACAATTGTCCCCTTTCATAAGCGTCGTTGTTGACTTGTTGCCCATATCGCTTCATAAAATTCCAGACGTAATAGAAGTCTGAAAAAACAATACCAAGATGAGACTTTAAGTGATTCTCAAACTCGTCTCAACCGTTATCTCGAGTCTCAAAGTGATGAGTGTTTTCTTCAAACAATAGGGGAGAGAATATTTCTGATTTTGGGCCTCCACAAGGGGGGGAGAAGTAATTTGGTGAAATGTAATATGGAAAACATTTCTGTACCCTATGTAGCATAACTTCACCAAATTTCAGCCTTGGACCTTCATTTTTTTGGGACCCCACATTTTAGGGATCCGCCCCCTCAAAGAGGTAGGGGTTAGGCGACAATTCTAACAATTCAAACGGAATGTATCGATCAATAATGAACAGCAAATGTCGTAATATTTCAATTTCAATGTGATTTTGAACAGCAAAAAATTTTCGTAGTTGGGAGCTCTGAGGGAGCGCGCTGGGGGAGGGGGTCAGAGGCACCAATGTTTTCACATCCTGTTTTGGTTTGAAAAAATATTTCCAACAAGAATTACCTTTTGGATCGCAATTCCTGTCGTATTTCGGCGTTGTAACGACAATTTTGAGCGTTTTTAAGTTTTAAGGGTCCACAGGGGGCAGGAAGGGGTGTGAATCGAAAAATGGACTACGGCAGTGATTTGTACACCTTACGTAGTATATTTTCACAAAATTTCGGTTTCGAGTGTCCACTTCCACAAAATCCACATTTTGGGAGGTTGTGCCCCCTCAGAAAGGTGGGGAAGGAAAAATGATTTTGATGGTGAAAATGAAATCTACAGATCAGAAAACCTCAAATTAAAAGTACCATAGACAATGTTTCAGAGGTTATAAAATTGAATAAAAAATCAGTGATTTCTACTTTGAAACTATTATTTCAAGGAAAAATATGATGAGGCCGAGCGAAGCGAGGCCGAAGCTTTTAAAAAAATTGATTTTTAAACATCGAAAATGAGTTTTAAGAAAATTCAATAAAATTAGTTGAGATAATTTTAGAAAAATCTGAAAAAATTACTTTTGTAGGTTTTTATTATTTTTCAATTACAGAAACAGAGATATAATAAAGCCGAGCGCAGTGAGGCCAAAATTTTTGAAGTTTTATTGCTTTTTTACATCAGAAAAAAAACATGAAACTGCACAACTGTTTAATTTTTTCAATTTAAAAAAATAAATATTTCTTCTGGGAAAGGATTATCAAATTTTGCGTTCTCCTTGAAGAAACTGCGATAGTACAAAAAAATGTTCAACTTTCGCAATTTGGAAAAATATTTCTCCAATAGTAAAAATAAGTACCTAAGTAGGAAAAATCCAAACTTTGAAAAACATGAACAATTTTCCAAGTTGGGACAACTTGCTAATTTTATTCGCATTTTGTCAAGTTGGGAAAATTCACTATTTTGTACGTAATTTCTCAAATTAGGAAAATATGAGTTGGTACAAAAAGTAAATTTTCTCAACTTTAAGGTCGAAATGACAAATTTTCCCAACAAAATGCTCAAAAAATCCCAAGGGGGTAAGCTACCTCCTCAACTCCCCATCGTTACGTCCCTGGGGTCCTGTTATGATGTACTTTCGATTTTTTTTTGTTGAGGCTCAAAATTTTACTTTGAGTTGGGATACTTCCCTTTTCAGTGATGTTCGATAATTTTCACTGATTTATAAATGAGAAAATAGGTACATATAATTTATACACTGAGAAAAATGGAGAATGAAAAATGAATAGAAAGTGTTGCAAAAAATTATAAATTTTATTCAAAAAAATAAATTTTATCCAAAAATAAATAAATTTTATCCAAAAATAATAAATTTTATCAAAAAAAAATAAAGTTTATCCAAAAAAAATGGGCGCATGTAAACTGCACACACGTTGGAGTAAACAACGAAACGGTGTATGTAAATTGCACACTCACAGCGATAAGGTATTCTGCACACCGTTGGTTTGAATGAACGATTGAATCGTTCATGACTTGTTATGCCTCCTTAGCTACTCATATTGTAAATTTTCTTCCATTTTTACTTTGTCTCATCCTTGGGCAATGTAGAGCTTTCTACTTCTTTTGAGTGGGAGGAGGGGGAGCTGAACAATTAATAATTTGGGAATGTACCTTTTTCATTTCATTTTTCATAAATTCCCTACTCCGGTAGAATTTTTGATAAACTTGTTGGGGGGATGGGGTCTAATCCTGCGTTTTGATTTTAGGATTTTGTTGCTACACTTTGACAGGAATCTGAAAATTTTCGAGAAAATCGGCCTGTCATTGAAAAATAAAGGAGAGTCATTTCTGGAAAAAATGGACGCTTTGCTGATTAAAAAAAAACAATGAACTAGTGATAAAAATTGTTCAAATGCTGTTAAAAGAATTGTTGAAATTTCGTCTGAAACATCGCGAGATCGTGAAATCCCAAACCAGCAGCCATTACCTATCCGAAATTCATGCAAATTGGAAAATCTGATATTCGCTACCATCAACGTCGACCTTTAAAACTACAAAAACGAATTAATTTTTTTTATTTTATTTAAGCCCTGATGTTGCGAAAAGAAGCACAACGAGCCAATCAAACGTTACTGGCGAAAAGTAATTTAAGTAATTTTAAGAGTATCATTTTTTGTATGTGCCATTTCGTTCATTTATTTTTTGTGTGCTAATTACATATGTGTGCAAATCACACTTCTTCTTAGTGTGTGCAGATTACATATGTGTGCAAATTACACTCGTTTGTGTGCAATTTACTTTCTTCCAAAAAAATAATAACGGGGAACCATTCGCAAAATTAGCAATTTTTATTTAAAAAAATAATAAAATTTATCACGAAATTTGGTAAAGTTTATTGCATAGAAAATAAAGTTTGTCAATTTTGCGATAAATATTATTATTTTTTGAATAAATTTTACTAGTTTTGTGAATGGTGCCTTTTTATTATTACGTTTAATAAAATTTATTATTTATTTTTTTGAGTGTACATCCACTTTTTCGTCAGTATACATAGTACATACCATTTTTTTAACATTTGAAAATTGACAGCTGTAAAATTTTATAAAAAATTTGATTTACTTACCTGCTGTATTAAGGGGGATTTTATGAGATTTAAAACATTTCAAGTTTAAGAAAATTATAACGAATAGATTTTTGACAATTTTCATTATATGAATTTCAAATTCTGGTACAATTTTGTCAAGAAAACTTTTGACTGATTTTGCTCTCAATTTCCGAGTTCAGTTCGAAAATTTCAGCTCAAAATCATAATGAAGGTTCCCTGGAAAACCCGAAAAAATTCTTATTTCGGTTGAAAATTTTCAATTTTCGGCCTTTCTAATATTTCCAACTTCGGTTTTCTTGTTTCTGAGGATTCTTATGAAATTTAAAAAAAAATTATTTTACATTGTCAACTTACTCGAACCGGTGACTAAAGCTCAACAAACGTGGTACCCATAATTATCAGTTTTTAATACCGACCGCATTAAAATTCGAAATCGAAAAAAATAGGCCAAATTCACACAATGAAATAACAACAATCAATCATATCCCATAATTACCCCATCGCCTACCCACACGTCGCAACAAACTACACGCTGACCACACAATTCCATCCATCTTCTGATGAAATTTCACTCTGGAGCCAAATTTCGGTGAACTATTCCATACATCATTCGCGATACTCCAATTGGATACGGTACATTAGATGAGATCTCTCGGTAAACATGGGCCAGGCGCTTGCCATACGACTTGGGCACGCTTCAGGAAAATGACACCGTACCGTAGCCGAGCTTAGATAAACGTTTGATTACAAATGTATGCGACTTACTCGGCCACCGTAATGTCGAGAGACGAATAAAAAAAAATCGCTTGATTTATTCATCGCGTATTATGCGATTATCACGGTATGAGAATTTCATCTCGTAAGTATATAATTTAAAAGTCTGCGAGAGTTGGCTTTTTGCGAGCCATAACCGTGCCCGAGTTCTTCGCTTAATTAATTATTAGCGTAATAAATTCTACCGGAGAAAAGTTTCGAGCCGAGTTAATATTTATGAACTTGGTTAAAGCTCATTAGTCATTAAAGTTAAAACAAACGCTCTATTTTTACGCGACTAAAAAATATACCTCTATGCCGAGCAAGTATATCGCACGAAGGGGAAATTATTAAATTGGCGGGTACGCCGTGTATTTGTGGTCGTGTACACTTTGTCGTCACTGTTTGGGCGCTCGACAGCGCGGTATTAAAATTTACGAGACGTTTTCTCGAAATATATACGAGCTATTTATACAATGAAAAGTTTACACATATACGATAAATTGCGAAGCGCGGAGGCGAGAGTGCGTTTTGAAAAATGATTCGAGCGAGGGGCCTGAAACCAACACGAGCGACATAGCCAGAAACGTTGCGACATATGCGTTAAAATGTGCCGTTAAATACGTAAAAGAAATAATGGCTTTTATTACTTTGTCGGTAAATTTTACTCTTGTAAGCGTGCAAAGTCAATGATGCGTGTTGATGAATAAGAAAGGTTGTTAAGAAAATCCACATTACACGAGGAAACAAGTTTACACCTCATCAAGTTTTCTGCGGCTCGAATATCATTTATATTAAGCCAACCGTAGAAACCTGGGCTTGGGATTGCTACTTACGTTAGAATGTACTTATTTATTAGTTTCCATTTCACGTATCCTCTGTTCCCTTTGGGTGTCATTTTGTCGTCTTCGGTGATTCTGAGGCATATTACGAAGGTAATTGAGTCGATGGCAGTCGTGAAATTCTAATCAATTAATTACCCAATGGCCCAGGACAAATGCACTTCGAAAAAAGACAAATATGTTAATCGAAATTTTATTGCTGAAAACCTGGTTGACAACGTGGTAGCGTTTTGCTAGCTGGTGAGTCGTTTTGCCTTTTTTTTCAAAATTTGAATGGGAGGAGGTTGGTCGTTGTTCTCGTTGAATTTCAAAAATCCCTGGTAAGAATTTTTCTTTCTTGACTCAATCTTTACCCACGTCCATTGGAGTGGATTGAAAGAAAAATATCCTGAATTTTGACAAAAATTGATGAAATAGCTTACATGGAGTAGGAGACCTCCAAAGAAATTCTGAATGGGGTCATTTTCGAAAAAAAATCACTTTTTCTCCGTTTGGTATATATAATAAAGCTTTTATAATGATGTTCAGAGTCTGTGATAAAGCCGCACCACCCCAGCCCCTATTGCTTTTTGAGGGTGATGAACTTCAGAAAATTGTTTCGCACCGATTTCGCTCAAATTCGCGTGGAGGGTTATATAGGTGTAGAAGTACCCCCAAAAAGAATTTCAGCCTATCTCGACCTCAGGAAGCGAACCATCGCTTCTCAAAGTTGAAAATTTTTGGTTAAAATGACAAAAAAACGAGTTTTTCGATTATGGCTCATTCCATGTCAATTCGAGCAGGTTTTGAGCTTGGGTCTTCCGATTGCGCTCAAAATTTTTTTACGGGTTCCCCTCGACGATGGTCTAATGGAGGAATCACCGTCATTTTGATCCTAATCCTTCAGGAGGGTGAGGGCTGGTCCCCGTAATTTTCGCACAATTCGGATTTTTTGCGAAACGGCTCAACTTTGAAGGCTCATATCTTCAGATTGGTTAAGTCAAAAATGAATCTGTTGGTGCAGTTTTGTAGAGAATTAAAAGGAGATTCAAAATTGATAATCACATTTTGAAAAGTTCAAAACTGAGCTTTTGTGATGAAAGCTCAACTTTTATGATAATTACAAAAGCTAAGGACTACCATTTAAAAATCTGAAAAATTACTGTAAGGAAAACTATTTATGTATTTTTCAACTAATTACTTTTCAAGATGGGATCTCAACACCCCTAGGGGGCACAGGGGTCCTCAATTTTGGTCAAAATAAAAAAATTGCAAAAACGAAGTAGCACATTGATTTCTACTAATTCAAAGGCGCTGAGTTCGAATATGTGCTCAGTTTTTTCATCCGACTCCACTGGACCCCCCCCACATCAACCCCCTTGATAAGGTCAAAATTCAAAAAAATGAAAAATACCGTGTGACATGTCGTTTGTTAGGTTTTTGGGAGCACTGAGTTCGAATATTTACTTATTTTTTGGATTCGACCCCTTAGTGCCCCCTAAACCTCCCAATTTTGAGAAACCCTTGCAAAAAAATGAAAATATTGTGCGCCATATCGATTTCTGCTAATTTGAGGGTGCTGAGCTCGATTATCAACTTACTTTTACGATCTGCCTATATGCCTTACAATGACCCCTAAAACACAAAAAGTAGGATGAATTGGGGTCATTGTAAGTCATGTGGGAGACAGATCGGAAAAGTAAGTTGATAATCGAGCTCAGCACCCTCAAATTAGTAGAAATCGTTATGGCGCACGATATTTTCATTTTTTTGCAATGGTTTCTCAAAATTGGGAGGTTTAGGGGGGCACTAAGGGGTCGAATCCAAAAAATAAGTAAATATTCGAACTCAGTGCTCCCAAAAACCCTTCAAAAACCTAACAAACGACATGTCACACGGTGTTTTTCATTTTTTTGAATTTTGACCTTATCAAGGGGGTTGATTGGAGGGGGGCAGTGGGGTCGGATGAAAAAACTGAGCACATATTCGAACTCAGCGCCTTTGAATTAGTAGAAATCGATGTGCTACTTCATTTTTGCAATTTTTTTGAATTTTAAGATTTTAAACCAAAATTGAGGACCCCTGTGCCCCCCAGGGGTGTTGAGATCCCATCTTGAAAAGTGATTAGTTGAAAAATACATAAACAGTTTTCCTTACAGTAATTTTTTCAGATTTTTAAATGGTAGGCCTTAGCTTTTGTAATTATCATAAAAGTTGAGCTTTCATCACAAAAGCTCAGTTTTGAACTTTTCAAAATGTGATTACCAATTTTGAATCTCATTTCAATTCTGCACAAAACTGCACCAACAGATTCATTTTTGACTTAACCAATCTGAAGATATGAGCCTTCAAAGTTGAGCCGTTTCGCAAAAAATCCGAATTGTGCGAAAATTACGGGGACCAGCCCTCACCCTCCTGAAGGATTAGGATCAAAATGACGGTGATTCCTCCATTAGACCATCGTCGAGGGGAACCCGTAAAAAAATTTTGAGCGCAATCGGAAGACCCAAGCTCAAAACCTGCTCGAATTGACATGGAATGAGCCTTATAAAACCACCCCAAAATTTAATTTTAAAAAATTTGGCATTTCCTGTATATATGTATTTTGAGATGTTGAATCCCATTAGCTTATCAACTTTTTCGTTCGGAGTGTTTACCCCCCACCCCAACGACCCCTTTGAAAATATACAGATCGTGGTTTTCTCAGCAAAAAATTACCTCGTTACTTAGGTAACCCAAAAATAACATTTCGTGAGAAAGTGAAAATCGAGTGATTAGGAAATCAACTTCAGAAGCTTCAGCTATTTCAAAACTTTAAAATAAAACAAAATAGGTAACAATTTAAAAAAATATATTTCTATTGCAAAAACAATTACTATAATTCGAGTATCCATGACAATTAAAAAAAAAACACAAAAACTGGAAAACTCGAGCGATAACATAACTTAAATTCATTAAAAAAACCTTACATTATGTATAATACATGAAAAAAAGCAGTGTAAACTTGCAAAGGTAAAAGAAAATAGTTTGAAAAATGTAGTAACAAATTCAAATTTTTCATTGGAACATCGATTTGAATTATTTTTTTAAACGATTCAATTTCGTACAAACATTTATGCATGAAATATTGATCTTAAACAATATCACTAACGTAAGAAATAGGTAACAATGAAGGAAGTGTTGCCTATTTTTAAAGTTGAAGGAGCAACTACATATGTTCCTTCTCGATTTTTTGTTTGAAATTTCATCTCTTTACACTCTGATATGCATTCTTGGTTTTTCGTCGTTAAACTCATATGAATCTTGAACCCGAAGTTTTTCATTTTAGCTGTCGATGAAAAAAATCATGAGAAATTTACCCCAAATGTCTTTTTATTGCGTTAAAATTTTTTTCGCGTCGAATTCGAGTGGAAAATTCATAAATTTCATTCGGAACATATTTTTGGTCTGAATAAGTTTCAATTTTCTCGATTTTCTTAAATTTTTGCCCCATTTTACTCAGGCTATAGTTGTTTTCTTCATTCAATCTGTTTTATGGAAATGAAAAGAAAGTGTGAACTTTTTTAAAAAAATATCAGTGGCAGTTTTGGAAAAGAAAATCCGAGGAAGTTAAAAAGTCAGCATTGCCAGATGAGAAATTCAAAAAATCACCCTACCCTTTGTCTTTTTTTCATAAAATCGCTATAAATTGAAAATTTAGAAATTATTCTTAGAAATTGAAAGAATTGATGAGCCCAAGCGGAGCGAGGGCGATTTTTTTTTAAAAGTTGCATTCAAAATTCGAAATTTTACCAATTTTTCTAATATTTTGTTGTTTTGAGATGAAATTTGTAATTTAAAATTAAAAGTTCAAAATCAGACAAAAAAATCATCAAATTCACCAATGTTTTGGAAATCACTCATTTACTATTGCAAAAATAAAAATATGCGAAATCACCAATTCTGATTTCTGGTGACATGTAAAATATGAATATTACCAAATGAAAAAAAAAAAAACGATGGATCAATCGAACAAAAACGACAAAAAACAAATGCAATATGTAAATGTCCATCTCAAGTCCTCTCTCTTCTTAAGTTTTGAAAAAATTAAAGGAAGTCTGACTTCCCTGACTTCCCTTGGAAAACCGCCACTGAAAAATATTGGAGCAAAACGTATTTTCCACCAAGGGATGACAAAAGAAAATTTCGGAGGGAAATCGAGATGAAAAATAACATAAGTGAACATGTAGAAAATGCTGTATAAAATTTATAGCATTTTACGCACTGATTACGAGAAAAATAGTAAAAAAAATTCCAGCACGTCAAAATTTTTTACAACTTAAATTTTTTGTTGAATAATTTTTATCGCTTTTTGATAACTTTTGACACTTGGAGTAAATTTTTTGAGCAAAAGAAGGGTTCTAAGAAAAAAATGAGTGGAACATAAATTGTAGAGCGTGAAAATTCCTTTCTGTACGGTACAGTTGGATTTTTTTCTAGAGGGCTATGTTTTCGAGATATTCAATGGAAAGTTCAAAGTTCAACGAAAATGTCTCGAAAACCAAGTTTCCTGGAAAAAATTATGTTGAACTCTTGGAAAATTTCACGGTCTACAATTTATACGGGATGTTCTATGAATCTTCTGTACCTAATATAAACGTCTTTCTTTTTTTGCATATCTTCAGAAAATTTTTCAATTTTCTCAATTCTGAATGACTCTTAGCCCCTTCATTTTTGATGTTAGGTAAAAACTTTTCAGAATAAAACTTCTTTGATTTTCTTTGTACTATCCATTCCCTTGATTAGTTATTTTTTTTAGGATTTCTTTTGAACAATTTTTTCTGTACCTAGCTCCATAATTTTAAAGTTGAGCAAAAAGTCATGAAGTGAAAATTTGTTCAGTTTTCGAAGTGCTTTCCTATGAGTGAAAAATTTTCTAACTTGATTTGTTTAGAAACAGCATTTGCCCCTTCAATTTTCAAGTTCGACAACATATGAGGGGCTTAGTTCCAAAACTCACTTTTGCCAAAAAAAATCGATGTAGTTTTTTTTGCAGATTTCGATTCAGTATGAAAAACTGAACCAGAATCCGCAAAAAAAACGACATCGATTTTTTTTGGCAAAAGTGAGTTTTGGAACTAAGCCCCTCATATGTTCATCTTAAATTTGTTTAGTGGTACCCGGTTATATCCAAAAAAAAAAAAAAGTATGACCGACGATTCATGGAACACCCTGTATTCTATACATTTTTTTCGTAGGACCCTTCCTTTGCTCATAAAATCAGCTTTGAGGTGTAGAAAAAATCAACAAAAAATTTAAATTGGGAGAAATTCAGACAAGATTGAGAAAAATTGAAATCATATTCAAATTTAGCTCTAAAAAGCACCAATACAATTAGAATAGATTATGCAGAAAAATAATTGTTGCATTTCCGGCCTTTGAAGTACATATGTGTCATGCTCTACGGAAACCTACCTCTGGGTCAAAAAATGGATTTTTGTTTTATTGTCGATTCTGATATAAAATTTCACGCTCTTTCGAATGGCGCAAACCCCAAATTCTGATTTCGCTCTCTCTCCTCACAACTCGTGTTTAAAAATTGAGAAAAAATCAAAAAATGGCCAAGAAATTCAAAAAAAGTCGAAAAATTTAATTCTGACATAAAAATGCATAAAAAGATACAAAATACAAAAAAAATCTAAAACTAGCTCATTTTACAAAAATTTGGCTTAAAATTCATTTTTTATTGCAATTTTTTGCGTTTTTTTTGCTTCTTTGCCGTTCAAAGCATCCTTGGTAATCGTTTTGACCGGAGCTTCAATTAATCAATTATTTACGAAATTAATTAATCACTGATAAAAAATGAAACAACTCTTGTCATTGCGCAACGAAAAATTTTCTAGAACGTTTTTTCAGCTTAGAAAAAGTGCTCAGAGTGGCAACACTGATGCATGGTGAAAATTGTCCAAATCACCAAAATGTCGAAAATGATCACCAGAAATAATGTAGTGAAAGAATAGTTGCCTATCGACCCTTAAAACGCGGCAAAACGAAGTGCAATCTTCAAATGCGTTTTCTCGAAAAGTTGATTTTGTCCCAGAGGTAGGTTTCCGTAGAGCATGACACATATTTCAATTGTAATTGATTTTTTGAGAAAATCAAGTCTCAAAAAAATGTATATAAAGGTTAAACTTTTAATTTTGAATTAAAATATTTCGTAAGCTAAGTTTCGAGGAAATAAACTAATTATTAGACTTAATAGAGAGGAAACTTTACGCTCTACAATTTATGTTCTATTCATTTTTTTTTCGTAGGACCATTTTGTTGCCCAGAAAATCGACTCCAAGTGTCAAAAGGTGTATCAAAAAATGTAATACAAATTCTCAACGAAAAATTCAAATCATTAAATATCCTGACATAGTAGAGAAAAACTGAAATCATATTCGAACTCAGCACTAAGAAATAGATCAGAACCATCTATCAACATTCATCACGCAGAAAAAAGTTGAAAAAATTCAGGCCTTAATTTTCTCCGAATATCAAAATTTAAGGGCTCATGGGACCATTCAAACTGACCAGGACCCAACATCAAAGAATTTTACAATTTTTTCACATTAAAAGAGCCGTAGCTTCTTCAAATTTAAAATTCAATTCAGTCTTCAAAGTTCGAAGTGTTATCCATTTTCAGAATTAAAAATGTTTTTCGACATAAATTTTTCACAGTTGTGCTGGGGGGAGGGGGGGAGGAGGAGGAATAAAATTGATAGAAGGCTGCAATGTTCGTCAAAAAATAAGACGCGTCTTCTTCATTAAAAAAACGGTGGAAAAATATTTATCTGGGACTCTGGGTACAAAACACTGAAACACTCGGATCAATGCGTTTATGAGCATTCATGGAATTTGCTCCTTCAGTTTTATATGTAGACGACTTGTTTGATTCAAAGCAGTACTGAGTAGAAAGATAGACGCGACAGGTTCTCCCTCCTCTCCGCTTCTCTTCATCGATCATAAAATCGCATTCATGGTCGGGAAAATGAAACTCGAGCTCGAAAATAAGGAAAAGTGATGAATTTTTTAAAGGAATTTCGAGGTTGATTCCAGAAATGCCGATCAGTGGTTGGGAAGAATAATATTTCAAGTCGAAAAATTCGAAAAAAATTCATCTGATTATGAATCAAAATTTTTTAATCTTTCATTTTTCTAATCATGCCAATTTTGATTCAACCTTATGTTTTTTTGTGATACTCGAGAAACATTTTCATGACTTGTCTTCAGAAATTTTAATAAAACGTGGATCCACTGGTAATTCTTGGGTCAAATTTCTTGACATTTTCAGTAAAGGTTTGAAGTAAAAATCTACAGAATGGTAATGAAAATTTTTTTTTCAGACAAAAAAATTTTGTCTCTTGAAAATGCGTTTTTTAGTTGAAAAATCTTTTGACCCAAAGAAGCTTTCAAAATAATTAGTGAGTAATTAATGTATGCAGGCATGGGCGCATCCAGGGGGGATCCAGGGGCTTCAACCCCCCCCCCCCCCCCTTAGCTCGGCAAGGAGATTTTTTCATCATAAAAATGTTTGAGAAGAGGATGATTTTTGAAAAAATTTGGGCGGTATTTTAGTAAAACTATATCTTAAATGAACATACCAATCTATAAATTTGAATCAGTTGAATTTGCAGAAATTCTGTTTTTTTTAATTAGTAAAATAATTTTCATTGAAAATTGGTGATTTTTCACTGATTTTTTGGTCAAAAATTAATAATTTGTCTCATTTATCGGAAAAAGTCAGTGATTTTGAATAATAAAAAAAAAACATTAAGTAAATGTCACTATTTTCAATTTTTTCCGCTCAAATCTGTAGGTATATATTATTTGCCTACTGAAAATACCCCCAACTACTCCAACCCCACTGAAATAACAGGTTACTTCATTTTTTCATTGAATTTTGGCCCCCTCAATTTTTTATCAAAATCTATTAGACTTTATTATACCTATTTTCACAATTTTTGTTTCAATTTTTCTACCCACTTTGATTTTATTGTTTTTTGATCAGATTTAATTTACGATCAATTACATGATTTTTTCATTCTTTTTTTTTCAAAAAAAATTGATATTAAAAATGGTGTAAAAAATTGAAATTATTATTTTTGTTAATCCTTTTTATTGTTGATAAAAGTCAAAAAGTGCATTTATATATTTATGTTTTGTTTTGATCCAAGAAAGTCTGAGACCCCATCAGTTATTTCAATTTCAGTATTTAAAATTTTCAATTCTGAATTGTACGAAAAAGCCCAAATTTGAAACTCTGAGTCAAATCTTTACTCATGTGGTTTGATACTCATAAAACCACTTCTCATTAAAATCCTCCTGGCTCAATTCACCGATCAACTCAATTGCAACTCATCTCCAGAACTAATATTCCGAACCCGAATCGGTTCACATTTCGAGTTCGACTTCGAATTTCCACAATACCTAGTCAAATCTCTAATTCTGTCACACTGATGCCACATCCAAGCCAATGTGCTCTTCTCAATGCCAAAAGCGAAATACATAAATACACCGTGCGAGTACAAAAACACAGCATCGATGATTTTCCTCATCGAATCGTGCAAATACGATTTCTGAGGAACTAAAATAATAAAGTAGACAAATATCATCCAGTAAATACCCATCATGTATGCCATTTTAATCAACACCAAAAGATAATTTCTATTCGCATTATGGGTGGATTCGACGCGACGATGTTTATCGAAGTAAAAAAACACACCGACCTGTATGAGTAATACGACCAACAATATTGTAAAGGTAACGAATCTTATCACTTGCCACACGACATAGACGGTTACACGACCAGTCAACAGAATGGGACATGGCGCCTTGACGTATCCATTGACAGAAGGACAATTATTCATATCGCCGAGTTTACTTAGGAAAAAAACGATGGCGAAAATTAAAGGTAACCCATAACCTAGGAAACAGTATATGAAATATCTTCTAGTTTGACCGTGTGGCGATATCTTACGATGCTTCAATGTGAAATACGTCACTCGCCAAAATTCGAACGACATTAGCACAGCCCATAAACAATAACAAATTCTTAATATCTTACGTATGTACCATAAAATACACACCGTCGTGAGAATATTACCGATAAATGATAAATACAGCAGTATCAAGGTGACCGAGTACGAATATAGGACTTTGTTTTGGAACCGTTTGAGTTTTTCCTTGTTCATATCTCGTATCAAATAAATTAGTAGGAAAATTATGGAAATGCAGGAAAGTACGACTTCGTAATTTACTCTTCTGATGTCGAAAGCCAGATGGGACTCTCCGCAGAGAAAAATCATTCGATCGAAGCTCGTTTCCTTAGTGTACGTGTCTCGCTGAAATGTTGTGTTGGTCTGAAGATCCAGAATCGCTCCATTCTCCAAATAAGTGAAATCTATACCTTCGCGAAGGAATATACCTTCGGAGCAAACTGTATCGATCTTGATTCCAGTTTTCTTTTCGTATTGACAATATAAAGTTTTTGGAGCGTGGGGGTAAGATTCATCGATTGTGGGTGTGAAATCCATCGAGTCTGTTTTCGACGAATTATTGCAGAGTACGATTCGGGGAAAATTCAATTTAATGGATCATCTTGGATTTCCACTTTTTCATCTATTCGTCAAAAACTAAATATGATTTTGGAATTTCATCGAAAGTAAGAGAAACTTTTTTTTTAAATTGTTAAAAATAACCCAACGATTTGAAAAAGCACCATGAACTTGTACATTTTGCCATGAAAAAATCTCGAAACCGAAAAAATTACGTAGGTAGTCGAATTTTATCACATCAAAATAGAAATCCATTAGATATTCGCGGGTTAATGAAAATGGAGTTCACATCACGATTGATAATCATATTTTATCGCATTCTCAGAAAAAATACGAATTTAAAATTAAAACCGATAGAAAATACGTCACGAAACCGAACATTACCGATCCTTCAAACGAAACCTGCTCGACTGATAAACCACATGGGAAATTGTAAGTATTTCAGTACTTGAAAAAAAATTAAACTTCTGTATGAAACTTCTTAATTCCCTGCATACCTAAATGGTGATAGATGCCTTATCGCTTTTAATAATGTTCATTGTGAATTGCCATTCAGTGGTGCTAAAACTGGCTCATAACTTCATAAGTTATTTAAATTCCTACACGTAAGTATCAATTAGGTATTTAAACATTTAAAACTGAATGAAGGTAGTTTGGTGTTCAAGAATCTAATTATCGACCATGACTAATTTCAAAAAAAAATATAATTGACCACGTGTATAATTCTCCTTCGTGGTTATCGATAATTTTACCACCACTGAAAAATTACTCAATGAGCAAATAGAGATTTATTACCTACTTGACCGAAAAATATGAAGATATCGCCGAGTAACTTTGTAATTCTCAGTAAGTCTAAGTATGCCATGTCACTAAAATAAAAGTATACCATGATGACATAAAAATATGTAAATACCTAATTAGGAATTTCGACAGAAAATATCAATTTAATAAGAAAAAAAAAAATTGAAAACCCCCTACCTCTCATTGAATGTATAACAACAAAAAGGGCATAACTCAGCATATGTCCTTTTTGATGCGACAAGCGATTCGTATTCTCTGAAGTTTTCTCTATCCAATGAGCCCCCTCCCACCTTCCAATATGTATTCCTCGAAGAGTTATGGCGTTTTTAAAATACGAAGTTCGCAATTTCGGTACCTACATTACATGTTTGATTATCGAGAATTTGCGTAATGTTTAATTTTTTCACTGTGCAGATGATTGTAAAATTTTAAAATTTTAATGAAGTGTTTTTTTAGTTAATTTTTCGTCATAAATTTGAAAAAATAATAAAATTCGTCCAAAATGTATTTTTAGCATTTTTTATAACCAAGAAAATGAAAAAAAAGTTGTCATATTTCAAAGTGCGATATATCCGCTCCCCGAAGAGATAATTTGAAATTTTTTTCACGAAAATGTTCCTTTTTTTATTCTCTTCAACTTTTGTATGAAGATTTATTTTTAATTTTCACTTCCGGAAAAATTATACGTCATTAAACGTAGAAGGGTCGAAATGAAATTATGTCACAACAAAAAGGGCATATAACTCAACCTTTTGTTCTCAATATAGAAAAAAAAAGAAAAGATCAAGTGATGGGCGAGCTGTATTCTTGTAGCAAAAAGATTAAATTTTAAGGTGAAATTTTTTCCCCAGCTCAATTCTTTAATTTAGTATTAAAAAAAGTATACGCAAACTTCAATCGCGATTTCCCAAAAATGCCATTTTTTCTACATGTGACCTGGACTATGGAAAGGTACCTATAGTCACCAAAACCTATTTTTCGTTTTTGATCGATATTGATAAAAAAAAAGTATGCTCCTTCCAATGGCATAAATCAAAAACTCCAGATTTTATTATTCTTGCTGTAAAGTACATTAGTTTTTGCCAAGAAGCTTAATTTTAGACACATTTTCTATAAAAGCGAATTTTGAATTTCCGGCTGAAATATCTCGAAAGCATAGCTTCCTAGAAAAAAACTAATTGCACTTTTCGGAAAGGAAATTTTACGCTCTACAATTTATGTTCTATTCATTTTTTCCGTAGAACCTTTCCTTTGCTCAGAAAATTGACTTCAAGTGATGAAAATTTTGAAAATATGTAAAAAAATTTCAACAAAAAATTGATAACTTTTGACACTTGAAATCAATTTTCTGAGTAAAGGAAGGGATCTACAGAAAAAATAAATAGAGCATAAATTGTAGAGCGTAAAATTTCCTCTCTGCAGAGTACAGTTGGTTTTTTTTTCTAAAAAGCTATGCTTTCGAGATATTTCAATCAAAAGTTCAAAGTTCAACTTTCAAACCGACTTATTTTTTTGTCCAAGTTTTTTCTCGGTACCTAAGTTGATTTTGGCCAGCGGTCCCTTTTCGTAGACCAGGTCACATATGTGTTCTTTTTACTATGACGCGTTAATTTGTTTTAAAAAATGGTTGGTAACCTTTTACTTTTAAGTGATGAAAATAAAAAGTAAAAACAAGTTAATAATTACTTTTCAAACGAATTATATTTTTTATGACACGATAAACAGATATTATCAGCTTGATATGAATTAGAAAGGTTTTTTCCCCCGTTGAAAATAGCTCCCACTGAGTTGATTCAATTTAGCGATCTGCTCATGTAAGGATAATTTTTAATCTTTATGGATTAATTAATTTGTTAATAGTGCAGATATTACCAGTGAGATAATTTCTGGGCAGGCTCGATTGTAATTAGGGCATTTGCAGAAAACTGTAGTAAGAGGAGGATAATATGAAGTCTTTTTATGGTTCAGATTATCGTAAGAAACGACTTCCTGGCCATCACTCCTCCAATTTAAGGAAACGATAATGAACACGAAACCATCCGCTCTAGTATTTATTGGATACCTATTTATATTCGACAGTGTTTTTTTGCATAAATTCCTACGATGACTTATCAAACAATTTGAAATGATTAGAGATAATTTTTCAGTATTACAACGTCTCTCATGAATTATTCGCATAAAGGAGCTCGCTCATAGGCGCAATCAGAAATTTTGTGAGGGAGAGGCTGAGAATTCGAGGAAAATAGGAGAGGGTAAAAATTCAAGGGAAAAATTGAGGAGCTGAGAATCAAAATTCTGTAAAAAAAATGCCCCCGAAAAAATTGAATTTTTGGTTACTTTTGGTTACTTTTTGCTCAAAAAAAGTTACTGAAAGTTACTTTTTTTCTGCAAAAATTTCGCTAGGATGCCTGCCAATAGGTAGAAATTGAAAAAAGAAACATTTTTTGTCTCTCAACATTTTTGCCAAAAATCAATCGTCTTCGAGTTATGAACCAGTTTCGAAATGCATTAATTTTGAAATGCATTTTAAAATTGGTTCATAACTCGAAGACAATTGATTTAGAGTAAAAATGTCAAGAGAAACAAAATGTTTAATTTATCAATCTCTACTAATTTGGTTGTACGGAATTTTTGGTAGCTGTAAAAAAATGCATGTTGGAGTCAAAACTCTCTTTTGCCATTCTTCTCGCTTCATTATAAGAAGAGTATGTGATCGATTTTTTTTTTTTCTTCAGGGAATCCTATTTACAGGTCCTACTTGACAATATACGACGATTTTAGCACACTGGATGGTCGGTAACTTTACTAAAACAGTTGTTTGCGTTTTTCTCAAAATCACTTATGGTGGCAAAAGTGAGTTTTGATTCACAGCTCCTCAATTTCGTAACCTGTTATTTTGGTGGCGCTGGCGTAGTGAGGGAATTTTCTGTAAGAAGATAATAGATACTTATACAGATTTGAGCAAAGGAAAATTGAAAAATTACGAGATTTTTGGAACATACAATCAATGTTGGCACTCTAAATCCGAATTAATCAAGGAAAAATAGCATTCGGGAAAAAATAGCATTCGGAAAAATAGCATTCGGGAAAGAATAGCATTCGGGAAAATTGCATTCGGGAAAAAGTATTCGTCAAAAATATATTCGTGAAATAATCCATTCGGGAAAATGTCCGTTCGGGAATCTCGATTCGGGAAAACGGGCGGTTACCGATATTTTAGTCAAAATTACTGATTTTGTGAAAAACGAATGGACTGAGAAATCAGTGATTTTTGACTGAAATATCAATGAAAAACCACAAATTTTCAATCGACATTTTTTCTATGATTCAAAAAAACGAAATGTCAAACTTAACTGATTCAAATTTAGAGAGTTATATGTGTATTCAAAAAACAGAGTGACTAAAAATTTTAGTCACACATTTTTCGCTCAGGCAGTATATGTGGCATTCCACAAGAAAAGGTACAACATTGCGGCAAATGTCAAAAATGAGTTATTGTCATATTCTGAAACTAGAGAAAATTACCTTTCGAATGAGCTATTAGCGAGCTTTTTCGTGAAAAATTCGCGGAGGTATGACGTTTTGAAAAGTGAAGTTGAAAAAACATACAGTAGTTTCGAGAAAAACGCGTTTAAAGTTTTTGAACGATTTTTTTCGTAAAAAACGTATTTATGGTTGAAAAATGTTTATTTTTTTAAACTGGTAGGAAATTTTGTGTAGAATCCGAAAAAGTAGGTTTCAGAACCCTACGAGGCCACCAGTGTTGCCAAAACAGCGATAAAAATGACTAAGTGAACACAAATATGAAAAAATTTACACTTTATTCAACTCACGTCACATTGAACTAGTTTTTTTCCTATAATTCCACTTGCCAAGCATAAGTTCGCTTCATTGATCCTTAAAAAACTATCGAATTGTTTTTTTTTTGGGGGGGGGGCTTTAACCTGACAGCCGCTGATACCTAGAAATCATTCATTCGTTCCTGTTGAATCGTTCATGTGCACAGAAGACGAAACAAATTTCATAGTCGTTCCTGTCTCAGCGCTAATATTCTGCTGAGTACTCTTTTCTTTACAACTAAACTTGAGAAAGATATCATTGATCCAACTTTTCTTAAAACTGAACGCGAAAAACACAAACACGCCTTGAAAATCGATCAATAAATCAGCAAACATAGCCATATCATCAACGACCTCTGAAGATTCATCATTGAAAGAATAGTATCGACTGGAAAATATTTCCACCATCCACGGAGTCCCCATAATATAGCCCATTTTCATCAAAACAATTAAATGATTCCTATTCGCAGTCGACCGAATACGAGTTGAACCACATTTAGTGACAGAAATCAATACTGCAGCTTGTAGTACAAATAAGATAGGTATAACGAAAAAGAAACTCCCGCCATGGACATCCGACAAAACTCTCATGTAGTAATAAGCAACCGATTTTTCAAGTGGTCTCCACGGTATTCCAAAATGGTCTGGTAACTGTGAACATTGCTTTTCGTTGGGTTCCAAAAGTATAAAATATATTGCAAATAATACTGCCGGAATTACGTACCCCAAAAAGCAGTAAATGAGGTATCTTTTAGATTGAGAGCTCACGGTTATTTTACGTTTTCTAATTGTGGAATATACCAGTCGACAGAATTCCAAAGACATTATCATATTCCAAAAGGAAACAAAGAAATACGATAAGAAACGGACAGCGGACAAGAGTGGAAATAGCAAATTGACGAAAGTCGCCAACAAGTCCGTAATTAGTAATCCTATCGCATAAGAATATATCACTTTATTGGGGAAACTCCGCAAATACTGCTCGGTAAAATTTTGAAATAGATAAATAACAATGGAAATTATCGATAAGATGTTCACAAAAATTCCTGTCCAATAAAATATTCCACGCTCCTCATCGCTATCTTCACACAAATACATTACATTATCAAGTCCACTTTCGATAGTGTATCCGTTTTGAATAAATTTTTGGTGCATGGAGTGATTGAAAAAAAAAGTTTGGTTACTTTCGCCCAACCTGAAATCTATACCTTCGATAATGACCTTCATTTCTAAACATAATCTGCCATTACTCTTTACATAATCACACGAATGAAACTTCTTTTTTTGACTTTCTCGAAATTGATCCGTGAGACATGGGACGAGAAAGTGTAACAAATTTAAAGGCAATTTTTCATTTACCGAGCATTGCAACTCCGTTGAATTTCCTGATTTCGATATCAACTTTAGACCGTGCCTGATGAAATTCCGTGTTATTCGGTGTAAGTCATCGGCAGCTGATCCGATCAGTACTTTGAAGTCGTACATCGTGCACACAAAATTTAAATTATTGAACTGAGTCCAGACAGGCCAATATTCCAATTCGGTCTCGTAATTACAAGTGGCGCAGAATTCGTTCCAGTAGGTGATATTTTTAAAGCGGTTGGTAACTGGTTTGTAGAGCGAGAAATTGGTTTCCGATTTGTTCGAATTGATGAAATATTCGCATTTTTTAATTATATCGAAGTCTCGATAGTCTTTGGCGCATTTGTTGACTGCTGTAATCGGTTTGACATCAATTTGGGTTTTATTGAAGTGTGTTTGAGATGTTGTTATGTTACAACTGAGCTCAATGGAGTTAATTTCGTTTTTGCAAGTTGTCAGCCAAATGAAAATGATCAGTTTGGTACATTTTGAAAGTGAAATCATATTCATTTTTGATAGATTTATTTCATCATCTAATCCTCATTTCGTTATGATCAAACCTATTGCAAGTTTAATTTTCATCAATAAATTATGAAAAAAATGTTGCACTGAATAAATTACTTAGGCACGCGAGGTACTTACGTGTAAATAAAGTGAATCAACTGCAGAACTAGGTATTGTATCACATCGCTATCAACAATTTTCACAGTTAAAAACCAATTTGAATTTTTTACGTACGTGGTGTTTCTTACCCGCAGATTTTCACATCACGAATTCGAACCTGAATCTTTGCCAACGAACTGCGTATTTGACTAATTGAACCCGATAAATTCAGAGAATAATGTTAACATGAAAGTAGGTAAATGCAACTTATGTTTGTAGATAGCAGTAGGTGTCAAAATTGGACTTAACGAACTTTACGATTCAATCTGATTAGTGATGGCATAATGCGCGCCGAATCTTTTTGCTCGCGCACGCAAAAAACGACAGCTGAAATACGTACAGTGGACCCATACTTTAACAAAAACGAGCGCATATTCTCACTATCTTAATTTTTTACCAAAAAAAAAAATGTTTTTCATGAAAAAGTGCAACAAAATCGATAAATTTTACGTCATTTCTTCAAACATTCAATTTATTTTATTTTCCAATCCTCATTTCGTCATGACCAACATATTCGGACCGAGCTCGTACAAGAGTCGCGCTCTGGTGGAGAAAGTGAAACGGTCAAACAGTTTTAAATTTAACATTGGTTCTTATGGGAGAATCTCATTTTTTGAACCTTTTTTGATAAATGCTAGAAAAGTATTCATTTTTAAGAACGTTTATTTGAATTTTCTTATTCGTCGTGAAATTACTTTTCGAATGACTCATCACAACCGAAATTTCATTCATTTAATGTATTGTTTTTTCTTTTTAAATGTGACCGTTTCATGAAAAAACTATCACTTCACTTCATTTTATTCGCGAAACGGTCACATTTGAAAAGGAAAAACAATGCATTAAATAGATGAAATTTCGGTTGTGATGAGTCATTCGAAAGGTAATTTCACGGCGAATAAGAAAATTCAAATAAACGTTCTTAAAAATGTATGCTTTTCTAGCATTTATTAAAAAATATTCAAAAAATGAGATTCTCCCATAAGAACCTATGTTAAATTTAAAACCGTTTGACCGTTTCCTGTTCTTATCAGTGATTTCGACGCTAGCGCGCCACAGTCCTGCTCGGTCCCAATTGCAAGTTTAATTTTCATCAAAATTTATAAAAAATGTCCAATCGAATAAATTACTAAGTGCGCGAGGTACTCACGTGTAAATTGAGCGAATTAACTGCAGAGAGATTGCATCACATTGCTACCGAAAATTTCCACAGTAACAAACCAATTTGAATTTTACTTTTTCGCGTATTGGGATTTTTCTTATCCGAACTGAGTATTTTACCAACTCAACACGATAATTGTAGAGAATAATAGTCACACGAAAGTAGGTAACTGAAAAGTATGGTTGCATATTGCAGTTGGTATCTAAATTAGACTGAATGAACTTTACAATTTAATCGCATCTACCCATATATTTTCGCAGGGTTGCAATATGTTGCGGTCTTTCCATTTTATGATATTCGGGCATTAACACGTATTTTGATTAAAATCAGAAATCACCATTAAAGAAATAGGTTTTGCATTTTTTAATAAGAGTTTCGTCGAACAAAATGATGTTATTGATTTTTTTTATTATTTTACGCTCCTGCGATACCCGACTTCTCTCAAGTGAAGATCACGATTTCTGCTTCAATTTTATTTGTTGTAGAGGGAGGGGGGAATTAAAATTCGTTCCTACTCTCGTTACCGTGTTCAACTAGATATCTCATTGCGAAGTTCTGTTTTAAATTCGTATGTTTGTCCCTTCAGTTTTCAAATTCTGCAACTCTATTCACAGGTATGCAATTCCATGTGATAATTCAATACAACCCTCGAAATCAGTTTTTCGCGTTTTCCGACGAAATAAAAGGTTTAATCAAAAAATGTCCAGAGTAAAAGTTTTTTCAACGTTAAATTTCCTATAGAAATGATACAAAACTTTTTTCAAAATTTCCACTTTTAATCTATTTTGGAGCTGGTTGAAAATTTCGAGTTTTCAAAATTCCTCATTTCTTCCATTTTACGAGATTATTCGATCTTTTAGAAGAAAAAATATGAGAAAAAAATTATTTTTACATCGAATTTCAAATATAAGGCATCCCTCAGTATTTACGAGCAGGCAAATGTGGTGCGAGGAATAGGGCAAGGGAAAAAAAGGATGATTTTCGTGGAAAAACAATGGTCGAGGTAAGGCATATTTAGCGATGGTAAGATGAAAATATGGTATCTACCTATGATTAAATTTCAGTCGATGTAAAAAAAATTAGTACTGACACGAGATTGCGAATGCATACTCAACTTACTGTGTGAAGGGAGGAGAGGGGGAGTGAACGTTGAGGCGCCAGTCTTTAAAAATATGAATTTGGACATGAAATTGAGCAAATTTAACGTGACAGGAATCAATTATACATGAATCGATCATTCAAAATCGCTGAATATGAATTTAATGTTATTTTCACATTTAAAAAAATCAAATCGAAATAACCTTATACTTCGTACCTCAAGAGTTGACTCCCATAGATAAACAATTAGGGAGACGCCACCGTTTTGTGACGAAGAACTCTCGAAATTTTTGCGAAATCAAGTTCATTTTCTAAAGACTTCCCTCCAAAACAAATTATAGGAACCAAAATTGTGGAGAATTACATTTTCTTCCTGAATGAAGATTTCAACTTTCAAATTCACAAGTGAATACCACAATAAATACAGTGACTCTAGAAAAATTTTGACCGCTATAAGTGTGCAGAAAGGAAATTTAATTCAATTAAGTATGGTTCCTATCATTTGTTTCGTAGAACGCTTCATTTGCCTAAAAGTTTTACTTTTTTGGAGGCAAGTCTTTAGAAAATGAATTTGATTTTGCAAAAATGACGAAGTTCATAATGTATTTCCTTCGAAAATCATTGATATGTGTACCTTATTTCCTAGAAATAGGTAATACAAATTGCGATAAAAAAGAATAAGTATGTATTTCATCAAACTCAAACAAACGTCTTATCATAAAAATACCCAAGATGAAGAATACATAGGCACTAAAATAAATTATAAATATTTTTAAAGAATATCATCAAACTATTTCTTCTTATATTATCTATAAAAACTGAAGACTTATTTACAAGAAAAAATCGACAAATTGGTGTACTTACCCCAGAGGCGAGTTCAATTAAATTGCAAAACAACAAAAATGTAGAAAAAAACCTCAAAATTTTGAAGAGTGGTTTTCTCTGCTCTCAGAGCGTTTTCAACGCTCCCGAATCAATTTCAGGGGCTATTTTATTTTCATACGCTCAGACTCACGAATAAATCGTTGGAAATTGAGGTCGGAAAATTTTCACCGAATAGGTAGTTTTAGTTTTAAATCCTACCTTCTCATCCCAAACGATCGATTTTCGAAGTCGAAGATGTCAAGTTACCTAACTCCAGAAATGAATCTAGGGAGTTAAAAAAAAGATTTCGATACTTCACTCGATGGAACTGAAAAGTTTTGGGTTTTGATTCTAACCATTCCCGAAGGGTTGATTTCTTTGGGTTAGAGTCGAAATAACTCTAAATCTGAATTCAACGGATTGAAAACGTGGTTTTCGAAATCTTACTTGTAAAGTTAAAAATTTTCCAATTTTGGAACTTGGATTGAAATACCCTCAGAAAAGGATTAACAAACTCTTCTAGCAGATTGAAAGCAAAAAATTCTGATTTGATCCTATTTCTTGAGAGAGATTTCAGTTTTCGTAAGGGGAAATAATTTTGGTCACTATCCCGAAGTTAGACCATAATAATTATGATGATTTGAAAACTTTAAAATATCACCTGTTGAATTTTTCTCGGTCACGAAATGGTTAATTAAACGTAGTGGCAGTCTTGTATTCTATTTTCTGAGTATCTACTAAATGAAAATAGAATTGAGGTGAAAAGTGAGCATTAAAAGGCATTCCATGTCAAATTTTAAGGACAATTTGGAAGGTTGGTTCAAGTAACTGAAAGTCTTATCAGGACTTCTCGTGGTTTAGATTTAGACACCACTTCCTGGCACACACACTCTCTCAATTCAACTAACGATAAAAAGGACGAAATGATCTGCTCTCGTATTTACCTACTATAAATTTGAGAATTTTTTTTGCATGAATTCTTACGATGACTTGCCAAACAATTTGAGATGATTTAGGATGGTTTCTCAGCTTTTACAACGCACCGTAAAGTGGGGTGAAAATATACACCTCACGGTTTTTTGGCTATTTGCCTTCCTGGAGAACGCTAGTAAAAAGTTACGATCTTGAAATAATTTTTCTGTGAAAGAGGAGTCTTTGACGAATCTATCGAAGTGTGAAGTGTGATTCATCTATTTTTGATGAAAAGCAACACCAAAACAAATCAAGAATGAAATTGAAGAAAATGAGTTTTTGAAAAAACCCTGCCGATTTTTTGCGATTAAAAAAATATATTAATCAGGTATGTGTTCTAAACTAAATACAGTTATAGTCTCAAGTCTTAGCTACGAGATCGATTTTGAATCACCAGAAACGGTTCAGAAATATCGAAGTTATGATTTTTTTGTGTGTAAAATGAGCGGTGGTGAATTCGTCACAAAAAATCATAACTTCGATATTTCTGAACCGTTTTTGGTGATTCAAAAACGAAATCTTAGCTAAGACTGAACGCTATTACTGCATTCACTTTAGGACATTCATCTGATTAATATATTTTTTCGGCAGTTTTTTTTTTTTTTTTTTTAACTCATTTTCTTCAATTTCATTCCTGATTTTTTTTGCGTTGTTCATCATCAAAACATAACAAAACCACTCATCAAAAGATTCTTCCGATATTTCTCAATACTCCTGCAGTACTGTAGTTTGAAAAAATAATGCATTTTGCATGCATTTTCTTCATTTTTAGGGGTGCATATTTTCGCCCCACTTTCTGAGGTTTGATATGTCATACTTCAAAATTTCGCCAAAAATCGAGGTTTGGGGATGGATTTTTTTTGAAGGAGGATACTTGTAGCCAAAGGATGGCCCCGGCGCAGGAAAAAAATCAGGTTGATATATTAATTATTGGCCGAAAAATTGGGGGGAAAACCTCGAAAATCGTATATTTTCACCCCACTTTACGGTTCCTCTTAAATTATTCGCAAAAAGGAATTCTCCGATACCAATAATTTACTCTTTTGCTCCCGTTGAATCATTCAACTGCACAGGAGACGGAATTGATTGAGCAGTCCTTCCTGCCCCAGCGCTGATACTTTTCTGAGTACTCTTTTCTTTGCACCCAAACTTATACAAAATATCATTCAACCAAATTTTCTTGAAACCAAACGCGAAAAACACAAACACGCCTTGAAAATCGATAGATAATGACGTAACCCTTAACACATTAGTAATGATCTCTGAGGGTTCATTATAAAATCTATAGTACCATACCTCGCAAAATATATCAACCATCCACTGAGTCCCCATCATATATCCCATTTTCATTAAAATAACTGAATTATTTCTATTCGCAGTTGACCGAATACGAGTTGGACCACATTTAGTGACATAAAACAATACGCCAGCTTGTAGTACAAACAAGATAGGTATAACGAAAGATAGGCTCCAGTCAAAGAAATGATTAAAGGACTTAATGAAGTGCCAAGCTACCGATTTTTCAGGTAGTCCGATTGGAATCCCCAAATGGTTTGGTATCGGTAAACAATGATTTTTGTTGGCTTCAAAAATCAGTAAATATATTACAAGAAATGCTGTCGGAATCACGTATCCCACAAAGCAATAAATGACGTATCTCTTAGTTTGAGAGCTTACGGTTACTTTACGATTCCTTAATATGGAATAGGTCAATCGACAGAATTCCAAAGACATTATTAGAGTCCAAAAGAAAAGAAAAGAAAACGATAAGAAATAGACATTTACTAAGAGTGGAACTAGCAAAGTGACGAATGTCGTCAATAATTGCGTAA
Source organism: Pseudococcus viburni (assembly GCA_033439095.1). Lineage (NCBI taxonomy): Eukaryota > Metazoa > Arthropoda > Insecta > Hemiptera > Pseudococcidae > Pseudococcus > Pseudococcus viburni. Next base: position 685,902 of record JAVBJF010000042.1, on the reverse strand, counting down.
TTAGTAATCCTATCGCATAAGAATATATTATTTTATTAGGAAAACTCCGTAAATACTGTTTGGAAAAATTTAGAAATAGATAGATAACGATAAAGATAATCGATAAGATTTTCACAGCAACTTCGACCCAATCAAATATTCCATTCCAAGTGCGGCTCTCTTCACACAGATAAATTACATTATCAAGTCCACTTTCGATGGTGTATCCGCTTTGAATAAATTTCTGGTGCACCGAACGATTGAATAAAAAAGTGTGGTTATTTTTGTCCAAAGCGAAATCTATGCCTTCGATAATGACGCTCATTTCCCAACAAACTTTGCCAGAATTATTTACATAATAGCACGAAAATAACCTATTTCTTTGATTTTCTCGAAACTGATTTGTAAGACAAGGGATGAGAAAGTGTAACAAATTTAATGGACATTTTTCATCTACCGAGCATTGCAACTCCGTTGAATTAATCGATTTCGATATCAACTTTGGACTGTGCTTGATGAAATTCCGTATTATTCGGTTTAAGTCATCGGCAGCTGATCCGATCAGTATTTCAAGGTCGTTCATTGTGCAAACAAAATTTAAATTATTGAGCCGAGTCCACGTAGGCCAATATTCCAATTCGGTCTCGTAATTGCAAGTGGCGCAGAATTCGTTCCAATAGGTGATATTTTTAAAGCGGTTGGTAACTGGTTTGTAGAGCGAGAAATTGGTTTCCGATTTGTTCGAATTTATGAAATATTCACATTTTTTAATTATATCGACGTCTCCATAGTTTTTGGCGCATTTGTTGACTGCTGTAATCGGTCTGACATCGTTTTGAGTTTTGTTTAGATATGTTTGAGATGTTGTTATGTTACAACTGAGCTCTAAAGAGTTGATTTCTGTCTTATACCTCGTCAGCCATATCAAAATAATCAGTTTGGTACATTTTGAAAGCGAAATTATATTCATTTTTGATGGATTTATCTCATTCTCCAATCCTCATTTCGTTATGACCAACCTATTACAAGTTTAATTTTCATCAATATATTATTAAAAATGTTGAATTGAATAAATTGCTATAGTCCCTGCGGTTAGCTTGGGCATACTGCACTTTTTGAACACGGATTGAAAAGTGGTTTTTATTTTAGTATGACCCAAAAGAAAATTTTCGAGGAGTGTAGACGTCAAAAATTTCCCTCAGGAGTGGAGGGAGGGAGAGTTTTTGGGGGTTGTACCCCTCTTTTTTCACATGAAGGAGTTGGGGTAAATTTGGTGTCATTTTCATATAATTCGACCCTTCTGAACTCGAATCTGCGATTAGTTTTCCGATTTGAAGCGTAGAACTCGTACAATTGTATGTTTTGTGTCGCGAAAAGAGGCCAATTTTTAGGAAAACGAGGTAAAATTGCGATTTTTTCATCATGAGACGAGTGATGTGGCTTAAGTAACGTTTGAAACCAGTTTTTTATATAATACGAACCTTCTGAATTCAAATTTGTCATTGGTTTCTCCATAGGAAGTGAAATAACTTCTTGATCGTCGCTTTTTGGCAGTAAAAAACAGCCAATTTTTGCTAAACTCGACTCGATTTCTCAATTTCCCAAGTTTCCCGATTAGAAGTATAGAGAATTCTCTCAATCGTGAAATTAGTGTAGCGTTACGTCCAATTTCTGCTGAAATCGACTCGAATTCGCTATTTCCCATCTTCTCAACCCAATACCTCGAACCAATCCTGGTATGAAACCATTTTTAGACATAATTCGAACCTCCTGAACACGATTTTTTGATTAGTTTCCCGATTGGAAGTAGAGAATTCTCTCAATCGTAAAATTAGTGTTGAGTAAAACGTCCAATTTTCGCCAAAACTGACATGAAATTGCGATTTTCTATTTTTCTAAACACTACACGTCCTCCCAATTGTGGTATAAAATCATTTTTTTGTCTAAACGAACTTTTTGGGCCCAGAGAAAGCACTAACAAAATGTTTAGCTTCTTGGGACTCCAGGGGGCTGAGCCATGGCATCTCGAAGGAGGGACTTCTTTTAAAATAATTGATTCAGCCCCTTCAAGTCGCATGGAACTAAAAAAATGTTTGGAACATTCTCAACTAATCAGTTGAAACTTTCTTTAGTTTTAACGAAAGTGGAGCTTTTTTTCGTATTTTCTATGTGTAAAATCCATTGGCTCTTGAACGCTGTACTTTCCACGAGAGCGATGTGGAAAAGTTGACGAATCTGCACAGGTTTAATACGAGGAGTGGTCAGTTTTAATTTTTTCCAACAATTCGGGAAACAAATCAAAAAATCGTGTTCAGGAGGTTTGAATTATGTCTAAAAATGGTTTCATACCAGGTTTGGTTCGAGGTATTGAGTTGAGGGGATGGGAAATTGCGAATTCGAGTCGATTTTAGCAAAAATTGGCTGTTTTTTACTGCCAAAAAGCGACGATCAAGAAGTTATTTCACTTCCTATGGGGAAACCAATGACAAATTTGAATTCCGAAGGTTCGAATTACCTATATAAAAAACTGGTTTCAAACCTTACTCGAACCACTTCACTCGTCTCATGATGAAAAAAAATGACAATTTTACCTCTTTTTCCTAAAAATTGGCCTCTTTTCGCGACACAAATTATACAATTGTACGAATTCTACGCTTCAGATCGGAAAACTAATCGCAGATTCGAGTTCAGAAGGGTCGAATTATATGAAAATGACACCAAATTTACCCCAACCCCTTCATGTGAAAAAAAGGGGTACAATCCCCAAAAACTCTCCCTCCCTCCATTCCTAAAGGAAATTTTCGTCGTCTCCACTTCTCGAAAAATTTCTTTTGGGTCATATTAAAATAAAAACCACATTTCAATCCGTGTTCAAAAAATGCAGTATGCCCAAGTTTTTTCATGCTAACCGCAGGGACTACTAAGACACTTGAGGTACTTACGTAGGTAGAAATAAAGTAAATTAACTGCAAAAAGATTGCATCACATTGTCATCGAAAATTTTTACGATAAAAAACCAATTTGAACTTTACTTTTTCACGTACTTGGTGTTTCTTGCCCACATATGTATTTTCACATCACGAATTCGAACTTGAATCATTGACAGCGAACTGAGTACTTCTTTGACTGTCTAATTCAACGCGATAATTTTAGAGATTAATATTAACCATAACATGAAAGTAGGCAAGTAAATGCAACCTATGTTTGTAGATAGCAGTAGGTGTCGAAGGTTGCGATGTGTTACACATTCGGGTATAGTAACACGTATTTTGACTAAGATTGCAATTAGCGAAATAGCGGTTACATTAAACGAAATAATGTTGATTTTTTTATAATTTTGCGCGGCGGCAATTTTTGTTTTCTCTCGCTGGTTCTTCACGATTTCTGCTATAATTTTATTTGTTGAGAATAACGATTGTGGGATGATTAAATTCGTTTCCTACTTGCGTCGCCCTGTTCGGGTTCAACTATAAATTTTTCTCCAATTTCAAAATCCAAATTTTCACATAATTTTTCAAATCCTTTTCAGAGTCCAAATTTTTTATCAACTTTGAAGTGCAAAATTAAACATTTTTGACGTAAGTTCAATTCCAAAATACCTATTTTTACATAATTTTTTTTCGAGTTCTATTTTTTCAAATTTTCTTCCCCTTTTAAGTCTAGAATCTAAAGTTTAATTCAAATTTTCATGTACATAGGTAGTTGTTTCCCAAGTGTAGTCGACGTTCTCAAAAATTTTCTGATTCTGTACAAATTTTTTCCCCATTCAAATTTTATTTTACATAATTTTTTGCGAATTCGATTTTCTTAAATTTTTTCAGATTCCATAGGTATTAATTTTTTCCCAGTTCGAGGATATTCTTAATTTTTTAATACCTATCCAGTGATATGAACTAATCAACTAATAGAAACTAATAAAGTAATATAGAATGAAAAAACCCATTAAATTAAATTGTATTAAAAACAGATTTCAGTTTAAAATTTTACATCAAATTTATCTAATTAAAGATATTAATTGGCTTTTTATCCCTGAACAAATTGAACATGAAAATTGTTTACAGAATTTTTTACTGGGAAGACCGTTTAATGTTTAGTGTTTGAGTCCAAAAACTTTAAAAGAGTAAGGACCTAGGCATATACTTTTTTCTACTTAACCTAGGTCCCTTTTCCCATAGTTTTGGACTTACAAACTTGGAAAGTATTAACTCAGTGCTTCTGACTTATACGCCTAGTAGGTATCAAATGGTCTTCACTTGAAAAAAATTAAGGACATTCTTAAACTACAGGAAAAATAGTCCCTATCTGCTTGGAATCTGAACAAAATTAATGAAAAAAAAAATGAATCTGCGAAAAATTGAATGAGATTTTGAAAGTAGGAATGATTTTGGACAGAATTGGAAAATTTTTGAGAAAGTCAACTACTACCATACACGTGAAAATTTGAAATTTCAATAAATTTTAGGGTTTGGTCTGAACCTTTGCACTTGAAAGTGGAGGAAGATTTTCAAAAAATTTCAACCTAAAAGAAATAAAATTATAAAAATATTTGAACTTGGAAAAAGTTTGAATTTGGAATACCTTACCTACTCAATTTCGTATTTTTCAATCAGTCAGTTCAAACTGCAAACCAATGAAAATCGACTGAACAACTTTAAGGACAGTTTGGTCGGGTTAAAAGTTGGTTCAAAGTGACTGAAATTCTTCTCAGGTCTTTTTGCGATTTAGAGTTAGACACCACTTCCTGGCACACACTCTCCCAAATAGTAGGGTCTCAATTTCACGAAAAAACACATCCACTCGACTGAGCTGTAAAAAGCAATTTTATGATTGATTCGTGTTCTAGACATTACAACAAACAAATTTAGTCCATATGCCTTTTTTTGACCCCTCCCCCTTTTCCGAGGGTCCACCCCCTTTCTTAAAAACGCCTGTAGCGCTCCTCGTATGGGTTCGCGTGAAAAAAATTTCCCACAAAAGTTGTCTCTCAACATCTCAGCTACAAATTACTTTCTATAAGTAATCTAATTTGGGGCCACCGGTGCCCCTCAAATTTGAAAAAAGTATTTCAAAAAATCATAAAAATCACGTTTTTTTCATTTTTACCGAAAAGTTTCTAAGATGTGTAAAATTTGTAAATAATCAAAAGTATTCAGAGTGTCTAACAACTCCTGTTCGTCCTGTTTGTACTGTTTTGGGCTGAGTGGTCCTGTTTGTCCTGTTTTTGTACTGTTTTGGGTCTTTTTCAGTGAAAAGTCCTGTTTTGTAACAATTTTGAAATTCCACCCGCCAAAATAGAAAAAAAAATTCATGTTTTTATTCTATCTTCCTTGTCCTTGAATTTTTAAAATAAATTTTTTGCTCATTTCTAACAATTATTGAAAAAATTCGTTTCAATTTTTTTTTGCCAGAATAGGATTTTGGGGGGGGGGAGGGGGGGTACAAAATCGATCAGAACCGATTTTTTAAAGGTCCTGTTGAAGGTCCTGTTTGTCCTGTTTTGGGGGTTTGAAATTTTGTTAGACACCCTGGTATTCAGAATTAAATTCCCTATTCGGTGAGTTATATCACGACTATTTTCGTCCCGCTTCCCGTTACCTACAGGCCCACCCCCCTCCCACACATCAAAAATTTCGGTCTTCTAGAAAAATTTTCCAGCAAAAGTTTTTTCTCACCACCTAATCTACAATTTCGGTCATTATAAAAATTATTTTTTGAGTAATCCCTACCCCTTAAATTCGAAAAATATCCCTCAAAATGTCAAAAATACATAAAAATACGCTTTTTTACGCTTCCAATGTAGAGTTTTAAAGATAATCATTAATTATGTTGACAGAAATTGAGGGGAAAGTGTCTAAAAATCGTAATTTATAATTTCCAGTTTTGTATGGAGAAGCAACTAAAGAAGTGTAAAAAAGCGTATTTTTATGTAATTTTGAGATATTTTTTGAATTTAAGGGGTAGGGATTGCTCAAAAAATAATTTTCATAATGACCGAAATTGTAGATTAAGTGGTGAAGAATATAATTATGTTTGCTGGAAAATTTTTCTAGACCGAAATTTTCGATGTGCGGGAGGGGGTGAGCCTGTATGTAACGGGGAGCGGTACAAAAATAGTCGTGATTTAACTCACTGAATAGGAAATTTAATTCTGAATACTTTTGGTTATTTACAAATTTTACTCATCTTGGAAACTTTTCGGTAAAAATGAAAAAAAAGAGATTTTTATGATTTTTTGAAATACTTTTTTCAAATTTGAGGAGCACCGGTGGCCCAAAATTGGATTTTCTATAGAAAGTAATTTGTAGCTGAGATGTTGAGGCACAACCTTTGTGGGAAATTCTTTTTCTCGCGAACCCGTAGGAGAAGAGCTACAGGCGTTTTTAAGAAAGGGGAGCGGACCCTCGGAAAAGGGGGAGGGGTAAAAAAGGCGGGCTAAATTTGTTTGTTGTAATGTCTAGAACACGAATCAATCATAAAATTGCTTTTTACAGCTCAGTCGAGCGGATATGAAATTGAGACCTGACTAAAAATTCAACTAACAATAAAAAAGACAAAATGATCCGCTCTCGTATTTACTGTCAATTGAATAAATATTTTTTTGAATGAATGCCCAATTGCCTACGATGATATTTCAAACAATTTAGGATGATTTAGGTAAAATTTTCAGATTTACAACGTTCCTCATGAATTATTCTCACGAAGGAGCTCATTGATACCTAAAATTCACTCTTTGGTTCCTACTGAATCACTCAACTGGACAGAAGACGAAGTGAATAGTACAGTCGTTCCTGTGCCAGAGCTAATACTCTGCTGAGTACTCTTTTCTTTACACCCAAACTTATACAAAATATCCTTGAGCCATCTTTTCTTGAATCCAAACGCCAAAAACACAAACACGCCTTGAAAATCGATAAATAATGCAGAAATCAATCCCACATGAATAATGACATTTGAAGGTTCATCATTACCATTGTACACACCGATCAATATATTCACCATCCACTGAAATCCCATAATACATGCCATTTTCATCAAAACAATTGTATGATTTCTATTCGCAGTAGACCGAATACGAGTAGGACCACATTTGCTGATATAAATCAAAGCGCCGGCCAATAGTACGAACAAGATAGGCATAACGATAGATAAGCTCGCGGTAAAGATCAGGGGTCGCGGAGGGGGGGGGGGGGGGGTCTGGTCCCTCCGGCTCCGGCTCCGGCTCCGAGTTTTTTGAAAAAAGTACCTCCGGCTCCGGCTTCGGCTCCAGAGTTTTGAAAACACAGCCTCCGGCTCCGACTCCGGCTCCGGGCGTTTCAGGAAAAGTGCCTCCACCTCCGGCTCCAGCTCCAGAAAATTTTAAGGGGCTCCGAGAGGTCCCTCCCGGAGGTCCCTCCTTTCGTTTTTTTGTAAAAAAAGTACGTGTACGAATTATATCAATTGATATTCTTTACAATTCTCATGGGTTTTGATCTTTTGATTATCGCTAACAAAAGTATAATGTAGATAGAGATGTGCGCCGAGGTAAAATCAGTGGCGGCGGCGAACTTCCAAAATCTTACGGCGGCGCGGCGGCGACGCCATCGGCGCGCCGCCGACCTCAATCGGCGGCGGCGAATTCGGCGGCGTGCTTTTTTAGTTTTTTTTTATCAATTTTTTGACTCCCTTAAGTGTTTTTTTTTTTACCAATTGGTACCTTTTTTCCAAACACGCGCACATAATTTGGTAACCCAGAAAAGAATTTTTCATTTACAAATATTTTATGGTATAAAATGTATAAAATATTTGTAAATGAAAAATTCTTTTCTGGGTTATCAAATTACGTGCGTGCGTTTGGAAAAAAGGTACCAATTGGTAAAAAAAAATTGAAAAAACGACACATAAGGGAGTCAAAAAATGATAAAAAAAGCTCGCCGCCGAGATAAAAATCGGCGGCGGCGGCCGAAAACCAAGAAAAATTGGCGGCGGCGGCGGCGTAATTTTTCGGCGGCGCACATCTCTAAATGTAGATGTACACGATGAAAAATTGAATGAAAGAGTCGGCCAAAAAAATATACATATTACTTTTCACGCTATGCTTCATCTGTTAGAATTTTATGCAGGGGTCGCGGAGGGGGGGTCTGGTCCCTCCGGCTCCGGCTCCGGCTCCGAGTTTTTTGAAAAAAGTACCTCCGGCTCCGGCTCCGAGACTTATTATACAAGTACCTCCGGCTCCGGCTCCGGCTCCGAGACTTATTATACAAGTACCTCCGGCTCCGGCTCCGGCTCCGAGACTTATTATACAAGTACCTCCGGCTCCGGCTCCGGCTCCGGAAAAAGTGGTCGGAGGGGGGGGGGCTCCTCCCTCCTCCCTCCGCCTCCACCTCCCGACCCCTGGTAAAGATATGACTCGAAATTTCTATGAAATGCCAAGCTACTGATTTTTCAAGTGGCCTGGCCGGGACTCCGAAATGGTCTGGTAACTGTGAGCATTGCTTTTCGTTCGTTTCCAAAATTAAAAAATATATTACAAATAAAACTGTCGGAATTACGTATCCTACAAAGCAGTAAATAAAGTATCTTTTAGGTTGAGAGTTGACGGGTACCTTACTGTTTTTAATTGTAAAATATATCAATCGACTGAATTCCACTGACATAATTATAATCCAAAAGAAATGGAAAGAATACGATAAGAAATAAATAGTATCCAAGAGTGGAAATAACAAAAAAACGAATGTTGTCAACAAGTACGTAATTAGTAATCCTATCGCATAAGAATATATTATTTTATGGGGGAAACTCTGCAAATACTGCTCGGTGAAGTTTAGGAATAGATAAACAACTATCAAAGTTATCGATAAGATATTTACAAAATTGTCTATCCAAAAAAATATTCCACGAACCTTTACACTATCTGCACACCAATACATTACATTATCGAGTCCACTCTCGATGGTGTATCCGCTTTGAATAATTTTCTTGTTCATCGTTTGATCGAGTAAAACAATTTCGTTGCTTTTGTCCAACACGAAGTCTATGCCTTCGATGATGACGTTCAGTCCTAAACAAGCTCTGCCATTTTTCTTTACATATTCACACGAATAAAATTTCTTATTTTGACTTTTTCGAAACTGATCCGTGAGACAAGGGTTGAGAAAGTGTAACAAATTTAAAGGCCAATTTTTATCCACCGAGCATTGCAACTCCGTCGAATTTTCCGATTTCGATATCAACTTTAGACCGTGCCTGATGAAATTCCGTATTATTCGGTGTAAGTCATCGGCAGACGATCCGATCATTACTTCAAGGTCGTACATCGTGCACACAAAATCCAAATAGTCGAGCTGAGTCCACCTGGGCCAATATTCCAGTTCGGTCTCGTAATTACAAGTGGCGCAGAATTCGTTCCAGTAGGTGATATTTTTAAAGCGGTTGGTAACTGGTTTGTACAGCGAGAAATTGGTTTCCGATTTGTTTGAATTGATGAAATATTGGCATTTTTTAATTATATCGACGTCTCGATAGTCTTTGGCGCATTTGTTGACTGCTGTAATTGGTTTGACATCAATTTGGGTTTTATTGAAGTGTGTTTGAGATGTTGTTATGTTACAACTGAGCTCAATGGAGTTAATTTCGTTATTGCAAGTTGTCAGCCAAATCAAAATGATCAGTTTGGTACATTTTGAAAGTGAAATCCTATTCATTTTTGATAGATTTATTTCATTCTCCAATCCTCATTTCGTTATGACCAACCTATTATAAGTTTAATTTTCACTAAACAATTATAAAATAATGATGAACCGAATAAATTACTTAGGCACGCGAGGTACTTACGTATAAATAAAGTGAATCAACTGCAGACGTATTGTATCACATTGCTATTAACAATTTTCACTGTTAAAAACCAATTCAAATTTGAATTTTTCACGTATGTGTTGTTTCTTACCCGCAGATTTTCACATCACGAATTCGAACCTGAATTATTGCCAGCGAACTGCGTATCTGACTAATTTAACGTGATAAGTTTAGAGACTAGTATTACCACGAAAATAGGTAAATGCAACTTATGTTTGTAGATAACAGTAAGTGTCGAAATTAGACTAAATGAACTTTACCTACTATTCAACCTGATCCATTTATCTATAAGGTAAAATACCAATTGTGGATCAAGGTACCAATTACTGACCGCAACTTGTAGGCGATATAGTTAGTTCCCATGTTGACCAAAAGAGTCGCCGTTCGCGGCCTCTTGTAGAGCGAAGTCATCTCTACCTAAATGATAATAACCTCGGAGCGCTTTCCGTTGCATCCAACCCAAGTACAATTCGTTTTTTTAAAAGCGATTAATTTTATCGTGAAAAATACGTTTTTATAGTTCCTGCGGTTAGCTCGGGCATACTGCACTTTTTGAACACGGGTTGAAATGTGATTTTTATTTTAGTATAACCCAAAAGAAAATTTTCGAGAAGTGGAGACGTCAAAAATTTCCCTTAAGTGGAAGGAGGGGGAGTTTTAGGGGTGTTTTTACCCCTATTTTTTCACATGAATGGGTTGGGGTAAATTTGGTGTGATTTTCATATAATTCGATCCTCCTGAACTCGAATCTACGATTAGTTTTCCGATCTGAAGCATAGAATTTGCACAATCGTATGATTTGTGTCGCGAAAACAGGCCAATTTTGACGAAAAATAGGTAAAATTGCGATTTTTTTCATCTTGAGACGAGTGATGTGGTTCAAGTAAGGTTTGTAATTAATTTTTCATATAATTCGAACCTTCTGAATTCGAATTTGTTATTGGTTTCCCCATAGGAAGTGAAATAGCCTCTTGATTGTTGCATTTTGTTGGTGAAAAACGCCCAAATTTTGCTAAAATCGACTCGAATTCGCAATTTCCCATCTTCTCAACCCAATACCTCGAACCAATCCGGGTATGAAACCATTTTTAGACGTAATTCGAACCTCCTAAACACGAATTTATGATTAGTTTTCCAATTGGAAGTAGAGAATTCTCTCAATCGTGAAATTAGTGTAGCGTTAAACTCCCAATTTTTGCTAAAAACGACTCGAATTCGCAATTTCCCATCTTCTCAACCCAATATCTCAAACCAATCCTGGAATGAAACCATTTTTAGACATAATTCGAACCTTCTGAACACGATTTTTGGATTAATTTCCCGAATTGTTGAAAAAAATTAAAACTGACCATTCGTCTTATTAAACCCGTGCAGATGCGTCAAATTTTCCACGGCGCTCTCGTGGAAAGTATTGCGTTCACGGGCCAATGGATTTTACACAGAAAATACGAAAAAAAGCTTCACTTTCGTAAAAACTAAAGAAAGTTGTAACTGATTAGTTGAGAATGTTACAAACATTTTTTAGCTCCATGGAACTTGAAGGGGCTGAATCATGTTTTTAAAAAGAAGTCCCTACTTTGAGAAGCCATGCCTCAGTCCCCTGGAGTCCCAAGAAGCAAAAAATTGTGTTGGTGCTTTCTCTGGATCCAAAAAGTTCGAATTGGACAAAAAAATGATTTTACACCACAATTAGGAGGACGTATGATGTTTGGAAAAATTAAAAATCGCAATTCATGTCTGTTTTGGCGAAAATTGAGCGTTTTACGCTACACTAATTTTATAATTGAGAGAATTCTCTGCTTCCAATTGGAAAACTAATGATAAATTCGTGTTTAGGAGTTTCGAATTACGTCTAAAAATGGTTTCATACCCAGATTGGTTCGAGATATATGGTTGAGAAGATGGGAAATTGCGAATTCGAGTCGATTTTAGCAAAATTTGGACGTTTTTCACTACCAAATGCAACAATCAAGAGGCTATTTCACTTCCTATGGGGAAACTAATAACAAATTCGAGTTCAGATGGTTCGAATTATATAAAAAATTGATTTCAAACCTTACTTGAACCACATCACTCGTCTCAAGATGAAAAAAATCGCAATTTTACCTCTTTTTCGTCAAAATTGGGCTCTTTTCGCGACACAAATCATACGATTGTGCAAATTCTACGCTTCAGATCGGAAAACTAATCCTAGATTCGAGTTCAGGAGGATCGAATTATATGAAAATCACACCAAATTTACCCCAACCCCTTCATGTGAAAAAATAGGGGTAAACCCCCCCTAAAACTCCCCCTCCCTCCACTCCTAAGGGAAATTTTTGACATCTCTACTTCTCGAAAGTTTTCTTTTCGGTCATACTAAAATAAAAACCACATTTCAATCCGTGTTCAAAAAGTGCAGTATGCCCCATTTTTTCATGTTAACCGTAGGGACTGGTACGAAGTTGGCGTCGGATTAAAATTCGTGTAGAAAGAATAAATATAAACTTTTTTCAAGACTCTTGCGTTTTCTGGGTCAAGGGATGTACTAGCAACTATTTTTTAGTGTGATCGAACCAATTTTCATATTTTGGATTTGTGTCGTGGACATATGAAAAAAGTACAAAATTCGTGCCTTTAAAGTGTAATAATTTCGCAAAATCCCAAGTATTTTGACTGGTGTCTGGTTATTTACATTATTCAAAGTGTAAATTTTCAGAATCTGTCATCACATCGAAAATTTTACCTGATCCATAATTGGTTTGATAAGTAATTGGTATTCAAAATCTGTGTTTTGCAATTGAATTTCTATTAAAAGTTTACCAATTACGGATCAATCCATAATTGGTAGTTTTTTAACTTGCGTTTTTCGTGTATCTGATGATCAAAGCAGTTGAAAATGGTCCTTCTGACCTTAAAAATACAATCAAAGCAGAAATTTTTTTTGGTCGTGTTATTCCATGATCCGTAATTGGTACCTCCTGAAAAATCGCATTTTTTAGGGCATGTTTTCAAATATCTAAACGAAATTTTTGAAACTTTTTTTGCGAAGGTCAACCCTCCTACGCGAACGAGGAAGGTTTGAACTTTATTTAAAAACAAAAAACAGCTATTTTGGTCCATAAATAACGATTTTATGGCATTTTTAGCAAAAAGCGGTTTTATTAAACAAAATAATGTTTATTACTTTTTTCCATCGTTTTGCGCTGCTGCAATCCTCATCTTCTCTGGATGGTTCCTCACGATTTCTGCTTCAATTTCATTTGTTGAGAGTAAAGATGAAGGGATAATTAAATTCGTTTCCTACTTACCTCGTCCTAGTCGAGATCAACTGTGTATCTCATTGCGAAGTATTGTTTTAAATTTATGTCTGTTTCTTTGGTTTTAAAATTCAGCATTTCTACTTTCTACTCACAAGTATGTAAATTAATGTGAAAATTCGTTAAATTTTGAAGGAACAGATGGTTATACGTATAAAACTGAACCTATAAGAAGGATAATTATATTTTAGGAAACGGCAACGCTGCATCTTATTTAAGCCGACCTTTAGAAAATAATGAGTCAAGTTCATTTTCAAGTAAATTATCTGGAAAGCTTTTCTTCGTTCATTTTATCATCAATTTTCAAGGGTAGGATCGGTGAATTGGTATACGACACCTTTCTCAATTTTTTATTACAAGAATCGAATTAGTGCTTAAAAATAAATTTTATCTCAAAATAGCATGGCTATCCTCTCTCTAGAAAAGCGTGATCTTGAAAAATGTGATTTTTACATACGAATTATCTTCGGTGGTTTTCACCCAATTTAGACAAAATTCTGTGAGTAGTTGGAGATCGTCAATATGAGAATCACTCAATTTTTTTCATTTTTTTTCGACTTCATAAATGATTTTGAAACGGATTTTTAATATTTCAGAGGCTTATAAAAATAACGATTATGAATGTTAGAATTTGAAAAAAAGAAAGAAATCGCAACTGTTTTTAGACGAAACCTTAATTGAAGCGTTCATTTAAAAAAAAAAAACATAGTCCAAAATCTGTATATGAGAAAAAGAAATAGGTGTACTGAAAAAAAGGTTACACCTGGGTCCCTTTTCTCATATACGGATTTTGGACTACGGTTGTTTTTTAAATGGACACTTCAATTGTTGCGCGTAAGGGTGGAGTATCTTTATTTCCCCTGCGCAAGTTTGTTCAACGTTCACATCGCAGTTTTCATGTTTGAATTTTCATTTTTCACTTAAATTTTTCAAAGTTAAAATCATTTATTCGGGTTCAAATTTTTTAAAAATTTTTCTCAACACTTGAATACAAATTTTTCTTCAAGTTTAAAATTCAAATCCATACAATTTTTAAATTCTTTCAAAGTCTAAATTCGTCATCAACGTTTAAGTGCAAAATTTAAAATTTTTGGCCTGAGTTCAAATTCAAAATATCTATTTTTACATCATTTTTTGCGTTTAATTTTTTTCAAATTTTCTTCCCCTTTCAAGACTAAAACCTAAAGTTTATTCAAATTTTCATGCATGTAGTTGTTTCATAAATGTAGTCGACTTTCTCAAAAATTTGTTGATCTTGTCCAAAATTTTCCCCCCAATTAAAATTTATTGTACTTACCTAATTTTTTGCGAATTCAGTTTTCTTAAATTGAGGATATTCTTAATTTTTTAATAAAGATACAACATGATTAATCGCCATTTCCAATTTGACGAGAGAAGCTGAAATCCATCTAATCGGTCCAAAAATAAACTCACCGTGAAGCACAAACAGAAACTAGCCCAATCAAATACGAACTTTTGAATTTTGGACTATTCCTGCGAAAATATTTGAACTTGGAAAAAGTTTGAATTTGGAATTGTGAAAAAATTTGTTGTTTTATTGAGAATATTTTTATCGAAGAATTTTTTACATTTTGCAATAATTTCTACGTCAGTGTACAATGTACATAAGCATCAGAACAATTGTGCTTTGATGGTATCGTATATTCTTTTTTTGAAGTAAGGTAGGCTGTTCACTGATATTGCGATTACGAGTAGAATCGAAATAATCCATTGAATTTTTTAAAGTATCAGAAATCAGATGTTTGAATTCATTTTATTTTACTTGCTTACCTATTCTTTTCTATATTTGATACGTTGTAAGTAAATTATTCAAACTTTTCCTCGTTAAATTGACGCCAGTTTTTCTGGCTTTGGTGCCCATTCATTTCGCTATTAATTTAACTGAAAAGTAATTGGAAAAAAATTATATCAAAACATTTTACTTTTACTCACGTTACAACGTAGGTTCTCGATAAATAATTTAACCAGCAAAGTGAAGCAGAATACACTAATGATGCACTCTGAACGAAAAAAAGTACAAAACATAATATAGATACAGCGAACGTACAAAACGGTAGCATTTAAAAATATGAAAAAATAACTGAATTACACATGAATTGAATTCACAACTAATTGGTTGATAGAGAAAGGTCAAAGTATTGTACCTAGACCTACCACCTAATTAGCTAGACAAACCAAGTACACCGATAAATTTTATTTACTGATAATAAGTAAGTATGTGAAGCAGCTGATAATTATTCTTAATAATTACAAAATTTAATTCCCTGAGTAGTTAACTTAATTCGGTATGAATTTGAGCCGTATCACAAACTGTTTTCAGTTCTGAAAGTACGAGAGATAGATTTTAGATTCTTTTGGAAAGTTGAATGGGACGAGTTGTTAAGAAAGTAGGTCTAAACCTGAAAAACCTAGAAAAATTTCAATCCTCAGACTCTCATGGTTAAAAAAATTGAAAAATTGTCAAAAATGATATCAATAAAATTAAGATTTACAGATTGAGCTATTTATAGTGTTACCTAAACTTTGAAATTGCATTAAAGGCACGCTAAAGGAGATAGAACTTTTGGATTCGCGGTAATAAGTATTCAATTTCTGTGGGGGTTTCGTATTGAAAACCTTTTTTTCAATATTTTTTCGCCCTCTGAAGATGAGCTGAAGTAAATTTCGAAAGAACAAAAAAAAAGCGAGGAAAAAAGCTTAAAATAAATTGTTTGCAAAAATATGAAAAATTATTTTAAAGGTTTTTTGAGGTTTTTAATCCTTTTCTGTGGTATTTTGACTTCTCCAATGTTCCCATTTTATTCATTTTTGGGATCATTTTGTCCCCACAAAACTTTGAAAACTAACACTGAAGGATTGGGGAGGGGGGGGCAGAATTTAAAATGTTCCAACTTGATCGATCGAGGTATCGAAATCATATTTTTTTGACATCCCGAATCCATTTTTGAGATTATTTTACCCCCATTTCAATCCATTTCTGGAATTTTTTTAACTCCCAACTCAAAACGATTTGGTAGGAAATTTTGAATTTCTAATCTCATCAAGTTATCTTGGCAAAATTGGAAGGGAAAGGGATGTGTTGGAATAGCCCACCAACTCTCGCCAGGTTGATGATCGCTTGCGCGGTCTTGAGTACTTTTTTTTTTAATCACATGAAAATGAATTTCGCGTTATTTTTTTACAAACGTGTTTCATGTTACTTGTTTTTAAACAGGCTTTTGTTTCACTTTCAACTTAAACATCAAAAACTGACACCCAAAATGAAATTTTGAATTTTTAGACCATTTTTTACATTATTTTATATGGCGAATTTTTAGCTCCTTTGGGCCACGACTTAAAATAATTTTTTCGGGCTAAAATTTTTATGGGAGTCTTTTTTCATCAAACAGTACAAAATGAGGGGGCGGCACTGTCAAATTTCGAAAAAAAAATGTCACATGAAACACCCTAGTGCAACCAGTTGCTAATTGTGATGTTTTGATGTCTTCAAATTCAAATCATACTTCTATTGATTGGGAGAAAAAATTGGTCCAATCACTTGAAGAAAAAATAATGCATTCGAGTTCATAATAACAGAATATCACAATTAGCAACTGGCTGCAAAATTTTTAAAGAACATTTTTTTATTTTTCATTTCTTATAATTGAAAACAAAATTTTTGTTCACTTACTCGATAAAAAAAAATCATTCCAGCTTAGTGAACTGAAAATTTCATATTATTGAAATATTGCAATCTGCAACTTTTCAACCCCCTGGTAGCAGTCTGAATTTTGATCGGAGAAGGATGGCGATGGTTTAGGGAGATGTAGAAACTCAAATCGCATCTTTTAAGTGCTACGAAGGCTTCTCACACAATTTTGATTGGCTAAAAAACGCAAAAAACAGCGTTTTTTTTCAAAAAGAGATGCACTTTGAGCACCTCCTGCTCCCCTTCCCTTGCCCCTCGGGGTCTCAAATTTTTTTTATGAAATCTCCCACTCAAAGTAAATCACCCCACCAAATTTGGTCAAAATCCAAGATATGTTTTTTTTTATCCACCCTACTACATATTTTTAGTCGAATAATAACTTTGACTAAAAAAAAAACCGTTCTAATTCTTCTATTTTAATATGATATTTGGGATTTATTATTAAATTTACTTACTATAGGACGATTAACAGGAATTATTTTATCTAATTCAATTATTGATATTAATTTACGCGGGGTGGAAAGATCAGAGTTTTCTGTTCTAAAAACATTATTAATAATGGTACCAAAAAAAAACTTTTTTAGTTATTTACAAAAATAGAAAAAATCGTCGACTTTTTTTCACGTTTTTTTTGAATATTTGATGTGGTACACCCACCTTAGTTCACCTACAAAAATTGTCAACAACACAGAAAAATTCTAGAGACAGTGGTCTATCCGTTACCGCAAAGCGCAACTTTCTACCTATCTTGGTTGTCGAGTAGCGCTTGGTAGAAAGTGCCGAGCTGAATTTAAAAAAATGTTTCTCAAAGAGAATAACTCAGCGCCTGCAGTTTGAAAATTAGGCAAACATACATACATGGGTTTAGGGCGAGTTGCCCAATCACTGGTTGGAAGGAGCGCGGTCAACTATGAAACACCCTGTATACTATTTTGAGAATTTTTTTGGCCTAAATTTCTACGATGACTTGGCGAACAATTTGAGACAAATGTAAATAATTTTTCAGCCTGATAACGTCTGCTCACATGATTTCACTCTTTCGTTTCTGTTGAATTACTCGACTGCACAGTAGACGAAGTAAATTGAACAGTCGTTCCTATGCCAGCGCTAATGCTCTGCTGAGTACTCTTTTCTTTACACCCAAACCTACCCAAAATATCCTTAAGCCATTTTTTCTTGAATCCAAACGCAAAAAACACAAACACGCCTTGAAAATCGATAAATAATGCAGTAATAAAACTCACATTAGTAAGGACATTTGAAGGTTCATCACTTAAACTATTGTAAAAACCGCACAATATATTCACCATCCACTGGGTTCCCATAATACATGCCATTTTCATCAAAACAATTGTATGATTTCTATTCGCAGTCGAACGAATACGAGTCGGACCACATTTCGTGATATAAATCAAAACGCCGGCCAGTAGCACGAACAAGATGGGTATAACGATAGATAAAACCGCGTTAAAGATGTGCATGGAAATTTCTACGAAGTACCAAGCTACCGATTTTTCATGTGGTCTGGCCGGGACTCCGAAATGGTCCGGTAACTTTGAACATTGCTTTTCGTTGGTTTCCAAAATTAGAAAATATGTTGCAAATAATACCGCCGGAATTACGTATCCTACAAAGCAGTAAATAAAGTATCTTTTAGGTTGAGAGCAGTGGCGATTCTAGCGAGTAAGCTTGTAAGCTCAGCTTACATCAAAATTTTGGAAAAAGGAAAGAGAAAAATGTTTTCATTGCAAGTCTAAATTCCAAATTCAGATCTATTCGCAAAAATCAGAAAACCAGTACCTAAAAACGTAAATTTATCGCAACCCGCGTTGCAACGAAGCTGTCTGCATTCAGCTTCAACATAGTTGGTTGGTTTATGGTTGCGCATGCGCAGATGGAGCTACGCAGCATGGAAGAGTAAGGGGAAGGTTACGTTCGTAGCGGGTGGTTGGAAGCTGGCTTCAGAACGTTTTAATTACAATTTTTCCATGTTTGGAGCTTTATAACTCTTTCAGTTTTGATTAAAATCAAAATTTGAACATAACTTATTTAATTTGCAATTTCATAAGCTATAAAACAAGTTATATTCATTTTTTAATAAAATTGAAAATTGGAAGAGTTACAAAGGATTGAAACTGAAAAAAATCAACCATTTCTTATTTCACTGAAGAAAGTAATTTGACCCGTGTTTTTTTAATGCAAAATGCCTGGTATTCCAAATTATATGAGAAATTAGAAATTACTGCCCTCCCTACAGCCCTCAATTTTTTTTTTGAATCATTATAGCATAAATTTATCAACTCTCAGCTTACATCAGATTTTTTCCTAGCTACCCTACTGGTTGAGAGTTGACAAATACTTTACGCTTTCTAATTGTCGAATATATCAATCGGCTGAATTCCAATGACATTATTATGGTCCAAAAGAAAAGAAACGAATACGATAAGAAATAAATGGTGCTCAAGAGTGGAAATAGCAAAAAGACGAAAGTCGTTAACAAGTACGTAATTAGTAATCCTATCGCATAAGAATATATTATTTTATTGGGGAAACTCTGCAAATACTGCTCGGTAAAGTTTAGGAATAGATAAACAACAATCAAAATTATCGATAAGATATTCACAAAATTGTCTACCCAAAAAAATATTCCACGCACCTTTTCGCTATCTGCGCAAAAATACTTTACATTAACGAGCCCACTTTCGATGGTGTATCCGCTTTGAATAAATTTCTGGTTCATTGTTTGGTCGAATAAAAAAATTTTGTTATTTTTGTCCAACACGAAGTCAATGCCTTCGATAATGACGTCCATTCCTATACAAACTCTACCATTTTTCTTTACGTATTCACACGAATAAAACTTTTTATATTGACTTTCTCGAAATTGATCCGTGAAACAAGGGACGAGAAACTGTAACAAATTCAAAGGCCAATTTTCATCCATCGAGCATTGCAACACCGTCGAATTTCCCGATTTCGATATCATCTTAAGACCGTGCCTTATGAAATTCCGTGTTATTTGGTGTAAGTCATTGGCAGCTGATCCGATCAGTACTTCAAGGTCGTTCATCGTGCACACAAAATTTAAATTGTTGAGCTGAGTCCACGCAGGCCAATATTCCAATTCGGTCTCGTAATTACAAGTGGCGCAGAATTCGTTCCAGTAGGTGATATTTTTAAAGCGGTTGGTAACTGGTTTGTAGAGCGAGAAATTGGTTTCAGATTTGTTCGAATTGATGAAATATTCGCATTTTTTAATTATATCGACGTCTCTATAGTCTTTGGCGCATTTGTTGACTGCTGTAATCGGTTTGACATCGTTTTGGTTTTTGTTGAGATATGTTTGAGATGTTGTTATGTTACAACTGAGCTCAAAAGAGTTAGTTTCGTTTTTGCAAATTGTCAGCCAAATCAAAATGATCAGTTTTGTTAATTTTGAAACTGAAATGGTATTCATGTTTGATCGATGTATTTCATTTTCCAATCCTCATTTCGTTATGACCAACCTATTACAAGTTCAATGTTCATCAAACATGTTAGTCTGGGAGAGATATGTAAAAAAAGGTGGTTTATTCCAACTAACTCCTATAAGAAATTTTTTGCGGGATTCTGTAGTGAAAGAGGTCCTTATCAACATACTGAAGAGTCTCGAAATAGGGGTTCATACAACAACTGTTGGGAGAGGTTTCAGCTTTTTCAATTATTTCGGCCCATTTTCGGTAGATTTGGCTCTCCGACTATACGATACAGTTGCAGCAGCCTAAATGATCGATTGTGGCGGCGCGTGAAATATTACCTCACAAAAATCATAGTTTTATGGGGTAAAAACGAGTTTTATGAAAAAAATCATAATGACCATTTCGATTGCAAATTCGATGAGGAATATTTTTTGTAATAACTACTTTGTCGAAACACACAAAATTTCGTGAGATAATAGCAAAAAACGCCTCGGCGGTACATATTTCACGCCCGCACGCGCAACGCTAGCGTGATTTGGGAGGTAGACTCTTTAGTATGTTGATAAGGATCTCTTTCACTACAGAATCCCGCAAAAAATTTCTTATAGGAGTTAGTTGGAATAAAAAACATATCCCTCCCAGGCTATGTATAAAAAATTTGAAGCTGAATTACTTAATTACTTAGGCACGCGAGGTACTTACGTATAAATAAAGTGAATTGACTGCAGAAATATTGCATCCCATTGCTATCGAAAAATTTCACAGTAAAAAACAAATTTGAATTTTACTTTTTCACGTACGTTTTTCACATCACGAATTCGGAACTGAATCATTGAAAGCGAACTGGGTATTTGACTAATTCAGTGCGATAATTTTTGAAAATAATATTAACACGAAAGCAGGTAAATGCAACTCGTTTTTAATCTCATCTCCTTATAAATGTTTACAGGGTTTCCGTATGTTACACTCTGTTTTATGATATTCGTGTAGAAGGCGAACGTATCATTAGCGAAATAGGTTTTGCGTTATTTAATTCTATTTTCATTAAACAAGATTATGTTAATGATTCGTTGCTCCGATCCACGACCTCGACTTCTCTCGGTTGATGTTCGCAATTTCTGCTTCAGTTTCATTTGTTGTTAGTAATGTGGGAAGGGGGATTCTATTCGTTTCCCACTTACGTCGCGTCGTCGTATTCACCTGTGTATTTCATTGCGAAGTTTTTTTTTTAAATTCGTTTGTTTGCACCTTCAATATTCAAATCCTGCAACTCTACTTACAGGTACATGTGAAAATTCGTTACACTGTGAAGTTACAGATGGTTATACATATAAAACTGATTTTTAGTGGGCACCAGGGACGTCCCGAAGTCCGAATATTGGGGGGGGGGCAAAATTCCAGAATTTCCGACTCGATTTTCGAGGGGAGGGGGGCAAATATCAAAATTTCCGACTCAATTTTTAAATGATGGTGTAAACAGTGGCGACGGAAGCTTTTTTTTGGGAGGGTACAAAATGAATACCAAGACTTAGATCCCAGAAGAATTTTCGGGGAAGGGGACAAAAAGAAGCATTTTTTCGCTATGCTGCCTCAAATAAGTTATATAATTGCGATTTTATTTATGCCCGAGCGAAGCGAGGGCGAAGCTTTAGAAAATTGAGTTTTCAATGCTCAAAAAAACATTTTTTCCATGTTTTAATGCATTAAAAATACCTATCTGATGTGATGGGGGGGGGGGTACCCCGTCAGGATTTGGGGGATACAATGTACCCCTTGTACCCCACCTTCCGACGCGACGCCACTGTGTGTAAAGATGAAAGTACAGCGGAATACCTTCACTATTACACACTTTACCGAAATAATACACAATAATAATAATATACGCAATGATTACACAGGTCGACATTTTTAAACTTTTGAAATGATGTTTGAGGTTTGATGGGTGATATTTATAGTATTTTTCGCGCTGATCACGAAAAAAGCAGTGAAAAAATTCCGAATTTTTCGTTAAAGGTTTTTCTACTTTTTTTGATAACTTTTGAGTTTTGACTTTTCAAACCGATTTTCTGAAAAAACGAAGGGTTCTACGAAAAAAGTTAATGGAACACAACTTGTAGAGCATAAAATTTCCTATCTGTGGAGTCTGAGTAGTTTTCTCATAAGGGGCTTAGCTTTCAAGATATTTCAGTTTAAAGTTCAAAGTTAAACTTTTTTTTAAATTACAGGCAGGAAATTTGACGCTCTACAATTTATGTTCCATTATTTTTTTTCGAAGAACCCGTTCTTTCCGCAGAAAATCGACTTTAAGGGTCAAAAGTTACATAGAAAAATGTAAAACAAATTTTCAACCATAAATTGTCCAATTATAAAAAATCCTGGCGTAATCGAGAAAAACTATAATTTTCAATGTTGTAAAATTAAAATTGTAAGTTTTTTGTGAAGCTTTAATTAAAAATAAAATTAGGGAATATGTGTTCATTTTATGAAGAAAAACTTGTTTTTGCAAAAAAAAAAAAAACTGGAATGATGGAGAAATTTTAAAACCAGCGCTACATTTTAGACTAATAATAGTGATTAAAACAAGAAAAAGAAAATACTGTTTTAAATTTAATGGATAATTCTTATATGTATTATTTCTCACGCTGATCACGGGAAAAATATTGAAAATTTCCAGGAGTCAAAATTTTTCATACTTAATTAGAAGTTTTTTCGTTGAAAATTTGTTTTACACTTTTTGATGTAATTTTTGACCCTTTAAGTCGATTTCCTGGGAAAAGAAAGGGTCCTACGAAAAAAATAAATAGAACATAAATATTGTAGAGCGTCAAATTTTCTACCAGTAAAGTCCCTTAAGAGGCTTAGTTTTTAAGATATTTTCAATTTTAAAAAAATTAACTTTGAACTTTGAGCTAAAATATGTCGAAAGTTAAGCCTCTCAAGAAAAAGCGAATCGGACTTTACAGATAGAAAATTTGACGTTCTACACTTTATGTACCATTCATTTTTTTCGTATAACTCTTCCTTTTCTCAGAAAATCGACTTGAAGTGTCAAAAGTTGAATTGTAAAAAACCCTTGGATGATGGAATTTTTTCACTATTTTTTTCGTGATTAGCGCGAAAAATACTATGAAAATCACCCATCAAACCTCAAACAGCATTTTCCATGTCGACCTGTGTAATTGATATCGAATACATGTTTCAATATTTTCAAACTTCAAATTTTACCGACTTGAGTCGGAAAAATAGTGATCTCGGTCGGAAAATTCAAAAATCTCGATTTTTGTGATAAGTTGCAAATTTTCGACTGAAACCAGAATTTTCCGACTAAATTGGAATTTTCAAACATTGGGGGGCAGCTTGCCCCCCTGCCCCCTTTCGGTCCGGCCCTGGTGGGCACCTGTTGAAATCATGGTATTCACTTCCTGGACATGCAGTATGACACGAAAGTCTTGGTGAATTGAAACATTTGAATGAGTAACAGTAAAAAGGGCATAAGTCCGCAGAAATGAACTTTGAAGATTGGTGTTGATTTTCAAATAAATTAGTAAATTATTTGAAAAACGTATTTTTGATCATTTTCCCGTCAATTTTTCAAAAAGACCCTGGCGCACAGTAGTCTGAGAAAAAATTTAGCCGGCCAAAAATGTTAAAAATGAATTACGAGGTGGGAAAATTGGTATCCGGGGGTTTCTTAGGATGCTGAATCCATTTTTCGTATTGGTTTTTTCGAAACCCCAATATTGAGCCCTGTGAGGGGTGGGGCAGAACTCAAAATTTTGAAAAAAATCATGTGGGGTGTCAAAACGTTTGTATTTAGCCCTCCCAAACACGTTTTTGAAGTCCATTTGGGGTGAAACCTAAAACTGGGCTCTTGGGGCGAGGGCAAAACTCAAAATTTTGAAAAAAATCATGTGGGGTGTCAAAATATATGTTTTCGACCCTCCCAAACACGTTTTTGAAGTCCATTTGACCCAAAACTGGGCTCTTGAGGTGAGGGCAAAACTCAAAATTATGAAAAAATTCATGTAAGTATTATGTGACCCTGCCGAAAAGAAGGGACCTAGTGTAAAAAAAATTGATCTCATTTTACATGTTTTTGGTCCAAACGACACCAAATCTGGACCAAACACATAAAAATGAAGACTTGGATTTTTCTTACACAAAGGTCCCTTCTTTCCGGCAAGGTCACATATTCATTTTTTGGAGGGAATTTCAAACATATTTCTGCTACTTTGGAATAATTTTTATTGGATTTATTACAATTTATGAAAATAAAATTAATCCAGTTCTTCCGAATCATCATCACTGCCATTATCTTGGTTATAATCTTCATCTTCATCAGATTCGGCAGGATATTTCCGCTCATCTTCCATGAGCAATGACTCAATGGCTTGCGAAATTACAGAACGTTTCTGTGTTTTGGGTTTCCTCAAAGATGAGATGAATGGATCTGAGGAAACCAAAAGCTTATTCATCAGATCTTGTATGTTGTAAAGCCTTTTTTTTGTGTCAGTTCGGCTAAAACCTTTTCTAAAAATACCTAAATATTTATTTGCTGCTTCTGCAGCTTCTTCAGACAGCTGGCCTAAAACAAAAAAATACCAAATGAGAAAATTCTCTTGTCTTCCAACAGCTTTCCATTTTCAACTTAGCTTACAGTGACAATTTGTGATATTTTTTCTCAATGTTTCTTCTGGCACATTTTTAAACTAAAGTTTTGATCGTAAAAAATGAATGCAAAACATTTTGTGAGGGTTTAATGTTATTAATTTCTTGTCCTTCATTTCTTAAACATTGAAATAAATTACGATTCAAAATATATTAATAAACTGCATACTTATGAAATACATATTGGACATTTCGAAGAATTTTTAACGTTGATAATTTTAACATTTTATAACCACAAATAAATCTGAATGCTCATGTAATCTATTCCTATGCGCGTATTGTCGAGTCGAGAAATTAAATTCGAATACAAATCGAAGTGTAGCGGTGATTTTGACTTTTTATATTCATTTTCAAACACATTTACCACGATATATCGCAAAAAAGCGCAAAAAAGCAGGAAGTAATGAATGGAAGTCAAAGTAGGGCTACATACCTTAAAGAAGAAATTTGTGACAAAAGTTTTGCAGAGTAGATCAAAGTTTTTTTTATAGGTTCAAGTTAGGTAAAAATGATAAGTAAAAAAAATACTTACTTTTCTTCGGAAAAACTACGTCGCGAATTTTCTTTTCTACGTTACGATACTTACCTTTATTACAAAAATTCGAATTTTTTATTTTTTAAATAAAAACTCAAGGTAGACTTATTAAATATTTGGTTTTATTAATGAAATATTATAAAACGCGTTACGACTCTGATTTCCACGTAGAAAAATAAGCCGAACAAGTTACAAAAAAGAGTTACCTCTCACGTCGAGGATTTTCACGATACAAGCGAGTTCATTGTACGAATGAACCGAACACGATTTTAAAAATTTTATCCCGAAGCCAACAATATTTATAACATAATAACCGCGTACATTTCGAAACTTAATCTAAACGAACAATACAATTATCGGTTATTTTAACAATTTTCAACATGCAAAAAAACTGAAAAAATTTGAACCAAAAATTTTCAAAAAGTTCTCATGTATATACTGGTCGACAATGTGTATGTATAATAGGGTGGCCCTTATTTATACTTGGTGGAAAAAAAATGTTGGAATTGTTTTCGGGACACCCCCCCTAGTTTGGTGCCACTACATGAGAAAATGACGTACAAAAAATTGCAGCCCAATCGATGCATGTTAACCCGTCCCTCAAAGCCCGTATTTAAAAATTGATGGAGCGCGCCCGAGCTGATAATATTCCACTACGGCCACGCGGCAACGAAACGCTAAAAATACCCCTAATGACCCGGCGACTTAACATTCACGCCAAAGGCATGGAAATGAAGATAGAATGTTCTGGTTAGCGGCATTCGATTCTTTATAAAATTTGGAATCGGAAAATCTATTTTTCAATTTTTTTGCGCCCCCGGGGGGAAAAGCGCTAGGGTTTTACAAAGTGCAATTGAAAAGAAAAAATCAAATTATTTGATAAAAATTTTTCAAACACATTTTTCAAGGGGAAAGAATGAAAATTTAATCCTAGGGGTTATTCAGAGCATCAAAACCCAGTTTTGAGGTCATTTTGACTTCGAACTACCACCAGTACCCAAAGTGGGGGGAAGGGGGTTAAAAATTATTTCAAAAAATTGAGTGTGGTATCAAAATCCGCATTTTTTACTCGCGAAATCCGCTTCCGATTTTACTTTATCTAAACCCCAAAATGGGACCATGAGGGGGGGGGGGGGTGTCAGGGAAAGGCCAAAATAAAAACTTTTCATAAGAATCGAGCGTGGTATCAAAATTCACGTTTTTGTCAAAATTCACGTTTTTTTACCCAGAGAGTCCGTATCTGATGTGGCTTTATCAAATGCCCCAAAATGGGTCCATTGTGGAGGTGTCAGGGAAAGGCCAAACCGAAAACATTTCATAAGAATCGAGTGTGGTATCAAAAGTCACGTTTTTTACTCAGAGAATCCGTTTCCGATTTTACTTTCATCAAAATCCCCAAAATAGGTTCATTGGGGAGGTGTTGAAGAGGACCCAAATTGAAAACTTTACATAAATATGAAGTGGGGTGTCGAAATAAAACGTGAATTTTGATACCACACTCGATTCATATGAAAAGTTTTCGATTTGGCCTTTCCCCGACAACTCCCCAATGGGTCCAATTGCCATTTTGGGGGTTTTGATAAAGAAATATCGGAAACTGACTCACGGGGTAAAAAAAACGTAAATTTTGATACCACACTCGATTCTTATGAAATGTTTTCGGTTTGGCCTTTCCCTGACACCTCCACAATGGACCCATTTTGGGGCATTTGATAAAGTAACATCAGAAACGGACTCTCTGGGTAAAAAAACGTGAATTTTGATACCACGCTCGATTCTTTTGAAATTTTTTATTTTGGCCTTTCCCTGACACCCCCCCCCCCATGGTCCCATTTTGGGGTTTTGATGAAGTAAAATCGGAAGCGGATTTCGCGAGTAAAAAATGCGGATTTTGATACCACACTCAATTTTTCGAAATAATTTTTAACCCCCTTCCCCCCACTTTGGGTACTGGTGGTAGTTCGAAGTCAAAATGACCTCAAAACTGGGTTTTGATGCTCTGAATAACCCCTAGGATTAAATTTTCATTCTTTCCCCTTGAAAAATGTGTTTGAAAAATTTTTATCAAATAATTTGATTTTTTCTTTTCAATTGCACTTTGTAAAACCCTAGCGCTTTTCCCCCCGGGGGCGCAAAAAAATTGAAAAATAGATTTTCCGATTCCAAATTTTATAAAGAATCGAATGCCGCTAACCAGAACATTCTATCTTCATTTCCATGCCTTTGGCGTGAATGTTAAGTCGCCGGGTCACTAGGGGTATTTTTAGCGTTTCGTTGCCGCGTGGCCGTAGTGGAATATTATCAGCTCGGGCGCACTCCATCAATTTTTAAATATGGGCTTTGAGGGACGGGTTAACATGCATCGATTGGGCTGAAATTTTTTGTACGTCATTTTCTCATGTAGTTGCACCAAACTAGGGGGGGGGGGGGTCCCAAAAAAAATCCCAACTTTTTTTTAAGGGTCACCCTAATGTATAATCTGTGAAAATTTCAAAAATTTTCATCCACCCCTTCCAGAAATATCACGAGTTAAATTTTCCACATTGGGGGTGCGATAATTCCGGGGGGGGGGGCCCAATTTTTTTGGGATGGTTTAAGACTAGGAGTAACATTTTGGGTCAGTTTTGACCAATTTTGGGTCAACGGCCGTTTTTGACCCTTATCCGGAAAGGCTCTTTGAGAAATCGTTTTTTAAAATGAATTCCACGATGATTTTCCAAACAGTTTGAGATAACTCAAGATAATTTTTCAGCTTTGCAATGTATCTCACGAATTGGTCACACGAAGGAACTCACTGATACCTATTCACTCTTCCGTTCCTGTTGAATCACTTGACTGCACAGAAAAAGTAAATTGTACAGTCATTTCTGTCCCAGCGCTAGTACTCTGCCGAGTACTATTTTCTTTACACCCAAAGATATAAAAAATATTCTTAAGCCATCTCTTCTTGAATCCAAACACCAAAAACACAAACACGCCTTGAAAATCGATAGATAATTGAGAAACCTTACTCGTAGTACTAATGACCAATAAATTTCGATCAAATCCATAAAATACGCTAAATATATGCAGCATCCAATGAGCCCCCATAATATATCCCATTTTCATCAAAACAATTAAATTATTTCTATTCGCAGTCGACCTAACACGAGAAGGACCACATTTAGTGACATAAATCAATACGCCGGCTTGCAGTACAAATAAAATAGGTATGACGATAACAAAGCTGGCGTCAAAGATAAACACCAAACCTTCTATGAAATAGTGAGCTATCGTGTTTTCTGCTGGTCCGCACGGGACTCCGAAATGATCTGGTATCGATGAACATCGGTTATCGTCGGTTTCCAAAATTGAAAAATATATCACCGGTATTACTGCCGGAATTACGTATCCCACTATGCGGTAAATTATGTACCTTTTCGGTTGAGAGCTTACAGTTACCTTACGTTTTCTGAATGTGGAATATGTCAATCGACAGAATTCCAACGACATTATCATAGTCCAAAAGAAATGAAAAAACCACGAAAATTGAGTGAACAAATAGCCAATGCACGAGAGTGAAAATAACAAATTGACGAATATCAGTAACAAGTACATGACTAGTAATCCTATCGCATAAGAATATATTATTTTATTGGGGAAACTCTGCAAATACCCCTTGGTAAAATTCAAAAATAGATAAATAACGATGAGAATTATCGAAAAGATAATCACGACGATTTCCACCCAAAAAAATATTTCATAAGTCGTATCGTTTTTTTCGCACAAGTAAATTACGTTATCGAGTCCACTTTCTACGGTGGTGTACCCGCTTTGAATAAATTCCTGATTCGCCGATTGGTCGAATAAAGTGATATTTTTATTTTTACCCAACATGAAATCCATGCCTTCGATAATCACTCTCATTTCCATACAAATTCTGCCATTATTCTTAAAATACTGACACGAATCCAACCTCTTTTGTTGACTTTTTCGAAACTGATCCGCCAGACAAGGGTTGATGAACTGTAACAAATTCAATGGCCAATTTTCATCCGCCGAGCATTGCAACTCCGTCGAATTTCCCGATTTCGATATCAACTTTAGACCATCTCTGATGAAATTCCGGGTCAGTTGGTGTAAGTTATTCAAGGCTGGTCCGTTCAGTATTTCGAGTTCATAGAACTTACACCAATAATCCAAATCATCGAGCCGAGTCCACCTAGGCCAATATTCCAATTCTGTCTCGTAATTACAAGTGGCGCAGAATGCGTTCCAGTAGGTGATATTTTTAAAGCGGTTGGTAACTGGTGTGTACAGCAAGAAATTGGTTTCCGATGTGCTAGAATCGATGAAGTGTTCGCATTTTTTAATTATATCGACGTCTCGATAGTCTTTAGCGCATTTGTTGACTGCTGTAATCGGTTTGACATCGTTTTGGGTTTCGTTGAGGTATGTTTGAGTTGTTATGTTACAGCTGAGCTCCAGCGAGTTAATTTCCTTTTTACAACTCGTCAGCCAAATCAAAAAAATCAGCTTGGTACATTTTGAAAGTGTAATTGTATTCATTTTTTATCAGTTTATTTCATCCTCCAATCATCAATTCGTTATGACCAACCTATTGCAAGTTGAATTTTCATCAAACATTTATATGGAAATTCTAATAATACGCACTTTTTAGGTTTTGACCCAAAAAAAATTAGCAGAAAGGGGAAGTTCCTGATATAAGCTCTGAAAAGCATGTATTTCAATGTTCCCGAACTTCCTTGAAATTGGTGAATATTTTGACCCTTTTTTGGGGGTTGGGGGTTTCAAATTTTGGCTTTTCGGCCATAACTTTCGAAATTACGCAATTTTGCGAAAAAAATGCTGAAACAAAAATTGTACAGAATTAGAAAACAAATAATTTTGTTTCTTACAGTTTTTCCCTAGGACGTCATGGAAAGGAGCTGGGGCCTTCCGAAAAAAATCAATTTTGAAAATTCCCTAATAACAGAAATAATTACCAAAAATCGGGTTAATCGACTTTTGGGAGCGGTTTTTTTGCATAGTACATTCCATTACTATGTAGAACAAGAAAAATGTATAGCAGACCTCTTATCTCATAGTGGGGGGGGGGGGTGGACCCTCCGTACTCTCTCATTTCGAATCAGTGATGGGAAACTGAAATGATATTAGTTCTAGTTCCAGTTCCAGTTCCAGTTCCAGTTCTCAAAATTTCTTAGTTCCAGTTCCAGTTCTCAAATTTTTTTAGTTCCAGTTCCAGTTCCAAAATTTCAATTTTTTAAATTTTGAAGGACAAAAAAATGCAAAATTTTCTGCTAAATTTGAACTTTGTTGTTTTTATTTTTTTGATTCGATGTACAATTTTTTCCCTGTTCAAGGCTTCAAGCTCAAAACAAAAGAATTCTAGAAAAAAAGTTATTGTCATTAGTATTATTTTTCAAAAATGTTGTGACTAACCCCTGAATTTTTCAACAAAAAATTTGAATACCTAATGTATGAGAGGACGTCTTTAATTGGATGATATTTTAAAGTGTACAACACAATATTCTTTTTTATTCACTTTTTGACGTAAATTTTCAAGGTTTGGGGGTTTTTTGTAAAAAAAATTTAATTGCATGTGGTTTGGTAAATTTCAACATCAAAATTTTGACTTTTTCAAGTCATATTTAAGCAATAAAATTGCAACTGCTGGAACTGGTATAAAACTGAAATTCGTTTTAGTTCTAGTTCCAGTTTTCAGATTTCAGTTCTCATCATTTCAGTTCTAGTCCCAGTTCCAGTTCCAGTTTTTTTCAATTTTAGTTCCAGTTTTTTTTCAAGTTCCAGTTCTAGTTCCAGTTCACTGGTCAGAATTGCAGCACAGGAAAAATCAGCGAAATTCACTGATTTTCAGTGATTTTTCACTGATTTTCAGTGATTTTTCACTGATTTTCAGTGATGTTTCACTGATTATTCAAAGAATTTCATAGATTTTTCAGTGAATTTTCACTGTTTTCCAGTGATTTTCTTTCACTGATTTGTTTTTAGTGAAAAAAATTTCACTGATTTTCTCCTGTGCTGCAATTCCGACTGTTTCTCAGTGATTTTCGGTAATTTTCACTGATTTATAATTGAGAGAGTAGAAAAAGTCGCATTTCCCCCCAAACATAGCTCAGCTACAGTGAAAAATTCAAAAAAATGGTTTATACAAACGTTGTAGAGCGTTGAAAAATGAACTTTTACTTTTTTTCTGCGTGGTCTTGGAAGCGAGTTATTGCAAGAAGAAAAAAAGCGGCGCGGCGTTCTGTAGATCTGGTATAAAATCTAGCGAACCGATAGCCCAAAAAATGGATTTCTGGGGTTTTTGTGATCACTGAACTCGGTTTTTATAGTCATTTAACCTTTGGACTCAAATTAGACCCTAAAAGACGAGGTTCAAAATTCGTAAAAAAAAGTTTGAACGCTGCGCCGATTTTTTTTCTTTTTGCGATAACTCGTCATCAAAACCACATAGAAAAAATGTAAAAAAAAGTAAAAAAAAGTAAAATGTTCGTCTTTCAACGCTCTACAACATTTGTTTGAACCAATTTTTTGAATTTTTCACTGTAGCTGAGCTATGCTTGGGGGAAAACGCGACTTTTTCTATGGAGGGTCCACCCCCCCTACTTTGAGATGAGGGGTCGGCTGTTCATTTTTCTTGTTCTACATAGTACTGGGATGTATAATGCAAAAAAAAACCACTCCCAAAAGTCGATTAACCCGATTTTTGGTAATTATTTCTGTTATATGTATTAGGGAATTTTCAAAATTGATTTTTTTCGGAAAGTCCTAGCTCCCTTCCATGACGTCCTTCGGGAAAACTGTGAAGTACAAAATTATTTGTTTTTTAATTTCCTACAATTTTTGTTGCAACTTTTTTTTTCGTAAATGCGTAATTTCGAAAGTTATGGCCAAAAAACCAGAATTTGAACCCCTTCACCCCTCAAAAAAGGGTCAAAATATTCACCAATTTTAGGGAAGTTCGGGAATATTGGAATACATGCCTTACTGAACTTATATACGAAACTTCCTGTTTCTGCTAATTTATTTTAAGTTTGGGCATTATTTTAGCTAAAAAGTCTGTATTATAAATCGAATTAGTTAATTAGGTGTGCGTGGTAGGTAGGTACTTACGTTCAAATTACATGTAGGTATCAACTGCAAAAACGTTGCATCTTATATTCACAGCAAAAAAATTAATTCATTTTTTTGTAATGTTGGTACTTGTTTTTTTTTACCCGTATGTTTCACATCACGAATACGAAATAGATTCATCAATTGCGAACTGAGTATTGGATTAATTAAACACGATATTTTTAGGGAATTTGCGTGATATTAACGCGAAGGTCGGTAAATGCAACTTATGTGTGAAGATAACATTTTGTATCAAAATTTGATTAGACGAAATCCGGCATCGAACGAATAACTAAATATTTTAACGAAAACCCACGAAATCTTATCAAGGCACCTGTTTATTTTTACAGGGTTGCAATACGTTACGCTCTTTCCGGTTTCTGGTATCGAAGTATTGAAGAATTTAGTCATCTGCCTATTACGTAAGTATCTAACTCATTTTTTTTATTGAAATGGCTAGTAGTGAAATGAGCTTCGAATTTTTTGAGGAGCCGAGAATCAAAACTCATTTTTACCACAATTTTTTTTTCGTTTTTATGACGGATTCCGAAGAAGTTTTATACGCTCTATAACCTTGAATTTTTAGTTTTTTCCTAAACCGCTCTCTTCTTGGAATCAAATTCACATTTACCATCTACAAACAAATTTCGTATAAGGCTGGATTCACAAACAATCAAAATAAGAAATAAGAATTTTTTAACCAATAGGAATAGCAACATTGCGAGAAATATTTGGCTATGTTTTGGTGCAGTCAATTTCGATTGGAGGTAATCACAGTAAAATTCTTATTTCTTAATTCATTTCTTATTTCCGATGCTCGTGAATAAACCCTAATTTTCGACATCCCGAATCGATTGAAAGTGGTTTCAAGACGTTTTGAAGCCACCAGAAAATTTTGGAATTTTCCCAGGGCTGGAGAAAAACCCATAAAAATGGCCCATATGCACTTCAGCACCTATAATCGCCGATTATCCATATTGGTGACCTACTTGATCGATTAAAAGACAATTGTTGGGAATTGAAGTCGGAAAATTTTCACCGAATAGTTTTCATTTTAGACCCTTCCTTCTCATTCTGAATGGTCAATTTTTAGAAATGCGAGGTTGCAAAAACTCCACGAATGAATCTCGGTAGTTCAAATACACGAGTTTGGATATCTCACTCGATGAAATTGAAATGTTTTCGGTTTTGATTCTAATCCATTTCTGAAGGGTTGATTTCATGGGGTTGGAGTCGAAATATCCCTAAAAATGAATTCAGAAGGTTTAAAACGTGGTTTTCGAAACTTCACTTGTAAAGTTGAAAATTTCCTGATTTCGCTCTAATCATGCCTTTCCACTGAACGGTCGACTTTTGGGTTTTGGATTCAAATAACCCCAGAAATGAATTTAAAAACTCTTGAAGGAAATTGAAAGTGGAACATTTTGATTTATTCCTATTCTCTGTGAGAGATTTCAGTTTTCGGGAGGGGAAATAATTTCAGTCATTATTCCGAAATGAGACCACAATACATATAATGATTTGAATTTTTTTTTTTTTAAATTTCATCTGTTGAATCTTTCTTGGTCACAAAATAGTTAATTAACGTAATGGCAGTGTTTTATTATATTTTCTGAGTACCACAAAAAATGGAATGGTGGCAAAAAGTGAGCCCCAAGAGTATTTGGAGAGGAGGGAGGTATAAGGATTGGTCCAAGTGGCTGAAATTCTTATCAGGTCTTTTTGTGGTTCAGATTTAGACTCCAATTCCTAGCACACACTCTTCCAATTGAACTAACAATGAAAAAGACGAAACGATCCGTTCTTGTATTCATTTTACTTATATTTGAAAAATCTTTTCTTACACGAATTTCTATGATAACCTGCCAAACAATTTGAGATGATTTAAAATAATCTTCCTACTTTACAACATCTCTCATGAACTTTTCGCAAAAAGGAGTTTACTTAAGATATCGATAGAGGCCTTCCAAAGCGATATGCTCGGAGGGGGGGGGGGACTTCAAATTTTCCAACTAATTTTTTTTAATTTGCCAGCAAATTTTTCTAAATTTGCCAATTAATTTTTTTCTAAATTTTACCAGTGCTAATTTGTTTTAAAACATTGGAAGGAAGCAATATTCATTAAAATAATTTAGTTAGGAATAGCAGTTACTACTTTTTTGGTTTAAAACCACTTTCAAAAATATAATGATAGATAACAAAAAAATGTTACATTTTTTTAAAATTTATTCAAACTTGAACACGTCTCTTTCAATGTCGCATTTCAGACCAAGATCTGGCAAGTTTGTCTATTTGCCCCGAGCGAAGCGAGGGTAAAAATTGTCAAAAAAATTTATAATTTAATAATTAAATGCAGTTTTATTATGAATATGAGAGAAATTAAATTGGCCCGAACGAAGCAAGGGCGAAAATTTTAGAAAACCTCAAATTTAAGGAGCAATAAAACAATATTTTGGATTGATAAACTTGAATGAAAAATTTACCACTTTTACTGTAATAGAGGAAATATGGTAAGGCCCAGCGCGAGCGCAGCGAGGCCAAAGCTTTTGAAAAATTTGATTTTCAAACATCGAAAATGAGTTTTAAGATGATAAAATGTAATAAAAGTAGTTGACATCATTTTGAGGAAAAATACAAAAAAAATAACTTTTGTAGGATTTGAATTATTTTAAAATTATGGAAAGAAAAATACAATAAGGCCGAGTGAAGCGAGGCCGCAGTTTTTGAAAAATTTCTATTTGGGAGGTAATTTCAGTGATGGATTGAAGAATTGTGATTTGGATCGTTTCAGAGTTTAATTATGATTTCTGAAACGAGGTCCACATAAATTTTTTTTTGAGGATTTACTTGTCCTCTGCCCCTTTAGATGAGACCCTGGGTAACCATACCTACATATTTTGCCTATCTTCGAAATTTTTCGTTAAAAATGAAGAAAACGTGATTTTCAAAACATGTTCTATTTACAAATTTGAGGGATAATAAGTGCCCCAAACTGAACTTTTATAAGAAATGAAAATGTACATTAGGTGCCGAAGAACAACTTTTGTCTGAGAAGTTTTTGTGTAGAATTCACAGATTAGGCGATATACGCCTTTGAAATATTGGAGAATGGACTCTGATGAAAGAGGGGGGAAGGGCATAGGAGCTTAACTTTTTTATTAAATCAATTTTAATAGGAAGAGATCTGACTATCAGGCTTGGTTCGAGTAGCTAAAATTCTTATCAGGTCGTTCCGTGGCTTAGATTTAGACACCACTTCCTAGCACCCATTCTCTCAATTCCACTAACGGTAATAAGGAAAAAATGATCTGCTCTCGCATATACTATTTTGAGAAATTTGTTTAGCGTAAATTTCTACAATGACTTGCCAAACAATTTGAGATCAATGAAAAAAGAGTGAAATCATGAGAGGATTTCACTCTTTCGTTTCTGTTGAATTACTCGACTGCACAGTAGACGAAGTAAATTGTACAGTCGTTCCTGTGCCAGCGCTAATGCTCTGCTGAGTACTTTTTTCTTTACACCCAAACCCACACAAAATATCCTTAAGCCATTTTTTCTTGAATCCAAACGCTAAAAACACAAACACGCCTTGAAAATCGATAAATAATTCAGAAAATAAACCCAAATTAATAAGGACATTAGAAGGTTCATCACTTAAACTATTGTAGATATTGATCAATATATTCACCATCCATTGAGTTCCCATAATACATGCCATTTTCATCAAAACAATTGTATGATTTCTATTCGCAGTCGAACGAATACGAGCCGGACCACATTTCGTGATATAAATCAAAACGCCGGCCAATAGTACGAACAAGATGGGTATAACGATAGAAAAAATCGCGTTAAAGATATTACCCAAGATTCTTATGAAGTACCAAGCTACCGATTTTTTAAGTGGTCTGGCCGGAACTCCGAAATGGTTCGGTAACTGTGAACATTGCTTTTCGTTGGTTTCCAAAATTAGAAAATATGTTACAAATATTACTGTCGGAATTACGTATCCTACGAAGCAGTAAATGAGGTATCTTTTAGGTTGAGAGTTGACAAATACTTTACGTTTTCTAATTGTGAAATATATCAATCGACTGAATTCCAATGACATTATCAAATTCCAAAAGAAAAGAAAAGAATACGATAAGAAATAAATGCTTTCCATGAGTGGAAACAACAAATACACAGATGTTGTCAACAAGTACGTAATTAGTAATCCTATCGCATAGGAATATATTATTTTATTGGGGAAACTCTGCAAATACTGCTCGGTAAAGTTTAGGAATAGATAAACAACAATCAAAGTTATCGATAAGATATTCACAAAATTGTCTATCCAAAAAAATATTCCACGAACCTTTACACTATCTGCACACCAATACATTACATTATCGAGTCCACTCTCAATGGTGTATCCGTTTTGAATAAATTTCTGGTTCATCGTTTGGTCTAATAAAAAAATTTTGTCATTTTTATCCAACACGAAGTCAATGCCTTCGATAATGACGTCCATTAGTATGCAAATTCTGCCATTTTTCTTTACATAATCACACGAATAAAACTTTTTATATAGATTTTCTCGAAATTGATCAGTGAGACAAGGGACGAGAAACTGTAACAAGTTCAAAGGCCAATTTTCATCCATGGAGCATTGCAACTCCGTCGAATTTTCCGATTTCGATATCAACTTTAGACCGTGCTTGAGGAAATTCCGTGTTATTTGGCGTAAGTCATTGGCAGCTGATCCGATTATTACTTCAAGATCGTTCATCGTGCACACAAAATTTGAATTATTGAGCTGAGTCCACGGAGGCCAATATTCCAATTCGGTCTCGTAATTACAAGTGGCGCAGAATGCGTTCCAGTAGGAGATATTTTTAAAGCGGTTGGTAACTGGTTTGTAGAGCGAGACATTGGTTTCCGATTTGTTCGAATTGATGAAATATTCGCATTTTTTAATTATATCGACGTCTCGATAGTCTTTGGCGCATTTGTTGACTGCTGTAATCGGTTTGACATCGTTTTGTGTTTTGTTGACATATGTCTGAGATGTTGTTATGTTACAACTGAGCTCGAAGGAGTTTATTTCTGTTTCATAACTCGTCAGCCAAATCAAAATGATCAGTTTTGTACATGTTGAAAGGGAAATCCTATTCATTTTTGAGCGATTTATTTCATTTTTCAATCCTCATTTCGTTATACCAACCTGTTACAAGTTGAATTTTCGTCAAACATTTATAAAAAAAAAAGGGTGCTGACGGTCAAGATAGGGAAATCTGCACCCGAGCTGAAATTCGAAACTAACCGATGGAATTTAGTTCTTAGGGTCTGAAACCACGTGATGAAAATTTTGGCCCCGTGCCTTTCTCCTAGCCATAGTTATGGGGCAAAACGTTACTTTTTTCAGCTTTTCTATTAAAAATTTTTATTTTCACGAGTTTTCAACCTATGTACTATAGGGTGGATCGAAAAAAGAACATATCTTGGATTTTGACCAAATTTGGTGAGGTGGTTTACTTTGAGTGGGAGACTTCACAAAAAAATTTTGAGCACCCGAGGGGCATGGGGAGGGTAGCAGGAGGTGCTCAAAGTGCACATCCTTTTGAAAAAAACGCTGTTTTTTGCGTTTTTTAGCCAATCAAAATTGTGTGAGAAGCCTTAGTAAGACTTAAAAGATGCGATTTGAGTTTCTACATCTCCCTAAACCATCGCAATCCTTCTCCGATCAAAACTCCTGACTGCTACCAGGGGGTTGAAAAGTTGCAGATTGCAATATTTCAATAATATGAAATTATCACTAAGCTGGAATGATTTTTTTTTTCATCGTGTAAGTGAACAAAAATTTTTTTCAACCCCTAAAATTGAATTTTGAACAAAAAAATTGAAAAATTTTGTACACCAGTGCAGCCAACAGCAAATCATAAAATTCCAAAATACGGAATTTATATCGACTTTGAATTGATTATTTTTTCGCCTGAAAATATTATGTTTTTTTTTTCAATCACTGAAAGTATATTTCGAATTTTTTTTCAAAAATTTTGTATGTCAGTGCTAATGATCTTATATCGGAAGAATTTTTGGTATTGATATGTATCGATATTTTTGAAGCCAGTATCGATAATATCGATAAATATCGATATTTTTTCAGTGTACGTCCGACCCCTCAAAATACTCGTATTTCTGATGAAAATAGCGTGGTGTAGATGAAAATTTAGTTCATTTTCGATCGATCTCGAATTTCTTGTTCTCGTGTCTCCTATTTTCCTTTCACATTCACGACTTCAAATTTGACGATCAGGATTTTGGAGCTTTCTAGTTTCCCGCTTTCACGCTCGTAATCGGAAAATAATTTCACTTTTTGGCTTTTAACTTGTGTATAGAACTTAAAACAATGGAATTATAACAAAAACGAGCCAAAATGTAATAATATCAAAAAAATTCAAAAACTATCGATACTCATTCGATACCATGTTTGAGTATCAATACTTTTCGATACTGTGAAGTATCGATATTATCGATATATATCGATACTCTTAAGGCCACTAGTCAGTGCAGCCAGTTACAAATCGTGGCATGCTACACTATGGAGTTTACGTTGACTTCAAATTAATTTTATTATCGTTTGAAAAATACACAATATTTTTGTTTTCAATCATCAGAAATTTAAAATTTGAAATGTTTCTTTGAAAATTTTGTACGTCAGTGCAGCCAGTTGCTAATTGTGATGTTCCGATGTCTTCAAATTCGAAATGTATTTCTATTGATTGGGAGAAAAAATTGGTCCAATCACTTGACGAAAAAATAATGGATTCGAGTTCATAATATCAGAATATCACAATTAGCAACTGGCTGCACTGACGTACAAAATTTTCAAAGAAAAATTTTAAAATTTAAATTTCTAATGATTGAAAATAAAATTATTGTGTATTTTTCAAACGATAAAAAAATTAATTTGAAGTCAACGTAAACTCTATAGCGTAGCATGCCACGATTTGAAAAACTGGCTACACTGACATACAAAATTTTTGAAAAAAAAATTTGAAATATACTTTCAGTGATTGAAAAAAAAACATAATAATTTCAGGCGAAAAAATAATCAATTCAAAGTCGATATAAATTCTGTATTTTGGAATTTTATGATTTGCTGTTGGCTGCACTGGTGTACAAAATTTTTCAATTTTTTTGTTCAAAATTCAATTTTAGTGGCTGAAAAAAATTTTTGTTCACTTACTCGATGAAAAAAAAATCATTCCAGCTTAGTGATAATTTCATATTATTGAAATATTGTAATCTG
Source organism: Pseudococcus viburni (assembly GCA_033439095.1). Taxonomy (NCBI): domain Eukaryota; kingdom Metazoa; phylum Arthropoda; class Insecta; order Hemiptera; family Pseudococcidae; genus Pseudococcus; species Pseudococcus viburni. Next base: position 645,992 of record JAVBJF010000042.1, on the reverse strand, counting down.
CAACTTTTCAACCCCCTGGTAGCAGTCAGGAGTTTTGATCGGAGAAGGATGGCGATGATTTAGGGAGATGTAGAAACTCAAATCGCATCTTTTAAGTCTTACTAAGGCTTCTCACACAATTTTGATTGGCTAAAAAACGCAAAAAACAGCGTTTTTTTTTCAAAAGGAGGTGCACTTTGAGCACCTCCTGCTACCCTCCCCTTGCCCCTCGGGGGCTCAAAATTTTTTGTGAAGTCTCCCACTCAAAATAAACCACCTCACCAAATTTGGTCAAAATCCAAGATATGTTTTTTTTTTCGATCCACCCTAATGTACTAGTCCCAATGTACAACGTGATATTTTTTTCAAAATTTTTTAGGTAGTGGAACATCTTGAAAAATGCGATAACCCATTTTTTTCACAACGTTCTCACTCATAAAAATGGTAAATTTTGGCCGAAAAAAATTTTCTCGTTAGTATATCCCAAAATACGTATTTATACACTATACTTGACCAATTTTCACTTCATTTCATATCTTTTTCGTGATTTTTGTAATTTCAAGTTCAAATAAGCACAGTACGGGACTCAAAATTTATTATCTTTCTTTCTTTGCATACGAAATTGCCATACGAAGAAGTTTGCAACATATTCGTGTTCAGCAGCTCAAACTACTTCAATAAACTCCATTTGTACGATCAAAATACTCAAATTTTGAAAATTTGGGTCGACGAATTTTCTTTCAGCAATACGCCAAAACTCAAGGTTGTCCACATTCAGATACCATAGAGAATTTTTCTATCAATTTTTTCCTTCGTGGATAGGTTTTACACCAAAATATTTTTAGCCTGAGCGATGAAAAAGAACCTGTGTCTCTCGCTCCTTTCTGAATTTTTAAATTAATAATTGCACAATTCACAAAATAATTTTGTTTGTTAGGGGAGGACTGGGGTCATGGAAATGACAAAAATTTATTACTGGAATGTGAAGAATCGAATGATACCACAGCTATTCTTTTGGTCACAAAGGGAGAGGGGAGGCACAATACCAGCGCAGTAGAGGAAATGCTCAAAACGCAAAAATGACGTATTATTTTTTATACTAATGGAGTTTTAAAAATTCAATTTTGAATTTTTGAATTGGGAGTATCATGTTGAAAACACTTTCATGGGTAGGTATTACAAAGAAAAATTGTCTGCCCCGTGGTGGCGGGGGAGGGGGTGCATATACCTTCCCTCTCCAAATGTAATGAAAACTACTCTGAACAAAGTACCCATACCCGGTAAATGCCAACTGTAAAATCTTAAACACCTTAACATTGATCATTAATCAACTAATCAAGTAACCTGGCCGTTCTTTTCCTGTGCTTTTAGTTGACCCATTCTTCCTCTGAGCTCTTCATTTGAAACAGGTTACTTGATTAGTTGATATGGAGTGAAAATTAGTCAAGTGGTGTATAAATTCGTATTTTGGGATATAATAACGAGAAAAATTTTTTCGGCCAAAAATTACCATTTTTATGAGTGAGAAACGTTGTGAAAAAAATGGTTTTTCGCATTTTTCAAGATGTTTCACCACCTAAAAAATTTTGAAAAAAAATATCACATTGTACATTGGAACTAGGTACATAATATTTTTTTTTTTAGAATTGCTCCTCTGAAACGTCATACAGAAAACTCAATTTGAAGTTTTCAAACGCGGTTTTTGGCAAGAAAAAATTATCAAAAAATTGTTTTCAAACCATCCACTAATACCCCTCAGTATAGTGTACAACTTACGAAAATTTGAAAAAATTTAGTTGAAAACTCGTAGAAATAAACATTTTTAATGGAAAGGCTGAAAAAAGTAACAGTCTGCCCCATAACTATGGCTAGGAGAGAGGTGGGGGGGGGGGGGGGAATTTCACGACGTGGTTTTCAGACCCTAAGAACTAAATTCCATCGGTTAGTTTCGAATTTCAGCTCGGAGGCAGATTTGTCTATCTTAACCACCAGTACCCTTTAAACCGAATAAATTATTTAGGCACGCGAGTTACTTGGTACTTACGTATAAATAAAGTGAATTGACTGCAGAAATATTGCATCCCATTGCTATCGAAAAATTTCACAGTAAAAAACCAATTTGAATTTTACTTTTTCACGTACGTTTTTCACATCACGAATTCCGAACTGAATCATTGAAAGCGAACTGGGTATTTGACTAATTCAGCGAGTTAATTGTAGAAAATAATAACATGAAAGCAGGTAAATGCAACTCGTGTTTAATCTCATCTACCTACAAATTTTTACAGGGTTGCCGTATGTTACACTCTGTTTTATGATATTCGTGTAGAAGGTAAAACGTATCATTAGCGAAATAGGTTTTGCATTATTTAATTCTAGTTTCATTAAACAAGATTATGTTAATGATTCGCTGCTGCGATCCTCACCTTGACTTCTCTCGGTTGATGTTCACAATTTCTGCTTCAGTTTCATTTGTTGTTAGTTGAGGGGGAAGGGTGATTATATTCGTTTCCTACTTACGTCGCGTCGTCGTATTTACCTGTGTATTTCATTGCGAAGTATTTTTTTAAAATTCGTTTGCTTGCCCCTTCAATATTCAAATCCTACAACTCTACTCACAGGTATGTAAAATAATGTGAAAATTCGTTACACTGTGAAGTTACAGATGGTTATACAATTTAAAACTGATTTTTAGTGGGCACCTGTTTAAATCATGGTGTTCACTTTCTGGAAATATAAGAACATGGTAATTATTTAGATTAACTCACCTGGAAAGCTTATCTTTGGTCATTTTATCGTAAATTTTTCAAAAAGACCCTGGCTGGGTAGGATGAGTGAATCGGTGTACAGCACCTCTCCCCCTCCCCCCAAGAAATCGATCTAGTACAATAAAAAAGTACCGCTTTCTTCTCAAAAATAGCATCCTCAACCCTACCTAGAAAGGCGTGATCTTGAAAAATGTTATTTTTATGGTTAAATAACATTAAAACAGAGTTGAGCTCTTTTTTCTGAGTATCACAAAAAACGGAATGGGGGTGAAAAGTGAGCACCATTGGATTTTACCGACTTAGGTACTAAATTGTTCATCGAAGTTGAAGGGAACATCGGAACGAACTTTTTTCTTTTGTTTCCGATTAAACTCAGAATCTGTAAACTTTCAGAAGGGGACACCTATGATAAAAATTGTAGAGGAAAGATTGCAATTTTGAGATTTTCAAACTGATTTAAAATTCATTCAGCTGTTTACGAGATATCTAACTTTGAAGTTTGAGAAATTTGAGTAAATAGGTGAAAATTTGAGAAATTCGAATAAAAGAAGTAAAAATTGCAGAACGCTTTAAAATCTGATTTCTTGAAAATTTCTGAACCAATTGAGCTGAAATTTTCAGAGATGACAGAGGAAGGTTAGGAGATGCTACGGTAAAAATTTCAGCTCAATCGGTTGAGGTATGTCATCCCCCGGAGAGCTGAAAATTTATGAACAGCTTTTTTTGAATTTATTATCTGAACTTTGAGCGTGAATAACTTGAAAACTAAGCTACTTCAAAAAAATCTAATGACACATTAACGAAAACAAATTTAATTCCCTACAATTTCCTGTACTGACTTATTTGGGGTCGCCTCCTTTTCTCAAAAAACGGTCCCCAAAAATCGTAATGGGGGTTTATAACTCAAATTTTGCATTTTGGCATTCAAAATTCGGTAAAACGACGTAATCTGACATATTTTGGGTCGCTGATTCCAAATTTGGTCTTTGTTTTTCGATTTGAATCTCCTAGATGTCCCAAGGATGCCTGAAGAAATGGGGGAGGGGAAGGCCAAAATTTCAATTTCGGCATACCTTGAAAATTACATACCATGTAATTTGGGTTTCTGATTTCAAATTTGGCCTTAGTTTTTGATTTACCCCCCCCCCCCCCATATTCCCCTATGTACATGGAGGAGCATGGGGGTCAAAAATTTTGAACTTGATATTGGGTCAAAATTTCAATTTTGATAAATAACCAGAAAAGTATCATTACCTATATTATGCAATCCGGGTTGCAGATTTCAAATTTGGCCTTAGTATTCCGATTTGAACCCCTCCCCTCGATGTTCCTATGAAAATGAAGGGGCATAGAGGTCCAAAATTTTAAAATTGGGCACTTACTAGCCCAAAATTTGAATTTTGAGTAATATTTTGAAAAGAAACATAAATTATGTGATTTTAAATTTGGCCTTAGTTTTTCGATTTATGCTCCTTTGGACATGAAGGGACGTAGAGGTCCAAAATTTTGGAACTGGGTATTTAGTTCATTTACTAAGCCAAAATTTGAATTTCGAGTAATAACTTGAAAAATGGAATAAGTACTATTTTATGTAATTTGGGGTGCTAATTTTAAATTTGGCCTTAGTTCTTCAATTTGAACCTCCTTAGGTGTCTCTATGGACACGAGGAGTTATCGAGTTCCAAAATTTTGAACTTTGGTACCAGTCGAAAATTTTAATTTCGAGTAATAACTTGAAATGAAGCATAAATTATGTGATTTGGGTTGGTGATTTCAAATTTGAGATTAATTTTTCGATTTGAAATCCTTTGGACGCATTTGGTAACATGCGAGAACATATGGCTCAAAATTTCAAACTTTCTCCCCCTTTCCATTCATACTTTTTTAAAATTATTTTATTTATTTTTTTGCTGACTTTTACTTTTATTTGAGAAAAGAATTAATGTTGGTTCGTAGATTAATGAAATTATGCTGATTTATATGAGATTATGGGTGAAAAGTCGGTTACCTTATGCATGCGTAAGGTGTTTTTTTTGTTGTTAGATTTCAAGGGCAGTTGGAGAGGGTGTAAGGGTTGGTTCAAGTGGCCGAAATTCTCAGGGATTCAGAGGCGGAGGGAGGAAGGCCACTCCGAGCGATATTTTTGGAGTCGGAGGTACTTTTTTCAAGTCCTGGGGCCGGAGAGATCAGACCCCCTGCCTCCGGATCCCTGGAAATTCTTATTAGGTGTTTTTGTGGTTTAGATTTAGTATTTGAATTTGTATCGTGCGGAAATTTCGATTTCTTGTCAACTTCGATTGAGATGTTTTCTTAATGAAATAATCAGCGGAATACACGCCTGCGATGTCTACATCTCGAAAGATGTTGGGTTTTCAACATTCTATTGATTTGAATCAGTCAATTTTCACTAGTTTGAAGTCAAAACTGACTGAAAATGGCTGAATGAAATCGTCTGAGTCATATTAATGCCAAATTCACCATAGAAAATTAAACTTTACTGATACCCCAAGTAAAAAAAACCCTTCCGAATCAGTTCGAAAACTACCAAAATTTCAGTAATTTTTCACTGATTCAGTAGTAGGTAAGTAATTTTTTTCATTTAACGGATTCAACAGGTGTTTTTTTCCACTGTAAATTTTGTCAGAGTCTCCCCCTCCCTCCCCCCAAAAAAACGGCGGACAGTCCACCGAGATAATATGTAGTTTTGATCACTTTGTTTCGTTCAGTCCACCGCCTCCCTCCCCCAAAAAATTCCTATTTTCATTTCTCACAAAAAATTAATTTTGGAATTTTTTTCGAAAAAATAATTTTACACTGTGAAATTGGTATTAGGGGGAATAGAGCAAAACTCTCACTGTAATTGAAAATTTTTTAGAATTTTGTTGAACAAAAATTAATTATTTCAACAGTTTTTAAAAAAAAATGGATATTGCAGTTTTTTTTCAAAAAAATTAATTTAACAAGAGGCTTTTAAATTTGGTATTTTTTTTGCATAATTAACTTCAGTAATTCTTCAAAAAATCAATTTTAGAACTTTACTTACTGAGAAAGTAATTTTAAAAATTTATTTGGTAAAATTTATATGTATAATTTTGAAAAAGTAACCTTATTTTACAAATTATCAGGTGGAAATTGATCTTTGAATTTTTTTATAAAATTTATTTTGTAAAATTGGAATTTCAAGTTCATAATATAATTTTTTTGTTGCAACGGTTAATAAATGTAGGCAAGATAAAAGAAAAACTCAGTTTATTTTAATTTCTCTTTTCACCCGTATTTTTTCTTTGAACAAACAAACAAAAATAAAAATAAAATGTGTAAGTAAGTAGTAAGTAAGTACTTACTTAAATAACTAAATAAAGAGGTTTCTGGAAAGAGTGCTGCTTCTTTTCGCAACCCTGTCGATTACTTCTTCGGTTCTTACCTGCTGCAGAACTTCTTTCTCGCTGCTCATCGTCATGATAGCATTCATTTTTGGCGCTTTTTAAAGATTTTTTTCTCTTACATTGTACAGAATCCAATTTTGAAAACGATGTTTCACACCTAACTTGTAAAAATTAGTACACTGTTTGGAAACTGAATAAAATTTTTAAAAAATCAAATCTGTAAAAAATTAGATAAAATTTTGAAAGACAACCACACTTGGGAAACGGCTATATAGAAATTTGAAAGTTGAATAGATAAATTTTAGGTTTTGGCTTGGACGTTTGAACTTAGAAATGAAGGAAAATTATTTATGTAAAAATTTTTGAACTTGGAAAAAGTTTGAATTTGGAATTGTGAAAAAAATTGTTGTATTATTGAGGATATCTTTATCAGGGATTTTTTTACATTTTGCAATAATTTCTACTTCAGCGTAAGCATCAGAACAATGCTGCTTTGATTGTGTTGTAAATTATTTTTTTGAATTGAGGTTTTTATCTTCATTGCACGTATTTGAAAAAATTTGGAAATTTAACCCTCTCTGATGAAGGTCTCTTTCAATGCAGTTCACTGATATTGTGATTACGAGTAGAATCGAAATAATTCATTGCATCTTTTTGAAGTACCAGATGTTTAAATTCATTTTATTTTACCTACTTATCCATTCGTGTCTACGAGTATATTTGGTACGTTGTAAATTATTCAAACTTTTACTCGTTGAAATGGCGCCAATTTTTTCTAGCTTTGGTGGGCATTCATTTTGGATATTACTTTTACTGAAAACTAATTGAATAAAAAATCAAAACATTTTACTTTTACTCATGTTACAAAGTAGGTCCTCGATAAATAATTTAACCAGAAAAGTGAAGCAGAATGCACTAATGATGCACTCTGAACGTACAAATGTACAAAATACAGTACAGATACAACCTACAAAACGATAGCGCTTTTAAAATATAAAAAGATAACTGAATTACACATGAATTGAATTCACAACTATAATGGTAAATAGGGAAAGGTCAAAGCAGAGTACTATCTAATTAGCTAGACAAACTAAGTACTTATATCGATAAATTTTATTTTCTGGTAATAAGTACTTACGTAAAACAGCTGATAATTATTCTTGATAATTACAAAATTTTATTCCCTGAGTAGTATACTTAATTCTGTATGAATCAATAAACTGTTTTCAGTTCTAAAGGTAAGAGAGATCGATCATAGATTATTCTGGAAAGTTATACCTATCAGTCGAGATGTTGGGAAGGTAGGTCTAGACATCAAAAATACCTAGGAAATTTTTAATCTCCAGACTCACCTCGTTGAAAAAAAAATTGAAAAATGATCAATAAAATTAATATTTACAAATTGAGCTACCTATTTATAGTGTTACCTAAACATTAAAGTTGCATTCAAGGCACACTAAAAGTGACGAAGCTTTTGGATTTGCGGTATTTAATTTCTGCGGAGATTTTGAGTCCCAACTTTTTTTCAATATTTTTTCGCCCTCAGGAGGTGAGCTCAAGTTAATTTGGAAAGAAAAAGAACAGCGAGGAAAAAAACGCAAAATAAATTGTTTAGAAAAAATTGAAAAAATATTTTTCAAACCTTTCTACAAAGATGATTTAATGTTTTTGAATCTATTTCTGGGGTATTTTGACTCATATTTCTCAAGTTTACCCTCAGATGTGAGGGTTGGATCAACTTTATAGTGTGAAGTATCGAAATATTGTATGTTTTTGACCATCTAAATCCATTTTGGGATCATTTTGTTACCACAAAACTCAAAAATTGACGCTGATAATGGGGGGGGGGGGAGACTTGAAAGTTTCAATTTTATCGATCGACGTATCGAAATCATCATTTATTAACCTCCTAAATTCATTTTGTGATTATTTTGACCTCCTTTAAATCCATTTCTGGAATTTTTTTCCTCAAGTCGAAACGATTTTGTATAGGAAATTTTTAATTTCTAATCTCATCAAGTTATCTTTATTTTTGACCAAAATTTGGAGAGAAAGGGGCGGTTTGGAAAATCGCAATCGATAATTGTTTTCCAATTGAAGAATTCATTGTAACTTGTGAGATTTATTTCGATTAAAAATTGTTCGAAAAAGGTTTTACTATCAATTTTTATAGAGTTTTAACCACGTGAAAAATTCTCCTCCATGTGATGCTATAAAAAATTACAATTTTCATCCGTCGAATATTTTTTGATCAAGAAATTGTAAAATAACGTTGAGGCAAAAGGAAAAAAAAGCTGAGGCAGTGTTTGAGTGTTGTTTCTTTTTTTTTTTTCAAAGGAAGATGGGTCGAGGTAGAAATTGATTCGAGTGACTGAAATTGTTATTAGATCTTCTAGGGTCATTCCACGTCAGTTCGTACGCAAAGTGGTAGGGTGGTTCGGCGATTTTTTTCATTTTTTTTATGTGGGTAATCCTCGATGAGAGATGACGAATGCCGCAAACCGCAGCTCTCAAAGTCTTTTTGGAGGGCTGCCACGAGCATTTAAAGTTTTAAGGTAAAGTTGGATATGGTAAAATTGGGACGTGGATAACTCGAAAACCATGACGGGTTGAAAGTTGAAACTTTTTCCAATGTGTAGGGCCTTTTTTTGACGATTTTTTGAAAATCAGTGTTGCCACTTTTTTTAACACGAAAAATTAGCTGTAAAAGTTGAAAAATGACATTTCCCTATGATGTCAATCGCCAAAAATTCTGAAAAAAATCTGTAAAGTACCTACAACTTTACATGCTGATTAATATATTAAGAAATTGAGTTGACGTTATTTCGAATTTTCGAGAAAAAAAATTCCAAAGATTGGAAGAAAATACAATTTTCTTTTTCAAAGGTCAAAATTGTGTAAATTGATTTTTTTTCTTTGTTAATTTTACACCATATTCAAAGAAAAAGACGGTAAAAGCATTTCAACTCCATTCAACGCCCGTTAATATGTGTGAAAATGCAGAGTTATTGAATGTTCACTTCAAAAATTGAAAAAAAACAACATTTTGGTATCAGAATTTCTCATTTGGTTACCCCTGGATCACACCAGCACCGCCTGATACCAAAATGGTTTTTTTCCAACCTTTGAAGTTAACATTTAATAACTCTGCATTTTCACATATATTAACGGGTGTTGAATGGAGTTAAAATGCTTTTATTACTGACTTTTTCTTTGAATATGTTGTAAAATTAACAAAAAAAAAATCAATTTACACAATTTTGACCTTTGAAAAAGAAAATTGTATTTTCTTCCAATCTTTGGAATTATTTTTCTCGAAAATTCGAAATAAGGTCAACTCAATTTCTTGATATATTAATCAGCATGTAAAGTTGTAGGTACTTTACAGATTTTTTTCAGAATTTTTGGTGATTGACATCATAGGGAAATGTCATTTTTCAACTTTTGTTGAACGAACGAATACCTTTAGTGGACTGTACAACTTTATTTACAGAGAAACATTACAATACTAAAAGCATAGGACACAATTACCTCTCGTAGAGAGTAAATCAAGATAAGGAAACTAAGATAACCATACATTCGACACCAAAACGTAGGTAAAAACGATCTAAAATTAACCTGCATTACTTCTTATCACAATTCACTTTCGTACATAGAAAAATAGCTCAAAATAGGCAATTGATACCTTAACAGAACTCCCCCCGAATGAGGCGAAGTCTCATTCCAGAAGAGAAACCAAAGAAACCAAAAAATTATCTTTACAAGGAAAAAAACGAAATTAAAATTAAAATAAAACATCATTTAGACTTTACAAAAAATCATCAAAAAAACAAAACGATAGCAAAAACATCAACAAATGTTCAAAATTTCAAATAAATTTTCACATAAAAATTGCAAAATCAAATTTGCACCTTTCTAATACCAAAATCTATACATTACAGAAATAATCATTAACTTTCAAAAAATACAACAACCATTTCTTCACATAAAACCAAACTTCAAAATAAGCTCATAAAATCAATCAAAAAACCATAAATATAAAACATACCTTTTTACAAATTCGATCCAAAACAGAAATAAAAAAATCGAATCTTAATTCATTACAAAAACCAACAAAAACCAATCATAGATCAAATTTCTATCTTATTAATCAAGTAGGACTTTACAAGTCAAATACCTAGTCATAAATTATCCTACATCAAATACAAACTTCGAAACAAACAAATGTAATAAAACTTGGCAATCTAAAAATACATCTAGAGCAAATAAATCACTCTTTTCTGGATCCTTCTTAAAAAATAAAATATGATACTCATTTTCTAAGTGCTTTAATTGCACTGAACAAGTTACGAAAATGCAAACATACAATGGTGATAATTTATAATCCATAGGCCTAGAATTCAAACAATGAAATACAACTTTCAAAATATAACATTCCAATAAACTCAAAACTTTCAATAATTCAACTTGCATACCAAGATCAAAGTTTCCAAAACCAAACTTCAAAAACTTTGAAATATTAAAATCGACATCAAAATTCAAAACCTCATCAAATTTAATCCAAATTACAAAATTGAAACCTATCATTGACACACCACCAAGAAAATTACATTTCTTCATACCAAAATTACAGACATCAAAATCCAATTTCATACAAACTTTTAAAAACAAAACTTTCAACTCTACATCTTCAATACACTGAACAAACCATTCAGAGTTCAAAAACTCACAAAATTTTCTATCAACTTGAATTAATACCCAAACAACAATATTCTTCCTTTTTTCAAACCTACAAACTTTCGAAACCAACACAAGAACTTTCAAAAATGAAAATTCAAAACCAGTAGCTATAAACTCAACTAGCCAACGAATTACACAACTTTCAAAGCTTTCATCAAAACGACCTTCAACATCATCATACTTAACCAATAATCTACATTCAAAACTTTCGAGAGCTTTTTTGACCAACTGAAATTTCCCAAATTGATCAAACCTTTCTAAATCAGACAAATCATTCCAAAATACATTTAAAAAACCATTAGCTAATATAGGTACACTAGCATTTACGAACGAATTACTATATAAATTAGCAACAAATTTAACATTCATCATAACTTGATTAGCTACAGAAATTGTAACAAAAATCGAATCATTCAACATTATACCATCAAAATTTGACATATTATGGCATTTACCATCACTTAACAAACATTCATCACATTTACAATCATAAAAAATCAAACCTTTTTCATAAAAATATGATGATTTTTCATCATCAACCATAAATTTGGTTTTCTCTGGAACCAAATATGACGACTCAAACAATTCAGCATCTTCATTGGGTGCCCACAAATTTTTTAAACTTTTCACTTCTTCAGCATAAGGTGATGACTCAAATAAAAACGAATTTTCCATCTCATCAAGTGAACATTTTAAGGGATGCAAACTTTCCATTTCCTCTTCATTGAAAGAAGGTGGCGACTCGAATAACACATTTTCATCTTTAGGAGGGGGCATTGACCTCACCAATAATTCCATAGAACGAACTTTCCAAAAATACTTCATCCAATCAAATTTAGCTTGATCATATTCCTTTATGATGCTAGCTTCTTCCCAAAATTGAGCAAAAGGATTGGCTTTGTAGATCAACTCTATCAATTGTTGATCTACTGTCAGGAGTTCATCAAGATCCTCCCTCCAAACATCAATGAACACCAACAATTGGTTCAAAATATCAATCGAAGGTGCTTCTTCCAAATTTGAATCCAAAAACTTTCGACTTGCATCAATTGAGCGCAGAATTCTTCGTTTCTGACGCTCCGATTTCATTTTCATAGTCACAGGATCGATTTCCTGGACTTCATAAGCATTAACATCCATAAACATTACGAACAAACTTTCGACACGAACTTTAAGCACGAAAAATCATAAAAACTTTGGTCAAAAATTGACTCAAACAAACTTTACCATTTAAAAACGAGAACATCATTGAATAAATTCAATGTAACGATAACATTTGTTGATAAAATCAACTTAACGAATAAAAAACGAACTTTGACCCATAAAAAAGGTCAGTAAAACGAACCATCTGTCATTAAAAACCATCAACATGACGAAAACTGCAAACTTTTAACTTTCAAAAACGTCATAACAATTCAAAACTTGAATCTTGCCAGAATTAGGCATCCGGCCCAGCAAGGACCATGTTGAACGAACGAATACCAATAATGGACTGTACAACTTTATTTACAGAGAAACATTACAATACTAAAAGCATAGGACACAATTACCTCTCGTAGAGAGTAAATCAAGATAAGGAAACTAAGATAACCATACATTCGACACCAAAACGTAGGTAAAAACGATCTAAAATTAACCTGCATTACTTCTTATCACAATTCACTTTCGTACATAGAAAAATAGCTCAAAATAGGCAATTGATACCTTAACAACTTTTACAGCTAATTTTTCGTGTTAAAAAAGTGGCAACACTGATTTTCAAAAAATCGTCAAAAAGCTCTTCAAAGGCCCTACACATTGGAAAAAGTTTCAACTTTCAACTCATCATGGTTTTCGAGTTATCCACGTCCCAATTTTACCATATCCAACTTTACCTTAAAACTTTAAATGCTCGTGGCAGTCCTCCAAAAAGACTTTGAGAGCTGCGGTTTGTGGCATTCGCCATCTCTCATCGAGGTTTACCCACATAAAAAAAATGAAAAAAATTGCATCATATTTGACCTTTTTTTTGCATAAAGTCCTACTATGACTTACCAAACAAATATCATTCCAGTATTACAACGTTTTTTATGAATTATTCGCCTAAAGGAACTCGCTGATACCTAATTCACTCTTTGTTCCTGTTGAACTGTTCGAGTGCACAGAAGACGAAATGAATTTTACACTTGTTCCGGTACCAGCGCTGATATTCGGCTGAGTACTCTTTTTTGTACACCCACACTTGAACAAAATACGATCAATCCAAATTTTCTTGAAACCAAACGCGAAAAACACCAACGTGCCTTGAAAATCGATAAATAATGCAGAAATCATACTCACATTAGTAATGACATTTGAAGATTCATCGTAGTATATAGCGCAAAATATATTCACCATCCACTGAGTGCCCATAATATATCCCATTTTCATCAAAATAATTAAATGATTTCTATTCGCAGTTGACCGAATACGAGTTGGACCAGATTTAGTGATATAAATCAATACGACGGCTTGTAGTACAAACAAGATAGGTATAACAATAGATAAACTTCCGTAAAAGAAATATGTAAAAATCTCTATAAAGTACCAAGCTACCGATTTCTGCAGTGGTCTGGCCGGGACTCCGAAATGGTCTGGTAACTGTGAACACTGCATTTCTTTGGTTTCCAAAATCAAAAAATATATTACATATAATGCTGCCGGAATTACGTATCCTATGAAGCAGTAAATGAAATATCTTTTAGGTTGATAGCCTACAGTTACTTTACGATTTCTGAATGTGGAATATGTCATTCGACAATATTCCAAGGACATTATTATAGTCCAAAAGAGAATGAAAGAATACGATAATAATAGCACAACGGACAAGAGTGGAAATAGCAAAAAGACGAATGTTATCGACGAGTGTGTAATTAGTAATCCTATCGTATAAGAATATATCATTTTATTGGGGAAACTCCGCAAATACTGCTCGGTACAATTTAGAAATAGATAAATAACGATCAAAATTATCGATAAAATGTTCACAAAATTTTCTGTCCAATAAAATATTCCACGCACCTTTTGGCTACTTACACACAAATACATTACATTATCGAGTCCACTTTCGATGGCGTATCCGCTTTGAATAAATTCCTGGTTCATCGTTCGGTCGAATAAAAAAATTTTGTTATTTTTGTCCAACACGAAGTCTATGCCTTCGATAATGACTCTCATTTTCGTACAAACTTTGCCAACGTTCTTTACATAGTAATCACACGCATAAAATTTCTTATTTTGAATTTTTCGAAACTGATCCGTTAGACAAGGGTTGAGAAAGTATAACAAATTTAAAGGCCAATTTTTATCCACCGAGCATTGCAACTCCGTCGAATTTTCCGATTTCGATATCAACTTTAGACCGTGTTTGAGGAGATTCCTTGTGATTTGGCGTAAGTCATCGGCAGCTGATCCGATCATTACTTCAAGGTCGTACATCGTGCACACAAAATCCAAATTGTCGAGCTGGGTCCACGCAGGCCAAAATTCCAGTTCGGTCTCGTTATTACAAGTGGCGCAGAATTCGTTCCAGTAGGTGATATTTTTAAAGCGGTTGGTAACTGGTTTGTACAGCGAGAAATTGGTTTCCGATTTGTTCGAATTGATGAAATATTGACATTTTTTAATTATATCGATGTCTCTATAGTCTTTGGCACATTTGTTCACAGCAGTAATCGGTTTGATATAAATTTGGATGTTGTTGAGGTGTGTTTGAGATGTTTTTATGTTACAACTTAGCTCAAGGGAGTTAATTCCTGTTTTACAACTTGTCAGCCATATCATAACGATCAGTTTGGTACATTTTGAAAGTGAAATCCTTGACATTTTTGATAAATTTATTTCATTTTCCAATCCTCATTTCGTTATGACCAACCTAATAAATGTTCAATTTTCATGAAACATTTATAAAAAATGATGAACCGAATAAATTACTTACAGTGACGTACCGAAGGCATTTTCCAGGGGGGGATGAGGTGAAAATCCCAACTCAAATTCTCAAAATTCCCAACTACATATAGCCGATATCAGAATTCTGGAGGGAGGGGGAGGGGAGTAAGATACAAATTTGCGAACCAATCCAACTTTTTTCAAACTTTTCCGGCTGATTTCTTAAAATTTACATGTAGGTACTGATTTTTTTCCAAGTCGCGACGTTTTTTGATTTTTTTACTCGTTTTCATCATTTTTGCGAACTTCTGAAGTTTTTACAACCCATTACTATAAGACCCGTTTTGAGATAAGAAATCTGAATAAATTTTTCATTGGTCAGGTACTCCAAATTATTATTTTTTAAACCTAGAAGCAATGTCATTGTAGTTGAAAAAACATACGAAATAGTTTATTTGCCTTGAGCGAAGAAAGGGTGGAGTTTCGAAGAAAAATTATAATTTTACATCAATAAAATGTTGTAATTTCAATGTAAAGAATAGGGAGATGGATTTGGACCGAGCGAAGCGAGGGAGAAAATTTTAGAAAACCTCAAATTGAATTGCAATAAAATAATGTTTTGGAAAAATAAACTTTAATGAAAAATCGACCGTTTCTACTTTGAAATGATTAAGAAGGAATATATCATGGCCGAGCGTAGCGAGGCCGAAGCTTTTGAAAAATTGGATTTTCAAATATCAAAAATAAGTTTTAAGGAGAATAAGAACAATGAAATTAATTGGAATAATTTTGAAGAAAAGTGCGAAAAAATCTCTTTTAAATTACAAGTACAACTATAAAATTTTTTGGTTGACGAGTGAAAATTTTTAAATTGCAAGGTAATTAATAATTTTTTTCCAAAAAAACATTTATTATAGCGGTTTAATAATTCTTCGCTGGGAAAATGATCAATTTTCAGTTGGAAAAGGTTGAGAAAATGACTAATTTTCCCAACTAAAAAGTGAAAATTTTGTTGATTTCCGACTGTTAAAATAGGTAACCATTTTATTTATTCATTTTTCATTAAAAAATTAAATACTAATCGTCCCAACAGACATTTTTACTCATCACTTGGGAGAACGACCAATTTTGAGTGGAAAAATAACCAATTTTGAATTGGGAAAATTAGCAATTTTGAGTTGGGAAATTTTTCCATTTTCGAGTTGGGAAAATTACCAATTTTGAGTTGGAACAAGTGAAAATTTTGTTGATTTCCAACTTTTGAAATAACTATTTTATTTATTATTTTTCATCAAAAAAATTAATCCCAACTGTCCAATTTTCCCAACTGATGTGTTGAAATGTTCAATTTTCCCAACTCACAAGTAAAGAATTTCCTCAGCGGGGAAGCTCCCCCCTCCCCCCCTATCGGTATGTCACTGATTACTTAGACACGCCGGGTACTTACGTATAAATAAAGTTAATTGACCGCAAAAATATTTCATCACATTGCTATAGAAAATTTCCACTATAAAATTCCAATTTGAATTTCACATACTTTGTCACATACGTGTTTTTTCTTACCCGCTGATTTTCACATCGCGAATTCGAACCTGAATCATTGCCAACGCACTGCGTATTTGACTAATTTAACGTGATAAATTTAGAGACTAGTAATAACACGAAAAGAGGTGAATGCAACTTATGTTTGTAGATAGCAGTAGATGTCGAAATTGAACTGAACGAACTTCAGGGGCGCCCACCGACGTGTGGCGGTGTGGCGGCCGCCACACCTCTCCCAATTTTTACTTTGGAATACGTAAAAATATGAACAAAATTTCCATTCAAAATAATATATGCCTAAGTACATATGTATAGCAGAGACGGATCTAATAATAAGCAGAATATGCAGTCGAATTGAGAAGACACCGAATATGTTCTCTCTCACAACCAAAAATTCCATTTTCTTTCTGAAAATCATTAATTTTTCAAATCTTAGCCCTCACATTGCTCGGTTGAATAAAGTTTACAAAATATATATCATGGATAGGAGTTGAGGATTTCGCATCTTTTTCAATGCTAAAATATTGATAAAAAAAATGAAAAAATTTCAACTTTTAGATGCATTTTTCTTGAAAAATTTTCGCCCTCGCTTCGCTCGGGCTCAGTAAATTTACGCAATTCATCTTCAAGATTATGGTATGAACCTTCTTCCCTTGCAGTCCAGACAATTGAATATTTTTAAGTGAAAAAAATTTATATGTACTTTTTATTTATCATGGCACTTGGTGGATAATCTCAAATCGAATTTTCAAAATTTTTTAAATTTTTTTGAAAGGAGAGGAGCGCAATAAAGAAATCGTGTTTATTGGAAATGAAAACAATAACACGAAAAAAAACACGAATTATGAATTAAAAAATGTTAATTTCTGGATTCTTTTTTCTTCAAAAATTTTCGCTCTCGCTTCGCTCGGGCTCGATAAATTTACACAATTTATTTTCTAATCTAGGGTTTTCGTGGCAGTATTCAAAAGAATTTTCAAAAATTTGTCGATTTTTAAACATTTTATTTTTTAAAAAACTAGGATTCGGCAAATTTATTTTTTTTAAATAATATTGGCCGGCAAATTCTCAATTTTTATCCCCCCGCAGGATTTTTGCCCAAATTTGGTCCCTGGTAGGTACTTTATCGTTTCTAGTTTTTCTCAAAATTGATTTTCAAATATATTTTAATTTGATTTTTTTTATTTTGTTCAGTGAAATCATCGTTAAAAATCAAAATATTGCAAATATTCAACTCCCGCAAAAAATCAAGGATTTTGATACCCATATTGCATCATATCAAACTGTTGTTTTTTGAATAAAAATTGAAATTGAAATTCCTGATTACAAATTTATAAAAAGCCAGACCCGGTTGAAAAAAACAAGTCCATAAAAATTGAGGGGGGGGCTTTGACGAAAATTTGGGGCCCTTAATAAGTGTTGCCACACCACTTTTCAAACTCCTGGGCGCGCCTGACGAACTTCACCTTTTAATCTCATCTTCCTATTAATGTTTACAAGTTTGTGATACGTTGCTCTTTCCGTTTTTCGATATTCGAGTAATATTAACACGAATTTTGATTAAAAGTGCTATTAGCGAAATGGGTTTTTAACGCTCGCCGAGGGACCGAGAAAAAATAGCGTTTTCTGGGGAATCGTGTTGAAAGCGAATTCTCTTTATTACGTTTTTTAAGCGTTGCACGGATATTCATTGGAAAATTTACCAAAGCGAAAGAGTTTATTTGCAATTTTATTGCCATTTTCTGTCATTTCATTGAAGTGAGAATTTTTTATGAATTTTAAGATTTTTTTTAGTACATTTTGATTGTTGAAATTTGCTTTGAAATCATTTTAAAAAAATTTCTATCCGTGATGACTCGAGTTTTCTGTCATATTTACGAAATGTGAGACATTGGCAGGGTAAAATTAGACGATTTTCGACAAATTTTGTACAAAATACGAATTGTTGAGAGTGTTATATCCAAATTTTGGAGCGTTATTTTGAGATCAACTTTACCTTGGGTAAACGGTGCTAGTTTAGTGACCGGAAAAAATCCGCGTATTCAGCGAAAAATTTTCAAGCAAAAAACTAGGTTTTTGATTCGAAATTTTGTTTGAAAATGGTGACCTTTTTTGCGAAATTTCCGTTTTATTTGAAGAAAAATTGACAAAAATTAGCAAAAATTGATATTTGGTGGTAAAGTGAAATCAGTTTTCAGATGACAAATTTAAAATATTTCCCTCGGGAAAACGAATTCTTCATCTTTTTTAATCAAATTTCATCTTTTCTTTGCATCTATTTTCGTCGCTTCGACCATGGTCGGCGTTACTGGAGGTGCTGGCGTGTTCGAGCACCTATAGGGATTTTTCAACAGAAAATGTTGAAAAATCGCAAAATCTGCAAAAATTTTGAAACTCAACCAAAACAGTACCAAATTTTCTAAAAAAATAAAATTAAAAATTTCCCATCGTTTTACTTGAAGTCTCGAAATTTACTTTTTTTTTCATGAAAAATCAGCGAAAAAAGTGAATTTTGAAATTTTAATCAAAACTTTTGCGAAAAGGGTGTTTATTGGGGTATTTTGACCTGCTGAAGACGAATATGGAATTGGTTTCCTTATTTGGTAATTTCTTTCTGCATAAAACGCTCAAAATTTGAAAAATCTGCTAAAATAACAACATTTCTGTGCAGTTTTTCGCGATTTTCGGCCCTTAGTTCAAAGAAATCGCCAAAACTAAATACACAGTGATATTCTACATAAAAAAACTTATTTTTAGAAATTTTTCCAGGGTGTTCGCTCTTCGCTTATATGGTATTTTTTACAATTGAAAACTTCAAATAACCGAAAAAACGTGAAGGAGTGCACCAAAATTGTTGAAAAAATTATCGTAAATACATCTCTACGAGATGTAACTTTGTGCCAAAGAACAAAAAATTTCCTTCACTTCCGTTGAAATTAAAAATTATTCTTGAAAATGATGCAATAAAATTGCCATAGCTCCGAAAGAGAGGGGAGTAGGGGTCCAAAATTTTGTGAAAAATTATTTCTGGTCAATATACACGACTTGAGGTGTTTAGGAGCCTAAAAGCGCCGGGGACCAAATCCACCCCCTTATCCGGCCATACCCTTTTAAGGGAAATTTGGTCGGGGAAATGGGCAGGTCCCGATTGTACAAAAAAAGGCTTCCGCGCGCTATTCTTGTTAAAATTGATTTTATGATTCATTCTTATTTTATGGGCACTAACATAAAGAAATTAAGCTCCTATTCCCTTTTTCACCCTCCCACTTTCCCCAGGGTCCCGCCCCTCCCGATATTTCAAAGGCGTACCTACATATATCGCTCAATCTATGAATTCTACAGGAAAACTGTTCAAACAAAAGTTGTTCGTCACATCCTCAACACATTTTTTTTTTATCTCTCATTAAAATTCATTTTGGAGCAACTCTTGCCTCTTCCAAATTTGTAAATGAAACTTGTTTTGAAAAAACTTCAAAATCACGTTTTCTTCATTTCCAACGAAAAGTTTTGGAGATAAGTACGGAAAAATTTATAACTACCAAATGTATTCAGAATTGAATTTCCTTTCCAATAAGCTATATGACGATCATTTTCTCCAACTTTTCCCGAAAAAGTGAACTTCTACCCTCTCCCCCTTATCTCAAAAGTTGGATCCACGAAAAAAATTCGAACGATTTTGTTCTTCGATATCTAATGTACAATTTCACTTAATTTATTTTGGAGCGAATTTTTTCGTGGGTCCAGCTTTTGTGATAACAGGGAAGGTAGAGAGGTCCACCCTGTCGGGAAAAATTAGTGAAAATAATTGTGATATAGCTTATTGGATAGGAAATTCAATTCTGAATACTTTTCGTGGTTACAAATTTCGTTGAAAATGAAGAAAACGAGATTTTCAAGTTTTTTCAAAACATGCTTTATTTACACATTAGGTGGGCAAGAGGTGCCCCAAAATGGATTTTGATATGAGGTGAAAATGTACATTAGATGCCGAGAAACTATTTTTTTTTTGAAAAGTACCTATAGATTAGACGATATACGCCTTTGAAATATTGGAGAATGAACCCCGATGAAAGGGGGAGGGGAAAAGGGCATAGGAGCTCAATTTCCTTGTTTTAGTATTCAGAACAAGAATCAATCATAAAATCAATTTTAACCGAAATTGCGCTCGGATGTATGATTGAGATCCGACTATAAGGGTTGGTTCAAGTAACTAAACTTTTTATCAGATGTAGTTGTGGTTTAGATTTAGATCCCACGTTTTCGCACACACTCTCTAACAAAAATAGGGCAAAATCATCTGCTCTCTTATTTACACTTTGAGAATTTTTTTTGTATGAATTTCAACGATAACTTGCCAAAACATTTGGGTTGCTTCAAGATAATTTTTCATCTTTTTAACTTCTCTCATGAATTATTCGCACAAAGCAGCTCATTGATACCTAGATTCACTCTTTAGTTCCTGCTGAATTACTCGACTGCACTGAAGACGAAGTAAATTGTACATTCGTTCCTGTCCCAGCGCTGCTACTTTGCTGGGTACTCATTCCTTCATAACCAATCTTATACAAAATATCCTTTAGCCACCTTTTCTTGAATCCAAACACGAAAAACACAAACACGCCTTGAAAATCGATAACTACTGCAGAAATATACGTCACATGAGTAAGGATTTTTGAAGGTTCATCCATCAAATTATTGTACACCTCGCTCAATATATTCACCATCCACTGAGTTCCCATAATACATGCCATTTTCATCAAAACAATCGTATGATTTCTTTTCGCAGTCGACCGAATATGAGTCGGACCACATTTAGTGATATAAATCAAAACGCCGGATAGTATCACAAACAAGATTGGTAGAACGATAGACAAACTCGCGTTAAAGATATAAACTGAAATTTTTATAAAGTACCAAGCTACCGATTTTTCAAGTGGTCTGGCCGGGACCCCGAAATGGTCTGGTAACTGTGAACATTGCTTTTCGTTGGTTTCCAAAATTACAAAATATGTTACAAATATTACTGTCGGAATTGCGTATCCTACGAAGCAGTAAATGAAGTATCTTTTAGGTTGAGAGTTGACGGTTACTTTACGTTTTTTAATTGTGAAATATATCAATCGACTGAATTCCAATGACATAATTATAGTCCAAAAGAAAAGAAAAGAAAACGATAAGAAATAAATAGCTTCCAAGAGCGGAAATAACACGAAGACGAAAGTCGCTAACAAGTACGTAATTAGTAATCCTATCGCATAAGAATATATTATTTTATTGGGGAAACTCTGCAAATGCTCTTCGGTAAAGTTTAGGAATAGATAAATAACGATCAAAATTATCGATAAAATGTTCACAAAATTGTCTACCCAAAAAAATATTCCACGCACCTTTTCGCTATCTTCACACAAATACATTACATTGTTGAGTCCACTTTCGATGGTATATCCGCTTTGAATAAATTTCTGGTTCATTATTTGGTTGAATAAGACAATTTTGTTATTTTTGTCCAACACAAAGTCAATGCCTTCGATAATGACGTTCATTCCTAAACAAAGTCTGCCATTTTTCTTTACATAATCACACGAATAAAGCTTCTTATTTTGACTTTCTCGAAATTTATCCGCGAGACAAGGGACGAGAAACTGTAACAAATTCAAAGGCCAATTTTCATTCACCGAGCATTGCAACTCCGTCGAATTTTCCGATTTTGATATCAACTTTAGACCGTGCTTGATGAAAGTTCGTGTTATTTGGAGTAGGTCATCGGCTGCTGATCCGATCAGTACTTCAAGGTCGTTCATCGTGCACACAAAATCTAAATTTTTGAGCCGAGACCACTCGGGCCAATATTCCAATTCGGTCTCGTAATTACAGGTAGCGCAGAATTCGTTCCAGTAGGTAGTATTTTTAAAGCGGTTGGTAACTGGTTGGTAGAGCGAGAAATTGGTTTCCGATTTGTTCGAATCGATGAAATATTCGCATTTTTTAATTATATCGACGTTTCGGTAGTCTTTGGCGCATTTGTTCACTGCTGTAATCGGTTTGACATCGGTTTGAGTTTTGTTAAGTTGTGTTTGAGATGTTGTTATGTTACAACTGAGCTCAAAGGAGTTGATTTCTGTTTTACAACTCGTCAGCCAAATCAAAATAATTATTTTGGTACATTTTGAAAGCGAAATCCTATTCATTTTTGATCGATTTATTTCATTTTGCAATCCTCATTTCGTTATGATCAACCTATTACAAGTTCAATTTTCATAAAAAATTTATAAAGATTTTTTAAACTGAATAAATTAGTTAGGCACGCGAGGTACTTAGGTACTTACCTACGTATATTTAAATTAAGTGAATTGACTGCAGAAATATTGCATCCCATTGCTGTCGAAAATTTTCACAGTAAAAAACCGATTTAAATTTCACTTTTTCACGTACGTTTTTCACATCACGAATTCGGAACTGAATCATTGAAAGCACACTGTAGGTATATTTGATTAATTCAACGCGATAATTTCAGAGATTAATATTAACACGAAAGCAGGTAAATGCAACTTTTGTTTGTAGACAGCTGTTGGTGTCGAAATTGAACTAAACGAACTTCGCGATTTAATCTCATCCAACTACCTATATACGTATTTTTGCAAGGTTGCCATATCTCACACTCTCAGTATTATGATATTCGTGTAGAAAACGTATTTTGATTAAAATCGCTATTTGCAAAATTGGTTTTGTACTATTCAATACTGGTTTTATTCAACACAATTATGTTAATGATTTTTTTTCATTATTTTCCGCTGCTGCGTTCCTAGACTTGTCTCGGTTGAACTTCTCGATTTCTGGCTCAGTTTCATTTGTTGAAATTAAAGGGAGAACGGGTGATTATTTTCGTTTCCTTCTTACGTCGTCGTATTCATCTGCTTGTCCCTTCAGTTTTCAAATTCTTCAACTCTACTCACAGGTATGTAAATTAATGTGATAATTCATTACACTGTGATGCTAGAAAGTAGAAGTTTCGTATATCAGCTAATTATTGTATGTATTTTAATGTTCCTGAATTTCCCCAAAATTGGTGGATATTTTGTTCCCCTTTTGGGAGGCATGTGTGTTCAAATTTTGGTTTTTCGATCATAACTTTTGAAATGAATCACGGACGAAAAAAAAGTTGAGACGAAAATTATAGAGCCTTGAAAAAAAAAACATTTGATATTTACAATTTTTTCCTAGGATATGTAGGTTGTGGAGAGGGGGCTTGGAACTTCGGAAAAAAGTCGATTTTGAAAATTCCCCACTTGTACAAATAATCGTCAAAAATCGGGTTATCGACTTTTAGGAGTGGCTCTTTTGAATAGTAAGTACATCCTATTTCACTGAGAAAAATGGAGAATGAAAAATGAATAGAAAGTGTTGCAAAAAATTATAAATTTTATTCAAAAAAAAAATTTTATCCAAAAAAATAAATTTTATCAAAAAAAATAAAGTTTATCCAAAAAAAATAATAACGGGCACCATTCGCAAAATTAGCAATTTTTATCAAAAAAAATAATAAAATTTATCACGAAATTTGGTAAAGTTTATTGCATAGAAAATAAAATTTGTCAATTTTGCGATATATATTATTATTTTGCGATAAATATTATTATTTTTTGAATAAATTTTACTAGTTTTGTGAATGGTGCCTTTTTATTATTACGTTTAATAAAATTTATTTTTTATTTTTTTGAGTGTTTGTGCTATAAAAATGTATGACCGACCCGTCATTCATCTTGGGGGGGGGGGGGTCCATCGGCAAGGTATCCTGCATCCTAATTCAGGTTGGTTCAATTTTGAAATGAATTCAGTGGTATTTTTCGTGTTCCTGGGTGTTTCCTTTTCTGATTCTGCCCAAAATTTTCCCCACATTCCAAATTTAGTTTCCATAATTTTTTTCAACTTTGATTTTCTAAAAATTTTTCAGATTTCCTGAGTTTTATTTTTTTCCTAGTTCGAGGATATTCTCAATGTTTTAATAACACTGGTCGACATGGAAAATGCCGTTTGAGGTTTGATGGGTAATTTTCATAGTATTTTTCGCGCTGATCACGAGAAAAATAGCGAGAAAATTTCATCACTCAAGGATTTTTCACAATTTGAATTTTTCGTTTAACGGATTTTCTTAATTTTTTTGATAACTTTTGACATTTCAAGTCGATTTTATGAGAAAAGGAAGTTTTCTGCGAACAAAATGAATAACACATGAATTTTAGAGCGTCAAATTTCCTATCTGTAGAGTCCTTAGATTTCTATATATTTTAGTTCAAAGTTCAACTTTTTTTTTTAAATTGAAAATATCTCAAAAACTGAGCCTCTTGAGAAAAAATTAATTGGACTATACAGGTAGGAAATTTGTCGCTCTACAATTCAATTTTTTTCGTAGGACCCTTCCTTTTCCCAGAAAATCGACTTTAGGGGCAAAAATTACATCAAAAATTGTAAAACAAATTTTCAACGAAAAATCTTCCAATTATGAAAAATCCTAATGTCCTGGAATTTTTTCATTATTTTTCTCGTGATCTACGTGAAAAATAATATAATAATTATCCATTAAATTTCAAACAGCATTTTCTTTTTCTGTTTTTAGTCTAAAACGTTGCGCTGATTTTAAAATTTCTCCATCCCTCATGTTTCGCTGGTAGGTGATTCTAATCTATTTTTTAGTGGCGAGTTCAAATATGATTACAGTTTTTCTGGATTTCGCTAGGATTATTTATAATTGAAAGATTTTTGGTTGAAAATTTGTTTTTCATTTTTCTATGCAACTTTTGACCCTTTAAGATAATTTTTCAGCTTTTCAACGTCTCTCATAAATTATTCGCCCAAAAGAGGTAATTGATACATGGAATTCACTCTTTGATTCCTGCTGAATCACTCGTCTGCACAGAAGACGAAGTAAATTGTACAGCCGTTGCTGTCCCAGCGCTGCTACTCTGCTGAGTACTCAATCCTTCATAACCAAACTTAAACAAAATATCCTTTAGCCATCTTTTCTTGAATCCAAAAACGAAAAACACAAACACGCCTTGAAAATCGATAAATACTGCAGTAATATACGTCACATGAGTAAGGATTTTTGAAGGTTCATCATACAAATTATTGTACACCTCGCTCAATATATTCACCATCCACTGAGTTCCCATAATACATGCCATTTTCATTAAAACAATCGTATGATTTCTTTTCGCAGTCGACCGAATATGAGTCGGACCACATTTAGTGATATAAATCAAAACTCCGGCTAGTATCAAAAACAAGATTGGCAGAACGATAGATAAACTCGCGTTAAAAATATAACCTGAGGTTACTACGAAGTACCAAGCAACCGATTTTTCAAGTGGTCTGGCCGGGACTCCGAAATGGTCTGGTAACTGTGAACATTGCTTTTCGTTGGTTTCCAAAATTACAAAATATGTTACAAATATTACTGTCGGAATTACGTATCCTACAAAGCAGTAAATGAGGTATCTTTTAGGT
Organism: Pseudococcus viburni; assembly: GCA_033439095.1. Lineage (NCBI taxonomy): Eukaryota > Metazoa > Arthropoda > Insecta > Hemiptera > Pseudococcidae > Pseudococcus > Pseudococcus viburni. Next base: position 620,167 of record JAVBJF010000042.1, on the reverse strand, counting down.
TGAGAGTTGACGGTTACTTTACGTTTTTTAATTGTGAAATATATCAATCGACTGAATTCCAATGACATAATTATAGTCCAAAAGAAAAGAAAAGAATACGATAAGAAATAAATAGCTTCCAAGAGTGGAAATAACAAAAAGACGAAAGTCGTTAACAAGTACGTAATTAGTAATCCTATCGCATAAGAATATATTATTTTATTGGGAAAACTCCGCAAATACTGCTCGGTAAAGTTTATAAATAGATAAATGACGATCAAAATTATCGATAAGATATTCACAAAACTGTCTATCCAAAAAAATACTCCACGCACCTTTTCGCTATCTGCACACAAATACATCACATTGTCGAGTCCACTTTCGATGGTGTATCCCCTTTGAATAAATTTCTGGTTCATCGTTTGGTCGAAAAAAACAATTTCATTATTTTTGTCCAACACGAAGTCTATGCCTTCGATAATGACTCTCATTTCCTCACAAACTTTGCCATCGTTCTTTACATAGTAATCACACGAATAAAATTTCTTATTTTGACTTTTTCGAAACTGATCCGTAAAACAAGGGTTGAGAAAGTGTAATAAATTTAAAGGCCAATTTTTATCCACCGAGCATTGCAACTCCGTCGAATTTTCCGATTTCGATATCAACTTGAGACCATGTCTTATGAAATTCCGTGTTATTCGGCGTAGGTCATCGGCAGCTGATCCGATCAGTACTTCAAGGTCGTTCATCGTGCACACAAAATCTAAATTTTTGAGCCGAGTCCACGCAGGCCAATATTCCAATTCGGTCTCGTAATTACAAGTGGCGCAGAATTCGTTCCAGTAGGTGATATTTTTAAAGCGATTGGTAACTGGTTTGTAGAGCGAGACATTGGTTTCCGATTTGTTCGAATCGATGAAATATTCGCATTTTTTGATTACTTCGACGTCTCTATAGTCTTTGGCACATTTGCTGACTGCTATAATCGGTTTGACATCGGGTTGTGTTTTGTTGAGATATGTTTGAGATGTTGTTATGTTACAACTGAGCTCGAAGGAGTCGATTTCTGTTTTACAACTCGTCAGCCAAATCAAAATAATTAGTTTGGTACATTTTGAAAACGAAATTCTATTCATTTTTGATAAATTTATTTCATTTTCCAATCCTCATTTCGTTATGACCAACCTATCACAAGTTCAATTTTCATAAAACATTTTAAACCGAATAAATACAAGACGTTCAACCCTGGAACTCGAATACCTTCGTGACGTCATGTCACTACTCTGTACTCCTACCGCTGAATCTGAATGTCGTTTTCGACTTTTTTTTTCAGAATATTCACATCATTTTTAAACAGTTATGAATTTTACAAGTGAAATTTTTTATTATTCACGCAATTACAAAAATAAAAAGGACGGAAAACTAAAAAATTTTACTTGTACTATGAAAAATCACGCGTCAACAATTTTACTTTTCACAATTATGAATTTTTTGAAGAAGTTTTCCAAATTTTTTTCTCAACTGAAATTTTTTCGGATGTTAGGTATTTTTTCACGACCTAATTTTTTCTCATAATTTTCTCAACTGAAATTTTTCTGACGTAATTTTCTCCATTTAAATTTTTTTCTGAAGAATTTTTCCATTGTTGAACTTAGATACATCTTTTTTGAAAAAAATGATTTCTGATTGGATGATCATAAAAATTTTGAGGAAAAAAGTTCGAGTTGAAAAAGTACAGAGAAAAAAATTTGGACGTGGAAAAATTCTTTAGGAAAAAATTTCAGGAGCGAAAATTGTGAGAAACTTTTTTCATTGTGTCAATCTAACAGAAATTGTTATTTTCGAAAAATATGTAAGTTCAACGATGGAAAAATTCTTCAGAAAAAAATTTCAGTGGACAAAATTACGTCAGAAAAAATTTCAGTTGAGAAAATTATGAAAAAAATTAGGTCGTGAAAAAATAAGTAGGTACCTAACATCAGAAAAAATGTTTAAAAATGACGTAAATATTCTGGACTTTGAAAAAATAGTCGAAAATGACAATCAGAGATATGAGCAGTGATGTTACGAAGGTATTCGAGTTCCAGGGTTGAAAGTCTTGTCGAATACATTACTTTGACAAGCGAGGTGCTTACCTACGTATATTTAAATTGAGTGATTGACAGAAATATTGCATCCCGTTGGTATCGAAAATTTTCACAGTAAAAAATCGATTAAAAATTTTACTTTTTCACGTACGTCTTTCACATCACGAATTCGGAACTGAATCACTGAAAGCGAACTTTATTTTTGACTAATTCAACACGATAATTTAAGAGAATAATATTAACACGAAAGCAGGTAAATGCAACTTTTGTTTGTAGACAGCAGTAGGTGTCGAAATTGAACTAAACGAACTTCACTATTTAATCTCATCCAAGTACCTATTTACGTAATTTTACAGGGTTGCCGTATCTGACACTCTCAGTTTTATGATATTCGTGTAGGAAACGTATTTTGATTAAAATCGCTATTAGCAAAATTGGTTTTGTACTATTCAATACTGGTTTTATTAAACACAATTATGTTAATAATTTTTTTTTATCATTTTGCGCTACCGCGTTCCTAGACTTGTCTCGGTTGAACTTCACATTTCTGCCTCAGTTTCATTTGTTGAGATTAAAGGGAGAACAGGTGATTATATTCGTTTCCTTTTTATGTCGCCGTGTTCATCTGCTTGTCCCTCAAATTCTTCAACTCTACTCACAGGTATATGTAAATTAATGTGACAATTCGTTACACTGTGATGCTACAGATAGTACGGGCATTTTAGGTTGTGATTATAAAAAAAAAAATTAGTAGAAAGGAGAAGTTTAGTATATCAGCTAATTAGTGTAAGGTTATGTATTTTAATGTTCCTGAATTTCCCTAAAATCGGTGGATATTTAATCCCCTTTTATGGAGGAATGGGGTTCAAATTTTGGTTTTTCGGTCATAACTTTCGAAACGACTTACGAAAAAAAAGTTGAAACAAAAATTATAGAGCCTTGAAAATAAATTTGTTATTTACAATTTTTCCTTGGAGGGCGTCGTGGGGGGAGCTTGGACCTTCGGAAAAAAGTATATTTTGAAAATTTTCCACTTGTACAAATAATCACCAAAAATCGGGTTAATCGACTTTTAGGAGCGGCTCTTTTGGATAGTAAGTACATCCTATCCTATTATGTACTAGAAAAATGTATGACCGACCCGTCATTCATCTCAATGGGGGGTGGGGGGTGGACCATCGTCAAGGTTTCTGCATCTTAATTCTGTTTGTTCAATTTTGAAATGAACTCAGTGGTATTTTTCGTGTTCTAGATGTTTCCTAAATATAGTTGACTTTCTTAAAAATTTTCTGATCCGGTCCAAAATTTTTCCCACTTTGAAAATTTATTTTACATAATTTTTTTTCAAATTTAGTTTTGTAACATTTTTTCAGATTCCATGGGTATTGATTTTTTCCTAGTTCGAGGATATTCTCAATTTTTTAATGACACTGGTCGGAATGGAAAATCCTGTTCGAGGTTTGATGGGTGATTTTCATAATATTTTTCGCGCTGATCACGAGAAAAATAGCGAGAAAATTCCATCACTCAAGGATTTTTCACAATTTGAATTCTTCGTTTAACGGATTTTCTTCTTTTTTTGATAACTTTTGACACTTCAAGTCGATTTTATGAGAAAAGGAAAGTTTCTGCGAAAAAAATGAATAAAACATAAATTGTAGAGCGTCAAATTTCCTATCTGTAGAGTCCTTAGCATTTGAGATATTTTAGTTCAAAGTTAAACTTTTTTTTAAAATTGAAAATATCTTAAAAACTGATCCTCTAAAGAAAGAAATGAGTGGACTCTACAGGTAGGAAATTTGACGCTCTACAATTTATATTCCATTCAATTTTTTTCGTTGGATCCTTTCTTTTCCCAGAAAATCGACTTTAAGGGTCAAAAATAACATCAAAAAGTGTAAAACAAATTTTCAACGAAAAATCTTCCAATTATGAAAAATCCTGACATCCTGGAATTTTTTCATTATTTTTCTCGTGATCAGCGTGAAAAATTATGTAACAATTATCCCTTAAATTTCAAACAGCATTTCCTTTTTCTTGTTTTAATTACTGTTTTTAGTCTAAAACGTTGCGCTGATTTTAAAATTTCTCCATCCCTCAAGTTTCGCTGGTAGATGATTCTAATCATAAGCGCACCCAGAAATTATTTAAGGGAGGGTCTCAGAATTCTGGAAAAATAGGGGGGGGGTGAAATTTCAATGAAAAAATTCAGTAACTTGTTATTTCCGTGGCGCTGGCGTTGTCAGGGTATTTGCATTAGGTTGATGATTCATAAACGGATTTGAGCCAAGTAAAGTTAAAAAATTACGGAATTTCAGTTATTTTTTGCTGAATTTTTAATCAAAATTATTGATTTGTTTCTGACAAACTGGGAATTGACTGAGAAATCAGTGATTTTTGAACGAAAGATCAGTGAAAAATCATCAATTTTTGAAAGAGATGGACGAAAATACTGCCCGGGCGAAGCGAGGGCGATTTTTTTTTGAAAAATCATGTATCAAGAGTAGGGTGTTTCATGTGACATTTTTTTCGAAATTTGACAGTGCCGCCCTCTCATTTTGTTCTTTTTGATAAAAAAAGACTCCCAGAAAAATTTTAGCCAGAAAAAATTATTTTGAGTAGTGGCGCAAAGAAGTTAAAAATTCGCCATATAAAATAATGTAAAAAATGGTCTAAAAATTCAACATTTCATTTTGCGTGTCAATTTTTTATGTTTAAGTTGAAAGTGAAACAAAAAACTGTTTAAAAACAAGTAACATGAAACATGTTTGCAAAAAAAATAACGCGAAATTCATTTTCATATGATTTGAAAAAAACGTACTCAAGACCGCGCAAGCGATTATCAACCTGGCGAGAGTTGGTGGGCTATTCGTGCAACACCGGACAATCATATTCGTAACTTTACCTTTCTTGCGCCACCACTTAATATTATTTTTTTGGGCTGATTTTTTGTATTCCTTGTTTTCCAAGTCTAATTAACATTTTTAGAAGGCGGCACGTCAAAAATATTGAAAAAAAAATTTCCCATATAAAAATGAAACACCCTAATCAAGAGCAAAAAAATTCACTTTTTTTTACAGTTTTCCAATAAAAAAATCTCCTGTCCAAGCATAAGGGAGGGGCTCGAGCCCCCTGAGCCACCCCCCCTTGGGTGCGCTTATGATTCTAATCTATTTTTTAGTGGCAAGTTCAAATATGATTACAGTTTTTCTGGATTTCGCTTGGATTTTTTATAATTGAAAGATTTTTTGTTGAAAATTTGTTTTTCATTTTTCTACGTATCTTTTGACCCTTAAAGTCGATAGAAATGAATAATAAAAAACCCATTGAATTTTTACACCAATTTTTCCTAATTAAAAATATAAATTGATTTTTTTTATCTCTAAACAAATTGAACAATATATTTTCGCAGAATTTTGTCTTGGAAGAGAGAGAGAGTGTATTTGTTTGTTTGTTTCCAGCGCGATGTGCGCTATGAACAAAGGCTTAAAATAATTTACAACGCTGAAAAATCGTGTTTCCATATTTAGATCTCTACCAAAATTAAAAAACCCACAGCCAAACTCGTTCATCAGGTTAAATGTATAACTTTTTTATGCATTATTTGAGCGCTCATTTTGCTCGAAGTATTAAAATTCAAGTTTTTTCATTATTTTTTCATAACCAATTGAAAAAATGCCGGCAGAGATATTAATTTTGTGAATTTAATCAAAATTATCCGGAAAATATATGAAGTTTAAAAATCACATTTTTCAAGGTCACGCCTTCATAAAGAATGGGAGGAGGGTGTTATTTTTTCCGTAATTGCAAATTGCCCAAAATTTGTTCCAGCAGGTGATATTTCTATAAATATTGTAGAGTGTTTTGAGGGACCACAATTTGGGTGTTTCAGGGGGTTTTCAACGCATGGGGAAAGCGGTGGAATGGGTGGGGAATCCTGTGAAAGATTATGAGGTAATTTTTCCCTGAAATTTATTTTTAATGAAGCTCCAAGGCAAAATTCCCTGAACTTAATTGACATACCTACCTACCTACCTACCTACCTACCTAACTCGTATTATTGAAGATATTTTTATCGACGAATTTTTCACGTATTCAATAATTTCTACGTCAATGTAAGCATCGGAACAATTCTGCTTTGATTGTGTTTTAAATTCTTTTTTTGAACTGAGGTTTTCGTCTGCATTGCTCGTATTTGAAAAAATTTGGCAATTCAACTCTCTCTGATGAAGGTCTCTTTCAATGCAGTTCACTGATATTGCGATTACGAGTGGAATCGAAATAATCCATTGAATTTTTTTAAAGTATCAGATGTTTAGATTCATTTTATTTTACCTACTTACCTATTCGTGTCTACGAGTATATTTAGTACGTTGTAGATTATTCAGACTTTTACTCGTTGAAATGGCGCCAATTTTTTCTAGCTTTGGTGGGCATTCATTTGGATATTAATTTATAACTGAAAACTAATTGAATAAAAAATCATATCAAAACATTTTGCTTTTACTCGCGTTACAAAGTAGGTTCTCGATAGATAACTTGACCAGCAAAGTGAAGCAGAATACACTAATGATGCACTCTGAACGTACAAATGTACAAAATACAGTACAGATACAACCTACAAAACGATAGCACTTTTAAAATATAAAAAGATAACTGAATTACACATGAATTGAATTCACAACTATAATGGTAAATAGGGAAAGGTCAAAGCAGAGTACTACCTAATTAGCTAGACAAACCAAGTACTTATATGATAAATTTTATTTTCTGATAATAATTACCTACGTAAAACAGCTGATAATCTTGAAAATTACGAAATTTGATTTCTTGAGTAGTTTACTCAATTCTGTATAAATTTGAGCCATATAACAAACTGTTTTCAGCTTTGAAGGTAAAAGAGATGAGTCTTGGATTATTCTGGAAAGTTGAATGGGACGAGATGTTTAGAAGGTAGGTCTAGATCTCAAAAATACCTAGAAAAATTTTAATCTCCAATCTCAACTCGTTAAATAAAATTCAAAAATGATATCAATAAAATTAATATGTATTTACAAATTGAGCTATTTTTATAGTGTGACCTTAACATTAAAGTTGCATTAAAGACACATACTAAAACAGATAGAGCTTTTGGATTCATGGAATTCAATTTCTACGGGGTTTTGATTCGGATACATTTTTTTCAATATTTTTTCGTCCTCAGGGGATGAGCTGAAGTAAATTGCGAAAGAACAAAAAAAAATCGGGGAAAAAAGCTCTAAATAAATTGTTTGGTAAAATGTGAAAAATTATTCTAAAAGGCTTTTTGAAGTTTCTGAATCCATTTCTGGGGTATTTTGACCCCAACTCGCAAGTTTACCCGCAGGAGTGAGGGTTGGATCAACTGTATGGCATGAAGTATCGAAATATTGTATGCTTTTGACCCTCTGAATCCATTTTTGGGATCGTTTCGTCTCTAGAAAACTCAGAAATTGACACGAAGGATGGGGAGGGGAGAGAAGAATTTAAAATGTTCCAACTTTATCGATCGAGGTATCGAAATCATCATTTTTTGACCTCCAGAATCCATTTTTGGGATTATGTTTACCTCCTTTAAATCCATTTCTGGACTTTTTTTTTGACCCAACTCAAAACGATTTAGTATAGGAAATTTTAAATTTTTAATTTCATCGAGTTATCTTCACTTTTGACCGAAATTGGAAGAGAAAGGGTGGTTTATTTTCCAATTGAAGCATTCATTGTAACTTGTGAGATTTATTTCGATTGAAAATTGTTCAAAAATTTGAATTTTCATCTGTCGAATCTTTTTTGATTGCGAAATTTGAAATAACGCTGAGGCGCAGGCGGTGCTATGTTTCTTTTTTTTTTGTTAAGTTTCAAGCTCCGTAACGCCATCCCCCCCCCCACTTTGAGGGAAGGAGGAAATGGGGGAGTAAAAATAGTGTCAATCGTTTGTGCTTCGTTGTGCACGAAATTTTTTCGTTTGTGCTTCTCCCCTTCATACCGTAATAAAAAATAGATCGGAGGCTGGCGTGACGCAGCCCCCCCCCTCCTTGAGCAAATGAGCTGAAAATGGTGTCAATCGTTTGTGCACACAAATTTTTCGTTTGTGCTTCCCCCTTCCTGCTCCCCAGAAGGTGAGAAGCAATTTGTCCATCTCGTACATGTATAAAACAAAGGCCTAAACGCTGGTCACATATCTACGCGGACTCATCACGTCGGCGTCGGTTTTATGTCAGAATATTTTAATTTTTTTTTGATTTGCTGATACCCCAAAAAGGTCGACCATCCCAGAAAATGATTTTTAGAATGATTTTGAACCTCCAGCTTGAGTATTTTAAAGAGAAGGCCCAAAATGTGTTTTTTTTTTTCATAAATTTTTTCTTTTTCACCAAATGCTTATAAAAATTCCGCTAGATAGCTTCTACAGGGTGTCTAACCGGTCAAGCTGTCCTGATAAGTCAAGCGTTTTTCAAAAAGGTCATGCTGGTCCTGAAAAGTGAAGCTTTTTGGTCAATTTGCTCTGGTTTACTTAAAAGGTCAAGCTTTTTCAAAAATATAGCTACGAGATTACTTTTTTTGAATTTAATGTGTTAGTTAAAATTTGAATTTTCTATAAATAGTTACAAGCATACAAATGTATCTATTTTTGGGGGGAGGGGGGGGGGGTTCTGGCGTACAGACTCATAACTACGGGGGGTTGCTCGGAAAAGTCATGCAAAAAGTCATTCCAAAAGGTCAAGCCAAGTCAAGCTTTTGGCTCAACAAATTTTATTAGACACCCTGTTCTAGAAGTTTGGAATAACTCCAAAAATTTTTTTTAAAAAATTTGGGCAATTTTTTCTCGAGTTACCCCCTTTTCAAAAATTTGAACCTCCCCTTTGTAATGAAGGGTCAAAGAAGCACTTCAATATTTTCCCTCAAAATAAGTGCTTTTGTTGAGAAATAACTAAGCACCAACAAAATTTATTGAAAATGATAAAAAAAATGAAAAGAAGACAACTGCGAATTCGAGAATTTTATTCAATCAAAAAATGTACAGAATTATATGTACTTTACCAATCACGAAAATCTCAGTTTGGCTCTGCAATTCTATCCAGAACCTAACAGGAAAAGAAACGAAAGAAATTTCCTGTTAGAATACAGATCTAAATTTCGTAAATTAAATTCCTAAGATCACTACTGTCGAAATTTTGAAACCAGACGATTTACCAAAGTGTATTGTTTTACTCACCATTTTGGTATTCACCAGACTGACTGCCACTGGAGTGAAGGAAACGAAAATAAATGATGGATGAAAATCAATGAAATTATGAATGAAATTTAAATACTTGAATTATTCTAGAGATATGATTGTTGTCAAACAGTTCGAAAATTTGTAATCAAGTGAGAATGATTTAATTAACTTAAGGATTTGTAAACATCTCAAGATATGATAGCCAGTAAATCCTATGTTGGCAAATTTTGTATTAGGCGGCCGAATGTAGGGGAAAGAATTTTCCGATTTTTAATTTTATTTAAAAGAGGAAAATTTCGAAAATATCCATTTTTGTAATTTTACAAAATGTGATAATTTTCGACAGCTATTTATCTATAACTATATGTCACAAAAATTTTGGAAGTTCCGAAATGGTGAAAGTTGTTACGTCCATTTCACCCGCCCCGCCCATTTGAGATAGGGGGGTGGGAGTGGGGTCAATCGTTTGTGCTAGGTTTGTGCTGGTTTGTGCTGGCATTAGTTTCGTTTGTGCTCATTCCCTTTCCCTGAAAATGAATATAGGTCAGGGTGGGGCGGGTGAAATGGTGCCCCGCCCATTCAAGATAGAGGGTCGGGAGTGAGGTCAATCGTTTGTGCTAGGTTTGTGCTGGTTTGTGCTGGCATTATTTTCGTTTGTGCTCCCTCCCTTTTATGGGCGGGGCAGTTGAAATGATGCCCCGCCCATTCAAGATAGAGGGGTGGGAGTGAGGTCAATCGTTTGTGCTAGGTTTGTGCTGGTTTGTGCTGATATTATTTTCGTTTGTGCTCCCTCCCTTCTGTGGGCGGGGCGTCTGAAATGCTTTCTGAAAAACCTTGAAGATAAAACTTTTAAAAAATTATAACAGTACCAATCGTTTGTGCTACTCACGGAGAGGTTTGTGCTGCTTTTACATTTTGAAAAAATTTACATTCTGACCCTTTTTTTGATTTTCACAGATGTTCTATGCCCTGGGCGGGGCGCTTGAAATGGTGCCCGCCCATTCGTGATTGAGGGACGAGTGTGGGGTCAATCGATTGTGCTAGGTTTGTGCTCGTTTGTGCTGGCATTATTTTCGTTTGTGCTCGCTTCCTCTCTCTAAAAATAAATATAGGTCAAGGGCGGGGCCCCTGAAATGGTGCTACGTCAATTCAAGATTAAGGGGTGATTGTGAGCTCAATCGATTGTGCTAGGTTTGTGCTCGTTTGTGCTGACAATATTTTTGTTTGTGCTCTCTCCCCTCTATGGGCGGGGCATCTGAAATGGTGCCCCGCCCTTTCAAAATTGGGGGACGGGTGTGGGGTCAATCGATTGTGCTAGGTTTGTGCTCGTTTGTGCTGGCATTATTTTCGTTTGTGCTCACTCCCTTTCCCTAAAAATGAATATAGGTCATGGGCGGGGCGCCTGAAATGGTGCTACGTCACCTCAAGATTAAGGGGTGAGTATGGGGTCAATCGATTGTGCTAGGTTTGTGCTCGTTTGTGCTGACATTATTTTCGTTTGTGCTCCCGGCCTTCCAAGGTGGAGCGTCAGAAATGCTTTCTGAGAACCCTCGGAAATGAATCTTGATGAAAATGGTTTGCAGTGAGTGGCGAGCATTTTTTTTTCAAAGTCCACTTGATTTTGCACTCTGCATTATTTTCAAACTGGTTTTTTCCATTTTTTAAACTTCAAAATTTTTTCAACGCAAATTTTTGAAGTCCAAAATTTTTTGCTCAGAATTTTTTAAACTTCTACATTTTTTTTCAACAAAAATTTTCAAACTCTGAATCTTTTCTGTAAATTTTTCGAACTTTAAATTTTTCCAATGTAAATTTTCAAATTCTGAATTTTTCTCCTGTAAAATCTTCCCTCTAAATTTTTTAAACTTCAACACTTCTACGTAAATCGGAATCTTCTTCAGGAATATTCTGAAAAATACAATTGAAAATTATTTTTCACAACTACATTGAAAATAATGAAATATACAATTAAAAAAAAAATAATAAATGTCTTTATTGTATGTTTCATTATTTTATTTTCGATGTTGTTGTTAAAAATAATTTTCAATCGTATTTTTCAGAATATTCCTGAAGAAGACTCCGATTTACGTTTCAGAAGTTTTGAAGTTGGAAAAATTTACAGGAAAAAAAGTTGATAGGTAGTTTGAAAATTTGCGTTGAAAAAATATAAAAGTATGAAAAATTTTGAGAAAAAAATTTCAAACTTGAAAAAGTTACGTTGAAAAAATTTTGAAGTTTGAAAAATGGAAAAAACCAGTTTGAAAATAATGCAGAGTGCAAAATCAAGTGGACTTTGAAAAAAAAATGCTCGCCACTCACTGCAAACCATTTTCATCAAGATTCATTTCCGAGGGTTCTCAGAAAGCATTTCTGACGCTCCACCTTGGAAGACCGGGAGCACAAACGAAAATAATGTCAGCACAAACGAGCACAAACCTAGCACAATCGATTGACCCCACACCCGTCCCCCAATTTTGAAAGAGCGAGGCACCATTTCAGATGCCCCGCCCAGAGGAGGGAGGGGGCACAAACGAAAATATTGTCAGCACAAACGAGCACAAACCTAGCACAATCGATTGACCCCACACTCGTCTCCCAATCTCGAATGGGCGGGGTACCATTTCAGATGGCCCGACCATAGAGGGGAGAGAGCACAAACGAAAATATTGTCAGCACAAACGAGCACAAACCTAGCACAATCGATTGAGCTCACAATCACCCCTTAATCTTGAATTGACGTAGCACCATTTCAGGCGCCCCGCCCTTGACCTATATCCATTTTTAGAGAAAGGAAGCGAGCACAAACGAAAATAATGCCAGCACAAACGAGCACAAACCTAGCACAATCGATTGACCCCACACTCGTCCCTCAATCACAAATGGGCGGGGCACCATTTCAAGCGCCCCGCCCAGGGTATAGAACATCTGTGAAAATCAAAAAAAGGGTCAGAATGTAAATTTTTTCAAAATGTAAAAGCAGCACAAACCTCTCCGTGAGTAGCACAAACGATTGGTACTGTTATAATTTTTTAAAAGTTTTATCTTCAAGGTTTTTCAGAAAGCATTTCAGACGCCCCGCCCACAGAAGGGAGGGAGCACAAACGAAAATAATATCAGCACAAACCAGCACAAACCTAGCACAAACGATTGACCTCACTCCCACCCCTCTATCTTGAATGGGCGGGGCATCATTTCAACTGCCCCGCCCATAAAAGGGAGGGAGCACAAACGAAAATAATGCCAGCACAAACCAGCACAAACCTAGCACAAACGATTGACCTCACTCCCGACCCTCTATCTTGAATGGGCGGGGCACCATTTCACCCGCCCCACCCTGACCTATATTCATTTTCAGGGAAAGGGAATGAGCACAAACGAAACTAATGCCAGCACAAACCAGCACAAACCTAGCACAAACGATTGACCCCACTCCCACCCCCCTATCACAAATGGGCGGGGCGGGTGAAATGGACGTAAAGTTGTTCCAAAAAAATCAAAATTGACTCTCCGAGTAGGTACTAAAAAACGTGGATTTATGCCCATCTCGCAAGCTAGTGCTCATAAAATTTTCTCAATTTTTTTCAACATTTTCTCAAACTCTGAACTTTTTTAAATTTTTTCCAACCTAAAATTTTTTCAACTCCTAAATTATTCAGCAGTAATTGTACTCAAAATTCGTTCAGACCAAAATTTTTCATCAATTTTTTTCCAAATCTTAAATTTTTTACCAAAATTTATTCAGATTGTAAAATTGTTTCACCATTTCTTTCCAGTTTCCATCCCCAAAAAAGGAACTCTCTGATATCTAGAATTCACTCTTCGTTCTTGTTGAACTGTTCGAGTGCACAGAAGACGAAGTAAATTGTACAGTCGTTCCTGTACTGGCGCTAATATTATGCTCAGTACTTTTTTCTTTACACCCGCACTTGAACAAAATATCATTAATCCAAATTTTCTTGAAACCAAACGTGAAAAACACCAAGACACCTTGAAAATCGATAACTACTGCAGAAATCATACTCACATTGATAAGGATATTTGAAGGTTCATCACTTAAATTACCGAACATACAGCACAATATATTCACCATCCACTGAGCCCCCATAATATATGCCATTTTCATTAAAATAATTAAATGATTTCTATTCGCAGTCGACCTAATACGAGTTGGACCACATTTAGTGATATAAATCAATACGACGGCTTGCAGTACAAATAAGAAAGGTATAACGATAGATAAACTCACGTAAAAGAAATACGTATAAATCTCAATGAAATACCAAGCTACCGATTTTTCGAGTGGCCCGGCCGGCACTCCGAAATGATTTGGTAACTGTGAACATTGCTTTTCGTTGGTTTCCAAAATTAGAAAATATATTACAAATATTACCGTTGGAATTACGTAACCTACAAAGCAGTAAATGAGGTATCTCTTAAGTTGAGCACTTACGGTTACTTTACGCCTTCTAAATGTGGAATATGTCATTCGACAATATTCCAAGGACATTATTATAGTCCAAAAAAAAATAAAAGAATACGATAACAATAAGATAACGTCCAAAAGTGGAAATAGTAAAAAGACGAATGTTATCAACAAGTGTGTAATTAGTAATCCTATCGTATACGAATATATTATTTTATTGGGGAAACTCCGCAAATACTTTTCGGTACAATTTAGAAATAGATATATAACGATGAAAATTATCGATATGATATTGGTAAAATTTTCTATCCAATAAAATACTCCACGCACCTTTTCGCTCTTCGCACACAAATACATCACATTGTCGAGTCCACTTTCGACGGTGTATCCACTTTGAATAAATTTCTGGTTCATGGTTCGGTCGAATAAAAAAATTTCGTTATTTTTGTCTAACACGAAGTCTATGCCTTCGATAATGACTCTCATTTCCACACAAACTTTGCCATCGTTCTTTACATAGTAATCACACGCATAAAATTTCTTATTTTGACTTTTTCGAAAATGATCCGTTAGACAAGGGTTAAGAAAGTGTAACAAATTTAAAGGCCAATTTTTATCCACCGAGCATTGCAACTCCGTCGAATTTTCCGATTTCGATATCAACTTTAGACCATGCCCGATGAATATTCGTGTGATTTGGCTTAAGTCATCGGCAGCTGATCCGATCATTACTTCAAGGTCGTACATCGTGCACACAAAATCTAAATTTTTGAGCCGAGTCCACGTAGGCCAATATTCCAGTTCGGTCTCGTAATTACAAGTGGCGCAGAATTCGTTCCAATAGGTGATATTTTTAAAGCGGTTGGTAACTGGTCTGTAGAGCAAGAAATTGCTTTCCGATTTGTTCGAATTGATGAAATATTCGCATTTTTTAATTATATCGATGTCTCTATAGTCTTTGGCACATTTGTTCACACCGGCAATCGGTTTGACATCAATTTGGATATTGTCGAGATGTGTTTGAGATGTTTTTATGTTACAACTTAGCTCAAGGGAGTTAATTCCTTTTTTAAAACTTGTCAGCCATATCAAAACGATCAGTTTGGTACATTTTGAAAGTGAACTCCTATTCATTTTTGATAAATTTATTCCATTTTCCAATCCTCATTTCGTTATGACCAACCTATCACAAGTTGAATTTTCATCAAACAATTATAAAAAATGATGAACCGAATTAATTACTTAAACACGCCGGGTACTTACGTATAAATAAAGTTAATTGACCGCGAAAATATTGCATCACATTGCTATCGAAAATTTTTCATAATAAAAATCCAATATGAATTTTACATACTTTGTCACATATGTGTTTTTTTCTTACCCGCTGATTTTCACATCGCGAATTCGAACCTGAATCATTGCCAACGAACCACATATTTGACTAATTCAACGTGATAATTTTAGAGAAGAAGGTAAATGCAACTTATGTTTGTAGATAGCAGTAGATGTCGAAATTGGACTGAACGATCTTCACCTTTTAATCTCATCTTCCTATTAATGTTTACAAGGTTGTGATACATTGCTCTTTCCGTTTTTCGATATTCAGGTAATACTCGTACTATCTTATTAATTCGAATTTTGTTTAAAATTGCTATTAGCGAAATGGGTTTATAACGCTCGCCAAGGGACCGGGAAAAAATAGCGTATTCTAGGGAATCGTGTTGAAAGCGAATTCTCTTTATTACGTTTTATAAGCGTTGTACGGAAATTCATTCGAAAATTTATCAAAGCGAAGGAGTTTATTTGAAATTTTATTAGCATTTTCTGTCATTTCAATGAAGTGAAATTTTTTAAATGAATTTTAAGATTTTTTTTAGTACTTTCCTACCTACCTAACTACATTTTTTGAGCATCGAAAATTGCGTTGAATTCATTTTAAAAAATGTTATTCGTGATGACGAGTGTATTTACGAAATCTGAGACATTGGTAGGGTAAAATTAGACGATTTTCGACAAATTTTATACAAAGTACAAATTTTCGAGAGTTGGTCATATCCGAATTTTGGAGCATTATTTTAAGAATAATTTGACCTTGGGTAAATGGTGTTGGTTTAGTGACCGGAAGAAAACCGCGTTATGAGCAAAATTTTTTGAACAAAAACGATCAGGTTTGATTCGAAATTTTTTTTGAAAATGGTGACCTTTTTTGAAAAATTTTTGTTTTAAGTTGAAGAAATATTGACAAAAATTAGCAAAAATTGATTGAAGAGCTAAATTGTGAAATGGAAGCTAATCATTCATTAGTATGGATGGGATTTTTATGTTTTGACTTTTTTTTTTGGTTTATTGTTGGTAAGAATATTTACAATATTTTTGCGAATACTGAAATTCTGAGTAAAATGAGCCCATGTTGTATGAGCTTTTTTTTTGCATATTTTTCGTGAAAAGCATTGCATATTTTAGGTTATTTTATCGTTTCTTGACATATTTTGAGCATATTTCACCCATTTCTCCGATTTTTACGACATATTTCGTAAACTCCTTGATAATCCACTTTTTCAAAGACAAAAAACTTGAAAAATTGACTTTTCGTTAAAATCTGCTCTCAAAAAGAAACTAAAAAGAAGTTCTTACGTCTTAAACGTACGTTGCATGTTGAGTTCGTCATATTATTGTTCTCCTTCAAAAACCCTGCATTTTAATACCCATATCCCCCCCCCCCATTTATTTGACATATTTTTGACATATTTCAGACTGCAGAAAACATATTTTATACGCATAAACACGATTTTTAGGCATAAAAATCCCATCCCTATTCATTTAGGAGCCAGTCCGGCTTTTGTGATAATCGAGAAGAGAGAGGTCCACCCTGTCGGAAAAAGTTGATGAAAACGGTTGTGATATTGATATAGCTTATTCGATAGGAAATTCAATTCTGAATACTTTTGGTGATTCCATATTTCGTCGTATTTTCAAAACTTTTCGTTGAAAATGAAGAAAACGAGATTTTCCAGTTTTTTCAAAACATGCTTTATACTCACATTTGGGAGTCAAGAGGTGCTTCAAAATGGATTTTGATAAGTGATGAAAATGTACATCTGGTGCCGAGAAACAACGTTTGTTTGAAAAGTTTTTATGTACATAGAATCTATAGAATATGACGATATACGCCTTTGAAATATTGGAGGATGGACCCTGGAGAAAGGGGGAGGAGAAAAGGGTATAGGATCTTAATTTTATTGTTAAAGTATCCAGAACAAGAATCAATCATGAAATAAATTTTAACCGGAATAGCGCTCGGATGTACGATTGAGATCCGACTACAAAGGGTTGGTTCAAGTAACTAAACTTCTTATCAGGCAGTGACGTATCGATAGGGGGGAGGGGGAGCTCCCCCGAGGAAATTTTTTACTTGTGAGTTGGTAAAATTGAACATTTCAACACATCAGTTGGGAAAATTGGACAGTTGGGATTAATTTTTTTGATGAAAAATAATAAATAAAATAGTTATTTCAAAAGTTGGAAATCAACAAAATTTTCACTTGTTCCAACTCAAAATTGGTAATTTTCCCAACTCGAAAATGGTAAATTTCCCAACTCAGAATTGGTAATTTTCCCAATTAAAAATTGGTAATTTTCACAACTCAAAATTGGTTGTTTTTCCAACTCAAAATTGGTCGTTCTCCCAAGTGATGAGTAAAAATGTCAGTTGGGACGATTAGTATTTAATTTTTTAATGAAAAATGAATAAATAAAATGGTTACCTATTTTAACAGCCGGAAATCAACAAAATTTTCACTTTTTAGTTGGGAAAATTAGTCATTTTCTCAACCTTTTCCAACTGAAAATTGATCATTTTCCCAGCGAAGAATTATTAAACCGTTGTAATGAATGCTTTTTTGGAAAAATAGTATATTACGGTACAGGGGCGTAAAGTAACCGATTAACTAGTGCGAAAGTTTAAGGAGCGAGGCGAAGCCGAGTGACTTAAATCGCACGAATTGATCGTGTTACTTACCAATCCTGTTACGTATGCTATTTTAATTTTATACGAGAGGAAAATAAATTAAAAAAATTACGATTCACAACCATTTTTGTAACAACTGATAACAACATTTAACAACAAAACATTTAGCGGCCATGAATTTGTCATTGCAGGGGGCGGAAAATAATTGTTTTCCGGTTGTTTACATTTGTTTTCCACCCGCTCACGTCCGAGAGTTAAAATCTTATTTTCCAAAACTAAAACATTGTAGGAAAGGCCTCATTTTCCGATCGTATAAAATTAAAAATTATTAATTACCTTGCAATTTAAAAATTTTCACTCGTCAACCAAAAAATTTTATAGTTGTACTTGTAATTTAAAAGAGATTTTTTCGCACTTTTCTTCAAAATTATTCCAATTAATTTCATTGTTCTTATTCTCCTTAAAACTTATTTTTGATATTTGAAAATCCAATTTTTCAAAAGCTTCGGCCTCGCTACGCTCGGCCATGATATATTTCTGCTTTAATCATTTCAAAATAGAAACAGTCGATTTTTCATTAAAGTTTATTTTTCCAAAACATTATTTTATTGCACATTCAATTTGAGGTTTTCTAAAATTTTCGCCCTCGCTTCGCTCGGGCCAAATCCATCTCCCTGTTCTTTACATTGAAATTACAAAATTTTATTGATGTAAAATTATAATTTTTCTTCGAAACTCCAACCTTTCTTCGCTCAAGGCAAATAAACTATTTCGTATGTTTTTTCAACTACAATGGCATTGCTTGTAGGTTAAAAAAAAATAATTTGGAGCATCTAACTAATGAAAAATTTATTCAGATTTCTTATCTCAAAAAGAGTCTTATAGTAATGGGTTGTAAAAACTTCAGAAGTTCGCAAAAATGATGAAAACGAGTAAAAAAATCAAAAAACCTCGCGACTTGGGGAAAAATCAGTACCTACATGTAAATTTTAAGAAATCAGCCGGAAAAGTTTGAAAAAAGTTGGATTGGTTCGCAAATTTGAATCTTACCCCCTCCCCCTCCCTTCGGAATTCTGATATCGGCTATATGTAGTTGGGAATTTTGAGAATTTGAGTTGGGATTTTCACCTCTTCCCCCCATCCCCCGTGAAAATTCCTTCGGTACGTCACTGTTATCAGGTGTATTTGTGGTTTAGATTTAGACACCTCTTCCTCGCACACACTCTCACAATTCAACTAATGAAAATGAAGGCAAAATAATCCGCTCCCGTATTTACTATTTTGAGAAATTTTTTTTGCATGAATTCCAACGAACGATGACTTGCCAAAACAT
The DNA here is from genome assembly GCA_033439095.1 of Pseudococcus viburni. NCBI lineage: Eukaryota > Metazoa > Arthropoda > Insecta > Hemiptera > Pseudococcidae > Pseudococcus > Pseudococcus viburni. Next base: position 601,138 of record JAVBJF010000042.1, on the reverse strand, counting down.
TTGAGTTGCATTAAGATAATTTTTCAGCTTTTCAACGTCCCTCATAAATTATTCGCACAAAGGAGCTAATTGATACATAGAATTCACTCTTTAGTTCCTGCTGAATCACTCGTTTGCACAGAAGACGAAGTAAATTGTACAGCCGTTCCTGTCCCAGCGCTGCTACTCTGCTGCGTACTCATTCCTTTATAACCAAACTTAAACAAAATATCCTTTAGCCACCTTTTCTTGAAACCAAACACGAAAAACACAAACACGCCTTGAAAATCGATAAATACTGCAGAAATATACGTCACATGAGTAAGGATTTTTGAAGGTTCATCATTCCAATCATTGAAGACTCTGCTCAATATATTCACCATCCACTGAGTTCCCATAATACATGCCATTTTCATCAAAACAATTGTATGATTTCTTTTCGCAGTCGACCGAATATGAGTCGGACCACATTTAGTGATATAAATCAAAACGCCGGCCAGTAGCAAAAACAAGATTGGTAGAACGATAGAAAAACTCGCATCAAAAATATGATTCGAAATTACTACGAAGTACCAAGCAACCGATTTTTCAAGTGGTCTGGCCGGGACTCCGAAATGGTCTGGTAACTGTGAACACTGCTTTTCGTTGGTTTCCAAAATTACAAAATATGTTACAAATATTACTGTCGGAATTACGTATCCTACAAAGCAGTAAATAAAGTATCTTTTAGGTTGAGAGTTGACGGTTACTTTACGTTTTCTAATTGTGAAATATATCAATCGACTAAATTCCAATGACATTATTATAGTCCAAAAGTAAAGAAAAGAATACGATAAGAAATAAACGGTGCCCAAGAGTGGAAATAGCAAAAAGACGAAAGTCGTTAACAAGTACGTAATTAGTAATCCTATCGCATAAGAATATATTATTTTATTGGGGAAACTCTGCAAATACTGCTCGGTAAAGTTTAGGAATAGATAAACAACAATCAAAATTATCGATAACATATTTACAAAATTGTCTACCCAAAAAAATATTCCACGCACCTTTTCGCTATCTGCACACAAATACATCACCTTGTCGAGTCCACTTTCGATCGTGTATCCGCTTTCAATAAATTTCTGGTTCATCGTTTGGTCGAAAAAAACAATTTCGTTGTTTTTGACCAACACGAAGTCTATTCCTTCGATAATGACGTCCATTCCTAAACAAACTCTGCCATCTTTCTTTACATAATCACACGAATAAAACTTTTTATATTGACTTTTTCGAAATTGAGCCGTGAGACAAGGGACGAGAAACCGTAACAAATTCAAAGGTGAATTTTCATCCACCGAGCATTGCAACTCCGTCGAATTTTCCATTTTCGATATCAACTTTAGACCGTGCTTGAGGAAATTCCGTGTTATTTGGCGTAAGTCTTCGGCAGCTGATCCGATCAGCACTTCAAGGTCGTTCATCGTGCACACAAAATCTAAATTTTTGAGCCGAGTCCACGCAGGCCAAGATTTCAATTCGGTCTCGTAATTACAAGTGGCGCAGAATTCGTTCCAATAGGTGATATTTTTAAAGCGGTTGGTAACTGGTTTGTAGAGCGAGAATTTGGTTTCCGATTTGTTCGAATTGATGAAATATTCGCATTTTTTAATGATATCGACGTCTCGATAGTCTTTGGCGCATTTGTTGACTGCTGTAATAGGGTTGGCATCGTTTTGGGTTTTGTTCAGGTGTATTTGAGTTGTTGTTATGTTACAATTGAGCTCAAAGGAGTTTATTTCTTTCTTAGAATTCGTCAGCCAAATCAAAACAATCAGTTTGGTATATTTTAAAAGCGAAATCCTTTTCATTTTTGAAGGATTTATTTCATTTTCAAATTCTCATTTCTTTATGGCCAACCTGTTACAAGTTCAATTTTCATCAAACATTTATAAAAAATTTTAAACCCAATAAATTAGGTACTTAGGCACGCGAGGTACTTACGTATAAATAAAGTGAATTGACTGCAGATATTGCATCGCATTGCTATCGAAAATTTTCACGGTAAAAAACCAATTTAAATTTTACTTTTTCACGTACATTTTTCACATCACGAATTCGGAACTGAATCATTAAAGGCGAACTGTAGGTATATTTGACGAATTCAAGACGATAATTTCAGAGAATAATGTTAACACGAAAACTGGTAAATGCAACTTTTGTTTGTAGACAGCAATAGCTTGGTGTCGAAATTGAACTAAACTAACTTCACTATATAATCTCATCTAAGTACCTAGTACCTACCTATATATTTTTACAGGGTTGCCGTATCTTACACTCTCAGTTTTATGATAATCGTGTTGTAAAACGTATTTTGATTAAAATCGCCATTAACAAAATTGGTTTTGTATTTAATACTGGTTTTAAATTTTTTGTCATCATTTCACGCTGCTGCGTTCCTAGACTTGTCTAGCCTGAACTTCTTGATTTCTGCCTCACTAGTCAGTTTGATTCGTTGAGATTAAAAGGAGAATAGGTGATTATATTCGTTTCCTTCTTACGTTGTCGTATTCATCTGCTTGGTCATTACTTTCAAGATTTGAGGGAGAGAAGTCCCTAAAATTAAGGATTTTTCGATTCAAGTTTTCACATTTTTCATCAAAACTGCCTAAAAATTACATTTTTTTCAACTTTACACAACCTGCCAACCTTCCAACCATATTTTTATTACAATTTTCGAATTCTACGGGCAGATTATCATATATATTGACAATTTACAATTTCCCATACCCCTGCTCTGAGTGAATAGAGCGGTCTAAATTCACTGCAATTGGAGCAATTTTCACATTTCTGCGTAAAAATCACGACCATTCAACTATTACATATATACGAGACAGTTAGTACAGGTATTTTAGGTTTTGACCCCAAAAAAAATTAGCAGAAAAGGGAAGTTTCGTATATAAGCTCAGTAAAGTATGTATTTTAATATTCCCGAACTTCCCTAAAATCGGTGAATATTTTGACCCCCTTTTGGGGGGTCAAAGGGTTCGAATTTTCGTTTTTTGGCTATAACTTTCAAAATTACGTATTTACGAAAAAATAGTTGAAACATTAATTGTAGAGAATAAAAAAACAAACAATTTTGTTTCTTACAATTTTTTCCTAGGACGTCATGGGAGGGAGCTAGGGTCTTTAGAAAAAAATCAACTTTGAAAATTACCCATTACCAGAAAAAATCACCAAAAATCGTTTTAGGAGCGGTTCTTTTTCATAGTACATCCTATTACTATGTAGAATAAGAAAAATGTGTAACAGACCCCTGATCTCAAAATGGGGAGGTGGACCCTCCGTAGAAAAAGTCGCATTTTCTCTCAAGCGTAACTCAGCTGCAGTGCAAAATTCGAAAAGTTGGTTCAAGCAAACGTTGTAGAGCATCAAAAGACGAACATTTTACTTTTTTTAGGTACTTTTTTTGTACGTGTTTTTGAAGGCGAGCTATTGCGAAAAGAAAAAAAATCGACGTTGGGAAATTTTTCATTACCTACCTCAATATAGTAACTATGGGTAAGCCTAGTAAATTTAAAAACTAGAGAACCAATGGTCGAACAAGTGGAGTTCTAAGGTTTTCAAGGGCGCTAAACCAACACCACCTACAGTATAAGGCCTGGGCGCTCATTTTTGACGTCACGAGAGGAAGGCAGAAAATTACATTGGTTTAAATGGGAGAATGTGCGTTTTTTTCTTTTTTAATTCGATATGGGAGGAATTTCATGATTTTTGGATCGCATCGTATGTATGTAAAATTCAACGAGCTTTCCGATGGTGTAATTATTTTTGAATTTCGTGTAATAGTTTTCTTATAAATTGAGAAAAACGCAAAAATGAAGAGAAAGTGTCAACGATTTTTTGAAAAATAAATAAGAAAAATTCATTATAGACAAAAAACGAATATACCATTGGAAAGAGCATGAAAAATGCTACATTTTGTCCAATGGATGTATTTTTTCATGTGTTATACTTTTTAAGGTACATCTTTCCAAAATGGTTAGGTTGAAATATTTCAAAAAGTATAACTCATGGAAAAATACATCTAATGGACAAAATGTAGCATTTTTCATGCGCTTTCCAATGGTATATTTGTTTTTTATCTATAATGAATTTTTCTTATTTATTTTTCAAAAAATCGGCGACACTTTCTCTTCATTTTTGCGTTTTTCTCAATTTATAAGAAAACTATTGCACGAAATTCAAAAATAATTACACCATCGGAAAGATCGTTGAATTTTACATACAATACGATCCAAAAATCATGAAATTCTCCTCCATACCGAGTAAAAAATGAAAAAAACGCACATTCTCCCATTTAAACCAATGTAATTTTCTGCCTTCTTGTTGTGACGTCACAGCACATTTTGATAACAGCGCCCAGGCCTTGGCTAAACTCGATTTTTATAATGATTTTGACTCCGAGACCTAAATTGTCTCCCGAAAGAAGAGTTTATTGAGTTGATGAAAAATTTTCCAACGCCGCTCTTTTTTTTTTCATTTTGCAATAGCTCGCCTCCAAAAAATTTGGCAATCCAACTCATTCTGATGAAAGTCTCTTTCAATGCAGTTCACTGATATTGTGATTACGAGTAGAGTTGAAAATGTTGAAATAATCCATTGCATCTTTTTACAGCCAGTTTCAGATGTTTTGATTCATTTTATTTTACTTATTCGTTTTTATACTTAGGTATTGATACGTTGTGAATTATTCAAACGTTTACTCAATAAACTGGCGCAAATTTTTTCTAGCTTTGGTGCGCATTCATTTGGCTATTAATTGACCTGAAAAATAATTGAGAAAAAAAATAATATCGAAACATTTTGCTTTTATTCGCGTTACATTGTAGGTTCTCGATAAATAACTTAACCAGCAAATTGACGCAAAATACACTAATGATGCACTCTAACCGTGAAAAAGTACAAAATACAGTTCAAATACAGCGTACAAAACAATAGCACTTTCAAAATATGAAAAGATAGCTGAATTACACATGAATTGAATTCGCTGCTAATTGCGGTTAATAGTGATAGATCAGAGCAAAGTACTACCTAATTAGCTAGACAAACGAAGTATGTCGATATATTTCATTTTCTAATAATAAATAGGTACGTGAACCAGCTGATAATTATTCTTGAAAATTACAAAATTTAATTCCCGGAGTAGTTTACTTAATTCGGTATGAATTTGAGCCAAATAACAAAACTCATTTCAGCTCTGACAGTATACGAGAGTTGGATCTTGGAATTTTTGGAAAGTTGAATGGGACGAGATGTTGGGAAGGTAGGTCTAGACATCAAAAATACCTAGGAAAATTTTAAACCATAGACTCGCCTCTGAAAAATTGGCAAAAATAATATCATTAAAATTAATATAATATTGAATACATAGGGCGACACGAATTTTGTTTTTGGGTTCTCATTGCCAAATTTGGGTTGCTTTTATGTAACTAATAAAGGAAAAAATATTTTTTTTGACCAAAGTTTGCTTTGGGGGGTGGGGGCCAAAAAACTGATTTTTCGAGGTCAATAAGCCTGAGCATTACAAAAAAAATTGAAAATTTTTTTTTTGGACCAATCTTGTAGGAAATTTCACGGCGAATCCAATGCCGCAAACCGCAGACCTCCGTCTCTTTTTTAAAAAAAGTTACAGCTCATTCTTTCCAAAATTTTGTGAAAAAATCGCATTTTTTTGTTTTTTTTTTCGCAAAGAAGTGAAATTTGAGAGAAAAGTTTGGATTTTAAGGCCATAATGACCATGGTGAGAGTTGTAGGAAATTTCACGGTGAATCGAATGCCGCAAACCGCGGACCTCTATCTCTTTTTGAAAAAAAGCTACAGCTCATTCTTAAAACCCTTAGTTTTCTCTCAAATTTCACTTTTTCGCGAAAAAGGCACAAAAAATGTGATTTTTTCCACAGAATTTTGTAAAGAATGAGCTGTAACTTTTTTTCAATAAGAGATAGAGGTCCGCGGTTTGAGACATTCGATTCACCGTAAAATTTCCTACAACTCTCGTCATGGTCATTATGGCCTTAAAACCCTTACTTTTCTCTCAAATTTCACTTCTTTGCGAAAAAAAAACAAAAAAATGCGATTTTTTCACAAAATTTTGGAAAGAATGAGCTGTAACTTTTTTGAAAAAAAAAACGGGGGTCTGCGGTTTGCGGCATTGGATTCGCCGTGAAATTTCCTACAAGATTAATCCAAAAAAATTTTTTCAATTTTTTTTGTTATGCTCAGGCTTATTGACCTCGAAAAATCAGTTTTTTGGCCCCCCACCCCCCAAAGCAAACTTTAGAAGCCAGGATTGAGCAAGGTGATGTATTTTGATGTCTAGAAACAGAATTTCGGCATGAGAACCCAGAAACAGAGCAAAAAATTTTTTTGTCGTCCTGTGATATTAATAGGTACCTAGTTCAAAATTATATTGTTAGGTACCTATAAACTTTAAAATTGCACTAAAGACACACTCAAAGAGATAGAGCTTTTGGATTTGCGGAATTAAATTTCTGTGGGAGTTTTGTGTCGGATATCTTTTTTCAATATATTTTCGCCCTCGGGGGGAGGGGGCTCTGGTAATTGCGAGAAAACAAAAAAAGTGCGGAAAAAAGTTGAAAATAAATTGTTTGGAAAAACGCAAAAATTATTTTAAAAGGGTTTTTGAAGTTTTAGAATTTTTTGAATTCATTTCTGGGATATTTTGACCTTTAACTCGTAAATTTACTCTCAGAAATGATGGTAGGATAAAACTTATAGTGTGAAGTATCGAAATAGTATTATTTTTTCCCCCTTGTATCCATTTTTGGGATCGTTTTGTCCGCACAAAACTCAAAAATTGACACAAGGGATTGGGGGAGGGGGCAGAATTCAAAATGTTCCAACAATATCGATCGAGGTATCGAAATCATCATTTTTTTACCTCTTGAATCCATTTTCGAAACTATTTTCACCTCCTTTCAATCCATTTCTCTAATTTTAGGATGGAAAAGGGTGGTTGGAAAATCTCGATCGATAATTTTTTTCCAATTGAAGCTTTTATTGCAATTTGTAAGATTTATTTAGATTAAAAATTGTTCAAAAAATGATTTACTTTTAATTTTTTGTAGAGTTTCTACCCACGTGAAAAAAATTCTCCTCTGCATAATGCTATAAAAAATTGTAATTTTCATTGGTCGAATCTATTTTGATTACGAAAATGTAAAATAACTCTGAGGCGATGTTATGTTTCTGTTCTTGTTAAATTTCAAGGGAAATTGGGTCGTGGTAAAAATTGATTCGAGTGGCTGAAATCCTTATCACGTCTTTAATTATTCTGGTTTAGATTTAGACCTAATTTCTTGGCTCTCACTCCTTCAATTTAAGGAACGGTAAAGAGCACAAAACGATCCCCTCTGGAATTTATTATACATATTATTTGACCTTTTTTTTTGTATAAATTCCTACACAATGACTTACCATACAGATAATTTTTCAGTATTACAACACTTTTCGTGATTTATTTACATTCACTTTTTTGTTCCTGTCGATTCGTTCGAGTGCGCAGAAATCGAAATAAATTTCACAGTCGGTCCTGTACCGGTGCTAATATCCTGCTGAGTACTCGTTTCTTTACACCCAAACTTATGCAAAATATCCTTAAGTCGTCTTTTCTTGAATTCAAATGCGAAAAACATAAACACCCCTTGAAAGTCGATAAATAATGCGGAGATCTTTTTCAAATTATTGATGACCTTTGAAGGTTCATCAGTAATATTATAGTATACAGCACAAACTATATTCACCATCCACTGAGCCCCCATAATATATGCCATTTTCATTAAAACAATTGAATGATTTCTATTCGCAGTCGACCGAATACGAGTTGGACCACATTTAGTGAGATAAATCAATGCGCCGGCTTGTACTAAAAATAGGATAGGTAAAACGATAGCGAAACTTCCGTAACAGAAATACGTTAAAATCTCTATGAAGTACCAAGCTACCGATTTCATATGTGGTCTGGCCGGGACTCCGAAATGGTCTGGTAACTGTGAGCATTGTTTTTCGTTAGTTTCCAAAATTAGAAAATATGTTGAAAGTAATGCTGCCGGAATTACGTATCCTACGAAACAGTAAATGAAGTATCTTTTAGGTTGATAGTTGACGGTTACTTTACGTTTTCTAATTGTGAAATATATCAATCGGCTGAATTCCAATGACATTATTATAGTCCAAGAGAGAAGAAAAGAATAAGATAAAGAATAGACGACGGTCAAAAGTGGAAATAGCAAAAAAATGAATGTTGTCAACAAGTGTGTAATTAGTAATCCTATCGCATAAGAATATATTATTTTATTGGGGAAATTCTGCAAATACTCCTTGGTAAAATTTCGAAAAAGATAAATAACGATGAAAATTATCGATAAAATGTTCACAAAATTTTCTATCCAATAAAATATTCCACGCACCTTATCGCTTTCTGCACACAAATACATCACCTTGTCGAGTCCACTTTCGATGGTGTATCCGCTCGTTTGGTCGAATAAAAAAATTTCGTTGTTTTTTTCCAACACGAAGTCTATGCCTTCGATGATGACGCTCATATCTAAACAAGCTCTGCCATTTTTCTTTACATAATCACACGAATAAAATTTATTATTTTGGATTTTTCGAAAATGATCCGTTAGACAAGGGTTGAGAAAGTGTAACAAATTTAAAGGCCAATTTTCATTCATCGAGCATTGCAACTCGGTTGAATTTCTCGATTTCGATATCAACTTTAGACCATGTCTGATGAAATTCCGTGTGATTTGGCGTAAGTCATCGGCTGCTGATCCGATCAGCACTTCAAGGTCGTTCATCGTGCACACAAAATTTAAATTATTGAGCCGAGTCCACGCAGGCCAGTATTCCAATTCGGTCTCGTAATTACAAGTGGCGCAGAATTCGTTCCAGTAGGTGATATTTTTAAAGCGGTTGGTAACTGGTTTGTAGAGCGAGAAATTGGTTTCCGATTGGTTCGAATCGATGAAATATTCGCATTTTTTAATTATATCGACGTCTCGATAGTCTTTGGCACATTTGTTGACTGCTGTAATCGGTTTGACATCAATTTGGATATTGTTGAGGTGTGTTTGAGATGTTTTTATGTTACAACTTAGCTCAAGGGAGTTAATTCCTGTTTTGTAGCTCGTCAGCCAAATCAAAATAATCAATTTGGTACATTTTGAAAGTGAAATCCTATTCATTTTTGATCGATTTATTTCATTTTCCAATCCTCATTTCATTATTGCCAATCTATTACAAGTTTAATTTTCGTCAAACATTTATAAAAAAATATTTAATCGAATATGTGACCTGGTCTACGGAAAGGGACCGCCCGCCAATATCAACTTTTCAAGAAGAACGAAATATTTCGAAAACTCAGCTTTCTTGAAAAAAATTACCTAATTGAGCTCTACAAAAAGGGAATTTTATCCTTTACTATTTCTGTTCCTTTCATTTTTTTTCAAAGAATCCATCCTTTGCGCATAAAATTGACTTCAAATGTCAAAAATTGACAAAAAATGTTGAAAAATTTTCAACAAAAAATTCTGGTTTCCATCCACAGGGGTACAAAAGGTTTACAAGAAAGAAGGACAATATTGCATATGTTACCGGCCAAACCCGAATTTCGGAAAAACACGAATTTCCTAGGCTAAACTAGAACGTCCTACAGGTCCCAGGACGTTCTGGTTTTGCCTAGGCCAAACCAGTATCTCCAAAGGAGCAGTTGGACAAACTAGTTTGGACTAGGCAAAACCAGAAAGTCCTGTGACCTGTAGGACGTTCTGGTTTTTCCGATTACACATCAGGAAAAACTGGTATGTCCTGAGACAGTTAGGCCCAACTAGTTCCTCCGAATGGTATATCCGGCATGCTTCGTAGGAGAAACTAGTTCATTTGATTTATTTTAAGCTGTACCAATACGACCTATAATGAAAATGAAGGGCTAAAAAGTGATTTTTTTTTCATGTCCATATTTTCAAATTTTTTTCAATTCTAAAACTTTTCTCAGCTCTTAAATGTTTTCCTCAATTTTTTTTTTTAGATTTGAGATTAAAAATTTTTTCATTTCCTAATTTTTTTCAGCTCTAAGATGTTTACATTTGCTGAATTGGGTTAAGTATTGTTGATTATTAATATTACTTATTAATTTATTTCATTTTGAAAATGCTGCATTTTTCAAGGCTGGTCCACTTTCTTCTCTAACATTCTAAATCGATCGAACTAGAACCTCCAATTTCACATCGGACGTACTAGTTTTTTCTAAAAATATTTGTTGGCCGAACCAGTTTGGACTAATTGCCTCCGGATAAACAAATTTTTCCTAAAAATATTTGTTGGCCAAACTAGTTTTGACTAATTGCTATCGGCTAAACTAGTTTTTCCTATGTTTTTTATCGGAAAAATCAGAATATCCTACAAGTCTCAGGATGTTCTGGTTTTGCCTAGTCCAAACTAGTTTGTCCAACTGCTCTTTGGAGATACTGGTTTCGCCTGGGCAAAACCAGAATGTCCTGAGGCCTGTAGGACCCGCCTAGGACGTTCTTGTTTGGCCTAGGAAATTCGGGGTTTTCCGAAATTCGGGTTGGGCCGGTAACATATGCACTTATTTGAAGCTAAATCTGTCGTGCGATGTTTCTGTTTTTGGACCCATGTGGATGGAAACCAGAATTTTTTGTTGAAAATTTTTCAGCAGTTTGTAAATTTTGCCACTTGGAAGTAAATTTTCGGGTTCAACGGAATAAATGAATAGAACATGAATTGAGGAGCTGAAAATCGAAAATCACTTGCCACAATTTTTTTTTTCGTTTCTATGACGGATTCTGAAGACGTTTTGTACGCTCTACAACCTGGTATTTTTACTTCTTTCTTAAACCGCTCTCATTGGGCAGAAAATCGCAGTTAAAATCATGGTTTGGAATCAGAACTCACATCTGCCATCTAAGAGATTGAAAAAAGAAAAATTGTTTGTCTCTTGACATTTTTGCCTGAACTCAATCGTCTTCAACTTATGAGTCAATTTTGAAATGCATTTTAAAATCGGTTCATAACTCGAAGTCAATTGGTTTAGAGCAAAAATGTCAAGAGAAAAACTACGTTTCTTTTATCAATCTCTATTAATTTGGTTGTTCGAAATTTTTGGTAGCTGTAAAAAAAATACATGTTGGAGTCAAAACTTTCTTTTGCCTTTCTTCTCGCTTCATTATAAAAAGAGTTTTCTTCAGATAATCTTATTTTCAGGTCCTACTTGACAATATACGATGATTTTAGCCAATGATTTTAGCACACTCGATGGTCGGTAACTTTAGTAAAACAGTTTTTTGCGTTTTTCTCAAAATCACTTATGGTGGCAAAAGTGAGTTTTGATTCTCAGATGCACAATTGTATACTTATCGTAAAATTTATTTTCAGTAGAGTGCAATTAGTTTTCTTCTAGAATGTTAAGCTTTCGAGATATTTCAGTCGAAAGTTCAAAGTTCAACTTTTATCTCCCATTCAAAATGTCTCGAAAACTAAGCCTCTTGGCAGAAAACTAATGTACGTATGTACTTTACTGTAAAAAATAATGAAGTCTGTAGACTGCAGTTTGTTTGAATGGAAAAAGCGTTCTTTTTTCTATAAATTTCGATCAAAAAATGTTAGGTAAAAATTGAGTTTTCTAACCATAGGTAGGTACCCTTTTCCTAGCCCAGGTTCACATATATTATTTGGGTACGCGAGGAGGTACTTACGTGTAAATAAAATAAATTTTCTGCAGAAATATTGCATCTCATTGCTACCGAAAATTTTTACAATAAAAAACCAATTTGAATTTTACTTTTTTACGTACGTGGTGTTTCTTCTCCACATATTTTCTAACTCGCGAATTCGAACCTGAATCATTGACAGCGAACTGCGTATTTGACTAATGTAACGCGATAATTTTATAGAATAATATTAACACGAAAGCTAATTAAATGTAACTTATGTTTATAGATAGCAGTAGGTGTCGAACTGGTTGAAACAGAGGCCCCCCCACCAACTCCGATTGGGTCAAAAATAGGTTCATTTGTTTGTGCTTGTTTATGCTTCTTCCTTTCCGGTGATATGGTGGATAGTTTGTGGGTGGGGAGGGGCTGGAAAATTGGTTTCATCTCAAGTTGGGGGGGGGGGGGTCTTCTTAACGGTGTTTGAAATCCATCAAGTTTCCCTGATATTCGTTGAATAGGCTACACCTAATGATTGTTTAATACGTGTATCACTTTTTATGTACCTACCTAATATGCATTTTCTACTATCGCGAAAGATTTCTCGACAATTTGAAATTATATGAAAATGTTTAAGTAGGAAATATTCCGAAGATTTTTCAAAATGGTGACTGAAATTTTAAAATTTAAAATTTGTGATCAGCATGAAAAACTCGTCTCTTGTCAAGAAATTATAAAATATTTTATGCAAAACAGTGCTTAACTATATCAAATAGATAATCCAAGTAATAATATGATGACATTTTCTGACCAATAAATTTTGAAATTTTCCAGTGAACTTTCCAAGTAAAAAATTACAAAATATTCCGTGTAAAAATGAGATGACATTCGTAGCATTGAAATGTGAAAAGTTCCACGCAAAAAATATGAGAAAATTTTCGATTTCTTTGAGTAAGAAAAATTGTAAAAAAAATCCAATACGAAATTTTTCAAGTAGGTACATTGAAAAATGTTTGAATTAAAAAAGAACTAAAATTATTGTTAGATGGTCTCTCGTTCGTCTCCACGACCTCAACGGTGAAAAAATTTCCAAGAATTTTCCTTGCCTCTTACTTAATAGGGTTACTAAGGAGTAGTCCCTACGGTTAGCTCGGGCATACTGCACTTTTTGAACACGGGTTGAAATGTGGTTTTTATTTTAGTATGACCCAAAAGAAAATTTTCGAGAAGTGGAGACGTCAAAAATTTTCCTTAGGAGTGGAGGGAGGGGAAGTTTTCGGGGAGTTTTACCCCTCTTTTTTCGCATGAAGGGGTTGGGGTAAATTTGATGTCATTTTCATATAATTCGACCCTCCTGAACTAGAATCTGCGATTAGTTTTCCGATCTGAAGCGTAGAATTCGCACAATCGTATGATTTGTGTCGCGAAAAGAGGCCAACCGAAAAATGCCATTCATCAAAAGAAATCGACCAACATTAATAACTCTGATAATAGCGGATATCATAAATAAACAAAAGTCCAATGGTTCAAGTTGTGAAACATGCTTATTGAAATGCTTTGTACGTATTTCCTTTTAAAATCATTGATATTCCTTACTTCCTAAAAATATAATAAAAATTGTGATGAAATGGAAAAAGTATATTGAATAAAATTCAAACAAACGTCTATGTCATAAAAATATCTAAAATAAAGAATAGATGCTAAAATCAATTTGAAATGGTGGTAAAGAACATCAAACTATTTCTTCTCATACTTATTTTAAAAATTCAGGTTATAGTACGGACGATTTAGCTTTATAAAATCCAAAATAAATTCCCGGAAACGGGAAAGTTCGTATATAAGCTTTGTAGAGGGTGTATTTCAACATACCCGACTTTCCCTAAAATCGGGGAATATTTTGTCCTCGTTTTGGAGAGTGAGGGGGTTAAAATTTTGGTTTTTCGGCTATAACTTTCGAAATTACGCCCTTACGAAAAAAAAGTTGAAACAAAAATTGTAGAGAATTCAAAAACAAGCAATTTTTTATTTACCATTTTTTCCTAGGACGTCATGGGAGGGAGCTTGGTGCTTCAGAAAAAAATCAATTTTGAAAATTTTCCATTATCAGAAAAAAACACCAAAAATCGGGTTAATCTACTTTTAGGAGCGGCTCTTTTGCATATTACATCCTATTACTATGTAGAATAAGAAAAATGAACAACCGACCCCTCATCTCAAAGTAGGGGGGTGGACCCCCTGTAGAAAAAGTTGCATTTTCCCCCCTCAAATATCTCAGCTACAGTGAAAAATTCGAAAAATTACTTCAAACAAACGTTATAGAGCGTTAAAAGACGAACAGTTTCCTTTTATTGCATTTTTTTTACGTGTTTTTGGGGCCGAGCTATTGCAAAAAGAAAAAAGATCGACGCGAGGTTCGAAAATTTTACATCAACTCAATAGATTACACGTGTGTAGGCCTGGTATAAAATCTAGCGAGCCAATAGCCCAACAAGTGGGTTTATGGGGTTTTCGTGATCGCTAAACTCGATTTTTATAATCATTTAAACCCTGGACCCAAATTGGTCCTCAAAAAAGGGGTTTAAAATTTTGTGAGAAATTTTCGAACGCTGCGTCGATCTTTTTTCTTTTTACAATAGCTCGGCTCCAAGACCGTAGAAAAAAAATGCAAAAAAAGGAAAATGTTCGTCTTTTAACGCTCTACAACGTTTATTTGAACCAATTTTTCGAATTTTTCACTGTAGCTAAGATATTCCAGGGGGGGAAATGCAACTTTCTACAGGGGTCTACCCCCCCCACTTTGAGATGAAGGGTCGGTTGTTCATTTTTCTTATTCTACAGTGTAATAGGATGTACTATGCAAAAGAGCCGCTCCTAAAAGTCGATTAACCCGATTTTTGGTGTTTTTTTCTGATAATGGAAAATTTTCAAAATTGATTTTTTTCTGAAGCCCCTAGCTCCCTCCCATGACGTCCTAGGAAAAAATTGTAAATAACAAAATTGTTTGTTATTTTTATTCTCTACAATTTTTGTTCCAACTATTTTTTCGTAAATACGTAATTTTGAAAGTTATAGCCGAAAACCCAAAATTTTAACCCCCTCACTCCCCAAAAGGGGGACAAAATATTCCCCGATTTTAGGGAAAGTCGGGTATGTTGAAATACACCTTCTACAAAGCTTATATACGAACTTTCACGTTTCCGGGAATTTTTTTGGGTCAAAACCTAAAATGACTGTGCTATTATGAACGAAACAAAGTCACAAATACATACGAGCATAATACCTAAAAATTTTTTGTCTCATGCACTCTTATGAGTATCACAGTTGCTCAATATGTGGAAAACAAGTTTTCATTTTAGACCCTTACTTCGCACCCAGCATAGTCGATTTTTGAAGATGTCAGGGTGTAATAACTTCAGGAATGAGTATAGGGCGTTAAAATACAAAGATTTCGATATCACACCCGATGAAACTGAAAAGTTTTCGGTTCTGATTGGAAATTTTCCAATTTTGGTATGATTCTTCCTTTTCTTCGATGGATCGACTTTTGGGGTTTGGATTAAAATAACCCCCGAAATGGATTGAAAAACGCTTTAAGGAAATCGAAAATAAACATTTTAATTTAATCCTACTTCTTATGAAAGATTTCAATTTTCGGTAGTGGAAATAATTTTGATTACTATCCCAAAGTGAGGTTCACACGATGCTTTGAAAATTTCACAATTTCATCTGACGAATCTTTCTTGGTCGCGAAATGGTTAATTAGCGTGAAGGCAGTGTTTTTCCCCTGAGTATCACAGGCGCGCCCAGGAGTTTGAAAAGTGGTGTGGCAACACTTATTAAGGGCCCCAAATTTTCGTCAACTCCCCCCCCCCCAATTTTTTACGGACTTGTTTTTTTCAACCTGGTCTGGCTTTTTATAAATTTGTCATCAGAAATTTCAATTTCAGTTTTTATTCAAAAAACAATATGATGCAATATGGGTATCAAAATCCTTGTTTTTTTGCGGAGTTTAATATTTGCAAAATTTTAATTTTTAACAATGATTTCACTGAACAAAATAAAAAAATCAAATTAAAATATATTTGAAAATCAATTTTGAGAAAAACTAGAAACGATAAAGTACCTACCAGGGACCAAATTTGGGCAAAAATCCTGTGAGGGGGATAAAAATTGAAAATTTGCCGGTCAATATTATTTAAAAAGAAGAAATTTGCCGAATCCTAGTTTTTTAAAAAATAAAATTTTTAAAAATCGACGAATTTTTGAAAATTCCTTTGGATATTGCCACGAAGACCCTTCATTAGAAAATAAATTGTGTAAATTTATCGAGCCTGAGCGAAGTGAGGACGAAAATTTTTGAAGAAAAAAGAATCCAGAAATTAACATTTTTCATTCATAATTCGTGCTTTTTTCGTGTTATTTTTTTCATTTCCAAAAAACACGATTTCTTTATTGCGCTCCTCTGATTTCAAAAAAATTTGAAAATTTTGAAAATTCGATTTGAGATTATCATCAAGTCCCATGATAAATAAAAAGTACATATCAATTTTTTCCATTTAAAAATATTCAATTGTCTGGACTGCAAGGGAAGAAGGTTCATACCATAATTTTGAAGATGAATTGTGTAAATTTAATGAGCCCGAGCGAAGCGAGGGCGAAAATTTTTCCAGAAAAATGCATCCAAAAATTGAAATTTTTTCATTTTTTTAATCAATATTTTAGCATTGAAAAGGATGTGAAATCCTCAACTCCTATTCCTGATATATATTTTTTAAACTTTATACATCCGAGCAATGCGAGGGCTAAGATTTGAAAAATTTATGATTTTCAGAAAGAAAATAGAATTTTTGGTTGTGAGAAGGAACATATTCGGTGTCTTCTCAATTCGACTGCATATTCTGGTTATTATTAGATCCATCTCTGCTATACATACTTAGGTATATATTATTTTGAATGGAAATTTTGTTCATATTTTTAAGTATTCCAAAGTAAAAATTGGGAGAGGTGTGGCAGCCGCCACACCTCCACACGTCGGTGGGCGCCCCTGGAGTATCACAAAAAAAAAAAAAAAATGGAATAGAAGTGAAAATTAAACGTCAACAGCATTATCAGATCTTTTTATGGTTTTAGAAACAACTTCTTGTCACCCACTACCCATATTCAACTAATAACGATAAAAAGGACAAAACGTTCCGCTGCAGTAATAATTATAAATTTTAGAAACCCTTTTTTTGTATGAATTTCACGATGACTTACCAAATAATTTGAGATGATTTAAGATCATTTTCAAGGTTTGCATATGTCTCCCACGAATTATTCACACAAAGGAACTCGCTAATACCTAGAATTCACTCTTTTGTTCCTGTTGAATCACTCAACTGCACAGTAGACGAAGTGAATTGTACAGTCGTTCCTGTCCCAGCGCTAATACTCTGCTGAGTACTCTTCTCTTTACACCCAAACTTATACAAAATATCATTCAGCCACCTCTTCTTGAATCCAAACGCCAAAAACACAAAAACACCTTGAAAATCAATAGATAATTGAGAAACCTTACTCGTAGTCGTAATGACCAATAAATTTCGATCATATCCATAAAACACGGAAAATATATACAGCATCCAATGAATCCCCATAATGTATCCAATTTTCATCAAAACAATTAAATGATTTCTATTCGCAGTCGACCTAATACTAATCGGACCACATTTAATGATATAAATCAATACGCCGGCTTGCAGTACAAATAAAACAGGTATGACGATAAAAAAGATGACGTCAAACACATACACCAAACCTTCCATGAAATACCAAGCTACTGTATTTTTTGCTGGTCTGCAAGGGATCCCGAAATGGTTTTGTATCGGTGGACATCGGTTATCGTCGGTTTCCAAAATTGAAAAATATATCACCGGTATCACTGCTGGAATTAGGTATCCCACTATGCAGTAAATTATGTACCTTTTAGGTTGAGAGCTTACAGTAACCTTACGTTTTCTGAATGTGGAATAGGTCAATCGACAGAATTCCAATGACATTATCATAGTCCAAAAGAAATGAAAAAACCACGAAAATTGAGAGAGAAAATAGCCAACGCACGAGAGTGAAAATAACAAATTGACGAATAGCAGTAACGAGTACATTACTAGTAATCCTGTTGCATAAGAATATATTATTTTATTGGGGAAACTCTGAAAATACCGTTTGGTAAAATTCAAAAATAGAATAATCAAGATGAAAATTATCGAAAAAATAATCACGACGATTTCCACCCAATGGAATATTCCATACTTCGTATCGTTTTTTTTGCACAAGTAAATTACGTTATCGAGTCCACTTTCGACGGTGTACCCGCTTTGAATAAATTCCCGATTCACCGATTGGTCGAATAAAGTAATATTGCTATTTTTACCCAACATGAAATCCATGCCTTCGATAATCACGCTCATTTCCATACAAATTCTGCCATTATTTTTAAAATACTGACACGAATCCAACCGCTTTTGTTGACTTTTTCGAAACTGATCCGCCAGACAAGGGACGATAAACTGTAACAAATTCAATGGCCAATTTTCATCCGCCGAGCATTGCAACTCCGTTGAATTTCCCGATTTCGATGTCAACTTTAGACCTTTCTTGATGAAATCCCGGGTCAGCTGGTGTAAGTTATTGACGGCTGATCCGATCAGTACTTCGAATTCATATAATTTACACACAAAATCCAAATTATTGAGCCGAGTCCACCTTGGCCAATATTCTAATTCGGTCTCGTAATTACAAGTGGCGCAGAATTCGTTCCAATAGGTGATATTTTTAAAGCGGTTGGTAACTGGTGTGTAGAGCGAGGAATTGGGTTCCGATTTGTTCGAAGCGATGAAATGTTCACATTTTTTAATTATTTCGACGTCTCGATAGTCTTTGGCGCATTTGTTGATTGCTGTAATCGATTTGACATCAGTTTGGGTTTTGTTGAGATATGTTTTAGATGTTGTTAATTTACAACTGAGTTCGAGAGAGTTGATTTCTTTTTTACAACTCGTCAGCCAAATCAAGAAAATCAGTTTGGTTAATTTTGAATGTGTAATTGTATTCATTTTTGATCGGTTTATTTCATCCTCCAATCATCAATTCGTTATGACCAACCTATTGAAAGGTTAATTTTCATCAAACATTTATATAAAAATCCTAATTCGAATTAATTAATTAGGTATGCGTTGAGGTGGTCCTTGTTTATTCTTGATGAAATTTTTTTGAATTTTTCTCGCCCCCCTCCTCCTCAAAATTGTTTTGTTTTATGAGAAAATAATTCCCTGAAATTTTTAGCCCCCAACGTTAAAATTGACACGTGCCTGTAAGCCCCCAAATTTCCAAAATTTAAAAAAAAATTGAAAAAAACTGCGAAATGACTAAAATTTTGAATTTTTGTGCCAAACTCATTGTAATTACTTACCTTTTTATGAAAATTGGTTTTAGAATTTTTTGATCCCCGTCCCTTACCAATAAGTAGTACCGGTACTGTATTCAAATGAGCTAGAATCTATTATTTCCTGTATAGTACAATCGATCGGTGGACGTAACCCGCCGAAAAATGATATTATAGGCCTTTTTTTTACTGAAAATGGTTTAATGGCAAAATATAATCACTCGGCCCCAAACTTGTTTCTATCCCCCTATGGTGGATCAAAGGCCCAAAAAAGGGTTTTTGTTTCTCCCTCCTCAAATTTTAATTTTTGGGTAAAATTAGCTCACAAGGGAAGTATCCCAACTGAAAGTCAAATTTTGAGCCCAAACAAAAAAAAATTGAAAGTACATCATAACTGGACCTCGTACCCAAAATTTCAGGTGCTGAAGTTCTTTTCTCGATTTTAGGCGAATTTTTTAAATTTCAAAATTACCCCTGCTCTGGGAAATATAAAAATTTTAACTATTCAACAAAAACAGCTGAAATTTGGTATATACCCTATTTTTGACCTTCCGAACCGATTGGAAGCGGTTTCGAGACGTTTCGGAGCCACCAGAAAATTTTGGAATTTTCCAGGGCCGGAGAAAAGCCCATAAAAATGGCCTATATGCACTTCATTCACTTCAGCACCTATAATCGCGGATTATCCATATTGGTGACCTATTTGATCGATTAAAACAAGATTTTCAAAAATTCGTAACTTTGAGTTCAAATTCGCATTTTTGAGCAAGAAATATTCCTGGAAAAAATTTAAAAATTTGCCTAATGCGCATACATTGAGTTGAAAAATTGAAACTTGGCAGATACCATTATTTTTAACCTTCCGAATCGAATGGAAGCAATGTAGGGTATCTACCAAGTTTCAAATTTTTACCTCGATGTATGCGCATTACGCGAATTTTTAAATTTTTTCCATGAATATTTCTTGCTCAAAAATGCAAATTTGAATTCAAAGTTACGAATTTTGGGAAATTGTGTTTTAATCGATCAAATAGGTCACCAAATTTGGATAATCTGCGATTATAGATGCTGAAGTGCATATAGGCCATTTTTATGGACTTTTCTCAAGCCCTGGAAAATTTCAAAATTTTCTGATGGCTCCGAAACGTCTCGAAACCGTTTCCAATCGATTCGGGAGGTCGGAAATTGGGTATATATCAAATTTCAGTTTTTTTTGTTGATTAGATAAAATTTTCATATTTCGCAGGGCGGAGGTAATTTTGAAATGTCAAAAATTCGCCAAAAATCGAAAAATAAACTTCAGCACCTGAAATTTTGGATACGGGGTCCTGTTACGATGTACTTTTCATTTTTTTTTTGTTTTGGCTCAAAATTTTACTTTCAGTTGGGATACCTCCCTTGTCAGTAGCTTTTTAATCTGCACTACAATACCTACAAAACGCATTTTTACAAATTTTTTAGCAAGGGAGCCAGACCTCTCACCATCTTTTGGGGAACCCCTTTTTTATAATGAAGCAATTTCAACATTATGGGTGTCGATTCCATATGAATTGAAGTTGCTAAACGCAGATATTTCATCATTTTTGAGTTTTACCGCGAATATTATTTTTCTCATTCTAGTGGCAAATATACGTGTAATAGAAATTCAGTTGATTTTTGGAAGTTATAGAATTCAAGATTTCCCTACAGTACACACTTATAAGGGGGTGGGAGTATTGGTAGGGGTTGCTTAGGGAGGGATGGAAATGGCAAATTAGCAATGGGGCGCTAAAAAAAATTATTTGCTCTATAAAATCACAAAATCGGTACATTTGATCCTTTGCATTGATTATAACTGCGATATTTCTATAAGCCCTCTGAAGATGGTTAACTTTAAATGGTCTTAGGTCCGAACCCTTTCACGCTAAATTTTTTTTTAAAAAGTCGTTTTGTAGGTATTTCGGAATGCTACTGAGTTCATTTTACCCTAAAAATAAAATCTGAGAAGGGAGAAGCAAAAACCACATTTTGGGGCCATTGATCCACCGTAGGGGGGAAAGCAACAAGTTTGGGGGCTGGGTCGTTATATATTGCTTAGGACACGGTCTTAGACCATTTTCAGCAAAAAATTCTTATAAATTATTTTTCGTCGAGTCCACCTCCTCTTGGAGCTATACAGAAAATTGCCAAATTTTTACCACTTTCAGGGCTCATTTTATCAGCACAGGAGGGGGCTAAAATGTTTTTTCGAGTCTTTTTCATGAATAATGAATCACTTGGAGCAGTTTGGGCACAACAATGAAATTTTTTAAATTTTTTTTACTAAAAATTGGTATTTTTTCATATTTTGAATAATGAGGGATAAGTGTTGAGGGGCTTACAGGAACGTGTTAATATTGAAAAAAATGAAAAATAAAAAAATTAGGCATTATTTTCTCATAAAAAGGAACAACTTTGAAGGGGAGTACGCAAAATTGCTCAAACTTGAAAATAAGGACCACCCTAGTAAGCGTGGTAGGTAGGTACTAGGTACTTACGTTTAAATTACGTGTATCAACTTCAAAAACGTTGCATCACATATTTACAGCAAAAAAACTTAATTTTTTTCACGTAGGTACTTGGTGTTTTTTACCCGAATATTTTACATCACGAAATTCACAAAATAGACTCATTAATTGCGAACTGAGAATTGGATTTTTTATACACGATTGTTTTAGAGAATTTGTCTAATATTAACACGAAGGTCGGTAAATGCAACTTACGTGTGAAGATAACATTTTCTATCAAAATTAGATTAGACGAAATCCGACATCGAACGAATAACTAAATATTTTAACGAAAAATCATGAAGTCTTATCCACCTGTTTATTTTTACAGGGTTGCAATGCGTTACGCTCTTTCCGGTTTCTGATATCGAAGTATTGAAGAATTCAGTCATCTGCATATTACGTAAGTAACGCGTATTTTCATTAAAATAGTCAGTGTGATACTAGACTTGTCTCTTTTAATGTTTACGTTTTCTAATTCAGTTTCATTTGTTGGGAGGAGGGGGTGATTGAATTCGTTACCATCTTAAGTCGTCTGGTCTAACCTGGTCTAACTGTATACGGTTTTAAAAGTGAACGTTTGTCCCTACAATTTTCAAATTCTGCAATTCTACTCACAGTTATGCGTATTAGTGTGGTAATTCGTTACAAAGTAAAGTAACAGATGATTCTGTATCTGAATTTTTCCAAGTAGGTATTTAAATCATGGTGTCCATTTTCTGGACGTGTACGAATTATATTTATTTGGGAAACGGCATTACTGCATCTTATTTAAGCATTAGACCATTTAAGCAGAAATGAACTTTAAAGATTGACGAGTTCTTTTCATTTTCAAGTAAATTGGTAAATTATTTAAAAATCGTATTTTTGCTCATTTTTTCATCAATTTTTCAAAAATACCCTGGCATGGCGGGGTAAGATACGTAGGTTGGATTTTTTTCCAAGTATAGATTTAGTACACTAAAATATCATTTTTGTCCTCAAAATGGGATCGTTACCCACCCCCAGGAAAGTGTAACCTTGGAAATGTGATTTTTTCAACATTAGTGATCAGGCTGAAATTTTTTCTGTGCAATGCCATCCCGTAAAGGAAAAAATTGCCGGGGAGGCACGACCGATATCTAACAAAAAAATTTTCACATCTAAATGTGGATAACCTTACTCTTAGTATTGACATATTTTTGAAAAATAATTCGTTGGGTGGAAGGTGAATTTTCAAAATTTGGGTACTTTGATCGTATAAATGGGGTATATTATGCAAGTAGTTTGAGCTGCTGAACACGGATCTGTTGCAAATTTTTTCGTATGCCAATTTCGTGTACAAAGAAAGTGACATGTTCAATTTTGAGCCTTCTGCTGTACTTATTTGTACTCGAAATTACAAAATTCGCAAAAAAGGAATGAAATGAAGTGAAAATCGGAAAAGTCGTGTATAAATACGTAGTTTGGGGTATAATTATACAAAAAAAAAATCTACCAAAAATGACCACTTTATAAGTGAAAAACGGTTTGGAGAAATGGTTTTTCGCATTTTTCAAAATGTTGTACCACCTGGAAAATTCTGAGAAAAACATCATGTTGTACATAGGGATTGGGCACATGAAATATATTTTTTTCAGAATTCATCTGTGAACCATCATTTAGAAAACGCGATTTGAAGTTTTCAAATACGAGTTTCAGCTAAAAGAAATCATCGAAAATTTGTTTCAAACCATCAACTATTACCCCCAGTATAGTGTACCACCCACGCAAGTTTGAAAAAATTTGGTTGAAAATTCGCGAAAACAAAAATTCTTAATGAAAAAGCTAAAAGAAAAGAACGTTTTGACCCATAACTAAAGATAGGAGAGGGGTAGGGGGCCAAAAAAATTTCCACAAGGTTTTCAAACCATAAGAACCAACTTCCATCGGAGTTTCGAATTTCAGCTCGGGGGCAGATTCATCTATCTTAACCGCCGGTACCCTTTGCTAATAAAACAACGATTCTTTTCCAAACTATCGATTGTTTTCAATTTTTTCAAGAAAATGTGAAAAATGAGCGAAAAACACATTTTTTTAGGTCAAAATCCTTATTTTTCAAAAAAATTTCAAAATTTTTACTTTAAATTTTTGTCAAATTCAAGCCTAAAAAACGGGAAAATCCTCTTAATGCTAAGAGTTAATTAATGAAGTAAATGAAAACTTTGAAAATTCTGAAAGATGTCATACTTACATCAAAAGAAATTGGCCAGCATTAACAACTTCGATGATAGTGGTTATCATAAATAAATAAAAGTCCAATGTACCAATATTTTATCATGTCAATATTTCCTTCTAAAATCAATATTATTCCTTACTTTCTAAAAATAATAAAATATGTGATGGAATGAAAAAAGTATATTGAATCAAATTTAGACAAACGTGTATGTCGTAAAAATATCTCAAATAAAGAATAGTTAAATAGGTACTACAATTAATTTAAAATAATGGTGAAGAACATCACCAAACTTTTTCCTCTCATATTCTAAAAATTCAATTTATATGAGCGAAACAAAGTCACAAATTATCCGGTTACGTTGACTTCACACACGAACATAATACATGTATTTTTTATCTCCTGCCCTGGTGTGGGTACACCAATTATTAGGAATTGAAATCGGAAAATTCTCACCGAATAGTTTTCATTTCAGACCCTTCCTTCTCATCCTGGATGTTCGTTTTTTAGACATGAGAGATTGCAATAACTCCACAAATGAATCTCGGTAACTCAAATAGATGGGTTTGGATATCTCACTCGATGAAATTGAAAAGGTTTTCGGGTTTGATTCTAACCCATTTCTGAAGAGTTGATTTCACGGGGTTGGAGTTGAACTATCCCTAAAAATAAACTCAGCGGGTTCAAAACGTGGTTTTCGTAATCTTACTTGTAAAATTGAAAATTTTACAATTTTGGTCCAATCTTTCCTTTCCGCTGGACGGTCGATTAAGAAACTCGCGAAGGAAATTGAAAGCAGAAAATTTTGATTTATTCCTATTTCCTGTGAAAGATTTCAGTTTTCGGAAGGGGGAATCACTTTGGTCACGATCTCGAAGTGAGACCACAAATGATGATTTGAAAACTTTAAAATTTCATCTCTTGGACCAATCCTTTCACCCCTCCCCCCTATCCAGATACTCTTAAGGTCCACTTTTCGCTTCTATTCAATTTTTTGTGGTACTCATGAAAATAGAATAAACACTGCCACTATAGTCAGGTCTCAATCGTACATCCGCACCCTATTCCTGTTAAAATAAATTTTATTACTGATTCTTGTTCTAGACACTAAAACAAAGAAATTAAGCCCATATGCCCCTTTTCCCCCTCTCCTCTTTCCTCAGGGTCCACCTACCAACATTTCAAACGCGTGTATCGCCTTATCTATGGGTCGTAACGAAAAAATTTTCAAACAAAAGTTGTTTCTCAGCACCTAATGTACATTTTCATTTCTTATCAAAATCCATTTTGGAGCAACTCCTGCCCTCCAAATTTGGAAACAAAACATGTTTTTGAGAAAACCTCAAAATCGCGTTTTCTTCATTTTAAACGAATAGTTTCGGAGGAACTACAAAATTTGTAATCACAAAAAGTATTCTGAATTGAGTTTCCTTTCCATTGAGCTCTATCACGACCATTTTCACCAACTTTTCCCGACAGAGAGGACTTCTCCCCTTTCCTCGTTTCTACAAAAGTTGGACCCACGAACAAAATTTGCTCCAAAATGAATTCCGATAATGAATGAAATTATGGATTAGATATCGAAGAACAAAAATCGTTCAATTTTTTTTTCGTGAGTCCAACTTTTGAGATAAGAGGGAGGGGGAGAGATCCACCCATTCGGGAAAAGTTGGTGAATATGGTCGTGATAAACCTCATTGGAAAGAAAATTCAATTCTTTTGCCGTATCTCTGAAACTTTTCGATTAAAATGAAGAAAACGTAATTTTGAAGTTTTCTGAAAACTGTTTTATTTTCAAATTTGGGGGACAGGAGTTGCTCCAAAATGGATTTTGATGAGAAATGAAAATGTACATTAGGTGCTGAGGAACAACTTTTGTTTGAAAATGTTTTCATTACGACCCATAGATAAGGCGATACACGCGTTTGAAATGTTGGTGGGTGGACCCTTTGGAAAGGGGAGAGGGGGGAAAAGGCATACGGGCCTAATTTCTTTGTTTTGGTGTCCAGAACAAGAATCAATCATAAAATCAATTTCAACAGGAATTTTGCGCGGAAGCCTTTTTTTATACGATTGAGACCTGACTACTACGTTAATAAACCATTTCGTGACCAAGAAAGATGCAAGTTGGTAGTTAAAATTCTTAGTTGGTCTTTTTTGTAGTTCAGATTTAGAAACCAATTCCTAGCACACACTCTTCCTATGATGACTTGCCAAACAATTTGATATGATTTAAATAATTTTCCAACTTTACAACCACTCTCATGAATTTTTCGCAAAAAGAAATTCACTGATACCGAGAATTCAGAATTCACTCTTTCGTTTCTGTTGAATTACTCGACTGCACAGTAGACGAATTGAATTGTACAGTTGTTCCTGTCCCCGCGCTAATACTCTGCTGAGTACTCTTTTCATTACACCCAAACTTATTCAAAATATCTTTAAGCCATCTTTTCTTGACTCCATAGGCAAAAAATACAAACACACCTTGAAATTCGATAAATAATTGAGAAATCTTACTCGCAGTTGTAATAATCACCGAATCTCGATCATATCCATAATACACGCAAAGTATAAACAGTATCCAATGACCACCCATAATATATCCCATTTTCATCAAAACAATCAAATGATTCCTATTCGCAGTCGACCGAATACGAGTTGGACCACATTTAGTGACATAAATCAATACGCCGGCCTGTATTACAAACAAGATAGGTATAACGAAAACTAAACATCCGAAAAAAATATATGCCAAGGCCACTATGAAGTACCAAGCACCCGAATTTTTAGCTGGTCTGCAAGGGACCCCGAAATGGTTTTGTATCGGAGGACATCGATTATCTTCGGTTTCCAAAATTAGAAAATATATCACAGGCAGGACTACCGGAATCACGTATCCCACAATACAGTAAATAAAATATCTTTTAGGTTGAGCGCTTACAGTGATTTTACGTTTCCTTAATGTGGAATATGTCAATCGACAAAATTCCAACGACATTATCATAGTCCAGAAGAAATGAAAAAACCACGAAAATTGGGTGAGAAAATAGATAACGCACGAGAATGGAAATAACAAATGGACGAACGACAGCAATACGTACATGACTAGTAATCCTATCGCATAAGAATATATTATTTTATTGGGGAAACTCTGCAAATACCGTTTGGTAAAATTCAAAAATAGATAAATCAAGATGAAAATTATCGAAAAAATCATCACCACAATTTCCACCCAATAAAATATTTCATAAGTTTTATCGTTTTTTTCACACAAGTAAATTACTCTATCGAGGCCACTTTCGACGGTGTATCCGCCTTGAATCAATTCCTGATTCACCGATTCGTCGAATAAATAAATTTTGTTATTTTTTTCAAACACGAAATCCATGCCCTCGATGATGACTTTCATTTTCACACAAATTCTGCCATCATTCTTAAAATACTGACACGAATCCAACCTATTTTGTTGACTTTTTCGAAACTGATCCGTCAGACATGGGATGATAAACTGTAACAAATTCAATGGCCAATTTTCATCCGCCGAGCATTGCAACTCGGTTGAATTTCCCCGTTTCGATATCAACATCAGACCATTTCGGATGAAATCTCGTGTGATTTGGTGTAAGTCATCGAAAGCTGATCCGATCAGTACTTCGAGTTCGTATAACTTGCATACATCATCCAAATCGTTGAGCCGAGTCCACGGCGGCCAATATTCCAATTCGGTCTCGTAATTACATGTGGCGCAGAATTCGTTGGAATAGGTGATATTTTCAAAGCGGTTGGTAACTGGTATGTAGAGCGAGAAATCAGTTACCGATTTGTTCGAATCGATGAAATATTCGCATTTTTTAATTATATCCACGTTTCGGTAGTTTTTGGCGCATTTGTTGACTGCTGTGATCGGTTTTACGTCGTTTTGGGTTTTGGTTTGAAGTGTACTTATGTTACAACTGACCTCGAGGGAGTTGACTTCTGTTTTGTAACTCGCCAGCCAAATCAAAACGATCAGTTCGGTGCATTTTGAAAGCGTAATCCTATTCATTTTTGATCGATTTATTTCATCTTCCAATCATCAATTCGTTATGACTAGAGACCGGATTATTATGCGCTTAAAATCTCTGTTTATGCGCATAAAATATGCATTTATAATTGCCCAAATATGCAAAAATATGCACTTATGAGCAAAATATGCATAAATATGCACAATCGACATGGGTGTCTACGGAAAGCATTTTTCAATCAGATTTACACTGTTACTGTATTTTATCATTTTATTCTTTGAAAAAATCGTCAAACATTAATCTTTATTATTGAAACACGAAATTGAAAAAAAAACTTTGGGAAAATGAAGCAAAATTTCCAAATATTTGTTAAAAATCTGAAAGTATGATTAAATTTTGATTTTCATACAGGGTGTCCGGTAAGTGGTCTGCCATACTTCATTTTTGGATATAACCGGGTACCACTAAAAAAAAAAGTCAAGTAAATGAACAAAGTTTTTTTTAAATTCTGATTTTTTTTTCGAAAATTTTGTGGCATTTTTTTCATCACGTCTCTGTTTTGTTTGGAAAACATTGAAAAAATACCAAATTTTAAATGTTTTGGTGAAAATATGCAGAAAAATAGTGAAAATACGCTAAATATGCACTTAAAACACCTCATTTATGTCGATTTATGCATTTATGGCCCAAATATGCAAAAATATGCAACATCAATGGGGCTCTATGAACTCGAAATTGCATGAATCGCAAAGATCTGATCGATATGCGCAATCAACTGTCGCATAGAAAAATATGCAATTGCATAAGAATCCGGTCTCTAGTTATGACCAATCTATTGCAAGTTTAATTTTCATTAAACATTTTTATAAAAATTCGAAATCGAATAAGTTAATTCGGTATTCGTGGTAGGTACTTAACACGTTTAAATTACGTCAGTGACGTACCGATGGGGGGAGGGGGAGCTCCCCCCTGAGGAAATTTTTTACTTGTGAGTTGGGAAAATTGAACATTTCAACACCTCAGTTGCGAAAATTGGACAGTTGGGATCAATTTTTTTGATGAAAAATAATAAATAAAATAGTTATTTCAAAAGTTGGAAATCAACAAAATTTTCACTTGTTCCAACTCAAAATTGGTAATTTTCCCAACTCGAAAATGGTAAATTTCCCAACTCAAAATTGGTTATTTTTCCAACTCAAAATTAGTCGTTCTCCCAAGTGATGAGTAAAAATGTCAGTTGGGACGATTAGTATTTATTTTTTTAATGAAAAATGAATAAATAAAATGGTTACCTATTTTAACAGTCGGAAATCAAAAAAATTTTCACTTTTTAGTTGGGAAAATTAGTCATTTTCCCAACCTTTTCCAACTGAAAATTGATCATTTTCCCAGCGAAGAATTATTAAACCGTTGTAATAAATGCTTTTTTAGAAAAAAAAATTATTAATTACCTTGCAATTTAAAAATTTTCACTCGTCAACCAAAAAAATTTTATAGTTGTACTTGTAATTTAAAAGAGATTTTTACACACTTTTCTTCAAAATTATTCCAATTAATTTCATTGCTCTTATTCTCCTTAAAACTTATTTTTGATATTTGAAATCCAATTTTTCAAAAACTTCGGCCTCGCTACGCTCGGCCATGATATATTTCTGCTTTAATCATTTCAAAGTAGAAACAGTCGATTTTTCATTAAAGTTTATTTTTCCAAAACATTATTTTATTGCACATTCAATTTGAGGTTTTCTAAAATTTTCGCTCTCGCTTCGCTCGGGCCAAATCCATCTCCCTCTTCTTTACATTGAAATTACAAAATTTTATTGATGTAAAATTATAATTTTTCTTCGAAACTCCACCCTTTCTTCGCTCAAGGCAAATAAACTATTTCGTATGTTTTTTCAACTACAATGACATTACTTGTAGGTTTAAAGAAAAATAATTTGGAGCACCTAACCAATGAAAAATTTATTCAGATTTCTTATCTCAAAAAGGGTCTTATAGGAAGAATGGGTTGTAAAAACTTCAAAAGTTCACAAAAATGATGAAAACGAGTAAAAAAATCAAAAAACCTCGCGACTTGGGGGAAAAATCAGTACCTACATGTAAATTTTAAGAAATCAGCCGGAAAAGTTTGAAAAAATTGGGTTGGTTCGCAAATTTAAATCTTATCCCCCTCCCCCTCGGAATTCTGTTATCGGCTATATGTAGTTGGGAATTTTGAGAATTTGAGTTGGGATTTTCACCTTCCCCCCCTCCCCCCCTGGAAAATGCCTTCGGTACGTCACTGAATTACGTGTACGCCTATCAACTGCAAAGATATCGCATCACATATTCAGAACAAAAAAAAACATTTTTTTACGTACTTGGTGTTTTTTACCCGAATATTTCACATCACGAATACGAAATAGATTCATTAATTACGAACTCAGTATTGGTTAAATTAAACACGATAGGTATAGAGTTTTTCACAGAGACGAACTTAGGTGAATGGTACTGATATACACGTGAAGATAACACTTTGTATCAAAATTTGATTAAACGAATGCATATTCGTTAAGTAACACATATTTTCATTGAAATCGCTAGTAGCGAAATGAGCTTCGCATCATTTATTAATAACTTCGCTAAACGAGATTATGTTTATAATTTTTCTTTCATTTTATATTACTGCGATCAGTGCGATCGTCGACGTGTCTCTATTGATGTTTACGTTTTCTGATTCATTTTCATTCGTTGTGAGGAAGGGGGATTAAATTAGTTTCCTTCTTGAGACGTTCCAACTGTGTATCTCGTGGCAAAATATGGTTTTAGGAGTGTGTGTGTTTGTCCCTACAATTTTCAAATTCGGCAATTCTACTCACAGTTATGCGTGGATGATTCTGTATCTGAACTTTTCTAAGCAAATATTTAAATCATGGTGTCCACTTTCTGGACGTATCAATTTTTTAAATAGATCCTGTCGGGGTAAGATATGTAGGTTGGATTTTTTTCCTAATATCGATTTTAATATAATAAATAGGGTGACACTTATTTTTCAACTTTTAAATTTCTGTCGGGGCAGGGCTGAATTTTGTTAGACTATATCCCAACATGATGCAAAAAAAATTTCAGCTTTTTTCATTCATATTAACACGTGCCCCACCGCCCGTGAAGTTTGAAGTTGTACTGTAGCCCGCGCTATCAGCGTTATCTCCACGACGCGCCGTGGAGATTCGTGATATGGGCGGCACAACGTAGTTAAATTAAATCATGAAATGAAAAGTATAATTTACGTATTTTGAATGTGGGTGGATCATTTGGGGGAGGGGGGAGTCGTAACCAAAAACACCTCAAAAATACAGATTAAAACAATCGTTTTGAAAAATTTAATTACAAAAAACAAAAAAAAAAGTTCTGTGTTTCAGTTCTCATGGCCAAATTCTGATTCTAGACATCAAAATATACCAATATGCTCATTCGTGGCTTCCAAAGTTTGCTTGGGGGATGGAGGTGCCAAAAATGTGATTTTTCAAAAACAATACACACAAATTTGAGAAAAATTTGAAAAAAAATTTTTTGATCCAACATTATAGAAAATTTTACGTTGAATCGAATGCCGCAAACCGCAGACCTCTATCTCTTTTAGAAAAAAAGTTACGGTTAAAACTTTGAAAAAAATCGCATTTTTTTCGCCTTGCTCACCGAAAAGTGGGATTTCTGAGAAATCTAAGCATTCTACGACCATAATGATCAGGAATAAAGTTGTAGAGAATTAAATTTCCTATCGGATAAGTGCATTCAGATTTTTCCGGCAGGCGTAGTCTTCGAGATATTCTCGAGTAAATTTGAACATTAGTTGAGGCAATTGAGAAAAAAAGTGAAATGAAGCAATTTTTGGCTGTCAAAAGTGTTACAGCGAAAAATTGTGGGAGGTCGTGGTAACTTCTAAAGGTTAGTCGCCTTCCACAATTTTTCGCTGTAACACTGCCTCAACTAATGTTCAACTTTACTCATGAATATCTCGAAAACTACGCCTCTCGAAAAAAATCTGAATGCACTTATCCGATAGGAAATTTAATCCTCTACAGCTTTTGTCATAGTCATTATGGTCGTAGATCGCTTAGATTTCTCAGAAATCTCACTTTTCGGTGAGCAAGGCGGAAAAAATGCGATTTTTTCACATAATTTAGAAAAGTTTTAACCGTAACTTTTTTTCTAAAAAAGATAGAGGTCTGCAGTTTGCGGCATTCGATTCAGCGTGAAATTTTCTATAAGATTGGACCAATTTATTTTCAGATTTTTCCAAATATTTCTCAAATCTGTGTGTAGTGTATATGGACTGAGATCTTTACCTCATTCATATATGTTTTGTCAATTGTGTTGGTTCATGGTTCTATGCCTGTGCCTGAGTTTTAGCAAAACGGCGCAGAAAGCTTCAAACCCTTGAATTGGCCTCTTAGATCGATGTACATATGTAGATATTTCCTACCTATCTTTTCAATATTAAAATTAAATCGAGCAAAAAGTAAACGGTTGGAATAATTTCAAAATTAAAAAATATTGAGAGCGTACGTGCTAATCTAAGAAAAATTCAATAAACCAAGGTATTTTCGATCACATTAAATATTCAGATCGATAACTTGCTTCAGGATTCTATTCATTTGTGTAATGGACTCGAAAATAGTAAGTACTTATATGTACAACGTCCATGAAAATGTTGTTTTTTAATAGTTTAAAATGGTTTTTCGTACCTCAATTTTTTTTGAGTTTGTCAACGTCAAGTTTGTCAACATCGCTACAATATGTTGAACACACGGTAAGCATTAATACTTACAATAATATCCCGATCTGCAAAAAAGGCAGATTCGTGGCAGACTCGTAGCAAGAGCAGTCCAATGTCGCGTTACTGAATGCGATTAAAGAATTGAGATAAGACTTCTGTAAGTTTATTGGCTCATCACCCATGTGAGTGAATCTCTATTCCAAGTGCTCTCGCGAGTATAGAGTCCGGGACCTAGGCCCTCAATCCCAGAGAAACTGAAAGTTGAAGGTAACAGGAATAGTGATTCGGACCCCTCTCTGAGGGACCAACAATTCCTATCCCTATCAAAATTTTTTGAAAAAAGATAAAAAGTTTCCGGAACACGTAATTTGATAAATGTAAATTGATATTTTACATTTCAAAGTTGGACCCCCCCTCCAAAAAAATACTTACTAAAAAAAATTTGATCCTACCTAGGCTCGATTGCCCTACTTTGATTGGTATATGATGATAGGACTATGATGTCGATTTTTTTCAGAGGGATGGCAATTATTTTTGGGAAGGAGTGTTGGTTGTTGAATAGGCAGCCAGGATTTTCGAATTGTAAATTTCTAGTTTAGATAGAAACAGAGTTGTCATTTTACATGTAGAATATCTCATTCTACATTTTACGTAAAAATGTAGAATAAGTAAAATTTTTTCGTAGAATGTAAAATAAATTGTACGGCTCTTCTGATTGGCTAGATTCTTGGCTAGACAAAACAATGATGGCTAAAAAAGCGTCCATAAGGTAAGGTTGCCGAATATGGACCCGTTCTTAATATGGACCCGGCCATATCTCGACTGTTATGAGTGCTACCGACCGGGAAAAAAATATAAGTAGATGCCCCCGATGCTATAGGTGATGTACAAGTAGAAACTTCCATCCTATTGGATTTTTTAAAAAAAATAGTGCTGAAAAACGAAATTTTGATTTTCAACTTTTTTTTTGCTCATCAATGTTTGCACTGCTAAAATTGAAATATTGTGTTTAAAAAAAATCCGTCTCGTATAATTTGTAGTACATTCCAAGTACATACTTTCAAAAAATATAATTTGTTTTGGGCACCGGAAATTCCAAGTTCGAGGCAAGCCGATTTTAAATTTCTTTTGGTGCCAAGCGACGTGTGATGTGGCCATTGACAAGAGTATTTCTGAAAAATATATCTGTTCGAAGTGCCCGAATGCGTAAATAAATGTTTCCCGCGGGGTTTTGAGTTTTTTTAAAGACATTTTTGAAGGGTCCATATTGGGAGTCCCAAAAAATTTTTTGGTGAACCTCAATTTTGATACAAAAAATTCCCAAAAATCAGGTACCTAATTGAGTTTTTTTAAATTCTGTTTTAAGGGGGTTATAGCCGACTATTTTGGACACAATTTAAGCCAATTTCCACCTACCCAAGTGTCACTGGAGGTTTTCCAGAGTCCAAAAATAAAATGGGCTCCATATTCGGCAACCTTACCTTAAAGCCCTGTCGTAGGATGACCTACATTTAAAATAATATTCATAATTCCTAGAAAATAATAATATAAGTTCAGACGTACCCAATGGGAAACGCTGAATAAACGTAAACAAATAGCCCGCGTAGCATTTGTCGACATCAACATTTGTATCAACAAGTAATCGACAATATTTAAATCCATTTTTCTCCTTTAATAATGAATTTAAAGAAGCAATTAATTCTTGGGGTAATGTTTTATGGCTACCAAAGCTGATTCCATTTGAAATTTTTGAAATTTATCAGATACTTTTACAATTTGAAAATACATTGACAAGTCATGTCGACAAGATTGACATAAAAATTGAGTACCTTTAGACCCCTCTGTTCTCTCAGAGCAGGGGTATGGAAAGATGAAAAAGGTCAATATATATGGTAATCTACTCGTACATTTCGAAAATCGTCATAAAAATTTGGTTGGAAGGTCGGCAGGTTGTGCAAAGTAGAGAAATCTCAAATTTGTGGGACTTCTCTCACTCGGATTTTGAAAGTAATGACATTTTTGAACTCAGCGGGATTCAATCATTTGGAAATGACACCAAAAAAGGGTCTATAGATCAATTTCGAAAAATGGGGGGGCGGAACCCCCTTAAAACCTCCCCTTATCCCCTCCTTTGGGGCTCGGCGATGGGCTCCCGGGCTCTAAAAATTCGTTATGATGTCCTTGTTCACCATACCAAATTTCACACCTCTATCACCCTTTGCAGTTATGTCCAAAAAAATGCAATCTGCCACTGGACTATTAAAAAATGATTGTGAAGTGTTGAAAAATTATTGAAAAATGTTCAAAAATGATCAGAAAGGATCGGAATTATGATCACAAAATGATTAAAAATTATTTTAAAGTCATTAGTCTTTAGCAAACGAGGTATTCAGTCCAGAAAATCGGAGTAATTTTTCAAAACAGGATTGAAAACTTATTAATAGGTCTCAAGTCGGTGAAAAACTCATAAATTAAATATTACAGTTGAGAAATCAGAACATATTTTAATGAAATTGACCTGTTTTTTGGCATACTTATTTTACTTATTATATGTACTTATTTTACATTTTTCCAAAAACGTATTCTATTTTACATATTCTACATTTTATTCTACATTCTACATGACAACTCTGTTTAAAACATTCCTTTTTTTAATTCTCAATTAAGACAAATTTTAAACAAAAAAATAACGCTAGTATTACCTATTTTTCAGCGTCTTTATCCGTACACTGTTCAGCGGTGTTCTGTAAATACTTATATCGGTTCTTCTAAAATTGTGCATAGATTCTTGATGAATTTCTGAAATGAAGAAGAAAAAACATCAGTTCAAAGAACCGTAGTTTATATGCATACTTATAAACTACGGTTCTTTGAACTGATGTTTTTTCTTCTTCATTTCAGAAATTCATCAAGAATCTATGCACAATTCTAGAAGAACCGATTCCAACAACACCGGGACAATGCTATTTACTATTCAGTGCCATAGCATTGAGATACGTGAGTACCTAACCTACCTAATTACGCATACTTACTTCAATATATTATGCTTATAAACATAAACGCACCCGGAAATTATGACAGTGAACGGCTGAGAACGGGGGAGGGATTAAAATTCAAAGAAAAAAATAATCGTTTTCTTTTAAGGTAAAAACCTTGAAGCGTCCTGGACTAGTTGATAATAATTCGTCTTCTTCATTCTCATCCATTCAACATGTTCTTTTATACTCCTAAATTTTTCAAGATATTCTTTTTTTTTTTAATTTTGACAATTCTTTTAAAATATTTTCACTTTGTACTATAGTTGAATCAATTTACCCATTTTTAAATTCAGGGAATCAACTCTCCAACTCCTTAAATTTGATGCACGTGTTTTTTTGGTGAGAGAGGAAGATGAAAAATAAATTACAAAAACTGGAAAATATGTTGTATAAAACTGAAATTATGTTCTTTTTATATTGGAGGAAAAAAAACCACTCGTAGTATTTTTACATAGGTAGTTGTTTAATTTTAAGAAAACTGGATAACGTACACCTCTATCATTAGTTTTTTTCAGTCTCACTGATGAAACGCTGCCACCACTAATGATTTTCAACGTTTTCATTTTTTGTAGTACCCAAACCGAAATTTACTCCAACTAAAACAAGAGATCCTTAATGAAAAAGGAGCGAGTTCCACCTCTAACGAATTAGTTCAGTGGAAGTTTATTTTTAGATATATCGAACTAAAATTTGTAAGTATTTTTTTGGCCATCGTTGATTACGCAGGATTACATTACATACATAATGTAAAATAAAGTAGGTAACATAACTAGGATTTTAATCATCAAATTTTACTTTCACTTTAGAAAGAAGTCGAACCATTGCTCATCGCTGCCAACCTTCAACAAATTCCATCATACGAATCAGAATGGGAATTGTTAAAAGATTTTATAAACAAAACGATCGATGTAAGTAAAAAAATATTTTATTACGATCAACAAAGCGGTAGGAAAAAGAAAGTTAATTGAAAAATAACTCAAAAGAAAAGTATGAAATAAGGCAGTACCTACGTTCTATGACATACTAATGCTACAGATAAGGACAACTGTAGGAGTACTAATTTGTAGAGTGTAAGTTTATTAAGCATAAAATGTGACCACCCGCATTAAAACAGCTATAGGACTTATGTTCGAAAATATTTTGAGTTGTTTCGTGAAAAATGTTCTCTGAAGCCTTAAGCTTAAACAGAAACAAACCTGGAGTCAAAAAGTTGAAAAATGAATTCTGTATGGCCAAAATGGTGAAGGTTTGTTAAAAATAAAGAAAATACATGTTTTTTCTTTGAAAAAATCATCGA
The DNA here is from genome assembly GCA_033439095.1 of Pseudococcus viburni. NCBI lineage: Eukaryota > Metazoa > Arthropoda > Insecta > Hemiptera > Pseudococcidae > Pseudococcus > Pseudococcus viburni. The sequence goes on along the minus strand of JAVBJF010000042.1, from coordinate 564,178 downwards.
TTTTTTTAGTTGGCCTTTAATATGGGTTTAAAAATACTTTGGATCAAGAAAGGAAATGCTTTCTTTCTGAGGTATCGGCAATTAATGAAATGTTCATGTTCGCAGTAATAGGTTTTTCTGAAAATGAAATAAAACCGGAAAAATGGTTTCTCTTGTTCATGTTCAATTGATTTTTTTGGTATAGAGACACATTTCATGTTCTAGGTTCTAGGTATTTCAAAATGTAGGTAATTTAAAAAATCAATCGGCTCTTCTCTTGTGAGTAAGTACAATATCCTAATTACCATAAGTATGTACAAATTACAAAATGGAATTGAATTTGAAAAGCTCAACTTTTCATGAACATATCGCCTTCAAAATTCAATCAACATTTCTCCTGTACACGTTCTAATCACTATAAAAATTTCAAGTCCACTTGTTGCCCAGCTCTAACACAAGTTATCAGTGGTGCCGAGATCCCCCTGAGCGTTTGAGGAATACCCCCAATTTTTTCATTTACCCCCCCCCCCCAATTTTTCCAGCCACCTTCCCTTTTCTTTGCATCATTCCTCGTTTTTTTGCGGCTCTCACTTGAAATATAAATTTCTTAAACCAACAAATATGAAATTTCTTCAAATTTTAAAAATCAAGACATTTTTTACATCATAGCTTACGTAATCACAGGCAAAACGATCTAAAATAGTATAAAAATCAACATCTGTAGTCAATGACTTACCGAAGGTATTTCCCCCCCGGGGGGGGGAGGTGAAAATCCCAACTCAAATTTTCAAAATTCCCAACTACATATAGGCGATATCAGAATTCCGAGGAGGGGGTGAGATTCAAATTTGCGAACCAATTTTTTTCAAACTTTTAAATTTACATGTATAGGTACTAATCTTTCCCAAAGCACTTGAGGTTTTTTGATTTTACTCGTTTTCATTATTTTTGCGAACTTTTTAAGTTTTTACAACCAATTACTATAAGACCCTTTTTGAGATAAAAAATCTGAATAAAATTTTCATTGGTTACTCCAATTTTTTTTCAAACCTACAAGCAATATCATTGTTGTTGAAAAAATATACGAAGAAAATGATCAATTTTCAGCTGGAAAAGGTTGGGAAAATGACTAACTTTCCCAACTTACAAGTGAAAATTTTGTTGATTTTCGACTTAAAATAGGTAATCATTTTTCATTTAAAAAATAAATACCAATCGTCCCAACTGACATTTTTACTCATCACTTGGGAAAACGACCAATTTTGAATTGGAAAAATAACCAATATTGAATTGGGAAAGTTACCTATTTTGAATCGGGAAATTTACCATTTTTGAGTCGGGAAAAAATATAAGGCAAACTTTAGGAATTCCTCTTGGTAAAGCGGAGTATGCCAACTGAAATTGAATTTATTTATAATTTTTATAATTATTTGCCTGTAAAGCGAAAAATCACCAACAGACTCTATCTTCTGTTGTAAAGCGAAAATTTGCCAACAACTTCTACTTACAATATCAAGTACAAATATTGTAAAGCGATTAACGCCAACAAAATAAAATTAAACTATGGAAAATTATCACCTTCGAAGCGAGAGATCACCCGTGTGATAAAAATTCTCTAACTACTGAAAGTCGTAAAGCAACTAACGCCAACGATGTCTACAATACTCTAAAGCGAAAAATCGCCAAGAGTTAAAAAAGAAAGAAATAACAGAAAAAATAAGGCAATGTATTAAACGAGAAAAACAGAACAGAGAGAAAGTCTCCTAAAGCGATCAACACCAAGGCGACTTACTAGAAGAAGTGTCGAGAAATTTGTTTGCATAAGTTTATATACTGTTAAAAAATTCCAAACTGGCTTTGATAGCCAAATATTTTTGACAAAAAGGATCAAGAACAGAATTTTGGCGGCCGAATATTTTGATAACAGATCAAAAATATTCAGAGTAAGTTTGGTGGCCAACTATTTCTAAAAATCGCAAAAAGGCAAACCAGTGACGTTTTGTGGCGCTACACAACCATCACCAGACAGTATAAAGTAAATAAAGGGAAAAAAATTGTTGAGCCACAGAAGCTCGGAAAAAAGTGCCGTTAGGGTGCTCACTCCAATACCTAACCTTAAGTTAGCGACTACATCAAGCATTTCTTATATTTCCAATTTTCTATATTCTGCAGCTATTTGAACGGTGTATGTTAGATATTGAATAATTTTTGTTCAATTTTACAGATTAAAATGGAAGGAATTTGCAGACTCTATGCATGTGCTCTCAAGATCCGACACTTCATTGAAAGGTTTATCCTCATATATTTTGAAGGAAAAGCGGATTTAGAGAGAATAGGTAAAATGATTAGAGCTATTGACGCTGAAGAAACAAGAAGAGCCTCTAAGCTGATGCAATTCTATCAACATTTAGTGAAGCTTACCCATGAAGACATTGCAAGCGATGGTGGTGGTGCTAATCAGTTTAAAGTTCAATGGGAAACCGTATGGTTAAAAAACGTGAAAACTATAGTCGAGGACGGACAAACTTTCACTGATTTGGAAAAAGCAATTTTACGAATTTGGAATGCCCAAAATGCTGATAAAGCTCTAGAGGCATGGCGAGAAGACGGTCCAATGTGGAACACGCAGTCAGATTTTATTTCCATTCAAGCCCAAAAAATGATCACGAAGTTTGCTAAACCGTTAAGGCAATATATTTGATATGATATGAAATTCAAAGACGAGTTAGCAATGATACATGATAAAGAATTTGCAATCATACTGCAAGAAAACAAATTGAAAAATTCGGATAGATATTAAGAAATGTACTTGGATACTAACATATTCAACAGATTCCTACATTCAAAATTTATAGAAACGATTTCAAGACAAGCTGCCGGGTGAATCTGATGACACACCAAGGAACAATGTATTCTACACCAAACTCGTACACCTGTGGGCAGCTACATCTATTGCGGATTTCCATAGTGAGGACATGAAAAAAATGCCTGAACATTAGCCATGTGAAGAGGATTTCCAGTGTTACATGAAGACTTTGGGTAAAGAAGTAGGATTTGAAGGAACGAAAGATTTTGTTGAAGTTGTTATGGATTTCGATTACAAAACTACCCCCTCACCAGAAAAATTAAAAATCGCAGATAAGATTTTGGAAGGAGAAGTAAAGATAGACGACATACAGATAAAATGATGTTGCTTTGAATATTTGAATTTGCTCAGAGGTTCGAGCCAATTTTCCAGATTTAACAGCTGTATAAAATTTTAAAACAAACTGGAAATATTCAGATTTCAGAGTACTCGCTTTCACAGGCCGGAAAAAAATATAAGTGGATGCCCTCAATGCTATGGATAATGTACATGTAGAAACTTTCATCCTATAAGCTCTAGAAAAAAATTAGGGCTGAAAAACAAAATTTTGATTTTCAACTCTTTGTTTGACCCACCAATGTTTGCAATGTTAAAATTCAGAAATTGTGTTTAAACAAAATCCATTTTGCATATTTTATAGTATATTCCGAGTACTTTCAAAAAATATAATTGGTTTTGGGCATCAAATATTCCTAGTCCGAGGAAAGCCAATTTTAAAATTACAATTTGAGGCCTCTTAATATTGACCCTTTTGATTACTGTGTTTATCCAATAAGAAAAATGATAAAAATTTTGTAATTTGTTGATTTATTTTACTAGAACGTTTCAGACCGATAAAATTTGAAAGACAGACCCCTCGAAAAAATTCCAGTTCTGGGGGTAGGATGTGTTTTTCAAAAAATCACATTTTCACCACAAAATTGCTAAAAATCGGGGAATTCATTTTTTGAAATTCTGTTTTGGGGGTGATAGCCAACTCTTCTAGCTACAATTTAAGACCATTCCCACCGAGACAAATGGACAATTTTATGTTAATAATCGCCGGTCCATTTTTGAAAAATTGAAATATCAGTAATATCGGCAAAATTTAGTTGGGAATTTTAAGGATTTGAGTTGGGATTTTCATCAAGCCGCCCCCTCCCGGAAAATCCCTTTGTACGTCATTGATCTCGGTGGCTAAAATACATGGGATTGAATATCTCATTCGATGAAGTTGAAAAGTTTTCGGTTTTAATTCTAACCTATTCCTGAATAAGGGTTGATTTCATGGGTTTGGAGTCGAAACTATCCCTAAAAATGAACTCAGCGGGTTCGAAACGTGGTTTTCGAAACCTTACTGGGTCATTCCATGTCAGTTCAACCACAAAGTGGAAAGTGGGGTCTTGGATTTTTTTGATTTTTTGCATGTTTGTAGAGCTCGATGAGAGATGTCGAATGCCGCAAACCGGAGCTTCCAAAGTCTTTTTGGAGGGGAGCTACGAGCACTCAAAGTTTTAAGGTGAGGTTGGATATGGTGAATTTCGAGCGTGGATAACTCGGAAACGGTGATAGGTAGAAAATTGAAACTTTTTACAATGTGTAAGGCCTTTGATGAGCTTTTTGGCGATTTTTTTGAAATCAGTGTTACCACTTTTTTTACCGCCGAAAATTAGCTGTAAAAGTTGAAAAGAGCTGTTTCTACATGAAGGACACCTTCAAAAATTCTGAAAAAAATATATATGATACAACTTTTCGTACTGATTAACATATATAAAAACTGGGATGGCGTTATTTTTTAAACTCGTTTTAAAAAATTTCAAAGTTTCTGCGAAAACGTAATTTTTTATCCCAATTGCTGTAAATCTCCAAAATTGATTAAAATACATTGTTTTTACCGAATTTTCATCAATATTAAAAATTAGTGATCAGAACTATTTTTTTACAAGTCGATTATGGGTGTTATGTATTGTATAGGTAGGCTTTTTTCACATTTACCCTTCAAGACCGCCATCCTATTCGAAAATATCATCTTTGAACAGAATATAACTGAAAATAACATGCAAAGTTGGAAACTCGATTCGCTTATTAATTTTTATGTTCTTAAAATACGTTGAACATTCAAATTCTGCCGTTGCAAGAAATCGACTTGTAAAAAAACAGTTCTGATCACTAATTTTTAATATTGATGAAAATTCGGTAAAAACAATGTAATTTAATCAATTTTGGAGATTTTCAGCAATTGGGATAAAAAATTACGTTTTCGCAGAAACTTTGAAATTTTTTAAAACGAGTTTAAAAAATAACGCCATCCCAGTTTTTATATATGTTAATCAGTACGAAAAGTTGTATCATATATATTTTTTTCAGAATTTTTGAAGGTGTCCTTCATGTAGAAACAGCTCTTTTCAACTTTTACAGCTAATTTTCGGCGGTAAAAAAAGTGGTAACACTGATTTCAAAAAAATCGCCAAAAAGCTCATCAAAGGCCTTACACATTGTAAAAAGTTTCAATTTTCTACCTATCACCGTTTCCGAGTTATCCACGCTCGAAATTCACCATATCCAACCTCACCTTAAAACTTTGAGTGCTCGTAGCTCCCCTCCAAAAAGACTTTGGAAGCTCCGGTTTGCGGCATTCGACATCTCTCATCGAGCTCTACAAACATGCAAAAAATCAAAAAAATCCAAGACCCCACTTTCCACTTTGTGGTTGAACTGACATGGAATGACCCTACTTGTAATATTTCAAATGTTCCAATTTTGGTCTAATCATTCCTTTTTGCTGAGCGGTCGACTTTTGGGTTTTTGGGTTAAAATAACCACAGAAATTAAAAAATTCTTGTGAAGGAAATTGAAAATATAAAATTCTTATGTGGTCCTATTTCTCGGGAGATATTTCAGTTTTTAGAATATGAAATAATTCTGATCACTATCCCGAAGTAAAACCACAATACGAAGATTTGAAAACTTTAAATTTTCACCTGTTGAATCTTTCTGGGCCACGAAGAGGCCAATTAACGTAGTGGCAGTGTTGTATTCTATTTTCTGAGCACCACAGAAAATAGAATAGAGGCGAAAAGTGAGATGGGTTTTGGGCTGCTAACCGAAATGAGAAAAACCGTAACCAAAAACCATTAACCACAAATTAACCCGAAAAAATTTCAAAAACTGTAACCGTAACCATAAACCCAAATCCCAAAACTCCAAAAACTGTAACCGTAACCATAAAGCCAAACCCAAAAATCCGAAAATCCGTAACCGTAACCATTAGCCAAAAATAAGTAAATTTTGGTTTTTTGTGGTCAAAATAATTTTTTTTGATCAAAGCGAAAGCCAATCAATAAAATTTAAAATTAATTTTTTTAATGCTAAGGGGTTATTTTCCCAGCTACGGTTTATACTCGATCCATTGCGCACATCAATTGGAGCAGAAATTTTAAATGATATATTGGTAATTTGGTCGAATTACGAAATTAGTATGAAATTTTTATCTTGAACTAAGTTGTTTTTCCTTTTTCAGCTACTATTACAATTGACAATTATGAGATTGGTTCGATTTTTTTTGCTTGATTGTTTTAAATACGATTAGCTCGATTTTTTGAACATAATTACCTCTTTTTTTAAAAAAAAATAAGGTTAGACAATTAGCTCGATTTTTAAAAAAATAAGATTAGACGATTAGCTAGTGGCCTTAAAAGTATCGATATCCCGACTGACAAATTTGCTGACGATTCAATAGCGAGACTAGCGAAAATGTAGCTGACTCTCGATTTCTTGCCGAGTAAACGATTTTTAGTCAACGAATCATTAACTACAGCTGGCGTTTATTTGGGAAAAATCGTTTACGAAACGCGAAGGTTTTTGTGACGAATTTGCCAGTGTTATAGTTGGCAATTCTTTAGTTTGAATTTGTTTCAATTGACAAGGAATTGTAAACAAAATTGTAAACTATTCTCAAGAAAGAATAAAAAAAATCCAAAATACTGTTGTCAAATGCAAATTGTTAAACAGCACTGGTAGCTCAATGGTTAGAGAGGTCGCCTATTATGCCGATGGGCTCGGGTTCGAATCCCTAACGAGACATAAATTTTTCAAATTTTTTTATGAGTAATAAGGTAACAACTAACAAATTTCTAACTAATATAAGACAAATTCGCCGCGAAAACGTTGGCATTTCGTCAGCGATTTTTCCCAAAAAGACGCCAGCGTTAGTAAGCGATTTGTTAATGTTTTTTTCAATTTTTTTTTCAAATTTTGTCAGTTGGGATATATCGATAATATCGATACTTCACAGTATCGAAAAGTATTGATACTCAAACGTGGTAGGTATTGAATGAGTATCGATAGTTTTTGAATTTTTTTGATATTATTACATTTTGGCTCGTTTTTGTTATAATTCCATTGTTTTAAGTTCTATACACAAGTTAAAAGCCAAAAAGTGAAATTATTTTACGATTACGACCGTGAAAGCGGGAAACTAGAAAGCTCCAAAACCCTGATCGTCAAATGTGAAGACATGGATGTGAAAGGAAAATAGGAGACACGAGAACACGAAATTCGAGATCGATCGAAAATGAACTAAATTTTCATCTACACCAAGCTATTTTCATCAGAAATACGAGTATTTTGAGGGGTCGGACGTACACTGAAAAAATATCGATATTTATAGATATTATCGATACTGGCTTCAAAAATATCGATACATATCAATACCAAAAATTCTTCCGATATAAGACCACTACAATTAGCTCAATTTTTTTAATACGATTAGACGATAAGTTCGTTGTTTTTTTTTAATTCTTACAATATTATACGATTATTTACTCAATTCTTTTCTTTTAAGCTGGATTTTTTATCTGGATCTCACAATTTTTTTGTGAAAAAAAATGACTTGTACAACTTTTTTTGAACTTTGAAAAAAAACCATAACCATTAACCACAAACCGCTAAAAACCAAAAAAAATCAAAAACCTTGACCATAAACCGTAACCAAAAACCCAGTTCTTGAAAACCGAAACCATTAACCAATAACTATAACCATTAAACGTAACCATAAACCCTAACCAAAATCTATTTCGGTTAGCAGTCCTGGATGGGTTCAAGTGGCTGAAATTCCTATCAGGTCCTTTTGTGGTTCAGATTTAGACACCAATTCCTAGCACACACTCTTCCAATTGAACTAACAATGAAAAGTTCAAACCGATACGTTCTTGTATTCATAATAGGTACTTAAATTTGAAAAATCTTTCCTTACATGAATTTCTATGATGACTTACCAAACAATTTGAGATGATTTAAGATAATTTTTCAACTTCACAACATCTCTCATGAATTTTTCACAAAAAGAAATAAGTTCACTCTTTCATTTCTGTCGAATCACTCAATGGCACAGGAGATGAAGTGAATTGTACAGTCGTTCCTGTCCCCCCGCTAATACTATGCCGAATACTCCTTTCTTTACACCCAAACTTATACAAAATATCATTAAGCAAACTTTTCTTGGCTCCATAGGCGAAAAACACAAACGCGCCTTGAAATTCGATAAATAATCGAGAAACCCTATTCGCAGTTGTAATGATCACTGAATCTCGTTTATATCCAAAGTACACGCAAAGTATAAACAGCATCCATTGAGCCCCCATAATATATCCCATTTTCATCAAAACAATCAAATGATTCCTATTCGCAGTCGACCAAATACGAGTTGGACCACATTTAGTGACATAAATCAATATGCCAGCCTGTAGCACAAACAAGATAGGTATAACGAAAGTTAAACTCCCGAAAAAAATATAAGCCAAGATCCCTATAAAGTACCAAGCAACCGAATTTTTAGCTGGTCTGCACGGGACCCCGAAATGGTCCGGTATCGGTGGACATCGATTTTCTTCCGTTTCCAAAATTAGAAAATATATCACAGGTAGGATTACCGGAATCACGTATCCCACAATACAGTAGATAAAATATCTTTTAGGTTGAGCGCTTACAGTGACTCTGCGTTTCCTTAATGTGGAATATATCAATCGACAAAATTCCAACGACATTATTATAGTCCAGAAGAAATGAAAAAACCACGAAAATTGGGTGAGAAAATAGATGACGCACGAGAAGGGAAGGAGAAAATAGACGACCGTCAGCAACACGTACATGACTAGTAATCCTATCGCGTAAGAATATATTATTTTATTGGGGAAACTCTGAAAATATCGCTTGGTAAAATTTATAAATAGATAAAAAACGATGCAAATAGCCGAAAAAAAAATCACCACAATTTCCACCCAAAAAAATGTTTGATAACTTTTATCGTTTTTTTCACATAAATAAATTACGTTATCGAGACCACTTTCGACGGTGTATCCGCTTTGAATAAATTCCTGATTTACCGATTCGTCGAATAACATAATTTTGTTATTTTTGTCCAATCCGAAATCCATGCCTTCGATGATGACTTTCATTTTCATACAAATTTTGCCATTATTCTTAAAATACTGACACGAATTCAACCTTTTTTGTTGACTTTTTCGAAACTGATTCGTCAGACAAGGGATGATAAACTGTAACAAATTCAATGGCCATTTTTTATCCGTCGAGCATTGCAACTCGGTCGAATTTCCCTGTTTCGATATCAACTTCAGACCATTTCGGATGAAATCTCGTGTTATTCGGTGTATGTTTTCGGCCGCTGATCCGAAAAGTACTGCGAGTTCGTATGTCCTGCATACAGAATCCAAATTGTTGAGCTTAGTCCACGCCGGCCAATATTCCAAATCTGTTTCGTAATTGCAAGTGGCGCAGAATTCGTTCCAATAGGTGATATTTTCAAAGCGGTTGGTAACTGGTGTGTAAAGCGAGAAATTAGTTTCCGATTTGTTCGAATTGATGAAATATTCGCATTTTTTAATTATATCCACGTCTCGGTAGTCTTTGGCGCATTTGTTCACTGCTGTGATCGGTTTGACGTCGAATTGGGTTTTGTTAAGGTGTGTTTGAGATGTGCTTATGTTACAACTGAGCTCGAGGGAGTCGACTTCTGTTTTGTAACTCGCCAGAAAAATCAAAACGATCAGTTTGGCACATTTTGAAAGCGTAATCCGATTCATTTTTGATCGATTTCATCCCCCAATCGTCAATTCGTTATGACCAACCTATCGCAAGTTTAATTTTCATCAAACATTTGTACAGGGTGATCCAGTTAAGGTGTGAAATATCAAAACCACGTATTCTACTCATGATTTGGAGTCGAAAATGTTTTACACATTATGGACTTTAATTGCTTAATTACCGAGTTATTCGCTTTTTAGGCTCAGATTTTACCTAAAATTGGCCATTTTGACGCTCGAAATGGAAATTAATGGGAGCAGGTGGTGAAAAAAATGATAGGAGGTCCATAGAAAAGTAGACCTATTTTTTTCTAGCTGATAAGGGAGTGTTTTAAAGCGGAAAATGTGTTTCTGTACCAGAAAAATGGTCAAATATACACAAGAAATCATTTTTTTGAAAGGGTACCGCAGGCGAATCTGCCCCCGAGCTGAAATTTGAAACTAACCGATGGAATTTAGTTCTTTGGGTCTGAAAACCACGTGATGAAAACTTTGGTCCCCTACCCCTCTCCTAGCCCTAGTTATGGGGCAAAACGTTACTGTTTCTTGCCTTTCCATTAAAAATTTTAATTTTCACGAGTTTTCAACCATTTTTTTTCAAATTTTCGCGAGTTGTTTACTATACTGATGGGTGTTGGTAGGTGATTTGAAAAAAATTTTTAATGATTTTTTCTTGCCAAAAATCGCTTTTGAAAACTACAAATTGAGTTTTCGGTATGATGTTTTAGAAGTGCAATTCTGAAAAAAAAAAGTATTTTATGTACCTAGTCCCTACCAAGAGAATTTTCGGGTGAGGGGGAAAAAAGAAGCATTTTTTCGCTCTGTTGCCTTAAATAACTTGTGTAATTGTGATTTTGTTCATGCCCGAGCAAAGCGAGGGCGATGCTTCGAAAAAATTGAGTTTTTAAAAGCCCAAAAAAGTTTTTTTTTCCATATTTTAATGCTTCGAAAATGCCTATCTGATGTGATTTGGAGGGGTACAAATGATACTTTGTACCCCGTCAGGATTGGGGGTATCATTTGTACCCCTCCAAATCACATCAGATAGGCATTTTCGATGCATTAAAATATGGAAAAAAATGTTTTTTTGGGCTTTTAAAAACTCAATTTTTTCAAAGCTTCGCTCGGGCATGAACAAAATCACAATTAAACGAATTATTTGAGGTGACAAAACGAAAAAATGCTTCTTTTTGCCCCCTTCCCCTAAAAAAACTTCTGACATCACTGTGTTTAAGATTGTTTTAGTTGGCATTTACCGGGTATGGGTACTGAATTTTCAAAATGTGAGTGTTTCGATCGTACAAATGGAGTTTATTGAAGTAGTATGAGCTACTGAACATGAATCTGTTGCAAACTTTTTCGTATGACAATTTCGTATGCAAAGAAAGTGAGATATTCAATTTTGAGTCTCGTGATGTACTTATTTGAACTTGAAATTACAAAAATCACGAAAAAGATATGAAATGAAGTGAAAATCGGCCAAGTGGTGTATAAATGCGTATTTTGGGATATAATTACGAGAAAAATTTGTTCGACCAAAATTGACCATTATAAATTATAATGAGTGAAAAACGTTGTGAAAAAATGGTTTTTCGCAATTTTCAAGATGTTCCACCGCCTAAAAATTTTTGAAAAAAACATCACGTTGTACATAAGGACTAGGTACATAAAATATATTTTTTTCAGAATTGCACCTCTGAAACATCATACAGAAAACTCAATTTGAAGTTTTCAAAAGCGACTTTTGGCAAGAAAAAATCATCAAAATTTGTTTTTCAAACCACCCACCATCACCCCTCAGTATAGTGTTCAACTCACAAAAATTTGAAAAAATTTGGTTGAAAACTCGTGAAAATGAAAATTTTTAATGAAAAGGCTGAAAAAAGAGTAACGTTTTGTCCCATAACTAGGGCTAGGAGAGGGGTAGGGGGCCAAAATTGTTACCACGTGGTTTTCAGACCCTAAGAACTAAATTCCATCGGTTAGTTTCAAATTTCAGCTCAGGGGCAGGTTCGCTTATCTTGACCGCTGGCACCCTTTATTCATTTTTAGGGGTAGTACTACTTATTTAACACCCATTAACCTAAATTTCAGGTTTTTTTTATTAATTGGATGCTGAGTTATCAATTTATCAAATTTCGACCATCCCACAGTATTCCATTTCTTTCCAGCCTTTAAATTTTTTCAATCACTGCAATATTGTTCATCTATTCATCAATTATTCTTAAAAATTTTTCAACCTGAAATTTTTTTCTCGTTCGTTTTCAAATTGTAAATATTTTCTCAAAAACCATTTAAATTGTAAATTTTTTCTCAAAAATTATTCAGATTGTCAAATTTTTTCTCAAATTCTCTTCAACCTTGAAATTTTTTTTAAGCCCTTAAATTGTTCATCAATTGTTCGTTCTTAAAAATTTCCCATTGACATTTTTTCTCCATTTTTTTTGAATCGTGAATTTTTTTACCATTTCTGTCCAGCCTTTTTTTCTTTTTCCCCTTGAAATTAAAAAAAATTACTCAGACTCAAATTCTTCTCAGCTCTGAAATTTTTCTTTGTAAAAAGTTTTCTATATTCTTAAAATTTTTCAATCTAAAATTTCTTCAGGTATCTACCTATACCTGTACCTATTTATTACCTTACTTCTTTTCCACTCAATTTTTTCCAATTTTACAACTTGTTAAATTTTTTTCAAACTTGAAATTTTTCATGTATAATTTTTTCCTTTTCCAAAACATTTTCAATGCCAGAGAAACAATTTAATTTATTCGATAATACGACTCTATGCAACAGGAGCCAATATTTTCTAATTTTTATATTATTTTGGAATTTCTGAATTCAGATTATGAAAAAATGTTTGGGTCGGATGAAAAAAATTGAATTAAAAAAATGTAGAGAAGTGAAAAGAAGTTTGGAGTTTTGAAGTTTAATAGAATTTTGAGAAAAAATTTGGTTTGGAAAAATTTTATGAAAAGAAAAATTAAGTTTAAAAATATTTCAAGGAAAAAAATTATTTGAAAAAATTAAAAAAAAAATCTAGTTAAAAAAATGTAGAAAATTGCACGCGAATTGAAAATTTTGAAAGTTAAAGGGACTTGGAAAAAAACGTTGCTAAATTCACCACCTGAACAAATAGTCCTTCCCGTGAGTAAGTTTAGACACGCGTCAACAGTGTCAACACCAAAATGTAAACAAACAATTTCATTGGTCGCTACGATTAAGTCACGATGTACTCGTAAAAAACACAGTAAAAATCGAATTCGATAATTTCTCGTAATTCCTCACCTTATTATAAAAAAAATGTCACCTCAAATTTTTCTCTCTAAAAAAGGAGAGTATCTCAGCATAATTTATTATGTGGGATCGCGTTTTGGGTCCATGTTGAATATGTAATTTTTTGTTCGTATTGATGAGTTTAATGTGTGGTTTAAATATTTCACAGCTTGACCGGATCACCCAATATAAAAATTCGAAATCGAATAAGTTAATTCGGTATTCGTGGTACTTACGTTTAAATTACGTGTAGGCCTATCAACTGCAAAGATATCGCATCACACATTCACAGCAAAAACAAATCATTTTTTTACGTACTTGGTGTTTTTTACCCGAATATTTCACGTCACGAATACGAAAAAGATTCATTAATTGCGAACTGAGTATTGGATAACTTAAACACGATATTTTTAGAGTTTTTCACCAAAACGAACTTAGATAGATGGCACTTATATATCTACATGTGAAGATAACAGTTTGTATCAAAATTTGGTTAGACGAAATCCGGCATTGAACGAATAACTATTTATTTTACTGAAATACCATGAGATCTTAACTACCTGTTTATTTCTACAGGGTTGCAATACGTTACGCTTTTACCGGTTTCTGGTATCGAAGTATTGAAGAATTCAGTCATCTGCCTATTACGTAAATAGGTACCGAACACGTTTTTTTTTTTTCATTAAAATCGCCTGCAGCTAAATGAGCTTCGCGTTATTTCTTAATGACTTCGCTTTACGAGGTGATGTTTATAATTTTCTTATTTTACATTATTACGATCCTTAACTAGTCTATATGAATGTTTACGTTTTCTGATTCATTTTCATTTGTTAGGAGGAGGAGGGGGGAGGGGGGAATAAATTAGTTACTTTCTCAAGTCGTCTGGTCTAACAGTGTATCTCATGGCAAAATATGGTTTTAAGAATGTATGTGTGTCCCTACAATTTTCAAATACTGCAATTCTACTCACAGTTAGGCGTAGATGATTCTGTATCTGAATTTTTCTAACAAGGAAGATATCCCAACTGAAAGTTAAATTTTGAAAGTACATCATCACAGGACCTCGTACCCAAAATTTCAGGTGTTGAAGTTAATTTTTCGATTTTTAGCGAATTTTTGAAATTTCAAAATTATATCATCGTCCTAAAAAATATGAAAATTTGATCTAATCAACGAAAAAAGCTAAAATTTGGTATATACCCTATTTTCGACCTTCCGAATCGATTGGAATCGGTTTCGAGACGTTTCGGAGCCACCAGAAAATTTTGGAATTTTCTAGCACTGAAGAAAAGCCCATAAAAATGGCTCATATGCTTTTCAGCACTTCTAATCGCGGATTATCCATATTGGTGACCTATTTGATCGATTATACCATAATTTCCCAAAATTCTCAATTTTGATTTCAAGTTCGCATTTTGAGCTAGAAATTTTTTTTTGTGCTGGAACATTCCAAAATTTTCTGGTAGCTTCGAAACGTCTTAAAACCACTTTCCATCGATTCGGAAGGTCAAAAATAGGGTATCTACCAAGTTTCAACTTTTTACTTCGGTGTATGCGCATTAGGCAAATTTTTCAATTTTTTCAGAAAACTTTCTTGTCCAAAAATGCGAATTTAAACTCGAAGTTACGAATTTTGGCAAATTGTTGATAATAAGTATTTTAATTTGTGATGGTTTTATTTTGAAAATAAAATTTTTGCTAAATTTTTATATTTATTCTATTTTATCTCTGTGGGGCAGAGAATAAAAAGGATTTTTTGATAAGCAATAATAAAACTATTGCTCATCAGTGAACCCTTTTTTCCTCACACTCAAATTTTGAATTTGAGGAAAAATTGAACAAAATGACCTTTTTTCCAAATTTTATGATTTTTTCCAACTTCATTTTTCATCTAAATTTCACTACCTTTTTTCCATATTTGATTACTGTTATGGCTTCCATAAACAGTGGACACCCTGCTTAGGTTTTATTGTAACTGATTTCTCAATTTCGGGCTTGAAGAAAAAATAAATGAAAAATCCTATACCAAATTCGTGTTCAAAATGTCAAATTATCTCTTTATGTATCATTTAAGCAATAATTTCTCTCAAAGTCTTGAAATTCGTTATTTTAGTGGCGAGTTTTCAAATTTCCAGCTTGCCCCCTGCCATGCCAGAGGGTCGATTTCTGGAGTCAGGATCAAAATAATCCCAGAAATAGATCAAAAATCTCCTTGAAGTATTTTTTCAATTTTTTTTCGAATAATTTCAACATGAGTAAGTTATGTTTTAGAACTGAAAGTTTGTTGATTATTGACTTCTCAGCTCAAAAAATTGCGAAATTGACATAGTTAATGATATTTCATCAGGCATCCATCCGCTGATATAAACGGTATTTTGAAATATCTAAATCTTCTCTAAAACATATCTATGAATTGAAAACACTTGCTGTTTAGCTCAACTTTTGTAATTTTTTGAGCTTTTTCATTTTTCTTTATTGTGCTTGGAAGTATCAACATAAAAAGGCAACAAATTTTAACATAATAAGACAAGAAGTACACTTAAAATAGCTTATATCAAACGATAAAAATTACACAGATCCAATGCCATACTTATAAGTGATTAAAAAATAAAATTCGTTTGAAAAGTGTAAGTACACGCAGGTACTGTAAAAGTCCCTGAAATAATCATTAAAAATAAATTAATATACGTAATTTTAAAATGGCTCAGTCTTAGTACTGACATGGAAGGCGTGATTTTGATTTATACTTATTTCTATATTCGAGTACATTTTGCTAAAAAATTGTCAAAAATACAAAGTAAAAAAATCATTTAAAATGAGTGAATAGGCGGATGTGTGAAAATGACAAAAATATCACGAAAATTGTTCAAATACCACTCCGGACTATTTTTTCAATTTAAGTATTGTTTCAATTATTTTAAAGAATTGTAAATCTATAAAAATTTTGAAAATGTGTCAAATTGACTTAGTTTACTTGGAGGAAGTAGAACATTAAAAAAAGAAAAATTCAAATTTTACGATTTTCTTAAATTCGCCGTCAAATTGTTCTTAGAATTTCAGCATTATGAAATTTGAGAAAAAGTTCATTTCAAAAAAGGATAAAAACTTTACAAACAGCATTGAAATTTTCATAAAGTTCATTATAAAAGGCGTTAAAATGTTTCAAAATAGGCAATATTGAATTTATCTACATTTTCTGAAACTCAGTTTAAAATTGAATACGTGTTTTTGAAAGACTATAAAACTGAAATCTGTCATTAGTGCTCTAATTTAGAGGATGCCCTAGAATTTTAAATTGGAAAAATCATAGTCTTGGTCGAAACCTCCCCCCTCCAGTGACACTTAAATTTTTCCTCATATGACATGTTTCAAACATTTTTACGAATTTTGTAAAAACTGACAAAATTTTTAAACATCTTTTTCATTTTACAGGCAATCTATTTGGTCGGTAATTGTCGAAATATCAGAATTTTATAAAATAATATAATCTTCACAATTCTTCTACGTACATTATAACAAAATATTATCTAAAAATCAATAAAAATACATTGACAATATAAAGTGGCTTGAGAATTACTAAAATTGTATATAACTCATAAACAGAGTTACAAAGTTCATAAAAATTTAATTAAAAATAAGATAGTGGTGAAAAACTGATAAGAAACATGTACATCGTTGAACCTTTGTTAAAAATTGTCGAAGTTCAAAAAGTATATTTTTACGACTTTTTGGTCTCAACATCTCTGATTCTATTTCAAACCAAATTAAGGTATGTACAAGGTGACCCAAAAGTTCCGGAACGCAACGTTTTTTTCGTAATTTAGAGAGAAATCGCTCCATATTGCCTTACGTTGATCTGAACAAAGGGTTGCCTACGTGTGAGTTGGCAATAAGAAACAACGTCAACGCTGTACTCAAAATATCGGAAAAGGGTTGAGTGGGGGAGACAGTGTTGCCAATTTCACGAAAACTTGATTTTTTGTAAATTTTTGTCCCTTCAAATTTTTAATTAGGCAAAATTTGCATGCGATGATTTTTGATCCTTATCCAAAACTCTACCATGTACAACTGTTAGTTTTCAAATATCTCAATTTTTAAAATTTTCGAAATTTTGGGGTTTGAGATTTTTTTGAAAAGTACAAAATTCTAAAATAGTCCAAAATTTGTTCCAAGATCAGGTGTGCGGTGATCCCCCTGTGCCCCCCCATTTTCCAAGCCCCTCCTCCCATTTGCACCATTGCTCTCATTTTTTTTTACAAACTTTAGTACCTATATTTATAAGGAGAGAGGGTACAAAAAATACCTACCAGACCATACCTGTATATTGGTGACCTATTTGAAATTTGATCGATTAAAGCACAATTTTCCAAAATTCGTAACACTCAGTTAAACTCCATATTTTTTTCCAGAAAAAATTTTCAGTCAAAAAATGGAATAATTTCAACTCAAAATTACAGATTTTGGAAAATTGTGCTTTAATTGATAAAGGCCACCAATAGCCACTGCAGGTGCCGAAGTTCATTTGGATGGACTATTTTTATGGGCTTTTCCGCAGTGTTGGAAAATTCTTAAATTTTCTAGAGGTTCCGAAACGTTTCAAAACTGTTTCCAATCGATTTCGGAGGTCAAAAATAGAGTAAATATACCAAATTTCAGCTTTTTTCATTGATTAGATAGGTAGATCAAATTTTCGAGGTAAATTTAAAATTTTAAAAATTCGTCAAAATCTGAGAAATGCACTTCAGCACCTTAAATTTTAGATATGGGTTTTTTATGATGTACCTAATTTTGATGTATTTTTGTTTCAGCTTAAAATTTTACTTTGAGTTGGGATACCACTTTTGTTTAATTATGAAAATGTAGTGAAAAATCTAGTTTTTTTTGTTTTGAATTTTTTGAGTATGTTGCACCCAATTTTGGAATCAGAAAAAAATATAGGCAATGCCTGACGACTTGGCAAAACCAATAAAACAATTTTCCACCCGGAGAACCTCCAATTTTTTTTGAAAATTTCAACCTGAAAAATCAAATGGAAAAATGTGAACCGAAAATTTTCAAAGAATTCTCATACATGCTATCCGTAAAAACGTATAATTTGTATAAATTCAAAAAAATTTTATTTAATTCATTCCTTCCATCGAATTTTCGGTCTTAGAGGTGCGATAATTCCGGAAAGAGGGAGAGTTGAGGGTCAAAATTTGTTGGGGGTTTTATGCTGGAAGTAACATTATGGATCAATTTTGACCAAACGTCCTTCCTTACCAGGAAAGACCCAAGCCATCGTATCAAGCGTGTAAGTACCCAAAAATGTTACCCAGAAAATAAATATATACTATTTTTTGAGTTATAGGGTTGTTAAGAAAGCCCCCCCCCCCCTAGGGTGACAATGAAACCGAAATTTTCGTTTTCAAAAATGCTCACCCTCCAAAAATGTTTATTTGTATGAAAAAAAATTATTCCCAAAATTTCACTTCTCTGAGTTGAGGTTAACCCGTGCCGCCCGGCACTCAAAGTTGAGGACGCGGCGCCCGAGCGCGTTCGATGCTACCCCGCCACCGTACGCGGTGATGAAGTTTTTTGCGTACGGGCTACGTTAAAAAAATGTTCTCACGTCGTTATGGGGTCAGGGGAGGGGTAGCTGTTAAAATATTACTCAATAAGTAATCGTTCTAGGTTATATAGAGTATACCCAGCCTGACCCAGTCTGTTTAGACATTTTTTTGTAATTTTATGACTGTTGAAAAAACTTGTAAATACAGCGATTTTTTCCCAATTGCTTTCGATGTTTTTTGCTTTAAATCAGCCCTCAAAAATTGAAAACCCCAAGTTTTTGGAAAATTTTCGCTACATTCTCTTTTCTTTACAATACTTGAGTGTGAAATACTTGCAGATCATAGTTGAGAGCCGATTTCTGTGTTGAAAACATCGAAAACAATGGGAAAAAAATCGCTATACTTACAAGTTTTTTCAACAGTCATAAAATCACAAAAAAAATTCTAAACAGTCTGAGTCAGACTGGGTATACTCTATATAACCTAGAACGGTTCCTTATTGAGAAAATTTTTTACACCTACCCCTCCCCTTACCCCCATAACGACGTAAGAACATTTTTTCAACGTAGTCCGTACGCAAAAAACTTCATCACCGCGTACGGTGGCGGGGTAGCATCGAACGCGCTCGGGCGTCGCGTCCTCAACTTTGAGTGCCGGGCGGCACGGGTTAACCTCAACTCAGAGAAGTGAAATTTTGGGAATAATTTTTTTCCATACAAATGAACATTTTTGGAGGGTGAGCAATTTCAAAATTAGAAAAAAAATTTTACCCATGCTTTTCATTGTCACCCTACCCCCCCCCCCCCCAAAAAAAAAGAGAAAAATTTCAACGATGAGTTGCTCATCAAAAATATCCTCTCACCGCACTCCTGTCAAAGATTCGTAATCAAAGAGGGATAAGTTCACATTTTGTAAAGGGAATGAAGCTTCAGCTATTTCGTGAATGGGTTTTCATTATTCGTTGGGTCTTACTATTTTTTTCACCAAGAAATTTTCGCGTTTCGGAAATTTCAAGTCACCCTGTAGATGCATTTATCAAATTTTGAACCGCTCACTTCAAATTTTGATAAGTTTCTGTAATTATTACAATAAAATCGTTTAATCATTTCCAGAACATTTTCAATCTTTGTAAATAAATAGTTCATGACTTTCAAACCAGATTTTGATTATTTTCAATCGATATCATCATAGGTAATTATAATTATTTTTATTTTCAACAATTTTCAAAATAGATGAAATTACTTCTGAAAATTCACCGCATTTTCCACAATTTTCACTCGTAATTTACATTTCGATTTCGTCCAACGATTCCATTTCCGTTTATCAGCATTAAATGCAATATTCACTTACGATTTTTTGAGCATTTTACACCCAACAATTTGTACTTATCATCACATGGATTATTGTTGTCATTAAAAAGGAAAATAAGCTCAGAATTTAACTAATTGGAAAAAAAATATATGAAAGGAAAAAATTAACCAGATCTTATCACAGTCGAAATTTTTCTACTCTCCAATTTTCAACACCTCTAATATTACTGTATCGCGTTAACCTGAGTTGGATTGACAAGACCATAGCAAATTCCTCTAAGATATTTCCATATCATCATTACCATCCTGTTGAGAAACCGATTTGTATTCGCACCCACACATATTCATAACAAATCCAACGCATGTCTCAGCCCCGAAAACAATGAACACAATTATACCATGAAAATCTATAGATAATTGACAAAGGGTATCCAACGAAACGCCTAAAATTCTGACCTCGTAATCGCTTCCATAACTCTGGTAAATCTTAAACAGAACCCAATGGATACCCATAATCGATGCCATTTTCGTTAAAACAAACAAATGATCTCCGTAGGGGATCGATCGTATGCCAGCAGAACGATAATTCAGGAAATAATACAATATTACAGCTGATGTTGCTAAAAACAGCGCAGGTATGAAAAAACCAAAGCTCGGCTTCAGAAATGTGCCTACCCATCCTTCGTAAAAGGGGGATCCAAAATTTCCGTACGAAATACAAGATACACCCAAATGATTAGGAATTTTTGGGCAAGAGTATTGCAATATGTATGGTAAAGAGTCGGGCTGAGAAAGATCTTCTTTGTAGTTTTCGTTCAGAACCAATACGCCAAAGTAATAAATAATTGGAATAGTAAAAGGGATCACGAAACCCAACATGCCATAAATCAGGTATCTGTAACCCAGTGTCGGAATATCACTTACAATGCGATTATGCAATGTGCAAAAAGCCAGCAAACAGAATTCCATAAAAATCAACATGCTCCAGAAAAAATGATAAACCCATAAAAATTGAGCCAGATAAAAAGCAACGCAGGGAACTGGATGCGACAAATAGATTATCAAGAGTATTATGGTAATTGGCACCAATCCTATCATGTACAAGTATAACAATTTATTAGTGTTATTTTGTTGAAGGTATCGCTTATTCGAATTAATACCTAAATTAATAATTATGAAGATCAGAGAAATAACGACGATTGAAATTTTAACCGAATGCTTCCCTCCGTAAATCGTTGCAGGTTGTTCACAGATATAAAATATTCCTGGGTATTCACTTTCGAGATAATATTGCCCAGGATTGAATTTATATTCGGGCAATGTAACATTATAATAAATTTTTTTGCCGTTGTTGAAATAGAAAACTAATCCATCGAAATGGAGTCTCATATTGGCACATATTTTGCCAGTTTCTTCAGCATATTGACATTGCTTCAGCCTCGTAGCTTGGCCTGTGTTAAATTCGGGTAACAGACAAAAAATTACCCTATTAATTAACTGTACCGGCCATTTTCCGTCCATCGAGCATTCCAATTGTGTATTGTCAGCAAGTCCGGCTTCCAATTTCAATCCTTCGCTGATCAATATTTGAGTCAAATTATGAAGGTCATCAACTTCGGATCTTTGTATTCTCCGTCCTAATTCAGCACACGGATCGTCACCGGCATTATTTTTAAAGTAAGCCTTCCATGAAGGACCAGCTTGAAAACTTGTTTCAGTTTCAGTAGCGTTATTGCAAGTGGCGCAATAAATATTCCAGTAAGCCACGTTTTTATCGTTGTTTATCACAATATCGTATAATTTTGTTTCCGCAGGTTCATTTCGATTGATGAGATTTTCGCATCTGTCAATAATATCTTGGTTTTCGTAACCTTTGGCACATTTGTTCACCCCAGCAATTTTTCTCGGATCGATTCCTTGGACATTTTTCTTAGGTGTTATCATACAATCCAAGGTGGAATTTTCTGCTTTAGAATATCCTGCTGATAAGATATTCATTAACCAGACTAAAATGACCAGTTTAATGGTATTCGAAAAAGTAATCATGATTGGTTGAAGATTCTGGAACCGCGATTTTCTACGAATGAATTTTGAGGGAAGGAGCAATATAGGAATGTTAAAATTATTTGATGAAAGAAATGTGGAATGTACTTCAAGACGCAAAAATCAATAATATTGATCTCTATTGCGTAAGATGGATCGATATTTGAGGTTCTACCGCAACATCGCTGCACTTGTAATTTTTTCGCCTTTCATTAATTCGTGTGTGAGATCCATGATTTATCTGAAGTTGGTTCGAGGTACGTGCATCTAAAGCATTTGAAAATAAAAATAAATTATTATTCACCTTAAAATTTATTTAATCTAATATGTAAATACAGTGCTTGTATTTTTGTGCGGAAACAATTTCGGTGTGTGTGCAAAAACTTACAATTTTTTGATTACCATAAGTCTGATCAGTGACTGCATGAAGAGGGGTATGAAAGAGTCTTATCGTTTTACATTTTTGAAATTTGAAAAAGGAGGAAACTAGCATAGGCGGAGATGGGCTGTAACTTTGGGGAGGGGGGGGGGCTTGAGCCCCAGTTGAAAAAAAAGAAAAATAAAAAAGTTCATTTTCAACCCTTAAAAAATTTTCTACCCTCACTATTACGAGATTTTTACTCAACTTTTTTTCAACATGTAGAATTGATGGAATAAAATATGGTTCATAGCATCATTTTGAGAATGAATTGTGTAAATTCATTGAGCCCGAGCGAAGCGA
Organism: Pseudococcus viburni; assembly: GCA_033439095.1. Classification (NCBI taxonomy): domain Eukaryota; kingdom Metazoa; phylum Arthropoda; class Insecta; order Hemiptera; family Pseudococcidae; genus Pseudococcus; species Pseudococcus viburni. The sequence continues at coordinate 541,357 of JAVBJF010000042.1, read as the reverse complement.
GGGCGAAAATTTTTGGATAAAAAAGGAATATAGAAGCTAAATTTCTTCATTTTTTAAAATCAAATTTTACTGTCGAAATGGAGCCGAAATCCTCAACCCTTCATTCTTAATAAATATATAGGTACTCATTTAAATCTTCATATGCCCGAGCGAAGCGAGGGCTAAGATTTGAAAAATTGTTGATTTTCAGAAAAAAAAACTTTCCATTTCTTTGATGTAGAAATTTCGATACGAAATTTAGTTTTGGTAGGTATATGGTAAAAATTCGTGCATTTTTGTTCAAGTTTGCAGAAAATTTTTTCAAAAAGTTGTCAAATTTCGTTGTAAATTGGCTCATTTTTAGAAATTTTCCTATACAAAATGTACCATTTTGAGCGACTTACAAGATTTACAGACTTTTTGAACAAAATTCTTGAAAAGTCAGCAAATTTGCCATTTTCTCGAAAATGAGACAATTTTTCGACACAAAAACAAAATATCCCATCGTTTTTTACTCTCTACTTACTCTATCTACGAATAACTTTGAAAAAATGTGCCGGAAAACCTCCTGGATTGTTTTCCAAAATTTGAGAGAGTAAATTTTTCCAAATTTGGTTGCCCTAGACCTATATTCATGATCTCCAAATCACTAAAATCATTGCTTTTCATTGATGGTGTCTCGTATTAGAAAACTTAGATGGTTTGATATCATTTGGTGTCACCAGTCATCTAACGTGGATATAAATTTAGTAACTTGAAAAAAAAAAACAGGAAATTCGTCAAATATTGATAGTTTATCCCTTGAAAATTAGGTATTTGCGAATTTTTTTTTTGAGTGAAACATATGCACGAAAATGATGTGGGGGGCTAATTCAACATTTGGGGGGCTCAAGCCCCCCCATGCCCCCTTATCTCCGCCTATGGAAACTAGGAAGTTGTGCCTAGGCCTCAAAATTTCGTGGTAAAAATGTGAACTCCCAGATTCCTTATTTAGCTACCAATCCCAATCAGATCTTGAAATTTGACCATATTCAATTTTTTTTTTGAAAAATTTAAAGTAAATTTAAATTTCTAAAAAATGAGTCCGGTATGGATGTTCTTAGTCAATTTGGGGTCAATTTTTCATCTTTAGGTTTAGGTACCCTACTGCTCAGAAATCCTTGCTAGTTATCCCTTTTTTCATTTTTTTTTTCTCCATAGATATTTAATGATACATCGAAAGAAATACAAGTTTTCTTAAAATGATGTAAGGGATAAAAGAAGGTGGGGGAGGATGCACCAACCTAGGCTAAATGTTCTGACAAATGTTCTGCCCAATCTATTCAAATTGGTCAAATTGTCTAATTCTTGCAGCAAATTAAAGTTCAAACATTAGCCTTTCATTTCGCTGAAAAAATTCTATTTTGGTGCATACCTCAACCCTACAGAATTTTTTGATTTTTTTTCACTTTTTTTGCGTCCTGCCTCACTCATGGGACAGGATGCAAAATGCCATGGGGCAATATGCAAACAGTGAGGACATGATGAAAAATCGCGAATTTTTTGTAAAATTTACTCAAATACATTCGAGGTGGATACTACAGATTTAAATAGAAGCGTATAATCTTTGAAAAGAGGAGTTCTAAAATCTTTGTATTCATAATTTATGCTGCCTTAGTTGATTTTCTGACTTTTTGGACAAACGTTTGATATTGGAAAAAATATCACAAAAATATTATTAGACCATCATTAGAACGATATGTGACTTTTTCGAAAAATTCGTATTTAAAAACAATGTTTGCATCCTGCCCCATTTTCAATTTGCATCTTGCCCCACTGGCACTATTTTTCTTTAATGCAACGTACCTACTGGGAAGAAAATGTGGGGGAAAGTGCCAAGCAAATACATCATTTGATAGGTAATTGGATGTAGATTACAATAAAAATTACATGAATTTTTTTTTTAAAAACTTGAAAATAACTAAAATAAAATTTCAAGAATTTTACGAAAATCACGTAAAATCACATTATTGATAATAACTCGTAGACAAGCAATCCGTCAGGTCTGTAATTTTTTTTTTTGTATCGAATGGATACCCATCCACCAATTGCTCAGAAAAATTATTTCAATTACATCTCTGACGACAATAAGCCAATTTACATCTTTCTCCTTGGTGCATCCTCCCCCACCTTCCCTTAAGTGTAATTCTAGGGTGTCCACTTACTAGAAAAACCAAAAAAAGAAAAAACTGGAAAAGTCTGGAAATTTTGAAATTTTTGCTGGAATTTTGTAAAAATCCAAAAGGATAAATTTTCTAAAGAAGTGTTTCTTTCCCGATAAATTTTATCCCTCGCTCCGCTGGGGTCAAATTGTTTTCACGAATTTTTGTATTCATCATTTTTTGTTGTTCGTGATGTACAGAAAAAAGTTTCCTCGTCACGCTTGAGATAATTCACACCCTTTCTCTTTACAAAATCCATTTTTTTTGAACACGTATTTTTTAATAAAATGTAATGAGAGAGGAACACCATGATTCCCTTGGGTTGCGTTCAGGTTGGGTGTGTACTGTGTATACACAAAAATGACGTCATTTTTGTGTATAATCATATAAACAAATTCAGAGAATGTGCAAATTCGTTTCTTTCAGAGTTAGAAATTAAAAACTGATGGTTAGCAACTTAGCACCTTTTCCCCTTGAATTTATCAGAAATGATTACAATAATTTCATTGTATGTTTTTATTACTACTTTTTTAATAATCTGAATCTTTCAGGAACGAAACAATCTGATTGGTTAATTTTTGTATACACCTAAAAATGACGTCATTTTCATGTATATACAACCCAACCTGAACGCAACCCAGATCACGACTTTGAAAAAAAAAAAGTAGAGAATGGAAGAAAATTCTAAATTATTGGTCACGTTTTGGAAACCTTCATTGAGGATAAAGTGATAAATTTTCAAATTTGAAGTTTTTTTTTACAAAAATTCTAACTCTCGCTCGATTTGTTCCGGCCCATCACAATAATTAAACTGATCAAAATAATTGATAGGTATTTTAACTCATCATTTTATTTACTAAGGTAAGGCGAAATATTGCTGGTTCTTTCGTGGAATTTACAAATTTGTGGCACGTGTTTTTTGGAGGGGGGAAGGAGTAATGAATTGTGAAATTTTTTTAAATTTTCTGCCCGGAAAAATACGAACTTTTACTCCCATGATTTGATAGACACCGTGACATAATTTGTTTCGTTTATCAAAACGTTATAGATATAATTTTACTTTAAAATGAAGTTTTCCATTTTTATTTGAAAATTTTCTGTTATAAATTTGAGTTCTCAAGTTTTTGTGCCGGGGGAGGAGATGGAGTTGAAAACTTTCGAAATTGAATTATTCGGGTCGTTTTTGTAGCTGAAAACGTGGGCATCTTTAAATTTCGTAATACCTTAAGTGATGATTTTTGAAAAAAAAGTGAAGACACCACGCATTTTAAATTATTTTTCTGTACAATTTCATTACACGAAAAAATCACCTCTTCTCTGTGCTTCATAAATATCATATTTTAAAGACCTGGAAAATTTCGAAAATCGGTCTGGAAAACCTGGAAAAGTCGAGGAAAATCATTTCTGAAATATTGTAGAGACCCCATAAAAATTGTCTGCCACGATTTCTCATTTATATCAACATTTTTCCAATCTCTGAAATTACTCTACATTGAAAAGAAAATCAAAAAGTCACCAATGGATGGCGTACCCAGAATTTTCCTATGGAGCGGCCAAGACTTGTAGTTGATTACAGAGGCCACACCAAAAAATCGAAAAACCGAGCGAGGTTCAAGTGAAAAATAATCAAAAAATAAGATCATTTCATAATTTCTCCAGAACCCTTAAAAAAAGGGCGCCTAAAAATGAATAATGGATAGAAAAAAGACACCATTAAACCTGGTTTCTTTTTTAATTGAATTTTTTTTTCACTTCTTCGAACATGGATAGATTTTTAAGCCTCTATGCCGAAGAGTGGTGAATTTGTAGTCAGAAGAATGAAGTTTTTACCACTTCGTTTTGAAGTTTCAGAACTCGCCAGATACCTCTTCTTCAATTTTCAAAAATAAAAAATGAAAGTGAAAAATATTCACCTCAAATGACTCCCCTTCCCTGGGCGAATGTGCTTAAAGTTTCCGAATTTAATATGAAGTTGGAAAATTCGACAATAAGCAGGGATGTTCTAATATCGTATCGATACATATCATAGGCATTTAAAATTAAAAAATTGAGAAATTTTCACTTAGAAGCACAAATTTTAGCTCTAAAACGTCTAGAATTTAATTTAATTTTCGGTCATGCGTAGACTCATTTTATATCAAAATAACAATTGAACGTGTCACAGCAAAAAGGACATTAGAAAAATGGCGTTTTTGGGAAATCGCGATTGAAGTTTGAGTATACTTTTTTAAATACTAAATTAAGGAATTGAGCTGGGGAAAAAATTTTACCTTAAAATTTCATCTTTTTGCTACAAGAAAACAGCTTGCCCATCCTTTGATCTCTTTTCTATTTTTTTCTATATTGAAAACAAAAGGTTTAGTTATATGTCCTTTTTGTTGTGACAAAATTTCATTTCGACCCTTCTACGTTTGATGACGTATAATTTTTCCGGAAGTGAAAATTAAAAAAAAATCTTCATACAAAAGTTGAAGAGAATGAAAAAATGAACATTTTCGTGAAAAAATTTCAAATTATCTCTTCAGGGAGCGGATATATTGCACTTTGAAAAATGACAACTTTTTTTCATTTTCTTGGTTACAAAAAATGCTAAAAATACATTTTGGACGAATTTTATAACCTTTTCAAAATGACGAAAAATTAACTAAAAAAACACTTCATTAAAATTGTAAAATTTTACAATCATCGTAGTGAAAAAATTAAACATCACGCAAATTCTCGAAAATCAAACATGTAAGGTAGGTATCGAAATTGCGAACTTCGCATTTTAAAAATGTTGTAACTCTTCGAGGAAAACATATTGGAAGGTGGGGGGGGGGGGCTCATTGGATAGAAAAAACTTCAGAGAATACGAATCGTTTGTCGCATCAAAAAGGACATATATGCTGAGTTATGCCCTTTTTGTTGTGACACATTCAATTTTGTACCTATCATAATATTCTCACTGATACAAACCATAATCATGATATTTCAGGCATCAGAACAACATCCCTGGCTACAAGTTGGAAATATTAAAAAGTTGGATAAATGGGGAAAAAGTTGTTGAAAAGTTATGGGAAATTCGTTCAAAATTCTTTTTTTGTACGTAACTAAAATGTATTTTTTCAAATTTTTGTCCTCGTTTCACTCGATCCATGTTTTTCAAAATCGTTTCTTAAAACGTTCTGAATTTCGTACCTAATAATTTCAATTTTCTCAAATTTTTTCATCATTTTTGTATCTAAGTATTTATGACAGTCGCTCAAAACATTTTTTTTGTATTCCATTTTCTAAACTGCTTTTTATTAGCACTTTTCAAATTTTGATTTTCGAGTCAAGATTATCAGTATAATATTTTTTATTTTTCAATTAAAAAAAAATGGACGTTGGCAAGTTCTATACTTTTGTATTTCCCTGTCTTCCTGTCTTCAGTGATTTTTTACCATACTAGACTGAAACCTAAATTACCTCAATGTTTTTTCTAATCATTTCTCAAGTAGGTTTAAACTCCTACCTCATAATTATTTCCTAATTACTATAGTACTTTTTCACGGTTCGTGTATAGCACATACAGTGCTGATTCGAGTAAATAAATCATCATCATCATTATCATCAATCTACATACTCGTATTATCTTATCTTTTTTGCAGCTAAATATAAATTGTTGTGATGAACTGATGAGATTCAAAAAATAACGCGTGTACTTTGTTTCCATACCGAGGAAAAATTAAAAAACCGAGATTAAATTTGTTTAAATGTACAAAAATTTGAATGAAAATTTACCGAAATATTTTCGCGACGCCGGCGAAACACAACATATCAGCAACACGCAGACTTTAAAAAATAACAACTTTTCGCGCATGCGCCTACGATGGTTATTTTCCTACACTACACGCAAATACTAGTAAATAAATTCTAAACATTAGGTAAAAGTAAAGTACTCACAAAGTATATTCCAAACATAGGTATAAATCCTAATTCGAAAAATATCGCGTACAAAATTGGCACTTCATCGAATTCACCGTAAAAAAAAAATCAAACGAAGAGGTAATTTTACGTTCTGTATGTACGAATTGTTTTACGCCATAAATTCAAATATTCCAAACAAAACATCAGGCCTAATTGTTTGATTTATTTTTTTGATTACTCGCGCAAAATGATCGAAATAAAGTATCAAATTCGGTGTTTATGAATTCCGTTAAACGAGACTTGCCCGGCATATCGTCTGGCATTACTTTACACTTCATACAAACACGATTTTTTTCACTTTTCTTCGTACACACGATCGATAGTTGTTTAACAGCTGTTGACCTTCGTGCGGGAGCTATTCTATGTAACACGCCTCATTGTTTACAATGTTGCGGTTTACTAGACAACTTTTTTGAACGGCATATCAAGAATTTTCGGAGTATTTATTAAAAGTCATTTCGATAGCCATGGTACATTCGTGCTGGTCTAGCTTACGTCATTTTTATAACATGTTTTCGTTTTTCCAACTGTAATTACGAAACAAATTCAACGAATTGATTATTTCATGTAGGACCAAGGGACCAACTATGTTTGCTCGATGCAGTGACGCCTTCGTTTTATTTTTCAGTTATATTTTTTGGGTCAGTCGGAAGGAAGAAGGGTGTGGGGTGTGGAGTGCGATTGATTGAATTTGGCGCCTACTATTTTATCAGTATTTTTATCTCAAGATGAAATTACTTAAACATACGATTCTGATTCTATAATCCATTCAGAATTGAAGGAAAAAAAAGGTATTATGTCATAAGCAGGCATCGGACCGTGGTTACTTTAAAGTAACTTGGTTACTTTTTTCAAGCTCGGTTACTTTTAGTTACTTTTTTGACTAAAAGTTACTTTTAGTTACTTTTTTGACCAAAAGTTACTTTTTTCGCTCAACTCGCCAAAAAAAAAATGGCAAAACGAAATCATAAAATTTACATGCAAAATGTCTTTTTTGGACATACAAAATTAAATTTTTCAAATCTTCGCCCTCGCTTCGCTCGGGCATGAACAAAATCACAGTTTAATGAATTATTTGAGGCAATTATACGAAAAAAATGGTTTCCAATGCCTGTTTTAGGCATTGAAAATCCAATTTTTTCGAAGTTTCGCCCTCGCTTCGCTCGGGCATGAACAAAGTCACAATTAAATAAATTATACATGGCAATTTTGTACTCTCCAAAGACAGATTTTGACGCCTACTGCTTAGATTTCTTATTATTTTGGAGTTTTGAGGCCAAAATAATTGGCATGGAAGTAAACTTAGAACTTTCCAAAAATTTGTGAAAGTTCCATGAAAGTTCTGACTCACCCCATGAGAAATTCCTGGCTACGCCACTGATAAAACTCATTCTTAGATGAAATTTTTTTCTCTCTCTTCGGTAGTAAAATTACAGAGAAGAAACAAGTTTGAAAAAAAATGGGGAGGAAGGGGTATTAATAATTTTTTAAAGGCGAAAAATTGAAAAATTGTCTGCTTTTTCACGAAAAATTGGTTACTTTTTCACAAAAAATTGGTTACTTTTTTCAGAAAAAAAGTTACTAAAGTTACTATTTTTTTTCGAAATTTCGGTCCGATGCCTGCATAAGTTCTGAAAGGTGAGCATCAATTCGACCATTTTTCGTGTTTTGGGAGTCTACTCACCAACTCCTATCATTGCATCAAAGGAACATCTTATTATTTTTTTTTCTTTGGTTGAAATGAATTCAAATAGAGTTCTTAAGTCCCAACATTTGTTCATTTTATGAAATATCAATGCCCCTTGCATTTTCTTTTTTAATCTCTGATCTCTGATAAGGTTACGGTTCATAAAAATTGAATAAAAATTGAATAAAAATTGTGAAAAAAGTGAAAAAAGTTATTTATATTGTAACAAATACAATCATTCCATGTCTTACAAAATTTTTAAATGAGGAACATCAAAAATCAGGCCACAAAAAGCGTCTAAAATATTTATATTTGACCACTTTTTGTTGAAATATCAAAATTTCGTAAAAAATATAACCTTTAAACTTTTTTTTACATTATGAAAAAATATCGTTTAAAAATTAACAAAAATACATTTTGACCACGTAAAAGGGCTTGAAACATACTAACGTAAATAAAATTGTATATAATCCATAAAAATTGTTACAAACTATATAAAAATATACTAAAAAAAGAGGTAGTTACTGGTATTAAAAACATGTAGGTAAATCTTTGAGCAGCCGATGAAAATTGCCGAAAAATGACTGGACGTAATTAAAAAAGTAGATTTTTACGATATTTTGGTCACAACATTTCTACTTCTAATTAAAAACAAATTAAAATAGGCGCGTGTATCAAATTTTTAACCAATTGCTTCGAATAGTACCTTGCCAATTTTTAATACATTCCTGTAATTTTTGCAATCACATTTTTTAATTATTTCAACGACATTTTTAATCCTTATAAGTTGGTAGATTATGAATTTCGTACCAGCTTTTAATTATTTTGAAATAAATTTCATTATACATAATTATAATTATTATTATCACACATGCATTATCATTTGAAAAAAACAAGCTCATAATTTGAAAATTGATTAGAAAATAAATATAAGTAGGTAGGTAAGTAAAATAAAAAAATTAACCAGATCTCCTCAGTCCCCAGGGTTTGATTTTAGGGTAAAAATAGTTCAGTATTTTTTTGTTCTACCTTCAGTTTCCAACATGTTTTGAAAGAAAATTTTTTTTGTACGACCATCAGCGGAGGAGATAGAGAGTCTTGAAGGAAAGGACTATTGAGGAATATATGAGTATTTGAAAACTTATGTAGATTATAAAAAAAATTACCTGATTTTTTTTTCAAAACTTGAAAACAATGATATTTCACAAAAAATCAAATTTCAAAATTTTTACTAAAATCACGTAAAAAATTACATTATTGATAATAACTCATAGACAAGCAATCCGTCAGGTCTGATTTTTTTCTCTTCTGTATCTAATGGATACCCATCCACTAATTGCCCAGAAAATATTTTTCAATCACATCACTGACGACAATGAGCCAATTTGCATCTTTCCCCCCTGGTGCATCGTGCCCCACCTTTTCTTATTTTGTGATTTTCCAATCCAGTGAAGGACGAGGAAAAGTATGTAGATGTTCAAGAAGTTGAGCGAGAGACGTTAGGAGAAAGGGACGAGGAGAGTGAACTGGAGTGCGAATAGAATATTTTTACAATAGTTGATAAAATTATTATTACTCCATTTGTTGTTATTGAGCAGCGGCAATATGATAGAGGGGGAAGGAAGGGAAGGAGAGTCAAGAAGTGATAACAACACTAATTTACATAATGTTCCTATTTTCATGCCCAAAACTTGCACACTAGTAATGATTTTATACCTATTATCACCTTTTCAAATACTCATATATTCCTCAAAACTAATTTTCCTCATGACCCTCTATCTCCTCTGCTAATGATTGTCAAAAAAAATTTTCATACAAAACCAAAAAAGTACTGAGCTATTTTACCCTAAAAACAAACCTTGGGGAGATAAAGTGGAAACACAATTTCTAGGAGGGAGGGGTCAACCCCTAAAATAGTTAGCCCAAGGCCTGTGAGTTGGTAACTCTTTGGGGTAATTCAGGAGACCACCCTCGACAATTTTCCCCAATAACCGCTTTGATAGGCAAAAAAGGGTTTTTTCTTATTTACCTCCACTGTTTCACAGTGGGAATTTCTCGTGATCTATTTTCCATATCCAGTGACGTATCGATGGCATTTTCCGGGGGGGGGGGAGAAGAGGTGAAAATCCCAACTCAAAATCTCAAAATTCCCAACTACATATAGCCGATATCAGAATTCCGGAGGGGGGGGGAGATTCAAATTTACGAACCAATCCAATTTTTTTCAAATTTTTCCGGCTTATTTCTTAAAATTTACATGTATGTACGTACTGATTTTTCCCCAAGTCGCGAGGTTTTTTGATTTTTTTTACTCGTTTTCATCATTTTTGCGATTTTTTAAAGTTTTTACAACCCATTACTATAAGACCCTTTTTGAGAAAAGAAATCTTAATAAATTTTTCATTGGTTAGGGGCTCCAAATTATTATTTTTTAAACCTACAAGCAATGCCATTGTGGTTGAAAAAACATACGAAATAGTTTATTGCCTTGAGCGAAGAAAGGGTGGAGTTTCGAAGCAAAATTATAATTTTACATCAATAAAATTTTGTAATTTCAATGTAAAGAATAAGGAGATGAATTTGGCCCGAGCGAAGCGAGGGCGAAAATTTTAGAAAACCTCATATTGAATGTGCAATAAAATAATGTTTTGGAAATATAAACTTTAATGAAAAATCTACTGTTTCTACTTTGAAATGATTAAAGCAAAAATATATCATGGCCGAGCGTAGCGAGGTCGAAGCTTTTGAAAAATTGGATTTTCAAATATCAAAAATAAGTTTTAAGGAGAATAAGAACAGTGAAATTAATTGGAATAATTTTGAAGAAAAGTGTGAAAAAATCTCTTTTAAATTACAAGTACAACTATAGAATTTTTTTGGTTGACGAGTGAAAATTTTTAAATTGCAAGGTAATTAATAATTTTTTCTCTAAAAAAGCATTTATTACAACGGTTTAATAATTCTTCGCTGGGAAAATGATCAATTTTCAGTTGGAAAAGGTTGAAAAAATGACTAATTTTCCCATCTAAAAAGTGAAAATTTTGTTGATTTCCGACTGTTAAAATATGTAACCATTTTATTTATTCATTTTTCATTAAAAAAATAAATACTAATCGTCCCAACTGACATTTTTACTCATCACTTGGGAAAACGACCAATTTTGAGTTGGAAAAATAACCAATTTCGAGTTGGGAAAATTACCAATTTTGAATTGGAACAAGTGAGAATTTTGTTGATTTCTAACTTTTGAAATAACTATTTGTGACCCGTGCAGGGACAAGGTACCTAAAGTCGGAAAACGGAATTTTGCACTAGAGCCAAAAAACAAAAAATGGGCAATTTTTAAAAAAATTTTTTTTGCGTTTTTAAGTGGTTCAGACCTTTACGCAGCTGTTACCAAAATTTCACTTCGTAAAACCTACTACAACACGTCTAAATGACGTTCAAACAGACTGAGGAAAAGGTACCTAAAGTCGGAACGTTAAAAAAATGTGCACGTGCTGCAAAATGCGGTCTGTTGAAGGTAAGGGGAGCCTCGGGATTCTTCCAGACTAGAAAAATAAAGTAAAATACCCATAGATTTGTGTGTGCAAATTCAACTGTACCTACTGAGAAATACATAATTTCTGAAATATTGCTTTGTTGGAGAATATTGAGATATAAACGATCGAAAATGGATGTAAACGATTTCCTATTCTCCTAAGGTGATTTTCGACGTTAAAAGCGAATTCCTCGTGAAATTTCAGTACAAAAAAGAAGTTTTGAGAGCTTTTTTGATAATTTATACAATATGAAAAAAAGGATTTCTCTTTGTAATGCAGCTTTTTTCAAAAATAAACTCATCATATTAGTGAATTTTTCATTTTTCTCTCTTCTCTTAAGGTAATTTTTGACGTCAGAAACGAATTTCTCGCGAAATTTCAGTATCGGAAAGTAGTTTTGGCAGCTTTTCTGATGATTGATACATGAGAAACAAGAGTAAAAACTTAAAACGTTTTTCTCAGAATTTTGTTTTTATTGAATTCTTATTTTCTTAACTTCAAATGTCTCTATCTCGGCGAAAAATGGACCTTGGGTGCTCATCAAGGTCTCAAAATGTTCCTTTTGGTCTCCTTCATCATTTTAGCTCAAAAACTCATTTTTGAAAATTCCGACTTTAGGTACCTTTTCCCTGCACGGGTCACATTTTATTTATTATTTTTCATCAAAAAAATTAATCCCAACTGTCCAATTTTCCCAACCGATGTGTTGAAATGTTCAATTTTCCCAACTCACAAGTAAAAAATTTTCTCAGGGGGAAACTCCCCCCTCCCCCCTATCGGTACGTCACAGTCCATATCAGCAATAATTACTACAGCATCGCAAAAACCTGAGTTGCGTCGAAAAGGCAATAGACAACTTTATTAAGACATCTCTGTACGGTTATTTCCATCCTGTTGAGAAACCGATTTGTATTCGCACCCACACATTTTCTTAACAAAGCAAACGCAAGTCGCAGCCTCGAAAACAATGAATACAATTATACCATGAAAATCGATGGATAATTGACAAAGGGTATCAAACGAAACGCCTAAAAATCCTTCCTCATAATCATCTTCATGGCTGTGGTAAAGCGTAAACAGAACCCAATGGATACCCATAATTAATGCCATTTTCGTTGAAACAATCAACTGACTTCTGTAGGAGATCGATTGTGCGCTAGCTGAACGATAATTGCGGAAATAACACAATACAGCTAATTGTGCTAAAAACAGTAAAGGTACGAAAAAATAAGTGCTCAACCTTGGACCACTTTCTAACCATCTGGGTTCAAAACCTTTGTAGGAAGTGCAAGTTGCACCAAAATGACCAGAGATTTTAGGACAAGTGTATTGCAACATGTTTGGAAAAGAGTCGGACTGAGAAAGATCTTCTTTGTAGGTTTCGTTCTGAACCAAAACACGGAAATAATAAATAATGGGCGAGGCGAAAGGGATCACGAAACCAAAAATGCCACAAACCAGATATCTTAAACCACTTACAATGCAATTATCCAATGCCAAGAGAACCAGCAAATAGAATTCGATAAAAATCAAAAAGTTCCAGAAAAGGTGATAAGCCCATAAAAAGTTAGCCATATAAAAAGCAACGCATGGCAATGGATGCGACAAATAGATTAACAAGAGTATTATGGTAATAGGTACCAATCCTATCATGTAAAAGTATAACAATTTATTAATGTTATTCTTCTGAAGATATCGCTTATTCGAATTAATACCTAAATTAATAATTATGAAAATCAGAGATATAACGACTATTGAAATTTTAACCGAATTCATCCCTCCGTAAATCGTTCCAGGTAGGTCACAGATATAAAACAGTCCTGGGTATTCAGTTTCGACATAATATTGCCCAGAATTGAATTTATGTTCGGACAATTTCCCGTTTTCATTGATTTGTTGTTTACTATTTGAGAAAATAAAAAGCACTCCATTCGTATAAAGTTTCATACTCTTACAAAGTCTGCCAGTTTTTTCAGCATATTGACACTGGTTCAATCTCTCACGTTGGCCATCTCTTAGTTCTCTGTATAGACAAGGAATAACCTCAATAATTAAATGTACCGGCCATTTTCCGTCCATCGAGCATTCCAAATGTGTACTTGCAATAAGCCCGGCTTCCAGTTTCACTCCTTTGCTAATGAATGTTTGAGTCAAATTTTGAAGGTCATTAACTTCAGACCTTTGTATTCTTAATTGTAATTTCTCGCACGTGCCGTCAATACCGGTATCATTAAAAATGTCGTTATTCCATGAAGAAATAGTTTCTAATTCTTTTTCAGTATCATTATTACAAGTGGCGCAATATTTATTCCAGTAAACCACGTTTGTATTGTAGTTGATCGCTGGTTTAAATAAGTCTGTATCACGAGATTTATTTCGATTGATGAAATCTTCGCATTTTTCAATAATATCTTTGTTTTCGAAACCTTTGGCACATTTGTTCACTGCCGGAATTTTTCTCGAATTGGTACCTTGGGCAATGTTCCGAGGTACCCTCATACAGTTCAACTCGGAATTATCAGCCTTGCAATATCCTGCCGATAAGATATTCATTAACCAGATCAAAGTTATCAATTTGATGATTTTCGAAAAAGTAATCATGATTGATTGAAGATTCTAGACTTGCGACTTTCTACGAATAAATTTAAAGTAAGGAACAATACAGGAACGTTGAAATTATTTGATGAATTAATTACGGAACACAGGGGGTGGAAAATTCAATAATACTAATCACTAATGTGTCTTTGAGTTTCTACCGCAACATCGCTTCAATTATTCTTATTTTTCGATTTTCATTAATTCCAGTGTGAGATCCAACAGATCCATGATTTATCTAATGTTGCTTCATGTTATGTGTATCTGAAGCATCTGAAAATAATAATTAATTATTAATCACGATTTAATTTATCTAACCAAAAAAATATGTTGTTGGATTTTAGTGTGAAAAAAATGCATCATCGGCGTGTGAGCAAGAACAGAAAATTTTTAATTTTTTTATTAGGTCTGACGTGAGTAGTGATTGGAGGAAGAGAAGTATGGGGCGTCTTACTGGGGGTGATTTTTCTGTTTTTTCGAAATATAAAGATCTTGCTAGATAGGAAGTTGTGCCTTAGGGTGTTCCGAAAAACCAAAAATTTTGATTTTTGAAAAGTTACTCTCGCCAAAATTGTTGGCTGGACAGGCTAGAAAAATGAAATGAAAAATTTCAAAATCGATTCATATCTGCCGATCGTGCAAGAGCCTTCAATTCTTCAGAAATTGTCAAATATTCAACATTTTCAGAAATTATAAACATTTTTGAAAAAAATCAAAATTTATTAAAATTAATGCTAGAGCTTATTTAAGGCCTATTTGAAGCAAAAAGCACAACTTTTTTGAAAAAATCCATGTTTCATAGTTTTTTTAAATTTCATTTTCTCACATTTCTTCACCTCTGAAGAAAATTTTAAAAAGTTATAAAACACTGATTTGATTTTAGTCAATTTTTAATGTTTTCAAAATTTTTAATTTTTGACAACTTTTTAAAAATTGAAGACTCTTGATCAAATTTTTTTTGGAAAATTGGAAAGAATTGAACTGTTGAAAAAATGGGTTCAGTATGAGGTTTGGATATCCTTCACCAAAAATTCCATCGGTATTTTTTTTTCATCTTTAGGTGCCTAATTTTTCTGTGGTCTTTGATAGATGTCTCTATCATTTTTCCCACATCAAAAAACAATTTGGAAACATTTTTTCTGAAATGATGTAGCCATACCATAAATATTTAACTTCGCAAAAATCACCTTCACCGATTTTTCGAATTTCACGCTTTTTCCCATTTTTGAAATAATGGAAAATTGAAAAAAAAAATAGAAAGTGACTTTTTTGAGAATACTGAAAAATAGGGTGCCCTGAAGACGAATAAAAGGTGCGAATGATATTTTTGGATAGTGGTATTTTTGGATAGTGGTATCATTAAATAAAGCTTTATTTAAATTGAAATTTTTTCAATTTTTTGACCATAAGTAGATATTTAGGCTTTTCGTGGAGAGGTAAATGTGCAGTCAGAAGGATGACATTTTTACCATTTCGTTGAGAAGTCCGAGAACTTATCATGCAGTTACCCTTTCTTCAATTGAATAAACAATTTGAAACATGAAATTTGAGGGCTAGGGAGGCTCTAAGAAGTCGAATCCCAAAGGTAAGCAAATATTTGAACTCAGCGTCCTCAGAAACTCTACAAACGACACGTCACACGTTATTTTTCATTTTTTTGACTCAAGACCTCATCAGGGGGGCTGATGAGGGTTCAGAGGGGTCGAATGAAAAACTGACCACATATTTGAACTCTTTGCCGTCTAATTAATAGATATCTATGTATTACTTCACTTTTTCTATTTTTTTTGAATTTTGACCAAAATTTAGGAACCCTGTGCCCCCTAGGGGTGTTGAGATCCCATCTTGAAAAGTAATTAGTTGAAAAATACATAATAAGTTCTCTTCATAGTAATTTTTTCCGATTTCTAAATGGGGCCCTTATCTTTTGTACTTATCATGAAAGTTGAGCTTTTATTACAAAAATTCAACTTTGAACTTTTCGATATATGATTATCAATTTTGAATCTCCTTTCAATTCTCTACAAAATCGCATGAACAGATCTTGGCCCCGACTAACCTCGAGACATAAGCCTTCAAAGTTGAGCCATTTCGCTAAAAATCCCATTGTACGAAAATTACAATGGATACCCCCGTCCTCCCCTCCCTCACACCCCTGAAGGATTAGGATTGAAATGACGGCGATTCCTTCATTGACCATTGAGGGGAACCCGTAAAAAATTGTTGAGCGAAATCGGATGACCTAAGTTCAAGACCTAGTCGAGTTAATATGGAATGAGGCCTTTGAGTTATATGTGTACCGCCCCACAGACCCCATACTAATTTTTTTTATGGAAGCACCAGCTTCCTATTTACTCTTGCACGCGAATTCAGTGTTCATTTACGTGCTAGAGCATATTTTATAATACCTTCTTTCCTACAGGACTCCCCACGTCCTTTCTAAATTTTCAAACAAAAAATATTTTCCAACAAAAGTTGTAGGAAATCAAACGTAGAACAAAAAAGTACTAAACAACTTTTACGGTAAAATCAAACCCTGGCGAGATACTGGGAAAACCCCGTTGGGGGGAGTGCCTCCATACAAAAATTAGCATGAGGTCTGTGGGTGGTAATTAATCGAGGTTAGTCAGGGAACCACCTTACGACAATTTCGTAACAAAACTTTTGGCAGCCAAACATTGATTTTTAATTTTTTTAAATGCGTCACTAATGCTCAACTTTACTCAAAAATATCTTGAAATCTATACCTTTCAGAAAAATCTAACAACTTCTACCTGATAGGTACGAAATATCATTCTCTACAATTTTGGTTCTCGTCATTTTTGTCGTAGGACGCTTAGTTACTCAGAGCTGCCACCTGTTAGTAGGCGACGCACAAAAAAACGAGATACGAGGTCTGCGGTCGTTCCATTCGATTCGCCGTAAAATTTTTTATAAGACAAGGAAAAAAAATTGATTTTTTTCCTTAAGCCAGTGTTAATTGTTCTCGAAAAACCGTTTTTACCCCCCCCCCCCCCCCACGAAAGCAAACTCGGTCAAAAACATAATTTTTCGCTTCATTAGTAACATATAAGCCACCAAAATTTGACAATCGGAACCCAGACTCAAAAATCGTGTCGACCTGTGTTATGAATGTTAGGTAAGAGTAAAGTACTCACAAAGTATATCCAAAGTATGCAGTTATGAATGACTTCCAATTCCAAAAATTTCGTGTATAAAATTGGCACTTCATCAACTTCACCGTACGAAATAAAATCAAACGAGGAGGCAATTTTACGTTCTGTATGTACGAATTGTTTCACGCCGTAAATTCAAACATTTGAAACAAAGCATCAAGCTAATTATTTTCTTAATTTAATACTTTAATCACTCGCGCAAAATGAATGAAGTACCTAAATTAACGAATTCAGCAATTATCAGTTGCATTAAAAACGAGACTGACCCAGCCTTAGACCATAGAGTACATGGACTGAGCTACTGTGGGTAATTTTCGGTGAAATCGCGGTCAAACATGAAATAATCCACTTCGGGTTAGAACGCGTCTGATTGGTTGTTTAGCCTCGGATTGATAACGAGATGAACGTGGAACGCGAAGGGGACGCGTCAACGAAGATTTAATAACGAATCAGAAACGGGTGAGCTACGTAACAACCAACCAGAAGCGTTTAACTCCGAAATGGATTATTCATGTTCGACCGCGGCGTTTTCATTGCTAGCTCAGTCCACGTTAGTTATATAAAGTCAATGGACCCAGCCTATCGTTTGACATTACTCCACACTTCACACAAACACGTTTTTGTTTCACTTTTCTTCGTACACTGCGATTGTAGATATTTTTCAGCTGTTCTGTTGACCTTCATCTTTCGCGTGGTAGCTATTCTGAGATGGAGAATCTTGAAGGAACAGGGTTTTGGTGAATATATTATGGGTATTTGAAAACGAAATAATAGGTATAAAATCAGTACCAATGTGAATGTTGTTAGCATGAAAATAGTAGAATTATGTAAATTGGTGGTATAAGTAATTTTAACCCCCTTTCTGTATGCTTACCCCCACTCTAACTCTTATTCATAATGGCATTGCCAATGTATTTTATAATTTTTGATTTTCCAATCTTGTGAAGGACGAGGAAGATGATGTTGACGATGTTCTAAAAGTTAAGCGAGAGACGTGTGGAAAAAAGGAGAGTGAACTGAAGTGCGAATGGAATATTTTTACAATAATTGATAAAATTATTATTGCTCCATGTGTTTTTATTTAGCAGCGGCAATATAATGGAAGGGTGAGTAAGGTGGATACTTAGCAAGGAAGCAAGGAAGGGAGGAAGGGAGGGAGAGTCAAGAAGTAATAAAACCAGGGCTGGTAAGTCAGCCTTAAGCTTTAAGCTTTAAGCCGTTAAGCCGATGATTTTTTCAGAAATAAGCCTAAGCTTAGTTTCAAGTTCAAGTTTAAGTTTTATTTTTTTTTAGCTTGAAACTTGAAATTTTTTGCTCCATTTTTCCATTTTTCAATTTTTTTTAAACTAACTTTTGTCATTTCTTCCTAACCTTGAAATTTTTTCGAATTGGAATTATTCATTAATTGTTTGTAAAACAGTTTTCTCAATTTCTTTCCAACATAAAATTATTTCAAATTTTAGAATTTTTTCTCATTTTTTCTCACCTTGAAATAAAACATTTTTTTAAACTCAAATTATTTTCAAGCCTGAAATTTTTCTTGAAACAATTTTCTATATTTTTGAAATTTTTTCAATCTGAAATTTCCTTAGATACCGTATTTTATCAACTTGTTTTCCAATCACTTTTTAATTCAAAATTTTTTCCAGTTTACAATTTGTTGACATTTTTTATAAACCTGACTTTGTCACCTACTTATCATTTTTTCATTCTCCAAAAAAATTTCAATAATGAGAAACAATTTCATGGTGTGACTGGGGTAGGTGTGCAACGGGAGGCATTATTTTACATAATACTTTTTAATTCAAGAATTCAGAGTAAGCAGGAAAAAATATTAGGATTGGATGCAAAAATTGAGTTGAAAAAATATTGAAAAAAATTTTAAAACTTTGAAGTTTTGGTTTGAAAAAATTTTGAGAAAAAAATCTGAGTTGAAAAAATTCTAAGATAAGAAATCGAGTTTGAAAAAGTTTTAGAATTCAGAAACAATCTTGGATTCAAAAATATTTAAGGGAAAAAATTTGGTTTGAAAACATTTCGAGAAGAAAATTTAGCACGGCAGCTTGAAAAAATTTAGAGAAAAAAACTTGAATTTCTTTTTTTCTTAGTTTTTAATTCAGCCCCCCCCCCCAGAAAAATGATAAAAAAATGGAATTAACCTTTAAGCCTTAAGCTTTAAGCTGTAAGCCAATGATTATTGGCCGTTCAGCTTTAAGTTTAAGTTTAAGTTCAAGTTTTAAAAAATTTGACTTCAAGCTTTAAGCGTAAGTTTAAGTTTCATTTTTAAAAATTCATTTTAAGTTTTAAGCTTAAGTTTAAGTTTTATTGATTGGCTTACCAGCCCTGAATAAAACCACCAATTTACATAATGCTCCTATTTTCATACCCACAATATGCACATTAGTAATGATTTTATACCTATTGTCACGTTTTCAAATATTCATAATATTCCTCAAAACTCCTTTCTTTCAAGACCCTCCATCTCCTCTGCTAATGCTTGTTCAAAAAAATGGTTTATACAAAAAATATTGGAAATTGAACGTAGATCAAAAAAGTACTGAACAATTTTTACACTAAAATCGAACCCTGGGTAGATAATGTGAAAAAACAGTTTTTAGGATGGGGTTAGACCCCCTAAATAAATTAGCCTCAGGTCTGTGGAGTGGTAGGAAACTCTTCGGGATAATTCAGGAGACCACTCTAGACAATTTTTTGCAAAAAACGCTTTGCTAGGCAAATATGTTTTTTTTGTTATTTGCCTCCACTGTCTCACAGTCGAAATTTCTTCACGTTTTATTTTCCATGGCAATAATTAATAATGCGTCGCATAAACCTGAGTTAGGTTGAAAGGCAATAGACAACTCTATTAAGACATCTCCGTACTGGTATCTCCATTCTGTTGAGAAACCGATTTGTATTCGCACCCAAACATTTTCTTTACAAAGCAAACGCAAGTCTCAGCCCCGAATACAATGAACACAATTATACCATGAAAATCGACGGATAATTGGCAAATGGTATCCAAAGAAACGCCTAAAAATCCTACCACATAATCATCTTCATAACTGTGGTAAAGCGAAAACAGAACCCAATGGATACCCATAATTAATGCCATTTTCGTTATTACAATCAAATGATTTCTGTAGAGGACCGATTGTGTGCCAGCTGAGCAATAATTGCGGAAATAATACAATATTATACCTAATTCTGCTAAAAACAGTAGAGGTACGTAGTAATAAATGCTTAGCGTTACAGAAGTTTCTAACCATTTGGATCCATAAGCTTTGTAGTAAGTGCAAGTTGCGCCCACATGATCAGGGATCTTGGGACAAGAGTATTGCAACGTGTTTGGTAAAGAGTCGAACTGAGAAAGATCTTCTTTGTAGGTTTCGTTCAGAACCAATACTCCAAAATAATAAATAATGGGCAGGGCCAAAGGGATCGCGAAACCAAAAATGCAACAAACCAGATATCTTAAACCACTTACAATGTGATTATCCAATTCCAAGAAAGCCAGCAAACAGAATTCTATAAAAATCAACGTGTTCCAGAAAATATGATAAGCCCATAAAAAGTTGGCCATATAAAAAGCAACGCATGGCACTGGATGCGACAAATAGATTAATAAGAGTATTATGGTAATAGGTACCAATCCTATCATGTAAAAGTATAGCAATTTATTAATGTTATTCTGTTGAAGGTATCGCTTATTCGAATTAATCCCTAAATTAATAATTATGAAAATCAGAGAAATAACGGCGATTGAAATTTTAAAGGAATTCATCCCTCCGTAAATCGTTCCAGGTAGGTCACAGACATAAAACAGTCCTGGGTATTCACTTTCGACGTAATATTGTCCAGGAGTGAAATCTTTGTATTCAGACAATTTATCGTAATAATGGATTTGTTTACCATTTAAGAAAAAAAAATCGAATCCATTCGCATAAACTCTCATTGTCCTACAAAGTCTGCCAGATTTTTCAGCATATTGACACTGGTTCAATCTCTCACGTTGGCCATCTCTTAGTTCTTTGTACAGACAAGGAATAACCCAATTAATTAAATGTACCGGCCATTTTCCGTCCATCGAGCATTCCAATTGTGTATATCCAACAACCCCGACTGTCAGTTTCGCTCCTTCGCTAACGAATATTTGAGTTAAATTATGAAGGCCATCGACTTCAGACCTTTGTATTCTTAAGTGTAACTTCTTGCACTTGTCGTCAATATCGGTATCATTTAGAACGTAGCTATTCCATGAAGTAATAGTATCTAATTCTGTTTCAGTATCATTATTACAAGTGGCGCAAAATGTATTCCAGTAAGCCACGTTTTTATTGTAGTTGATCGCTGGTGTGAATAAGTTTCGATCAAGCAATTGATTTCGGCTGATGAGATCTTCGCATTTTTCAATAATATCTTTGTTTTCGAAACCTTTGGCACATTTGTTCACTGCCGGAATTTTTCTCGAACTGATACCTCGAGGTGTTATCGTACAGTTCTATTCGGAATTATCTGCCTTACAATATCCAGCTGATAAGATATTCGTTAACCAGATCAAAGTTATCAGCTTGATGGTATTCGAAAAAGTAATCATGATTGATTGATGATTCTAGCTTTGCGACTTTCTACGAATAAATTTAAAGTAAGGAACAATATAGGAACGTTGAAATTATTTGATGAATTAATTAATTGCGGAACATAGGGGACGGAAAATTCAATAATACTGATCACTTATGAGTGTTTGAGTTTCTACCGCAACATCGCTTCACTTATCTTCATTTTTCGGTTTTCATTGATTCCAGTGTGAGATCCAACAGATCCATGATTTATCTAATGTTGCTTCATGTTATATGTATCTGAAGCATCTGAAAATAATAAATCATTACCTAATCACGTTTTAATTTATCTTACCAAAAAAATATGTAGATTTTTGCATGGAAAAAATCCATCATCGGTGTGTGAGAAAAAACAGTTTATAATTTTTTGATTGGGCCTGAGTAGTTATTGGACGAAGAAGAGTATGGAGCGTCTTACGGAGGGAGGGGGGGGGTGATTGTTCTTTTTTCTCTTTTGAAATTTGAAGATCGAGCTAGCTAGCAAGTTGTGCCTAGACCTCAAAATAATGTGGTAAAAATATCAACTCTCGACTCCTTATTTCCCTATTCCAATTAGTTCTTAAAATCGGACCAAGTGATCATGTTCAAAATTGTTCTGGAAAATTAGAAAGAATTGAACTTTTTAAAAAATGGGTCCTGTATGGATTTGGATATCCTTCACCAAAAATTCCATTGACATTTATTCATCATCTTTAGGCGCCTCATTTCTCAGAAGTCTTTGATAGACGTCCCTATTATCATTTTTCCCATATCGAAAAACAATTTGGAAACATTTTCTATTAAATAATCTAGGCATAAATATTTCACTTCGCAAAAATCATCCTTCCAGATTTCTCGAATCTCGCCCTTCTTCCCATTTTTGAAATTATGGAAAATTGGAAAATACGTTCCCCTAAAGACGAATAATAGGTGCGAATGATATTTTTGGCCAGTGACATCATTAAATAACGCTTTCTCTAATTGAAATTTTTTCAATTTTTTGAGCATAAGTAGATTTTTAGGCTTTTTGGGGGGAGGTAAATGTGCAGTGAAGAAGATGAAATTCTTACCATATGGTTGAGAAGTCTGAGAACTTGTCATGCAGTACCTTTTCTTCAATTGAAAAAAAAAATTGAGAAATGAAATTTGAGGGCTCGGGAGGCTCTAAGAGGTTGAATCCCAAAAGTAAGCAAATATTTGAACTCAGCGTCCTCAAAAACTCAACAAACGACACGTCACACGTCATTTTTCATTTTTTTGACTTTTGACCTCATCAGGAGGGGGGCAATAGGGGGGTTCAGAGAGGTCAGATGAAAAAACTGACCACATATTTGAACTCTGCTTCTTCTAATTGATAGATATCTTTGTATTACTTCACTTTTTCTTTTTTTTTTGAATTTTGACCAAAATCGAGGACCTCGGTGCCGTGCCCCCCCCACAGGGATGTTGAGATTCCATCTTGAAAAGTAATAGGATGAAAAATACATATAAAGTTCTCTTCATAGTAATTTTTTCCAATTTTTAAATGGGGACCCTCATCTTTTGTACTTAACATGAAAGTTGAGCTTTCACTACAAAAGTTTAACTTTGAACTTTTCGAAATATGATTATCAATTTTGAATCTCTTTTCAATTCTCTACAAAACCGCATGAACACATTCATCTTGGATCCAACCAATCTCGAGACGTAAGTCATCAAAGTTGAGTCATTTTGCAAAAAATCCCAATTATAAGAAAATTACAAAGGCCATCCCCCGCCCTTTTGAAGGATTAGGATTGAAATGACGGCGATTCCTTCATTAGATCATCGAGGGGGACCCGTAAAAAAATTTTGAGCGAAATCGGAAGATCTAAATTCAATACCTGGTCGAGTTTACATAGAATGAGGCCTCTTTGATTTACCGCTCCACAGACCCCATATTAATTTCTTTATGGAAGCACCAGCCTCCCTATTAGGGTGGGCCGAAAAACCAAAAATTTGATTTTTGAAAAGTTACCCTCCTCCTCCTCCCCGCAAAAGTTGTTGGCTGGATAGACTAGAAGAATTAAATTCAAAAATTCAAAATCGATTCATATTTTCCGACCGCGCAAGAGCCTTCAATTCTTCAAAAATTACCAAAAATTCAAAATTTCAAAAATGTCGAAAAAATTTTAAATCGACTAAAATTAATTTCAAAGCTTCTGTAGTGACTATCTAGACCAAAAAGCATATTTTTTTAAAAAAATCAGTGTTTTATAACTTTTTTCAATTTTTTTTAGAGGTGAAGATATATGAGAAATTAAAAAAAACTATAAAACATGAATTTTTTCAAAAAAGTTGTGCTTTTTGCTCTAAATAAGCTCGAAAATTGATTTTAATGAATTTTGATTTTTTTTATAAATTTTTTAAAATTTCTGAAGATGTTGAATTTTTGACAATTTTTGAAGAATTAAAGGCTCTTGCGCGATCGGAAAATATCAATCAATTTTGAAATTTTCTATTTCATTTTTCTAGTCTATCTAGTCAACAACTTTTGCCGCGGGTGACTTTTCAAAAATCAAAATTTTTGGTTTTTCGGCCCACCCTACTCCCTATATACTCTTGCACGTAAATTCAATGTTCATTTACGTGCTAGAGCATATTTTATAATTATTACTCTCCCACAGGACTCCCCTTGTCCTTTCCAAATGATCAAAAAAAAAAGTTATCAGACAAAAGTTGTAGGAAATCAAACGTAGAACAAAAAAGTACTGAACAACTTTTACGATAAAATCAACCCCTGGGAAGATATTGAGGAAAAACAGTTTGGAGGGTTAGTGCCTCCATAAAAAAATTAGCATGGGGTCTGTGGGTAGTAATTAATCGAGGTTAGTCAGGGGACCACCTACGAAAATTTTTCGCAATAAAACTTTTGGCAGCGAAACCTTTATTTTTAATTTTCTTAAATGCCCAACTTTACTCAAAAATATCTTGAAATCTATACCTCTCTGAAAAATCTAATCACTTCTACCTGATACGAAATTTCATTCTGTAAAATTTTGGTTCTCGTCATTTTTTTCGTACGACGCTTAGTTTACTCAGAAATGTCACTTGTTGGTACGCAAGACACAAAAAAAACGAGATAGAGGTCTGCGGCTCCTTCCATATTCGATTCGCCGTAATATTTTCTATAAAACTAGGCCAAAAAATTTTGATTTTTTCCCCCCCTTAAGCCTGTGTTTATTGTTCTCGAAAAACCGTATTTTTTTATCCTCCACCCTCGAAAACAAACTTGGTCAAAAACATGATTTTTCCCTTCATTAGTAACATAAAAGCAATCAAAATTTGGCAATCGGAACCCAGACACAAAAATCGTGCCTACCTGTGTTATGAATGTTAGGTAAGAGTAAAGTACTCACAAAGTATATCCAAAGTATGTAGGTATGAATGACTTCCAATTCCAAAAATATCGTGTATAAAATTGGCACTTCATCAACTTCACTGTACGAAATAAAATCAAACGAGGAGGCAATTTTACGTTCTGTATGTACGAATTGTTTCACGCCGTAAATTAAAACATTCGGAACAAAGCATCAGACTAATTATTTTCTTAATTTAATACTTTGCATACTTTGATCACTCGCGCATTATGAACGAAGTAAATTAACGAATTCGGCAGTTATCAGCTGCATTAAACGAGACTGACCCAGCCTATCGTTTGACGGTTTGACATTATTCCATACTTCACACAAACACGTTTTTGTTTCACTTTCCCTCGTACAGTGCGATCAATATGTGTAGATATTTTTCAGCTGTTCGACCTTCATCTTTTGCGTGGGAGCTATTCTTCCATCTGACGCGACAAAGTACTTACAATTTTGTATTAAGCTGGGTTTATAATCACATCTGAAAAAAAATTTCAGAAACGCTTCTGAAAAATAAAAAGTGCTGTTTATAATCGCTTATGCCTTTTTCAAACCTCTAAAAACGAATTTATTGCATAAAGACAAAGTTAAATTCATATATACATTCAAAAATGTAAATCTGCAATGCCGATTTTATGCATATAATTACTTATCAATCATAAAACGGCAAAAAACATGAAAAAAAATTAAAAATTCAAAGTGTTCAATGTGAAGTGAAACAAAACATTCTCAAGTAACATTTTTCAGAACAAAAATAGGATAGTTTCTAATTTTGATCAGAAAAATCAGATTTTCAGAAGCGAGTATAAACGTCTCCATAATAAACAACGCATTCAATTTTAGTTCAGCATAACTTCGCGTTTTTCAGAAGTGATTATAAACCCAGCTTTATACTTCGACTAACTTCGACAATCACTGTTAAGAAAAATTTGTCTCGAAAGCCACGCTGTATTCGTGCTGGTCTGGTTTACGTCATTTTAAAACTTTTTTTCGTTATTTCAGCAGTAATTACGAAAAAAATTACCAATTTGTGTGCCTACACTGCCTAAAGGGCATAACGTCCTGACGTCACGATTGTGTTGCGGGATAGTTTCCTCCTGCGATTCGAAAACTGAATTCGAGGGTAACTCGTGATGAAATAACTCGTTTTCTTAGCACTTACTATGCATTTTCTTTTCACTTTACATTAAAATAACTGGAAATTTTGAGTGAGCACATAGGTGTTTGAGGTAAGCAAAATAATCTGCATTAAATTTTCTACAAGATGACATTGGTTTGAAAGTTATACCGGCAACCGAAAAAAATTTATAAAAGTTGAAAATTGTTTTCGAAAAAACGTTTCACTGCAAATAATCGGTATTTTCCTTCGCTTCACATTAAAATAACTTAAAATTTTGAGTGAGCACATAGGTTTTTGAGGTAAGCAAAATAATCTTCTTTGAATTTTCTACAAATTGGGATAGGTTAGAAAGTTGTGCAGTTGACCGAACAAAAATTATAAAAGTTCAATGTTGTAGAAAGACGTTTTCTTTTCAACTATTACGTACTTTTTTCACTTCGGATTAAAATAACTTAAAATTTTGAGTTAGCACATAGGTGTTTTAGGTAAGCAAAATAATCGAGATTTAATTCTTTACATGATGGCACAGATTTGAAAGTTGTAGTGCCAGTTGATCAAAAGTTATTAAGGTTTGAAGAAATGGAACGTGAATCATTACAGTGGTGAACTAATAAGTTTTGTTCATTTCGTCCTCGAAACCGCTCCGTAGTTTTCCCGATGTTGACATTTAATATTTTACCGACTTTTCTTGAAAAGTCAGGTACTAAATTTGTTGCCGCGGTGAGACTTGGGGTCGGGGGTGAGTTTTCTTTGCGTTTTGGGTCATTTGGAACACAACTGTACCATTGGTTCATTTTCACCTTTCCTTATATATATATATATATGGATCATACTAACCTTGCGAGACCCGCTTTGCAAAAAGAGATCATACAGACACTGTGAGGCCCGAAACTTTAAAAATAGGCATAAATAAAGGGTCAGGTAAAAATGCCAATGTGTGTAACCAAAAAAATAGTAGAAAATGAGGCGAGTCTAATGGTGCTAGCGTCATATTTCTATCTCTTTATGCCTAAGAATGGCGCATGGTTAAAGTTTTTAAGTTTTGCTGTGTGCAGAGAGGCGAGGTAATTTGTATATAAAGATATACAAACGACCTTGCGAGACCCTCTGCCTACAGACTCCTGAGTATGCATACATCATGAAAAACCACTTTATATGGCATGACGTTGCGAGACCCGATTTCGGGCCTCACAAGGTAAAATCGGGCCTAATAAAGATAGCGAGATATCCAAAACGGGTCTCGCAACGCTGCAATATGCCTGTATATATATATATATACAGGCATATTGCAGCGTTGCGAGACCCGTTTTGGATATCTCGCTATCCTTATTAGGCCCGTTTTTACCTTGCGAGGCCCGAAATCGGGTCTCGCAACGTCATGCCATATAAAGTGGTTTTTCATGATGTATGCATACTCGGGAGTCTGTAGGCAGAGGGTCTCGCAAGGTCGTTTGTATATCTTTATATACAAATTACCTCACCTCTCTGCACACAGCAACATTTGAAAACTTTAACCATGCGCCATTCATAGGCAAAAGGAGATACAGGTATGGCGCTTGCGCAGTGAGATTCGTCTTATTTTTTACTATTTTTTCCGCTCCACACATCGGCGGTATTACCTGACCCTTCATTTATGCCTATTTTTAAAGTTTTGGGCCTCACAGTGTCTGTATGATCTCTTTTTGCAAAGCGGGTCTCGCAAGGTTAGTATGATCCATATATATATATATATATATGCCAACAGTACCTCTTCGTCACCGTTTATATAGGCAAGTATCCTTTCCGTCACCGAAATCGGTGACGAAGGCGTTTTGCCGGTGACGTAGGCGTTTCCCTGTGTATATCAAGTTAAAACAACTCTTTTTAACCCAAAATGAAGGTGACAGAGGCGTCTGGTGGTTACGCAGACGTCCCCTTGTGTATACTCGCCTAAAACTGCTTTTTTCACCATGCACATGAGATCGCGATCTTTTTTTTGTGGTGACGTGGAGGCTATGTATATACCTACAATATACAGATTTTAAAGTCCATTGTAATAAAAGTCTTTATCATGTCGCGCCACCTGCTTATTCATTTGACTTGAGGGAGGCAAAGACGTATAAACACTATAAAAACTATGCTGGTTTTAAATACCACGTGTAGAAACCAACAGAAGCATATTTAAAGGTGGTGACGAAAAGGTACTGTTTATAAAAGGTGACGTCGAGGTTATGTTGGTCCATATATATATATATATATATATATGTATGGAATTTGTCCTGGATTAAACTCCGAAACTGTAAGGTCTGAGAAAAATCTGAAAACGTCGAGCTGTTGGGGCATTGGTGAACCTGTGAGATTTTAAGTTTTATCAAAATCGGTTGAAACGTTTTTGAGAAAAATGAATTTTTGTGATTTTTTTTTCATGGAATTTGCCTGAAAATAGCGTCCAAGAAGTGGTCTTCAGGGTGTCCAAAAAAAAAATAAATAAAAATGCTTAGGAAAAATTATTTAACCAACCTAATTGAAAAATTTCAAATCTAGTGTCATTCGTGGTCTATCACCATTCGACTGTACATGATGGTAGAATAACAAGACTCCCATGATAACTATGGCCTTCTTTAGATGATGAATTCATTGTTACTGGTTTCCATCAACTTTGGAGAAAAAGAGGTCTTCAGGGTATCCGAAAAAAAGCTTGCAAAAAAAATGCATAGCAAAAATCATTTAACCAACTTAATTGACAAATTTTAAATCTGGCATCAGTCCTATTCTAATACCATTCGAATGTACATGATAGTAAGAAGGATCCATTCGAGATGGGCTTCTTTAGGTTACAAATTCATCATTTCCGGTTACCATCAACTTTGAAGAAAAAAAAGAGGTCTTCAGGTTGTCCGAAAAAAATTACAATTAAAATGCTTGGCAAAAATTTTGTAACTAACTTAATTGTAAAATTTTAAATCTGTCGTCAGTCTTGGTCTATTACCAGTCGAATGTACATGATGGTAGAATAACAGGACCCTCACGATAATGATGGTCTTCTTTAGGTGATGAATTCATTGTTTCTGGTTTCCATCAACGTTGGAAAAAAGGAGGTCTTCAGGGTATCCGAAAAAGCTCACAATAAAAATGCATAGCAAAAATTCTCCAATCAAATTGATCAAAAAATTTCAAGTCTGGCATCATTCGAATATACATAATCGTAGAATAACAGGACCCACTTGAGATCGACTTCTTCAAGCGACGAATTCATCGTTTCCAGTTCTCATCAAGTTCGGAAGAAGTGCAGACAGGTCTTTGAAATTACCTGTCAATTTAGAATGTTCAGAAACTGAATCGCCAAGAAATTGACTAAATTTTGAATTCGAATATGTGCTCATGAAATATACCGTGTGACAAGTCTATTGTTTGGTTTTGTTTTTTCATTCGATTCCTCTGAACCCCCCTATCGGCTCTCTAAAACCAGGAAATCGCATAGATGTAGGTTTATTTCGTTTTCACTCATTTTCATTGTATCAAAATTATTAACCCCAACAAATAGTTACGTATTGATTACACAGATGATAGGTATCTTTGATAGCTAATACATTTTGATGCATAAGTATACGAGAAAAGTCGGTTTATCTCACGATTTAGGCGTGAGAATTTTTTTAATTTACCTGTGGTTTTGGTCAAGAAGGGAGAGAAATGAGATTGGTGGAATTTTCAGGTCTGATCAATGATCATATCTGCTCAAATGCGGTCAATTTTCAGACCTGCTCATGTCTGAAAATTTTTCCCTATTAATTTTGATTTTAAAAACTCACAAAATTTCTCCATTTTTCAATTTTTTTTCGCTCAAATCTGTAAGTATGTATTTTTCTGCCCACTGAAAATGCCTCAACCACTCCAGCCTCACTGAAATATAATAAGTTACTTTATTTTTTCATCAAATTTTACCCCCCCCCCCCCATTTTTGTCGAAATCTGAGCCCTTCTCTGACATAATTTCTGGGTGCGCTTATGCTTGCCAATTTTGAAAATCATGAAAAAATAATAAAGGTTGAAAATCTGATTTAAAAAGGACGTCAAATTTGAAGTAAGAACGTACTTGGGACAAAAATATTTGTAATAAGTTCTGTAAGGTTGAATCAGCTCAAAACCATTTTTCAAATTTTTGGCAACTCCCTCTCTTTGCAGCAAAGGAATACACGATTCTATAAGATTATTTTCTGTTAAAGAATTTCAACAGAATCCCTATTGACACGGAATATTTTGTTCATTTTATGAAAAAATCGATGCACTTTCATTTTCGTTCTTAATCTCCGCTGTAAGTCTAAAAAAACTTTGAATAAAAATTTTAAAAAAAAATTTAAAAAAATTGCTTGCTTATATTGAAACAAATACAAACATTGGTGTTTCTTACAAATTTTTTAAATAAGGGAACCCAAAAAAGTCCAGTAACAAGTTGATATGGCGAGAAGAATTAAAAACGCGTATAAAATGTATCTGATTAAGTCACTGACACACAAAACGATTTGAAAAATGTTAGGAATTGAGAAAATGTGCGGGGATTTTAAGTTGGAAAAAAATCTTAAAATTTAACCTTAAAATGTCTTTTTTTATTTTCCCAGATTTGAAAAAAAATTTTAACAAGGTCCTTTTTTTTTCCAAAATTTTCTTTACTTTTTAATTAAAAAACAGCGAAATAAAAAGGCGTTTTGAGTGTAAAACATAAAAACACGGACCGGGTTTCGAAAATTTTGGAAAGTGGGGTTCCTTTTTAATTCTTAAAAACTTGGTATTTTGAAAGTTTTTTTAAACAAAAATTTTAAAAGGTTAAAAATATTTTTTGATTTTTTTATTTTTTTCGAAAAAATAATTTTTTTTTTTTTCACGCTAAGTCCTTTTTTTCTAAATTTCGTTCACTTTTAGGGGCCAAATGGAAAACCCTTGGGGGCAAAAAAAGGAATTCGGTTTTTTTTTTTAAAAAATTTTTCAACGCGCTTAAATTTTTTTTTTTTGAAGGGGTTTAGCGTTAAAAATTTTGCAAAAAATTGAAAAAGGGAGATGGGGTTTTTAAACAAAAGAAAAGTGTTAAAAAAAAACCTTTTTTAAATTTTTTTTCCACTTGCAATGGTTTTACAAAACATTTGAGTGTAATTTTTTCTTTTTCAAGTCGTAACTCTTCTCCATTGCTAGATGAAAAAAAAATCACAGAACGTGAAATGTTCAGTTTTTAATTCTCTAAAACTTTTATTTCACACTTTTATTGATATCTTTACTTTTTTGAAATCGGTGCGAGATGAATCCTATTTTTACAAATTTTTTATGTTTTTTTTTCGTAAGTCGAAAACCAGTTATCAAAAAGTGCAGATATCAAAAAAGTGTGAAATAAAAGGTCTCACACAATGGGGGGGGGGGGGGCTCAAAGATCCAAAATTTTTGATTTTTGAGTTCCAATACTGCGCAAAAGAAGGAGGCTGTGGATGACAAAAAATATAAATCAATTAACGCAAGAACCTTCAATTCTTTAAGAATTGTCAAAATTTCAGTAATTGAGTAGGTATAAGTATTTTCGAAAATTATTTTCTTTTTAAATTCCAAGAAAATTGAAAATTGATTAAGTAAATCAATTTCTGAGAGTATTAAGTGACTGAGACTGTATGCAGACCAAAAAGCACAATTTTTGCTAAAATCATATTTTATAGCTTTTATACTTTCTCCTATTACACTTCACTTCATCTACGAAAAAAAATTGAAAACTGTTATAAAATTTCGATTTTCTCGAAAAAATTGTAGTCATTAAATTATTTTTAAAATTGATTTTAATAGCTTTTAAATTTTTTGAAAAAATGAATTTTGACAATTTTTAAAGAATCGAAGGCTCTTGCGCGATCGGAACATAAATTAATCGATTTTAAATTTTTCAAATATAATTTTCTACTCGCCCTAGCCCTCGGCCTCGTCTTTTGCGCATTATTGGCACTCAAATATCAAACATTTCGGTTTTTCGGCTCATCCTATTACACAACTAAAATAATTATAAAACAATTCAAAGATTCAAACCAATCCTACAAGTGTACTCGTGTGACGTGCACGTGCTAAGCCAAATCTTTTGTTTGAGAAGGTACATTTCGTCAGCACCCCCACCACCCCCTTACGGGTCAAAAGTAGGGTCATTCGTTTGTGCTTCGTTAGTGCTTGTTTGTGCTTCAAGTCCGGTCGTTTGTGCTTCACCCCCTCCAAAGTTATGGGGAAAAGTTTGTGGGGGTGCTGGGGAAATGGCAGCACCCCCACCACCGCCGATCAAGTCGAAAATGGGGGCGTTCGTTTGTGCTTCGTTAGTGCTTGTTTGTGCTTCAAGTCCGATCGTTTGTGCTTCATCCCCTCCAAAGTTATGGGAGAAAGTTTGTGGGGGTGCTGGGGAAATGGCAGCACCCCCACCACCACCGATCGGGTCGAAAATGGGGTCGTTCGTTTGTGCTTCGTTAGTGCTTGTTTGTGCTTCAAGTCCGGTCGTTTGTGCTTCACCCCCTCCAAAGTTATGAGGAAAAGTTTGTGGGGGGACTCCTTTAAATCGCCCGAACGCTAGAACTCGCTCCACGACGTTACGCGGGAGTTCGAATGTGACCGGCTTGTTCGAACTCTCGCGTAACGTCTCGTCGTGGGACGAGTTTCAGCGTTCGGGCGATAATGACGGTCCAGCATATCGAATAATTTGAAGGGGTTGGAGAAATTATTTTTGAAAACGAAGTTGGAAATTAGAAATACCAATACGATATACTATTTAACTATAGCCAGGGAAAAATGTACTTTGAAAAAATACAGATATATCAATTGCAATTTTACATATTGCTGAAAAAGCTTCTCTATGATGTCCAGAGTCTGCAATGAAGTCGCACCTACCCAGTCCCAATTGCATTTTGAGGAAGGGGAGGGGGGAGGGTGGACCCCTTATGGAGGAGAAAATTGTTTTGCGTCGATTTCGATCAAATCCTCATTTATGGTTATGCAGATGTAGAAGTACTCCCCAAAAAAATTTCAGCCCCCTCCACCTCAGGGAGCGGAGCCATCGGTTCCAAAAGTTGGACTTTTTTGGCTAAAATGACAAAAAACGAGTGTTTTGGTTATAAAAAGCCCCAGAATTTTTTATTTTGAAAAATTTGGTATTTCTGTATACATTTTGAGTTGACGAATCCGAGCCTTTCAACTTTTTCGTTCTGAGTTTTTACCCTCCCTCCCTCCCCCCACCCCGGCAAGGCCCTTCAGAAAGTATATACAGATCGTGTTTTTTTCAGGAAAAAATTACCTCGTTACACAGGTGACCCAAAAATGACATTTCGCGAGGAAGTGAACATTTTTTGAGTCAAAATGTTTCATATGATGTCTTGCCTAGCTCCTGAATCAGTTTAACAGAAATGAGATTTCGATTATCCAAATTCAAATTTTTTCAAGCTCTTTGATTTTTTCAATTTTTTTCTACGTGCTGTATCTAATTTTAAAATTTTTTCATCAGTAAATTTTTTTCAATTTATATTTTCTCAAAATTTATCCAACTTTGATTTTTAAAATTGTTTCCATGTATTTCATATATTTACTAGGTACTTTTTTCCAAGTAAATACTTATTGAATTGGAAAAAATGTTGAAAAATGACCAGTCGGAAAAAAATTTCAATAATCTTTTAATTGGAAAAATTTCATATACTTAGTTTAAAAAAATGAAGAAAAATTTTCAAATTATTCGAAACAGTTTTAGAGTTGAAAATTTTTTAATGAAAAATTGAAGAAATTAATGTTGAAAAAATATCAAAATTGGGCAAATTTTGAGAAAATTTTAACATTGGACATGATTTTTAAAACAATTCAGAATTAAATAAACTGAAAAAATTTGATCTTATAGGATAAATTTTCAAACTTGGAATAAATTTGGACTTGGATCGTCGAAATCCCATTGGCATCAAAATTATTTATTAGCTAGTGATGTCCAGAGTGTATGGTGAAAACGCACCGACCCTACCACTCGTGTATTCGGAGTGAGGAAAGGAGCTGAGGAGGCTCGTTTAAGCCCCCTGAGGTGGAGGGGGCTGAAATTTTTTTGAGGAGTACTTCTACATCTGCATAACCATAAATGAGGATTTGATCGAAATCGACGCAAAACAATTTTCTCCTCCATAAGGGGTCCACCCTCCCCCCTCCCCTTCCTCAAAATGCAATTGGGACTGGGTAGGTGCGACTTCATTGCAGACTCTGGACATCATAGAGAAGCTTTTTCAGCAATATGTAAAATTGCAATTGATATATCTGTATTTTTTCAAAGTACATTTTTCCCTGGCTATAGTTAAATAGTATATCGTATTGGTATTTCTAATTTCCAACTTCGTTTTCAAAAATAATTTCTCCAGCCCCTTCAAATTATTCGATATGCTGGACCGTCATTATCGCCCGAACGCTGAAACTCGTCCCACGACGAGACGTTACGCGAGAGTTCGAACAAGCCGGTCACATTCGAACTCCCGCGTAACGTCGTGGAGCGAGTTCTAGCGTTCGGGCGATTTAAAGGAGTCCCCCCACAAACTTTTCCTCATAACTTTGGAGGGAGTGAAGCACAAACGACCGGACTTGAAGCACAAACAAGCACTAACGAAGCACAAACGAACGCCCCCATTTTCGACTTGATCGGCGGTGGTGGGGGTGCTGCCATTTCCCCAGCACCCCCACAAACTTTTCCCCATAACTTTGGAGGGGGTGAAGCACAAACGACCGGACTTGAAGCACAAACAAGCACTAACGAAGCACAAACGAATGACCCTACTTTTGACCCGTAAGGGGGTGGTGGGGGTGCTGGCGAAATGTACCTTGTTAGAGAGGGCCTCGCGGTAAAAACAGCATGTTTTTTTAGTCCTAAGGGACCTTCGTGGGCTGGGGGAAATGCCCCTTTCCCCCTCTTTACTCAGGCCTGGTGTGTAAACTTTATTTCAATAAAAAAAACGGACCCCCATTTTTTTGACCCAAACTGGTTTCTCTATTTGTGCACACCCCATAGGTCAGACCAGTGACGTCGGAAAGTGGCGTACAAGGGGTACAGTACGCCCCTCCCCCTCCGCCTCCCCTAATCCTGACGGGGTACAAAGTATCATTTGTAAACCCCCCCCCCCCCACATCACATCAGATAGGCATTTTTAAAGCATTAAAACATGGGGAAAAAGTGAAAAAGTGTTGTTTTGGGCATTGAAAACTAAAATTTTTCAAATCTTCGCCCTCGCTTCGCTCCAACATGAATAAAATTACAATTATGTAAATTATTTGAGACAACATGAGAAAAATGCTTTTTTTTGCCCCCTCCCCCGAAAATCCTTCTTGTATTCTAATTCTTGGTACTCGTTTTGTATCCTCCCAAAAAGAAGCTTCGACGTCACTGGGTCGGACTGAAACTTTGATTATCGATCTTCAATGTCCTCGACGCACAGTGGGCCAGATTGAAAAAATAAGTGGTAAAAAATCAAAAAAAAAAAAGTTTGAATTGAGCTTTTTCGCATATCATGTGGTCATCTACACACCCTAGCGATAAGGAAACTGAGTTCAGTTTTGAGAATAGACATGAGCATGCGTATTTATAACCTAATAAAGTCAAGCATTCCAACATGTTGCAATTTGAATGAAAACTGCAAATTATTGTTTGCTTTGTGGTTAGTTTATCTTTTGTCCCAAAATTAAAACAAAATATGGAAAATAAAGATGAAAGTACGTACTTTTCAATGCCGTAAATATTTTTTTGATATCTCTCACCATTTTTTCCATATGATCGCTTGAAGTATATGCAAATTTTTCATTTTTAAGTTCATTTAATGGAGTATAAAAAATAATTAAATCAATTTAAGTCAATAATAACTGAGCTAAATTGTACCTCAAGGTGTACTGATTCATGTGAGGTAAAATTTTTTTGCAGCCAGTTGCAGCTGTTTTTGTAATTCGACAATTTAGTTTGAAAAACGTGTAAGTATGTAAACAAGCTTAAAAATTATCTCGACTCGAGTTTGTTAAATAGAACCCTTAAAATTTCAGTGTTTGGAAAGTCGAGGTCACTGATTACTAAATTGGTATTCATTTTTTGCCTTATTCAAATTTGAGCTCCATGAGGGGGGAGGAGGGGGTAAACTCATAATTTTGATAAATTTCGACATGGGTATTGAAATGTAGGTATTCGGGGTTGCTGATTCCAATTCCGACATTTATTTTTCGCCCAGACCAACTTTAAACCCCAAGGAGGAGGGTCAAAACTCAAAATTTTGAAAAATTTCAATATGGGTGTCGAAATGTAGGTATTTGAAGTTGCTGATTCCGATTCTGAAATTTATTTTTTGCTCTGACCAAATTTCAGCCCCAATTCAAATGATAATGAAGATGGTCTTTAAGTCGTCAACCATGTTCCTTTGTTTATAATACGATTTCAATGTTTGTTGCATTTTTATACAGAAATACTCTCACATTTTATTTATTTATTATTAATTAATAATAATTCATAAGCTAAGTATCGATTTATACTGAAAACGTTTTGTTTGTGTCCTTGGATTTTTATTTCTGCTTCTTTGTGGTTTTCACTTTAATAATACCCACACTTCAACACCCATGTTGAAATCTTTCCAAATTTTGGGTTTACCCCTCTTCCTTGGGGCTTAATTTGGCCAGGGCAAAAAATAAATGTTGGAATCGGAATCAACGACCTCGAATAGGTACCTACATTTTGAAATTTTTCAAAATTTTGAGTTTGGACCCCCTTAAGGGTTTCAAATTTGGTTAGGGCAAAAAATAAATGTCAAAATTGAAATCAGCAACCCCGAATACCTACATTTCGACACCCATATTAAAATTTTTCAAAATTTTGAGTTTTGACCCTCCTCCTGGGGGTTCAAATTTGGTCAGGGTAAAAAATAAATGTCAGAATTGGAATCAGCAACCCCGAATACCTACATTTCGACACCCATATCAAAATTTTTCAAAATTTTGTGTTTTGACCCTTCTTTCCGGGGCGCAGATGTGGTCAGAACCGAAAATAAATCTCAAAAACGGAATCAGCGACCTCGAATTCCCTTATACCGAAAGTTTCGGAATTTTATCTTTCAATCTCTAGCCAGAATGATTTTTTACCACTTATTTTTTCAAACTGGCCCACTGTGGCGACGCCAGGAAGACATTACCGTTTGAACCGTCTTGGTATCTCTTTTCAATTCTGGGATATTGGGAAATGTTTCAAGTAGACAAGACTTCTGTGTCATGGTTTCGAATTTGAATAATAGTTAATACTTATCAATCAACTTACAAAAATCGAAAAATTTAGAAAATTAAATAACTGTCTTGGCTTTTTTTTTTCTTGAATTGCTGAGAATTTTCAAAAAATATTCCTGATTTAAAAGTTTTTCTTCTGTAGCAAAACTCATGCATTTTTTGTTTTTTATTGGTTTCAGTGTGGAGTTTCTATACAAAAATACCATTGACACCCTTTGATTGCGAAGAGAAAGGTGAAATAAACAAGGAACCAGATCTTCTCACAGCCAAACTTTTCCTAGGTATGTTTTTATTTTTACTAACAAAAGGTAAAATAGTACCTACTACATCACGTAGGTAAACCTGAGTTGAGTTACTTCAAGAAAATAATGGACAAGCCTATCAACTTATTTCCATATCACCATTACTATCCTGTCGATAAATCGCTCTGCGTCTACACCCGCACTTTTTCAAAATACAACAAATGCACCTATCAAACCCAAAAACAAAACATACTATTGCTCCATGAAAATCGACACATGATTGGCAAATCGTATCCAAAGACAGGCCCCAGATTTGGAACGAATGATCGCTTCCATACATTGAGTAAATCTTATACAGAGTCCAATGGATACCCATAATTAAGGCCATTTTCGCTAAAACGATCAAATGGTCTCTGTGAGGCATCGGGGTCGGTCTCAAACAATTTTTTTTAACATAAATCAGCCCTAAAACTGATATTGCCACGAGCAATGCAGGTATACCAAAATAAAAGCTCAGAAATAAGAACTCCTCTAACCGTATTGTGTAATATATCGCCTTGGCGGAATTTCGAACGGGATTACAAGATACAGCCAAATGATCAGGTATTCGAGGACACTTGTATTGGTTTGCCAATGGAAGAAAAGTATTTATTTGAGATAAATCTTCCTGGTAGCTTTCGCTGCTGACCAGTACCCCAAAATAATATACAATTGGCAAAGCTAATGGGATGATTAATCCAAAAATACAATGCCCCACGTATTTTACTCGTAGTAACAAACTATCGCACAAGTTACACTCGAGACACGTGCAATAAGCCAGTAAACAGAATTCCATAAATATTAACGTAGTCCATAAAAAATGATAACTCCACAGAAACTGAGCCAAATAAAAAGCAACACATGGGACTGGGTAAGATAAATATATAAATAAAAGCATCACGCATAATAATATCAACCCTATCATATACGAATATATCATTTTATTCGCCATATTCTTCTGAAGGTATCTTTCGTTGGAACTTATTTCCAAAAAAATGATCACGAAAATCAAAGAAATCACGGTGATGGAAATTTTATCCCACTGCCACGTTCCATAAATCACTACAGATTGCTCACAAATATAAAAAACACTGGGGTACCCAGTTTCGACGTAATACCTGCCCCGAGTGAAATTAAATTCAGACAACGAATTGAAAATTTCGAAATCGTCGTAATTATCGTCCTTCTGCATTCGGTAACTGAATCCGTCCATAAATAATTTCATTTTGGTACAAATTTTGCCTGTTTTTTCAGCATATTGGCACAGCTGCAATCTTATATCTTGACCTTCTCTAAAATAATCGAAGAGGCAAGGAAGAATTCGATAGATTAGATGAACAGGCCAAATTCTGTTCACCGAGCATTCTAATTTTGTTTCGTCGTAAAACCTGGCTACCAATTTTACCCCATTGTTGATAAATATTTGGGTCAATTCGTAAAGATCATCGACATCGGATCTTTGAATTCTTGGTATCATCTTCCCGCAGGCAGAATCCCCTATTACGTCGGAATACCACAAATTAGTGAATTTTTGGTCTGTCTCATTATCATTATTACAAGTGGCACAAAATGTGTTCCAGTAAACGACGTCTGTAATGTTTTTGATCACTGGACGGTATAAATCTGTATCATAGATGGACTCTCGATTGATGAGATTTTCACATTTTTCAACGATATCTTTATTTTCGTAGCCCTCTGGGCATCTGTTGATTGCTGAAATTTCTCTCGCGCTGTTGATAAGGATTCCGTTGATATTTTGCTGAAGTGTCATCGTACAATTTAACGCGGGGGTATTTTCCATCTCACATAGTACTGATGATACGATGTTCAGAAGCCAGATCAGAGTAATTAGTTTGATGTTATTTGAAAATACAATCATGATGGTTGAAAATTGTACAGCTGCAGTTTTGAGTTTTCTATGAAGTAAATTGAGGTTCGAAGTAATAAATCATTCAAAAATATAGAAATTCTTCGGTGAAAAAATCATAAACTATGATTACGAGCCACAGAATTTGACAATATTACAAACGTGTGAGAAAAAGATTCGCGTATTTGAATTTCTGCTGCAACTTTGCTTCATTTCTTCCGATTTTGTAGTTCCAATTCTTTAAACATAGGTACCTAATACAAAATAATCAATCGCAGCACTTTAAAATTTACCTAGTAGTCCCTGCGGTTAGCTCGGGCATACTGCACTTTTTGAACACGGGTTAAAATGTTGTTTTTATTTTAGTATGACTCAAAAAAATTATTTCGAGAAGTGGAGATGTCAAAAATTTTCCTTAGGAGTGGAGGAAGGGGGAGTTTTAGGGAGGGTATTACCCCTATTTTTTCACATGAAGGGGTTGGGGTAAATTTGGTGTCATTTTCATATAATTCAACCCTTTTGAACTCGAATTTGCGATTAGTTTTCCGATCTGAAGCGTATAATTCGCACAATCGTATGATTTGTGTCGCGAAAAGAGGCCAATTTTGAGGAAAAAGAGGTAAAATTGAGATTTTTTTCATCTTGAATCGAATGATGTGGTTAAAGTAAGGCTTGAAACCAGTTTTTTTTATATAATTCGAACCTTCTGAATTCGAATTTGTTATTGGTTTTCCATTAGAAATTGAAATAGCTTCTTGATCGTCGCTTTTTGGTAGTGAAAAACAGCCATTTTGGCTAAAATTGACTCGAAATTCGAATTCGCAATTTCCCATCGTCTCAACCCAATACCTCAAACCAATCCTGGTATGAAACCATGTTTAGACGTACCTAATTCGAACCTCCTAAACACGAATTTATAATTAGTTTCCCGTTCGGAAGTAGAGAATTCTCTCAATCGTGAAATTAGTGTAGCGTAAAACGCCCAATTTTTGCCAAAACTGGCGTGAAATTGCGATTTAAAATTTTTCCAAACACTACATGTCCTTCTAATTGTGGTATAAAATCATTTTTT
This sequence comes from Pseudococcus viburni, assembly GCA_033439095.1. Classification (NCBI taxonomy): domain Eukaryota; kingdom Metazoa; phylum Arthropoda; class Insecta; order Hemiptera; family Pseudococcidae; genus Pseudococcus; species Pseudococcus viburni. The sequence continues at coordinate 500,662 of JAVBJF010000042.1, read as the reverse complement.
TGTCCAATTTGAACTTTTTGGACTCGGAGAAGGCGCCAACAAAATTTTCAGCTTCTTGGGACTCGAGGGGGCTGATGAGTAGGGTGTTTCATGTGACATTTTTTCCGAAATTTGACTGTGCCGCCCTCTCATTTTGTTCCTCCTGATGAAAAAAGACTCCCATAAAAATTTTACCCGAAAAAAATTATTTTTAGTGGTGGCGCAAAGGAGCTGAAAATTTGCCATAAAACCTAATGTAAAAAGTGATCTAAAATTCAACATTTTATTCAGCGTGTCATTTTTTCACGTTTAAATCAAAAATAAAACAAAAAACTGTTTAAAAACAAGTAAAATGAAATATGTTTTCAATAAAATGACTCGAAATTCATTTTATGTCATTAAAAAAAAACCACTAAACATTGCGCGAGTGATCGCCCATTTGGCACGGTTGGGCGCGGCGATTCATGCAAACATCGGGCGAATCATATTCTAACTTCACCTTTGTGGCGCCACCACTTAATATTATTTTTTTAGACTAATTTCTTGTATTCCCTATTTTCTAGGCCTGATGAACAGTTTTAGGGGGCGGCACGCCAAAAATATTGAAAAAAAAATTTCCCCATATAAAAATGAAACACCCTACTGATGAGCCATGGCTTCTCAAAGTAGGGACTTCTTTTAAAAAAATTAATTCAGCCCCTTCAAGTCGCATGAAGCTAAAAAAATGGGTGCGTCATGGGACGTACCTCAGAAGTGAAAACTTGTTTCTGAATTTTTGATTTGTATATAAGAGGTGGGTGAAAAGATAATATTTTTTTGTAAAAAAGGAAATGTCATTTGGAACAAATGATAAAAGTTAAACAAATCGCATTACCTGTATAGATTATGAGAAACTTAGTGAAAGTTTTTATGTAATAGATAGGTAATAAAACATATGCAATATGGTGCAAACGAATGAAGAATTTTAGAATAAGAGAACAATATATTAAGGTTTTGAAAACAAAGGAATGGAGAATGAATAATTGAAAAAGTGAGAACGGAAAGACGTGTCTAGTTGTTTGTACAATAAATAAGTAACAGGATATGGTCTTAACAAAATTTCAGGAATAGTAATCTAGAACATATAAATGTCATTTATAACAAATGAAAATTTCAGGATTAGTAATCTAGGACATATAAGTGAGAAAAACGCGAAAAAAATGTGCTATAAACGACTAAAATATATTTTCCACTCAAAAACAATATATTGAACGAAAATTAAAATTCGCACGTCAATTAAAGTCTAATGACATTTTTTTATGACTTTAATTGATAAAAAGTCTAATGACAATTTTTTTTACTTTTTATACTTTTCTTTTAAATTACTTAATTGAATCTAATGACATTTTTTATGACTTTTAAAAAGTAAAGCAGTGCTGCCAACATTTTTCTTTTAGACTTTTTATAAACATTTTTTAATGACTTAATTTTTTTTTATTTTTTACTTTTTATAATTTTCTTTTAGATTACTTATTTGATAAAAAGTCTGATAATTTTTTTGACGTTTTGTCACACTTGACGAGTGACATTTTTTCATGACTCTTAAAAGGTAAAGCAGTGCTGTCAACAAATTTCTTTTTGACTTTTAATAATTTTCTTTTAGATTACATTCTGACTTTTTGTCACACTTAACAAGTGACATTTTTTAAATGACTTTTAAAAGGTAAAGCAGTGCTGTCATCAATTTTCTTTTCTACTTTTAATAATTTTCTTTTAGATTACATTTTGACTCTTTGTCACACTTAACGAGTGACATTTTTTTAATGACTTTTAAAAGGTAAAGCAGTGCTGTGACTTTTTGTCACACTTAACGAGTGACATTTTTTTAATGACTTTTAAAAGGTAAAGCAGTGCTGTCAACAATTTTCTTTTTGACTTTTAATAATTTTCTTTTAGATTACATTTTGACTTTTTGTCACACTTAACGAGTGACATTTTTTTAATGACTTTTAAAAGGTAAAGCAGTGCTGTCAACAATTTTCTTTTTGACTTTTAATAATTTTCTTTTAGATTACATTTCGACTTTTTGTCACGCTTAATGAGTGACAGTTTTTTAATGACTTTTAAAAAGTAAAGCAGTGCTGCCAACATTTTCCTTTTTCACTTCTGGATAAATGATATTTTTGTAATATAATGTGAGAAATTTCCCTGGATAAATGATATTTTTGTAATATAATGTGGGAAATTTTTCTTTTAGATTACTTATTTGATAAAAAGTCTGATAAATTTTTTGACGTTTTGTCACACTTGACGAGTGACATTTTTTCATGACTCTTAAAAAGTAAAGCAGTGCTGTCAACAAATTTCTTTTTGACTTTTAATAATTTTCTTTTAGATTACATTTTGACTTTTTGTCACAATTAACGAGTGACATTTTTTAAATGTCTTTTAAAAGGTAAAGCAGTGCTGTCATCAATTTTCTTTTCTACTTTTAATAATTTTCTTTTAGATTACATTTTGACTTTTTGTCACACTTAACGAGTGACATTTTTTTAATGACTTTTAAAAGGTAAAGCAGTGCTGTGACTTTTTGTCACACTTAACGAGTGACATTTTTTTAATGACTTTTAAAAGGTAAAGCAGTGCTGTCAACAATTTTCTTTTTGACTTTCAATAATTTTCTTTTAGATTACATTTTGACTTTTTGTCACACTTAACGAGTGACATTTTTTTAATGACTTTTAAAAGGTAAAGCAGTGCTGTCAACAATTTTCTTTTTGACTTTCAATAATTTTCTTTTAGATTACATTTTGACTTTTTGTCACACTTAACGAGTGACATTTTTTTAATGACTTTTAAAAAGTAAAGCAGTGCTGCCAACATTTTCCTTTTTCACTTCTGGATAAATGATATTTTTGTAATATAATGTGAGAAATTTCCCTGGATAAATGATATTTTTGTAATATAATGTGAGAAATTTCCCTGGATAAATGATATTTTTGTAATATAATGTGGGAAATTTCCCTAGATAAATGATATTCCTGAATAATTGGTGGTTGGCAACCGTGTATAAGCGTAACGCGTCGAAAAAAATAGACCCCCACCATAGAAGTTTTCACTTCAATAAATGTTTGAAACATTCTCAACGAATCAGTTACTACTTTCTTTAGTTTTAACAAAAGTACAGCTTTTTTTCGTATTTTCTGTGAGTAAAATCCATTGGCCCGTGAACGCCGTACTTTCCACGAGAGCGTCGTGGAAAATTTGACGCATCTGCACGGGTTTAATACGACGAGTGGTTAGTTTTAATTTTTTCCAAGAATGCGGGAAACTAATCAAAAAATCGTGTTCAGGAGGTTTGAATTATGTCTAAAAATGGTTTCATACCAGGATTGGTTCGATTGGGTTGAGAAGATGGGAAATTGCGAATTTGAGTCAATTTTAGCAAAAATTGGGCGTTTTACGCTACACTAATTTCACGATTGAGAGAATTCTCTACTTTCAATCGGAAAACTGATCATAAATTCGTGTTTAGGAAGTTCGAATTAGGACTAAAAATGGTTTCATACCAGGATTGGTTCGAGGTATTGGGTTGAGAAGATGAGAAATTGCGAATTCGAGTCGATTTAAGCGAAAATCGGCTGTTTTTTACTACCAAAAAGCGACGATCAAGAAGCTATTTCAGTTCCTATGAAGAAACCAATAAAAAATTCGAATTCAGAAGGTTCGAATTATATAAAAAACTGGTTTGAAACCTTACTTGAACCACATCACTCGTTTCAAGATGAAATAAATCTCAATTTTACCTCTTTTCCCTCAAAATTGGCCTCTTTTTGCGACACAAATCATACGATTGTGTGAATTCTACGCTTCAGATCGGAAAACTAATCGCAGATTCGAGTTCAGAAGGTCGAATTATATGAAAATGACACCAAATTTACCCTAACCCCTTCATGTGAAAAAATAGGGGTAAAACCCTCCCTAAAACTCCCCCTTCCTCCACTCCTAAGAGAAATTTTTGACATCTCCACTTCTCGAAAATTTTCTTTTGGCTCATACTAAAATAAAAACCACATTTCAACCCGTGTTCAAAAAGTGCAGTATGCACCCATTTTTTTCATGCTAATTGCAGGGACCATCAGTATTTATTAAATTATCGGATCGAATAAATAGAATTCAAAAAGTTCGAAATACTCACAGCTCTATGGTGGTATATTGCACAATTTTCATTTCACTGGCAAAATTGGCACTTCTTCAACTTCACGATTTGAAAAATTTCGAGAAGAGGCGAGTTACATTTTATACACATTATTTTGCTTGGTAAATTAGAAAATTCCGAACAAAATTACAGTCTATTTTTCTTATTTATTTTGAAAACACTCGCGTAGTACAAGCGAAAAAAAAGGTCTCGAATTCGCCGGTTATGAATTTCATTAAACAAAAGTATCCCTCGAATCAGGTGTTATTCACTTCATAGTATGAACTAGTATATAGTAGACCGTAGTGATTCAACAGCTGTTGACCTTCATCTAGTAACTGTATTTTTATCGAATACGCCTCACTCGTGAACTATGTTGTGGGTGGTAATGTTTTGCTACTGAGTTTTGCTAGACAACTTTGTTGGCCATCATCTGTAGCTCTCTACGTTTTGATAAACACGAGATATTTTGGCGGATCTAGCTTACGTCATTTATGTTCTATTTTTCGTTATTTCAATTGTACTTACGGAGAAAATTCAGAAATGGTAATTACTTCAATTTTTCAGGGTGTTATTATTTTGAAAGGCAGAGGAAGATGAAGAGGAAGAGGAAGATGGGAAATAAAATATGTAATTTGTTACCTACTATTTTTTGTTTCAATACATTGAGGCGAAGTCGGTTCATTTAAAATTCTTTCGTGTTTCTTCCTTCAACTTTCACAACTTGCAACTTTTCTCACATCTCGTGTATTATTGTGATGATCCACAATAAAGCTTATGAGGAGATCTTTGTCCATGCCGATCGAATCGAAATTTGACTCTCCGAAAGATTATGCCATCCACACTTTTAAACCAAATTTTGAGCTGGCGAATAGCTGAAATCGTCTATTAATGAATTGATTTTCCATAGAAATGGTAATTCATGGAGGTGAAATCTGAAAATACGTTTGTTTTCCAAAATCAACTCATCGAATCGATTGTGGCCATTTTCGAGTCGATCTGAAGCCTTCAGGCAAGTATGACTTTTTTATGGATCACTGGAATTGCTTCTAAAAGCACTTGTATTGTAATTCCGAAATTCTGCATCAAATATTTTAGGTGAACTGCGAATCTGAGAAGTTGGATTTTGGGGTGGGCCGAAAAACCAAAAATTTTGATTTTTGAGTTCCCAAAAGACGGGGCTGGGGGACTAGAATTTTTTTTAATTCAAAATTCACTAATACCTTTAAAAATTGTAAAAAAATCAATATTTTTGTAACTTTTAAAAAATGTCAGAAACATTCGAAATTGATTACAATCAGTTTTAGAGCTTAATTGTAGTGACTATGTAGGCCAAAACTCACAATTTTTTTGAAAAAATCCATGTTATAGCTTTTTTAATTTCTCCTATTACACAACATTTATGAAGAAAAATGCTATAAAATATAGATTTTCTTCAAAAAATTCTGCATTTTGGTTTAGATAGTCACCAAATAAGCACTAAAACTGATTTTAATTAGTTTTGAATTTTTTGAAATTTTCAAAAAGTATTGAATTTTTGACAGATCTTGAAGAGTTGAAGGGTTTTTTGCGATCTGAAGATACATATTATTCGATTTTGATTTTTTTTTTCATTTTTCAAGTCTCCCTAGCTCTTGTCTTTTACGTGGTATTAGAACTTGAAATCAAAAATTTTGGTTTTTCAATCCACTCTACATGGATGTCCCATAATTGAAAGCTGACATTTTCCAATCGATCTAAAGTCTCCAGGCAAAAGTGACGTTTCGCCAAGGGAATGGAATTGATACAAAATGCTCTTTAATTCGCATGGACAGATTGAAAAGGTTCAAATGATTTTGTAATTGATTTTTTGTTGAAAGGCATTAAAATGGAATTTTAATAAATTGATATTTTTTCAATGAAGTATAAATGCACCTTGTTTGTAATTTGTTTTTGAATCATCGGACCAGTCCTAATAACAATGTGAATAGAAAAAGTAAAAAAATTATATTTTAACCAATACAAACGATTAATATCATAAAATTATTTTTAATGATGTATAATCTAATAATTAATTTAACATAGATTGGTAGTAAAATTTTGAAAGTATTTACTAATTATGGAATTATAAGCAAGATATACCAAATAATGAAAATTATAATCAATCATCCTAGATTAAAAATCACAATTCGATTTGATCGATTAGGCAGAATTTTCCGAAGTACCCAAAATTCATATTTTTTGACTGACGGTTTTCCTGGAAAAAATTTTATTTTCTTCCAAAAATATGAATTTGAACTCAAAGTTGCGAATTTTAAAAAATCCTGCTTTAATCGATCAAGTAGGTCATCAATATTGGTAAAATGAAATTATAGGTGCTGAAGTTCATATGGTCCACTTTTATGTTTTTTTTCCAGTGCTGGAAAATTCCGAAATTTTTTCGAGGCTCCAAAACGTCTTAAAACCGCTTCCAATCGATTCAGATGGTTAAAAATAGGGTATATACCAACTTCCAGCGTTTTTCGTTGATTAGATCAAATTTCCATATTTTGCAGGGCAATGAGGTAATTTTGAAATTTCAAAAATTCGCCAAAATTGGAGAAAATGAGCTTCAGTTCCTGAAATTTTGGATATGGGATTCTTTTATGATGTACTTTCGATTTATTTTTATATTGGCTAGAAATTTTAAAATTTCTAGCCAATATTCTCCCCCTGTCAACTCCTTTTTTTGAAAAACTAAACTTATAAATTTTTAAAAAACGTTCTTTTTATTTGTAAGATTGTTTTAGTATAATATTATCAACTTTTTTGGGAATTTCAAGAAATTTTTTTTCGAATTGTTCCAAATTGGTATGAATTTATTTTCAAAATTTATTAAATATCGAGGGACTTTTATCACTTGGAGGTACCTACTTCTATCATTTTTCCAATGTATTGGATTCATTTTGGATGAAATTTTTAATAGGTGGGTACGATAACTGAATTGTGCTTTATTTTCACCAAAAAAAGAAAAAAAATACTCAAGATCCAAACATTGACTCTATCATTGTTTGCTGCTTCGCCTGAATCTAAGTTGGATTAATTCGATCCGACTTTCAATCATTTCCACAGCTTCAATTTCATCCTGTTGAGAACCCTTTTTACATTTCCCAGCCCCAAAAACAATAAATACTATTACACCATGGAAATCCATACATGACTGACAAATCGTTTCCAAAGATAGGCCCAAAATTGCGACCGAATAATCGCCTCCAAAACTCTTGTAAATCTTATACAGAATCCAATGGATACCCATAATTAAGACCATTTTCGCTAAAACGATCAAATGATCTTTATGAGCGATCGTATTCGATTTTTTCCTAATGGAATGATTTATTATAATATAAATTAAAATTAAAACTGACAATAATAAAAACACTGCGGGTTTGATGAAAGAAAAAATTAAGATCAGATTATCTACTAAATATGCACAGTACTCATCTCCAAATTCATGAAAGGGGACACACGATACACCCAAATGATTAGGTATTTGAGGGCAAGGATTCGGGTAATTCATTCGGATCGCATCTTTGGAATTTTTATTGACGACTAGTACCCCAAAATAATACACAATTGGCATGGCCAAGGGTACGAAGAATCCAAAAATACAATGAAATAGGAATCTTATGGTTAATAACGAACTATGATTCGCATTGCAATTACGAGATGTGCAATAAGCCAGCAAACAAAATTCTATAAATATTAACACAGTCCACAGGAAATGGTAACTCCATAAAAATTCAGCCAGATGAAAAGCAACGCATAGGACTGGATGCGACAGATAGATTAACAAGAGTACTATGCTAATCGGTATCAATCCCACCATGTACGAATATAGCATTTTATTCGAGATATTCTGAAGGTTTCGATGGTTCGAATTTATACCCAAATAAAAAACCAAGAAGAATAAAGAGACGATAGTGATGAAAATTTTAGCCCTATGTTCATGTTCGAATCCGTAAATTACCACAGATTGTTCGCAGATATAATACATGTTACGATATCCAGTTTCGACGTAATACTTGCCACGAGTAAAATTATACTCGGACAATTGATCGAAATAATAGATTCTTTCATTTTGGCCTTCATACCATGAGTAAAATAATCCTTCTACGAATAGTTGCATTTTAGTACAAATTCTGCCAGATATATCAGCATATTGACACAGTGGCAACCTCATATTTTGACCGATTTGAAAATTATCATTTATGCAATAAAGATAATTAAATATTAGGTGAAAGGGCCATTTTCCGTTCATGAAGCATTCCAACCTTGTATGTTCAGGAAACTCACCTATCAATTTGATGCCTTCGCCGTTGAACATTTCAGTCAATTCGTAAAGGTCATCGACGTCGAATTTCTTTATTCTCATTTCCAGATTCCCACATGGAGAATCTCTTGGGTTGAAAAGAGACCACATCGACGTAGATATTTGTGTTTCATTATCGTTATTACAAATTGCGCAAAATTTATTCCAATAAACAACATTTGCAATGCCGTTGATCACTGGACGAAATAAATCTTTATCAAAGGGGGACTCTCGACCGATGAGATCTTCGCATTCTGCAATAATATTTTCATTTTTGTAACTTTCTGGGCATGTGGTGACTGCTGAAATTTTTCTCGAATTGGTTCTCTGATTGCGAGTTCCGTTTATATCTTGCTGAATTACCATTACCATCCTACAATCTAAAGCGAAGGTGTTGTTTATCTTACAATGTCCTGCTGATAAAATGTACATGAACCACGCCGCAGTTATCAATTTAGTAATATTTGAAAAAATCATCATGACTGGTAGAAAGTTCTATCGAGCGTTTTTTTCTATGAAAATAAATTATTACCGAATAATTTTCGAAATATTAAACGTTGAAAATTGAAATTAGGTACTCGATGAAAAATTTATGAAGTAGGCTGCAGAATTTAATAATATTACGAACGTGGAAGGTATGTAGATATGTAGTTGTTTAGGTTGTAGGCATCGCTTATTTTCATTTTCCAGTTTTTATTGATTCGACTGTACGATCCAACTGGTTCTTCATTTATCTCTAATTTTTTGATGTCCTCGCATCTAAAGCCTTTGAAAAAAATAGGTAATGAATAATTTATCGCTCGATAATTTTATTAAATTGTATAGCAGGCGTAGATCTATCGAGAGAGTGAGGGTGAAAGTGCGAAAAAAAGGTTGCAAAATTCCCAAAAAATTAATATTTTGTTTGGGAGTTAGTGAGTTGATTCTCAGCTTTGAAAATGGTTCTAATTGATTCCCATTTTTTTTTTTTTTTTGAAATGTCTGAATTGATTCCCACTTTTTTTCAATGGTATGTACGAATTGATTCCCCCTTTTTTTCAGGCGTATATACGAATTGATTCCCAACCTCTTTCAAACAGAGGAATTTTTCAGAAGAGCGAATTGATAGGTATGCACAAAACGTTTCTACGACTTAAAATTAGGTTCAGCAAATGTTGGTTTGTTTCAAAATGTGGATTTGGGGCCTACAGAACAGGTTTCACTCCAGTTCTCAAGAATTGAAATGAAAAATTCTCTCATATGTTTCTAAATCACAGATCTTCGAAGTTTTCGAGCTTTTTATTTCAAAAACACAAAAAGGTGTTGAAATAATTTTTTAAATCCAAAATAAATAACACCACTGTTTTTTCCGTAAAATTTTATTTCCGAAACTGCGATTAAAAAATTCCCAAGCATAAGCGCACCCAGATGGGAAAATTTTTCATTTCAATTCTTGAGAACTGGAGTGAAACCTGCTCGGTAGGCCCCAAATCCACATTTTGAAACAAACCAACATTTGCTGAACCTAATTTTAAGTGGTAGAAACGTTTCGTGCATATTAATTCGCTCTCCTGAAAAATTCCTTTTTTGGAAAATAAAGTGGGAGTCAATTCATACATACCCTGCCAAAGAAATGGGAATAAATTCGCACATTCACTCTTGAAAAAGGAGGAATCAATTTCCCTTTGTTTTTACACATATATTTCTTTGGGAATCAACTCACCTACAGTCTTTTGTTTTTGCAAGCCTAATTTGTTAAAGAATTTTCCTCATTACCTTGCTTGGAAAATATTTTCATCCTAATTTGCAAAAAACAAATTCGTATTTTGGAAAAATTTCTCAATATCAATGCATATAATTCATTTTTAAAATTTTTATCGCATAATCCTTTTTTTTATTTTCATTCCCTATTGAGGGAAATCCAAAAAAACCCCTAAAAATTTCATATTCCCTTCACATCTTTGTCTGGATCCACGACTGCGAATAGATTACCGATTATTCTTGAGAAAGTTCTAGATACTTACATCATGAGGTATGATTTCCAAAAATATTAGGTAGGTACACAGTTTCAATTTCACATTGAGAAAAAATTTCGAGAAGAGGTAATTTTACATTTTATATCTCTAGATACATTTTTTTTACGGTATAAATTTTGGAACATTCGAAAAAAATATCACATTTCAATTTAAAAAATTCACGTAATAGGAACGAAAAAAGCGCCACGAGTCCATCGGCTGTGAATTTAATTAAGTAAACTACTCGAATTTGCAATTATAAACTTCATACGATCGCGATATGTTTCTCTCTCATGTTCTTATATGACCGCTATTCAACTATAAGTTATATCTCTATCAAAAACGCCTCATTTGTTTATAATGTTGCAGTCGGGGTTGATAAAACATATTATTTCACTTCAAAAAAATTAAATTCGGCAACCGCGCTTTATTCATGCTGATATCGCTTACGTCATTCTAAATTGTCAAAAAAATTAACAAAGTTGTGCTGACTCGCTTGATTTGTTTGGTTTTTGGTTGAAATTTATTAATTGCAAAAGAAGTACTTACTTACTTACTTAATTAATAGCTGTGTACCTACGTGAATCTTAAAAGGTCCCACTTTGTCGGGATTATTTATGGAGTTATAGCGATTTTTCTGAAGTTGGGTCAAAAATATCGTTTTTGGGATTTTTAACGTTTCTGATAGTGGCAACCCTGCTCTTTCGAATCCCGCAAACCGCATCTCGATCCGACCTTGCGTTTCGCTTCTATGGAGAGAAACGTTAGCCTACAATTTTGTATTATTTTTACTTCAAAGTTTTCGAATTGTTCATGATCTATATCGAGTAAAAATTGTTTCTGCATACATTTTATTGAAAATCTATAAAATTTCTAATCGAATGAGACCTTTCTGAGCCTCTATGGAGCAAATCTCTCAGAGATATGCGGATTTGAAGTTGAAACTTTATTGCTTTTTTTTTCAAAAACTTTACACGCGTTTTTCTCAACATCGTGTTTTTTGAACTTTCAACTTCAAATGCGCGTATCTCTGAGAGATTTGCACCATGGAGGCTCGGAAAGGTCTCATTCGATTAGTAAATGATCCGAAATCTTATCTAGTATTACGTTCCGGTCATAACTCAATACCGACAAAGTGGGACCTTTTAAGATTCACGTACACAGCTGCGTATATGTCTGTATATTTTATGTGTACAAAATTTATTGATTAGAGGAAGATCAAAGAACTTTCCCCTTGAAATATGAATGAAAGGTGGTCTAATTCCAATAAAAAATTTCTCCAATTATAATTGGAGAAATTTCTCATTGGAAATCGTCATTTTGGATGTGACCAATGGATAGTTTATGTCGAGAAACACAAAAAATACCTATTATATTACACTCCTCTGAAACAAATTCGACCATCTTCAATCATTTTGGAGTCTCTAGCGCAATTCTACTTTCCTCCAGTGTTTTCAAAGGGTTGATATTGCAGGATAAGTGCCCCCCCGAAAGGTATTTTGATGAAACCAGTTGAGTCATGATGAGAAAAATTCTGTCAAAAATTTCGGACCTCCCAGAGCAAATATTTTCGGGGGAGGGGCCAAAATGTGTTTTTTAAATTTTATTTTTTCGTTTTTCGTCAAATATAGGTAGATAAAAATTTCGTGTTTTTTAAAATTATATCTAGAGGGTTAAAGGCACCTTAGGAATACCTTTTCAAATTTTTTCAAAATTTTTGGCCCATTTTTCGTCGAGTTATGGCGTTTTAATACGTTGAGCGGCCATTTTGGAAAGAAATTCTACATCTACTCGAACCAAAAATCAAGTCATGTCTTTCGATTTCGTTTAATTTTCAGACATCACAACTCACCATTTTGAACCAAATTAGAATATTGACTTAATTTTTTGATCTGAGCCCTCCCCGCGGAACTTTTTTCCCTCTAATTTCAAAAGAATGTCATTTTTGAACTCAGCAGAATTCGATCGTATGGAAAGACACGAAAAAAAAATCCGATAGGTCAATTTTGAAAAATGAAAGGGCTGACCCCTTCTGCATTTTTCCCCCTCCAATGAAGTTTGAAGATGGTTCCCCAGGCTCAAAAATTTTTTATGCTGTCCTACGTTATGCCAAATTTTTTACCTCCATCATCATTTGTGTTCATATTTGAAGCAATGTAATTCGCCTCTGGGTTAGAATGACATTTTTCAAACATGGCGCGTGCGAGCACCGTACTTTCCACTAGAGCGCCGTAAGAAATTGACGTGAGCGTTCGGGCTCCGCATGACGGGTGGTCAGTTATTATTTTTTTTGACAATTTTGCACCAACTCAAACTCATTGAAACTTATGTGGTATAATCAATTCTAAATAATACATTTTCCAGCAAAACAAAAATAGTGACTGTAAGTACCGTTGAAACTTCTTTTCAAAATGGCCGCTCAAAGTTATTGAAACGCCAAACTCGACGAAAAATTGGTAAAAAATTATGAAAAAAAATTAGGGTTCGTTTGACTCTCTAGATTTAATTTAAAAAACAAAGAAATTTTATCTACATTGGCGAAAAACAAAAAAATAAAGCTTGAAAAACACATTTTGGCTCCTCCTCCCGAAAATGGTTCACGGTCATTTTCTCAAAGCCTAAATCCCGAACAAACATTTTCACGAATAGGATATTTCACGAATCCGTTTTCCCGAATACCGAAATCCCGAATTCTTTGTTCCCGAATAAAAAAAACAGTGGTATACTATTAAATGGACTTTATTTCATGATAAAACGATGGTGTGTGCCAATGTTTGGAAGTAATGTAACACATTTTCATTTTTTTTGCAATCGTTGTGATTGGGAGCGATTCTTTAAATCCGATCGTGAAGATCATTCCACTTCTTCAAAGGTGCAGAACTGCAGATTTTAAGAGTCCAATTAGTTTTTTCTTAGAAGATAAGTTTCTGAGATATTTTCAATAAAAAATATATAAAAGTTGAAGGAACTTACAACTTTCAACTAAAATATCTCGAAAGCCAAAAATCTCTTGAGAAAAATTTGAAATTATAATACGTCGGTCGTATTGATAGCAAATTTCAAAAGGAATCCGAAAAAGATTACTTTGAGGGGCGTATCGTGCCCTCGAGTGCTTCAAAAAGACCCTCAACTTCCAAAAATGTAAAAACTTCAATTTCTTTTTTCTAAAATTTCCGAATTTTCAAGGTCAGAGCCTAATTGGGGCACCTGAGATTCCCAATCAAAGAACAAAAATCAGTATATTTCTAGATTTTTGAACTTTTAGGTGCTTATGGTCATGAGACGACCCTCAAACTAACTTTTTAGGGTAGAAATAATAAAAAGCATCATTCGGGAGATTCTACATTCGGGAAAAAAGTTATTCGAGAATTGTATTCGGGAAAATGGATTCGTGACTTTTTTTTTTCGTAAAACACCCTATTCAGGAAAATGTCTGTTCAGGATTTAGGCTTCGGGAAAACGGTCCATATACTTACTTGCTCTGGGGGTCCAAAATTTTTGACAGAATTTTTTCTCATCCCGACTTAATTTTTGAGGTAGGTTTCATCTAAATTCCTTTCGGGGGCCAAACACCATACTTATCCTGCTATACCCTTTCTCAATTTCAAAAATTCGCCAAAAATCAATATTTCAATTTGAACAACTAAAATTTGGGATACGGGGGTTTCGAACATGCTTTATTCCAAAATTTCAGTGTCGCTCCAATTAGAGGGGAACACTTCAGTTGGTTCACTTCTAAACATGAGTTGAAAACCGAAAGATAAAATGAACTAGGAATTTGATCACCTCTCAGAAAAAAGTCATTTTAACCTCTATTTTCAATATTAGTGATTACTTTTCATCTAACTAAATTGGGTTACAAAGGAGTTATTTGTCTAAGGTATCGAGTAATTTCGAATTATAATTCTTATCCTTTCCAATTCTGACAGAATTTTCATTCATTTCAACATCGTTTCCAATTGTGATACCACCATCGTTAATGAAAAGCTGTTTGAATTTATAGCTCTTTTTGGAGAATGTGATCGTAATTCCGCAAACAATACTCGTTATTAGAATTATTACATAATGAAAATCGATAGACAATTGACAAATCGTATTCAAACTTAGGCCCAAAATTTTGTACGAATCATCGCCACCATGTTTTCTATAAATCATGTACGGAATCCAATGAATACTCATAATAATTGCCATTTTTCCCGTGAAACTTTTCTTAGGGTTATTATGGGAGGCCAATTTCACGCGAAACAAAAAATAATAGATCCAATGAGTCAGCTCCACTGTTAATACAGCGAAAATCAAGACAGGTATGAAGATATTAAAAGTTGGGTACAGAATGTCTTTCAACCATTGTGTGTAATATTCGGCTCCAGAATTTCGATAGGGAGTACAGGATACTGCTGAATGATCAGGTATTACAGGACAACTGTACTGTTCAAATTCTGCATGTAAAGAGCTCATTTGAGAAATATCTTCTTTGTAGTTTTCGTTTTTAACCAATACGCCAAAATGATAAATAATAGGCAAGGCTAAGGGGATGACAAATCCAAAAATACACTGACCCAGATATTTTACAGGTAGTAACGAAATTTCGATCTTTTTGCCAAAATAAAATATGCAAGCTGGATAGAAAAATTCACCAAAACTCAACATCGTCCAGAAAAAATGATGAACCCATAAAAATTGAGCCAGACGAAAAGCGACGCATGGAACCGGGTGCAATAAATAGATAAATAAGAGCTCAACGCTCAATGGTATCGATCCCACCAAGTACCAGGCTACCAGTTCTTTTGCGATATTTTGTTGAAGGTATCTCTTATAAAATTGCACCCCAAAACCAATAACTATAACAATAATAGAACTACAGACGATCCCAATTTTAACCTGATGATTCGTCCCGTAAGTGGTTACAGGTTCTTCGCAGACATAAAACACATTCGGGAATCCAGTTTCGACGAAATATTCGCCACGAGTGAACCGAAATTCGGACAGTTTATCGTCATACTCGATCACGTCGTTGTTTTTCAATACTAAACTGAATCCTTCCATGTAGGGTCGTATATTGGTACAAATTCTGCCAGTTTTTTCAGCATACTGACACGATCTCGATCTATTACGTTGGCTAATTAGAAAATTTTCGATTAGGCAAGGAGTAACGTAATACAACAAATGCACGGGCCAATCTCCTTCCATCGAGCATTCCAGCTCTCTCGGATCTTCGAAAAACTTGGCCGTCAGATGCAACCCTTTCTGGATGAAAATTCGAGTTAATTCGCGAATATCGTCGACTTCGGATTTTCGTATTCTCGGTATCAAATTCTCGCACAAGGATTCCTGTTTATCCCAAGCGAGTGAAAAATGCCAGTTTGTTTCGTTATCGTTATTACAAGTGGCGCAGAATTTATTCCAATAGGTGGCATTTGTAATGACGCTGATCACTGGACGAAATAAATCTGTGTCAAAGGGCAGTTCTCTGCTGATGAGATCTTGACATTTGGCAATAATATATTGATTTTTGTAACCTTCGGCGCATTTGTTGATCACCGAAATGGGCTGTGGATTGATTTCCACCATTCGGTCAGCGATTATTGTGCAATTTAGCGTGTTGATGTGGTCTATCTTGCAATATACTGCGAAGATATTCACCAACGAGACCAGCATTATTAGTTTAATGTTGTTTGAAAAAGTAATCATGGTTGTTGTAGGTTCTGTGATCGCAGGTCCGGAAATATTGCGCTATCGTGTAAGATAAAATATTCTATTTCTAGATTCTGCTGCGGAATTTTCTCACTTATTATCGTTGATTTGAACGTGACTTCCAATCTTTCTCTAATTGGTTCATTGTGCACGTATCTGAAGAATTTGAAAAAATAAAGAAAAATTGATTGTACTTACTCAATTTATATAATAACACAGGTTGGCGTAGAAAATGCTGTTTGAAGTTTAATGTGAGATTTTTATGGTATATTTCGCGCTGATCACGAGAAAATTAATGAAAAAATTCCATCGCCCAAGAATTTTTTACAATTTGAATATTTTGTTGATTATTTTTTTACACTTTTTGATAACTTTGAAACTTGAAGTCAATTTTCTAAGCAAAGGAAGCGTTCGATGGAAAAGATGAATAGAAAGAAACTTGTTCAGAATGAAATTTACGTTCTGTGAAGTCTAATTCGTTTTTTCATAGGAGGCTTAGCTTTCGAAATATTCTAGTTTAAAGTTTAGAGTTTTTTTTATAAATTATTGAAAGGATGTTTCTTAAAAACTAAGCCTCTCAAGAAAAAACCAGTCGGATTCTACAGAAAAGAAATTTCTTTATTTTACAATGTATGTTCTGTTCATTTTTTTTATAACGTTTTCTTTGCTCAGAAAATCGACTCTGATCGAGGGTCAAAAGTTGTATCGAAAAATGTAAAACAAATTCTCAACAAACAATTCCAATTACAAAAAATCCTGAATTATGGAGTAAAACTGAAATCACATTCGAGAATCACTAATCAAAATCAACTATACAGAAAAAAAATTGTTGATTAGCTGGCTTAGGCGCACTCAGAAATTGTTTGAAGGAAGGGCTCACATTTTGAGAGAAATTGAGGGGGTTCAAAATTTCATGAAAAAATGAAGTAACCTGTTATTTCACTGGGGCTGGAGTAGTTGAGGTATTTTCAGTAGACAAATAATATATACCTACAGATTTGAGCGAAGAAAAATTGAAAAATGACGAAATTTAATGATTTTTTTAGTTAAAATTACTGATTTTTTCTGATGAATGGGACTTCGACTGAAAAATTAGTAATTTTTGACTAAAAAATCAGTAATTTTCAGTGATAATTATTTTGCTGGCTAAAAAAGGCAGAATTTTTGCATATTCAATTAATTTCAAATTTAAAGAGTGGTATGTTTATTGTTTATTTAAAAACGGCTACTAAAATAAAAAATCTTACTCTTTGTCATTTTTATGATAAAAAAATCTCCTTACCCAGCTTAAGGAAAGGGCTCGAGCCCCCTGAGCCCCAGTGCGCCTCTATTTGCCGGATTTTGATATTTCAATTGTTAAAAAAAGAGAAATGTTAAGTTAATGCGGTCCATTACGAAAAATCGATTTTCTGGAAAAATCAAGCCTCCAAATAAAAATATGAATAGAACATGAATTGTACTGCGTAAAATTTCCTTTCTGTAGAGTGAGTTTTTCTCTAGGAGGCTTAGTTTTTGAGATACTTTCAATTTAAAAAAAGTTGAACTTGGAACTTTGAACTAAATTATTTCGAAAGCTAAGTCTTCTAAGAAATAATTAATTGGACGCTGCAGAAAGGAAATTTTACGCTCTACAATTTATGTTCCATTCATCTTTTTTGTCGAACCCTTCCTTTCCTCAGAAAATTGACTTTAGTATAAAAAGTTATCAAAAAGTGTGAAAATAATGTTCAAAAAAAAATCCAATTTTGAATACTTAATCCTTGGATGGAATTTTTTCACTACTTTTTTCGTGATCAGCGTGAAAAATACTATAAAAATCATCAAACAGAATTTCAAAAGCATAAAAATGTCGACCTGTGTAATTATTCATATAGGATTAATTTGATATCAAAAGGATACTCACAAACTGTATCATTAGAAGATATTGATTTTACACGAAAATGAAGTTTCGCACAGTATGATTTCGTTCATAGAAAAAATTGGCACTTTTGCAACTCTTCACAGTCAATGTGGAAAAAATTTTCAATAATGAAATGTTACGTTTTATCTTCAGATATTCGAAACAAATTAGGCTAAATTAATTCTCATATTATTTTGAAAACTCACCCTAACACTGGGGAAAAAAATAACAAATTGATCGATGAAAAATTTCAGTACCTAAACGAGACTGACTCTCGAATGACCAATTACGCACTGCATATAAGTACGTCGTACAATATTTTATTTTTATCATGCACTTATACGATCGTATGCTTGTTTCATCACATGATCACGTACGCTTCATTTGTTTACAATGCTGTGGTTTCATTTCTTTGAACACGCTCTATTCTTACTGATCTACCTGACGTTATTTTTCATACCAACTCGAACTCGAGTATTTTTCGTCATTTCAATTGTACGAAAAAAATTGACCAATTTGATTACTGAAATGGAAATCAATTGAAAATTTTGGAAAAAAAATCAAGTATCTTCTGCTCTAGTTCACGTGAGTTCTTTTTCGATCTTGAACCGCCATTTTCTCTTTCGACTCCCCTATTTGAAATTGGCCAATTACTGATTATATCGAGTTTGCAGTGATCATAATAAATATCCAAGATATTCAGGTGGTTTTTTGAAAAAATCGTTTTTGAAGCCAATATGAATGAAAATATGTATCATCAAAAACGAAATAGAAAATCGCGATTCTTAGCGAAAAAAGTTCAAAATTCCTGCTCTAGTTCTCGTCTGGCAAAATTGAAATTCTTCGTCTCTATTCGAAGTCAACGACGTAAGTGTCTAAAATGTTCTTGATAAATCATAAACGAGAAAAAAACTGTTGAAAAGGGTTGATAATTGAGAATATGTGATCAGGTATTGTAAAAGTCTGTGAAAAAAGTATTGAAAATTAACACTTAAAAACGATCCAATTGTAGGTACCTACGCAGAGGGTGTATAAAACTGAAATCTGGCATCAGTGCCTTAATTTAAGGAATGTGAGAGATGGCAGGTAGCTCTTTAATTTTGAGTTGAAAAAATCGTAGTCTTAGTCTAAAATTGTTGCCCCACCCCCTCCCATGGCTTTTCGATTTCTCCTCATGCAACATTTTTCAATACAGAAATGGAAAACATTGATTAACTACATTTTTACGAGTTTTGTAAAAATTGACAACATTTTTAAACATCTCTTTCATTTTGCGGGCAATCAATTAATTTATGTTTGACCGCTTTTTGTTGAAATATCAAAATTTTGTAAAAAAATATAATCTTGACACTTTTTTACATTATGAAAAAATATCACTTAAAAATTAACAAAAATGCATTTTGATCACATAAAATGGCTTGAAACATACTAAGTAAAATAGTATAAAATCAATAAAAAATTGTTACAAACTTTATAAAAATACCTATACTTAAAAATACGGTAATAATAACTGGTGAAAAGCTCATTGAAAACATGTAGGTAAATGGTTGAACACTGAACAGGCGATGAAAATTACCGAAAAATGACAGAACGTGGATAAAAAAGTAGATATTTTGCGATATTTTGGTCACAACATCACATCTCTGATTCGAATTAAAAACAATTTTAAATAGGCGCATGTATCAAATTTTTAATCACTTACCTACTTTGAATAGTACTTATAGTCAATTTTTAATACGTTTCTGTAATTTTTGCAATAACATTTTTTAATCATTTCAACAACATTTTTCAATCTTTCTAAGGTGGTAGTTCATGAATTTCAAATCACCTTTTAATTATTTTAAAATGAATTTCATCATAATTATACCTAATTATTATCACACATGTATTATCATTTGATTACAAGCTCATAAATTAAAAATTGATAAGAAAGTAAATACATATAAGTAAAGTAAAAAATTAACCAGATCTTCTCAGTGAAGGAAAATTAGCATCATTTGGGGAAAAACATTTTTACCTAGCCAAGCTTTTATTGCAGGAAATTGTCGAGAGTGGTCTCCTGAATAATCCTAAAGAGTTGTCACTCCACAGACCTCAGGGTAATTTATTTAGGGGGGGGGGGGTTATCCCCTCTAAAAACAGTTTTTTTCAACATCTCGCCCGGGCTTGATTGAGGGGCAAGTAAGGTAGATACATAGTAGAGGGAGGGAGAGTCAAGGAGTGATAATACCGCTAATTTACATAATGTTCCTATTTTCATGCCCATGACATGCACATTAGTAATGATTTTATACCTCTTATCACGTTCTCAAATACTTACTCATATGTGACTTGAGTTAATGATTGATCCTTCTATAAAATTTCAAGTAGAATCCGATAAAAATATCGCCAGTTCGATTACTCGACTTTAAAGTGTTGAAAAATGACTTTTAAAAAAGGCAAAAAAATCAAAAATGCTCAAAAAAATTTTTTTGTCTCTTTTCTTTATTTTCGTATACAATACGATGTAGAATCCAGTAAAATCATCGCCGGATCGAATTTTTCCTTCGAAATACGAAAATGATGATTTTTGAGTTTACTAAAAAAAGGAAGAAAAAATTCCCAAAATCAAAAATTTTCAAATAAAATATTTTTTTCTATTTTTTTTATTTTTGCATACACTACGATGTGGAATCCAGTAAAACCACCGCCTGATCGAATTTTCCCTTCAAAATACGAAAATAATGATTTTTGAGTTTACTAAATAGGGGGGGATTGTACGTCACCGACATGTCGCCGATGAGTGCGAATAATTCGGCGAAATGACGCTAGAGTGGGTCAAGGTCACATAGAACTAGAAAAAATTCCCGCCGGTCCTTCAAATTCAAATAAAAAAGAAAAAAAAAACACTTTTCAAAACTTAAACGCACTTTTCTCAAAACGTGTTTTTCGAGCAATGCCTCCTTTTCGTATGCGGCGTCACATGTATTCTCCAAAACTCCTTTCTTTCAAGACCCTCCATCTCCTTTGCTGATGCTTGTTCAAAAAAAAATTTCATACATAAAATATTGAAAATTGAGCGTAGTCCGAAAAAGTACTGAGCTATTTTTACCCTAAACTCAAACCCTGGGGAATAGGGTGGGCCGAAAAAACCAAAAATTTTGATTTTTGAAAAGTTACTCCCGCCAAAACTTGTTGGCTGGATAGACTAGAAAAATAAAATAAAAAATTTCAAAATCGATTCATATCTTCTGATCGCGCAAGAGCCTTCAATTCTTCGAAAATTGTCAAAAATTCAACATTTTCAAAAATATCAAAAAATTTCAAAAAAATCAAAATTTATTCAAATCAATTTTAGAGCTTATTTAGGGCCTATTTGAAGCAAAAAGCACACTTTTTTTTTGAAAAAAATCCATTTTTTATTTTTTATATTTCTTCACCTTTGAAGAAAATTTAAAAAAGTTATAAAATATTGATTTTTTCAAAAAAATGTGGTTTTTTCTGGTCCAGATAGTAACTACAGAAGCTCTAAACTCAATTTTAGTCAATTTCTAATTTTTTAAAAATTTTAAAAATTTGGCAATTTTTGAAGAATTGAAGGCTCTTGCGCATTCGGAAGATATGAATCGATTTTGAAATTTTTTATTCAATTTTTTCAGTCTATCCAACCGACAACTTTTGAGAGGGGATAACGTTTCAAAAACCAAAAATTTTGGTTTTTTGGGCCACCCTACTTGGGGAAGTAATGTGAAAAAACAGTTGCTAAGGGTGGAGGGGTCAAACCACCTAAAAAAGTTTACCTGAGGTCTGTGGGGTGGTAACTCTTTGGAGAAATTCAGGATACCACCCTTGAAAATTTTCCACAATAAACGCTTTTCTATGCATAAACGATTTTTTTCTTATTTACCTCCACTTTCTCATAGTTGGAATTTTTTACGCTTTAGTTTTCATAGCAATATTTACGAGTAATACAGCACCGCATAAACCTGAGTTAGATTGAAAAGGCAATAGACAACTCTATCGAGACATCTCCATATTGTTACTTCCATTCTGTTGAGAACCCGATTTGTATTCGCACCCACACATTTTCATAATAAAGCCAATGCATGTCTCAGCCCCGAAAACAATGAACACAATTATACCATGAAAATCGATGGATAATTGACAAAGGGTATCCAACGAAACGCCTAAAAATCCTACCACATAATCATCTTCATGGCTGTGGTAAAGCGTAAACAGAAGCCAATGGATACCCATAATTAATGCCATTTTCGTTATTACGATCAAATGATCTCTGTGGGGGATCGATCCTGTGCCAGCTGAGCGATAATTGCGGAAATGATACAGAATTATCACTAATTGTGCTAAAAACAGTACAGGTACGTAGAAATGAATGCTCACCGTTAAAGCAGTTTCTAACCA
The DNA here is from genome assembly GCA_033439095.1 of Pseudococcus viburni. Lineage (NCBI taxonomy): Eukaryota > Metazoa > Arthropoda > Insecta > Hemiptera > Pseudococcidae > Pseudococcus > Pseudococcus viburni. The sequence goes on along the minus strand of JAVBJF010000042.1, from coordinate 478,190 downwards.
TTTGGATCCATAATTTTCGTAGGAAGTACAAGATATGCCCAAATGATCGGGGATTTTAGGGCAAGTGTGTTGCAACGTGTGTGGTAAAGAGTCGGACTGAGAAAGATCTTCTTTGTATGTTTCGTTCAGAACCAATACTCCAAAATAATAAATAATTGGCGAGGCCAAAGGGATCACGAAACCAAAAATGCAACAAACCAGGTATCTTAAACCACATACAATTTGATTATGCAATGCCGAGAAAGCCAGCAAAAAAAATTCTATAAAAATCAACGTGTTCCAGAAAAAATGATAAGCCCATAAAAAGTTAGCCATATAAAAAGCAATGCATGGCACTGGATGCGACAAATAGATTAATAAGAGTATTATGGTAATAGGTACCAATCCTACCATGTACAAGTATAATAATTTATTATGGCTATTCTTTTGAAGGTATCGCTTATTCGAATTAATACCTAAATTAATAATTATGAAAATCAGAGAAATAACGACCGTTGAAATTTTAACCGAATTCTTCCCTCCGTAAATTGTTCCAGGTAGCTCGCAGAAAAAAAACACTCCGGGGTATCCACCTTCAACGTAATATTCTCCAGGAGTGAAATCTTTGAATTCGGACAATATTACATTAATTAGGACATCATCAATTTTTGAGAAATAGAAAGGGATTCCATCCGCAAAAAGTCTCATTTTCTTACAAAGTCGGCCAGTTTTTTCAGCATATTGACACTGCTTCAATCTCTCAATTTGACCCGTTTTAAGTTCTTGGTATATACAAGGAATAACGATGTATAATAAATGAAAAGGCCATTTTCCGTCCAACGAGCATTCTAATTTTGTATCGTCAGTAAAGTCGGTTACCAAATTCGCTCCTTCGTTAATGAATATTTGAGTCAAATTGTAAAGGTCAGCAACTTCAGATCCTTGCATTGTTAATTTTAACTTCTTGCACATGCCGGCTATTGCGTCATCATTCATAATGTAGCGATTCCACGAAGAAGACTTTCGAGGTTTTGTTTCATTATTATTATTACAAGTGGCGCAATATATATTCCAGTAAGTCACGTTTTCAATTTTGCTGATAACTGGTCGGAATAGTTCTGGATCAAAATTTTGAGCTCGACTGGTGAGAATTTCGCATTTTTCAATAATATCTTTGTTTTCGAAACCTTTGGCACATTTGTTCACTGCCGGAATTTTTCTCGGATTGGTACCTTGAGGTGATATCATACAATCCAAGTTGGAATTTTCTGCCTTACAATATCCTGCTGATAAGATATTCGTTAACCAGATCGAAGCTATCAGTTTGATGGTATTCGAAAAACTAATCATGATTGATTGAGGATTCTAGATCAGCAAGTTTCTGCGAATAAAGTTAAAGCAAGGAACAATATAGGAACGTTGAAATTATTTGATGAATTAATTACGGAACACAGGGGACGGAAAATTCAATAATACTGATCACTTATGAGTATTTGAGTTTCTACCGCAGCATTGCTTCACTTATCCTCATTTTTCGGTTTTCATTAAATCCAGTGTGAGATCCAATAGATTCATGTTAACGTAAGTAAGAAACAAGTGAGGAACGTTGAAATTATTTGATTTTTCGGGTTTCATCAATACAAGTGTGAGATTCTACTTGGTTCATGGCACATGTATCTGAAGCATTTGAAAATGATAATAAATTATTAATAAAGGTGTATTATTTATTGGCGTGTGCGCAGAAACGTATAATTTTTTGATTAAGTGGTATGCGACTGTCTTCCTGGGTATGATCGTTTTGCTGTATTGAAATTTACAGTAGGAGGTAGTGAGGAAGTTGTGCGTAGATCTGAAAATAACGTGGTAAACACGTCATTTCCCTGACTCTATTTATTGTATGTACATTAGGGTGGAGCGCGAAAAAAAAACATACCTCGAATTTTGACCAAATTCGCTGGGGTCGTTGGGTCACTATCGGAGACAATCCAAAAAAAATTTGAGCCCCCCAGGTGAAGTTGGGGGGGAGCTGGGGGTTTTCAAAGGGCACCGCCTTTTGAAAAAAACGTTGTTTTCTGTGTTTTTAAGGTGGAAAAAATGGCGTGAGATTCATGAAACAGCACTTAAAATGTGCGATTTGAGTTTTTACATCTCCCAAGACCATCGCCGTCATCCTCCGATCAAAACTCAGACCGCTACCAGGGGGTTCAAAAGTTGCAGATCGCGAAATTTGTATGTTGTGAAATTTTTTCTGGTACCAAATTGAATATTTTTACGCCACGCCGGGTAATTTCTTTTTTAAATATTTGAAAATAAATTTTTGAGAATTTTCCTTGATCAGTGCAGCCAACTGCAAATTGTGGTATTCAAATTTATGGAATTCGTCCTGATCTGATCATGAAGTTGCTAACTATATATATTATGGCTAGAAAAATTTACATTTTTTTTCGTTTTTCTTTTTCAATCATCACAAAGAAATTATGGGTAAAATTTCTTAGACCATATATGGTCTAAGTTAAATTTTTCCACCAGTGCAGCCAATTGTAATCCAAAAAACACCAATGTATGGAATTTACTTCAATTTTAAATCAACCCCTAGAAAAAAATATTTGTTATTTTTTACTCACTCTTACTTCTAGAATTTGATTCTGAAAAAAATTATTCACATCTTTTGCTCATTTATCTACTCACAAATTATCATATTCTGCTCAACATTCAACAAATAACACAAACACATCACAAAAGCGAATTTTTCGGCATTCTTGGCTAAAAAAATTGATTAGTTTGACGAAAATAATCAATCAATTTTCTAGGTACAAACCCGCTTAAAATTCATGTTTGGCAGCACTCGCTAACAAACTCTAGAATCAAAATTTTTTAAAACAATTCGAATTAAAAAAAGTTTTTCCTTTAAGCTCTTCATCTTAAACGAAATGTTACTCGTTTAGAATTTTATTCGTTTTAATTTTTTTATACTTTATTTGAAATATTATATTATTATAATAAAATTACTCGTTCATTTGAATAAAATTTCCAATCCGGAGTATTGTGATTTACAATTGGCTGCACTGGTATAAAAAATTTTACCCATAATTTCTTTGTGATGATTGAAAAACAAAAAAAATGTAAATTTTTCTAGCCATAACATAAATAGTTAGCAACTTCATGATCAGATCAAAACGAATTCCATACTTTTGTGACATATACACACACAGATTTGGTCATCTAGTGCCATAAAAAAGTGAAAATGGTACAGCCGGGTACATTCAGTTGAAAAAATAAGCGGGTGTCATTTCATTCAGAAAATTATTCGATTTTGATTTTTGGTTTCTCTATGAAATTTTAATCCATGATAGGTCTATCTAAAAAACTACTAAATAAAAGGATTAAAATTCTCAAAAGATGCTCAAAAAAAATTTTGATTGTATTTTTGAATTTCTTGCGAAATTCTATTCCACTTTCATATGTCACATGACAATTTTTTAAAATTAATCAAAAAGTGACTCAATTTGAGGCTCAAAATTCTCAAAAGTTGCTTAAGAAAAATTTAGATGGTAGTTTTGAATTTCTGGCAAAATTCTACCCCACTTTCATAGGTCACATGGCAATTCTTTGAAAACACTCAAAAATTGACCCAATTTGAAGCTCAAAATGAGTTAAAATTGCTCAAATTTAATTTTCATCGATAATTTCGTTTTGCTCGTGAAATTTTACCCCATTTTGATAGGTCCCAATCCAATATTCAGATTTTTTTCATAACTTATTTTTTAATGAAAGGGGAGAAAATCGCGCATTTTCAAAACTTTGAAATTCTACCACAGCGTATCCTGCCAACAGTTTTCCTTAAACTTTGGCTCATTGGACGCGGAATGAACCCAAGAATACATATATAATAGCGTTTGATTTTTTGTGTCCAGCATACCGCATGAATGATGGCTACAGAGGCATTATTGTACCAAAAATGATAGAATTTGGTAAAAATCGCACATTTTGGAAGGGCCCAGCACCCCATTCGTGCCCGTGACCCAAAGGATGTGACATATATTTGGAGTCGGAGGAGTGTCTGCTACCAGAATGTGAAGAATTTTTTTATCCATGATCAAATTTAAAAATTGGGGGAAAAAGGGGTTTTCAGGCCTCAGCTCCCTATTGTGCCAGAGTAAAAATACAAAATGTGATTTTTTGGGACTACAGGATCCATGCCTACAATTACGTAAAATGATCATGAATTTTAGAAATTTTTGTGAAAAAATCATGCTATTTTTCGATTTTTCTTCACTTGAACCTCGTTTTTTCGATTTTTTGATGTGACTCCCGTGATCAACTATAAGTCTTGCCCCCTCTTTGAGAAAATTCCGATTTTTCCATTGAGCTCGAGAGTTGTCGAAAACGCAACTCGGTATAAATGTTTTGGTGAGATTTAAAAAATAACGTATGCATTTACTTCGTTTCCGTACCAAAGAAAATTATAAAACTGAGTTTAGAAATTTTGAAAAATGTACATGTACGTACATTTGAATAAAAATCTACCAAAAAATTTCACCGCCCCGGCCGGCGAAACACAACGTAAAGTTATCAGTAACGTAGACTTCAAAAAATTACAACTTTTCGCGCATGCGCCTACGATGAATTTTTCTCTACACTATACACAAACGCTAGTGAATAAATTATAAATGTCAAGTAAGAGTAAAGTACTCACAAACTGTATCACAAGCATAAGTTGAGATTCCAATTCCAAAAATATTCCGTACAAAAATGGCACTAACTCCAAACTAAAAAGCAATGAAACATTCTTTAAGTACGCATTGTTTTTCGCCATACATTCAAGCGTTTTGGTACATACAAACACCTGACTAGTTCCTCTCTGAATTAAATATTTTGATCACTCCCGCAGTAAAAACGAAATCTCGTTTCGAATTCGCCGAATGCGTATTGTTGTTGACCTTCGTTTTCGTGTGGATTCTAATAGACTAATTCCTAAATCTCGAGTCGACAAAACGAAATGGAGGGCTCCTGGCTTTTTCCGAAGGTGTTCGTTTGACTTGTTTGAATTTTTAAATCATTTTTATGTACTTACGTATGATAATACTGTGTTTTATGTAATTTATAATTTGCTGAAATTAAAGAGTAAGATATGATTGTTTAATTAGACGAATATACGAAACTTCAGCTTTTTGGCATCAATATAAAAATTATACATGTCATAAATTAACTATAATCGGGATTTTTTAGTTCTAGTAATTAGTATTTTGTAGTAATTTTATTTCAATTTTTTTGTAATCTTGCGATAATAATTTCGAAAAATTTCATTTCATCATTTTTTAGTGTTAATGACTTAAGTGATTTACTGTTGAGTTAAACAAAGTTACTTTTTTTTTCCAAAATATTTTCGAAAAAAATGATATAATTTAATTTATTTGGTCTATATTTATAAATTATTATAATATTGAATTTTGATATCATAATTTTTAAGTAAAAATATTATAAAATTGAAATAGATAGGTAATTGAAAAGAAAAATTTGAACAATTTTTTTTGATACTTGAGATATTTTTGAAAAAAATGAGAAAACTTTGTTTATCCCAACAGTACTTAAATCAGTATTTTTGAAAATTAATGAGATGGAATGTTCCATATTTCGAAATAAATATCGCAAGGGTAGAAAAAATTGAAATAAAATTTATATAAATACTTATTGGAACCAAAAAATTCCAATTATGTTTGATTTATAACAAGTATAATTTTTATATGGGTGCCAAAAAGCTAAATTTTTGAACATTCGTTTCATGAAACAATCATCTTTTTAATTTCAGCTAATAAAATTGCATAAAATACATTGAAATTTTCCAAGTCAGATTCAAGGTTATTAAAGGGGTCGAAAAAATCTGAAAAAATTTCAAGATACTTCCCTCTAGTATCTCTACCTATGTGCCAAGTTTGAAAAAAATCGGTTGAAAACTCGCGGAGATGGAATTTTTATCTTGAAAATCACGTATTTTTGGATCCTAGTGAGATAAAAATTTGCTCATGCGCTCTAAATCTAATGGAATAAAAAATTTCAATCAAGTTCTACTAGAGGCCAAATGACCTTCTTAACCTACCTTGGGCTTTGAACAGAAATCCACCAAAATAATTTTGTCGCATCGGCGAAACACAACATAAGTTTTCAGCAGTTCGCGGACATTAAAAAATAATTACAACTTTTCGCGCATGTGCCAGCAACCTGGGTCCCTTTTCTCATGTACAGATTATGGTTCAAATAGAATTCTAAACACCCAACATCTGTTCATTTTATGAAAATATCAATACCTTTGCATTTTCCTTTTTAATCTCTAAAAGGGTTGCAGTTCATATAAATTGAATTGAAAATTGTGAAAAAAGTTACTTATATTGAAACAAATACAAACATTTCATGTCTTACAAAATTTTAAAATAACAAACACCAAAAATCGGGCTATAAAAACGTTTAAAATGTTCTTGATGAAACATAAACGAAAAAAAAGTATTGAAAAATGTTGGTAATTGAGAGAATGTGATCAAGTATTGTGCAAGTTTGTGAAAAAAACATTTTAAAATTAATGCTTAAAATGATCCAATTGTAGGTACCTACGCAGAGGGTGTGAAAAAATTTATAAAACAGAAATCTAGCATCAGTGCCTTAATTAAAGAGATATGAGAGACAGCAGGTAGCTCTTGAATTTTGAGTTGAAAAAATCGTAGGTTTAGTCTAAAATTTTGCCCCCCTCCCCTCCCATGACTTTACGATTTCTTCTCGTGCGACATTTTTCAACACAAAAACGGAAAAAAATTGATTGAATAAATTTTTACGAGTTTTGTAAATATCAAAATTTTGTAAAAAATATAATCTTGACACTTTTTTTTTCACATTATGAAAAAATTTCATTTAAAAATTACCAAAAATACATTTTGACCACGTAAAAAAGCTTGAAACATACTAAGTAAAATTGTAAGTATATAATCCATAAAAATTGTTACAAACATTATAAAAATATACTTAAAAATTAGGAAATTACTGGTGAAAAGCTCATTTTAAACATGTAGGTAAATCGTCGAACAGCCGATGAAAATTGCCGAAAAATGACTGAACGTGGTTAAAAAATTAGATTTTTTGCGATATTTTGATTACAATATCTCTGATTCTACTCGTAAAGTCGTAATTAAAAACAAATTAAAGAGGTGCATGCATCAAATTTTAAACCACTTACTTCGAATAGTACCTAGGTAGTCAATTTTTAATACGTTACAGCAATTTTTGCAATAACATTTTTTAATCATTTCAACACCATTTTCAATCCTTCGAAGGTGGTACTTAGTTCATGAATTTCAAATCATCTTTTAATTATTTTAAAATAAATTCCAACATAATTATAATAATTATTATCACACATGCATTATTATCTTTTGATTACAAGCTCATAATTTAAAAATTGATTAGTAAATAAATATAAGTAGGTAAGTGAAATAAAAAATTAACCAGATCTTCTCAGTGGAGGCAAATTAGCATCATTTGAGGAAAAACATTTTCGCCAGGCCTAGTTTTTATTGCGGGAAATTGTCAAGGGTGGTCTTCTGAATAACCCTAAAGAGTTATCACCCCACAGACCTCAGGCTAATTTATTTAGGAACGTTATCCCCTCTAAAAAACAGTTTTTTCACATTATCTCGCCAGGGTTTGATTTTAGGGTAAAAATAGTTCAGTACTTTTTTGTTCTACACTCAATTTCCAACATCTTTTTCGGTATAGATTTTTCTGTGCGACCATTAGCGGAAGAGATAGAGAGTCTTGAAGGAAAGAAGTTTTGGGAGAATATAATGAGTATTTGAAAACGTGATATCAGGTATAAAATCAGTACTAATGTGGATGTTGTTGGCATGTAAATAGTAGTATTATGTAAATTATTGGTACCTATTAATACTTTTTTACTCTCCCTCCCCCTCCTATGTATCCACCCTACTCACCCCTCAATCATATTGCGATGCCGCTGCTGAATAAAAACAAATGGAGCAATAATAATTTTAATAATTTGTAAAATATTGTATTCGCAGTATAATTTTTCCGGAAGTGAAAATCAAAAAAAAATCTTCCTACAAAAGTTGAAGAGAATAAAAAAAGTAACATTTTCGTGAAAAAATTTCAAATTATCTCTTCAGGGAGCGGATATATCGCACTTTGAAAAATTAAAACTTTTTTTCATTTTCCTGATTACAAAAAAAAAAAATGCTAAAAATACATTTTGGACGAATTTTCTATTTTTTCAAATTTATGACGTAAAATTAACTTAAAAAACATTTCATTAAAATTTTAAAATTTTACAATCATCTCCACAGTGAAAAAATTAAACATTACGCAAATTCTCGAAAATCAAACATGTAATATAGGTAACGAATTTGCGAACTTTGAATTTTAAAAACGCCATAACTCTTCGAGGAAACCATATTGGAAGGTGGGAGGGGGCTCATTAGATAGAGAAAACTCCAGAGAATACGAATCGCTTGTCACATCAAAAAGGACAAATGCTGAGTTATGCCTTTTTTGTTGTGACACATTCAATTAATAAAATTATTTTCGCTTCAATTGTTTTTATTCAGCAGTGGCAATATGATTGATGGGTGAGTAGGGTGGATACATAGAAGGGGGAGGGAGAGTCAAGAAGTATTAATACCACTGATTTACATAATTTTCCTATTTTCCTGCCCACAACGTGCACATTATTAATGATTTCATACCTATAATATCACGTTTTCAAAATACTACTCATTTATTTCCCAAAACTCCTTTTCTTCAAGACCTTCTATCTCCTCTACTGAGGTTCGTTCAAAAAAAATGTTTGTACAAAAAATATTGGAAATTGAGTGTAGACCAAAAAAGTACTGAGCTATTTTTACACTACAATCAAACCCTGGGGAGATAACATGGAAAAAATAGTTTTCATGGGTGGTTAGAATAAAACCCCCAAAAAATAATTCTGAAGTCTGTGGGGTGGTAACTCTTAGGAGTACTGTCGACAATTTTCCGTAATAAACGCTTTGCTAGGCAAAAAAAATTTCTCATTTGCCTCCACCGTCTCACATTCGGAATTTTTCACGTTTTAATTTCCATAACAATAATTAATACAGCATCGCAAAAACCTGAGTTGGGTTGAAAAGGCCATAGACAACTCTATTAAGACATCTCCGCACTGTTATTTCCATTCTGTTGAGAAACCGATTTGTATTCGCACCCAAACATTTTTTTAACGAAGCAAATGCAAGTCTCAGCCCCGAATACAATGAACACAATTATACCATGAAAATCGATGGATAATTGACAAAGGGTATCCAAAGAAACGCCTAAAAATCCTACCACATAATCATCTTCATGGCTGTGGTAAAGCGTAAACAGAAGCCAATGGATACCCATAATTAATGCCATTTTCGTTATTACGATCAAATGATCTCTGTACGGGATCGATTGTGTGCCAGCTGAGCGAGAATTGCGGAAATAATACAGTATTGTACCTAATTGTGCTAAAAACAGCACAGGTACGTAGAAATGAATGCTCACCGTTAAAGCAGTTTCTAACCATTTGGATCCATAAGCTTTGTAGTAAGTGCAAGTTGCGCCCAAATGATCAGGGATCTTGGGACAAGTGTATTGCAACGTGTTTGGTAAAGAGTCGAACTGAGAAAGATCTTCTTTGTAGGTTTCGTTCTGAACCAATACTCCGAAATAATAAATAATGGGCGAGGCCAAAGGGATCGCGAAACCAAAAATGAAACAAATCCGGTATCTTGAACCACTCACAATGTGATTATCCAATGCCCAGAAAGCCAGCAAACAGAATTCTATAAAAATCAACGTGTTCCAGAAAAAATGATAGGCCCATAAAAAGTTAGCCATATAAAAAGCAACGCATGGCGCTGGATGCGACAAATAGATTAGTAAGAGTATAATGGTAATTGGTACCAATCCTATCATGTAAAAGTATAACAATTTATTAATGTTATTCTGCTGAAGATATCGTTTATTCGAATTAATCCCTAAATTAATAATTATAAAAATCAGAGAAATTACGACGATTGAAATTTTAACCGAATTCATGCCTCCGTAAATCGTTCCAGGTAGGTCACAGACATAAAACAGTCCTGGGTATTCACTTTCGACGTAATATTGTCCAGGAGTGAAATTTTTGTATTCGGACAATTTACCGTCATTATGGATTTGTTTACCATTTAAGAAATAAAAATCGAATCCATTCGCGTACAATCTCATTGTCTTACAAAGTCTGCCAGTTTTTTCAGCATATTGACACTGCTCCAATCTCGTCCTTTGTCCCTTTGAAAATTCTCTGTATAGACAAAGAATAACCTTATTAATTAAATGCACCGGCCATTTTCCGTCCATCGAGCATTCCAATTGTGTATTTCTAAGAACCTCGGCTTCCAGTTTCGCTCCTTCGTTGACGAATATTTGAGTCAAATTATGAAGGTAATCAACTTCAGACCTTTGTATTCTTAATTGTAACTTCTCGCACTTGCCGTCAATACCGGTATCATTAAGAATGTAGCTATTCCATGAAGAAAGAGTATCTAATTCTGTTTCATTATCATTATTACAAGTGGCGCAATATTTATTCCAGTAAACCACGTTTTTAGTTTTGTTCATCACTGGTCGGAATAATTCTTTATCAAGAAATCGATTTCGATTGATGAGATCTTCGCATTTTTCAATGATATCTTTGTTTTCGAAACCGTTGGCACATTTGTTCACTGTCGGAATTTTTCTCGAACTGATACCTTGAGTATTGTCCTCAGGTGCTATCATACAGTTCAACTCGGAATTATCAGCCTTACAATATCCTGCTGTTAAGATATTCGTTAACCAGATCAAAGCTATCAGTTTCATGGTATTCGAAAAAGTAATCATGATTGATGGAAGATTCTAGACCCGCGACTTTCTACGAATAAATTTAAAGTAAGGAAAAATATAGGAACGTTGAAATCATTTGACGAATTAATTACGGAACACGGGGGGACGGAAAATTCAATAATACTGATCACTAAAGTGTATTTGAGTTTCTACCGCAACATCGTTTCACTTATCCTCATTTTTCGGTTTTCATTAATTCTAGTGTGAGATCCAACAGATCCATGATTTATCTCAAGTTGGTTCATGTTACGTGTATCTGAAGCATCTGAAAATAATAAATAATTATTAATCACGTTTTAATATATCTAACTGAAAATATAGTTGCATTTCTGTGTGGAAAAAAAAACCATCATCGGCGTGTGAGCAAAAACAGAAAATTTATAATTTTTTGGTCAGGTTTGAGTAGTGATTAGACGAAGAGAAGTAAGGGGCGTCTTACTGGGGGCGATTGTTCTGTTTTTTCGAAATTTAAAGATTGTGCTTGCTAGGAAGTTGTGCCTAAACCTCAAAATAACGCGGTAAAAATATCGACTCCCGACTACTTATTTACCTACTTCAATTAGGTCTTAAAATCTGACCAAGTGATCACGTTCAAAATTATTGTGAAAAATTGGAACGAATTGAACTTTTCAAAAAATCAGTCCAGTATGGATTTGGATATCCTTCACCAAAAATTCCATCGGCATTTATTTTGGATGATCCTAATGGATATGAAGCCTTCAGTCAAAGTTGACCTTTCTCCAAGGGAATAATGGAACCGCTCCAAATTTTCTTTAATTCACATGGACAGCTTAAAAAAGATCCTCAGGGGTGGCATGATTTGAGGGGGGGGGGGGGGGGGTATGGGGGTATAATAAACCCTCCTAGGCAATTTCCAGTCAGCAATTTCGGCAAAATCTTGGAAATTTCGGCAAATTAAAAAAATGTTCGGAAATTTTGCAGTATTAGTAATGAAATCCCGAGCCTTTTAAAATTTCAATTTTGTTGTCCTCTTTCAGAAATCACAATCCAACTCTAAAATTATTTACTCCCCAAATCAAAATTTTTCAAAAATTCGGCCTCGCTACGCTCGGCCTCATTAAATTTTTTCTTCCTTAGGTTCAAAACAATCCAAACCCCACCAAAGAATTTTTTCGTATTTTTACTCAGAATCATTTCAACCAATTTCATCAAATTTTTTCTCATTAAAACTAATTTTCGATGTTTGGAAATCAAATTTTTCAAAAGCTTCGTCGCTGCGCTCGGCCCTGTTGTATTTCTTCTCGAATAAGTTTTGAGTTAAAATTGACAGATTTTTTATTCAAGTTGATTAATTTAAAACATTGTTTTATTGCATTTTGAATTCAAGGTCTTTTTCTTAAAATGTCCGTCCTCGCTTCGCTGGGCCAAATTTATTTATCTCATGTTCACATTGAAATTATAATCTTTTAAATCAAGTAGACAAGTAGACTGAGAAAATTTCATTGGTTTTTTTAACTACGTACAATGAAATTACCGAGGGAAAAATTAAGGCACGAGCAGGACTGAGTCATTTATTTTTTTCTTGCAAGAAATTTTGCTGTTCATGAGCAGGGATGAGCAAGAATGGCTTTTAACAATGGAAATATATTCGAACCCCAAGGAATAATTTCCAGGCGTGAGCAAGATTAAAATTGACCTAATCTTGAATACGATGTTACTTTTCAAGTTTTTGTTACGTTGAATTTTTTCTCTAGGAAATCACAATTTGATGTGACCAATGAATAATTGAACAATTCATGTCGAGAGAACCAAAATATATACTTATTACACTTTTTTCCTAACTCTGAAGGAGTAAGAACAAAAAAAAAACAAAATTATAAAAAATGTACAATTTTTCATCAAATTTGATAGTACCTCCTGGCATATTTGAGTTAGGCAAAACGTGTAAATGATACTTTTTTGTTTCTCTCGACATGAATTATCAATTGATCATATCAAATGATGATTTCCGAGAAAACAATTTTCCTCTGTTTAAAACACATGTAAAATTAAAACTTTGATCGCATAGGTCTTGACCAATTTTCAAATCAAGCCCACAGCGATCTAAAATTTTGATATTCGCATCGCGGTCGACGAGGGAGCAGTTCAGTGACCTCCCTCGTTAGAATATTCTGTAACACTGAACCTTCGAATTGAACGACCTGACAGAACACCCTCCTCTCTCCCTTCAACAAAACCACCAACATACCAATTTTCAGCCCCTGAAGTTGATTTTTTAATTTTCAGAAATTTTTTAATTTCAAGTTTGAAAGAATATCTTTTTAAAAAATCAGTTCGAAAAAATGTTTTTTTTTTTTTCACCAAGAAAATTCTCCGTGTAAGTACCTACATACATCGTTCAACCGTTTTTCGATTTTAGGAAAAATGTTCAGTCAGGTTTTTCAATGATGTAGTTACTGATAAGTTTCTCTACTTTTTGCAATAAATTTTTTAAATCACTTTAAGAAAATTTTTAATCCACATAAGCAGGTATGTTCATGAATTTCAAACCAGCTTTTGATTTTCAATGAATTTCAACAGGATTCTAACTGTTTTCAGCAATTCTCGAAATAAATGAAGATTATTTCCAAAAATCCACTATATTTTTCACGACTTTCATGTCGTAATTTACAATTTCATTAATTAATGACTTCATTTTCATTTATCAATATTAAATGCAATAATTTCTTTAAAATTTTTGAGCATTTTTACTCTAAACAATTCGTACTTAATACTACACACAAATTATTATTTCCATTTGAAAAAAATAAGCTCAGAATTTAAATATTTAAAATAAAATAGGTACAGGTAACGTAAAAAATGGACAACATTTTCTTAAATTTATTTTCAATACCTAGCAATAATTACTCCATCGCGTAAGCGTGAGTTGGTTGCGTGAGTTGGATTACTATAATTTTGCCATATTTCGACCACTTTTTTTCAAACTTCCACCAATCGAAGACCCTTTGAGGTAGAAACGTCGAAAATGGCTTAAAAAATACCTTGACTCTTCCTCTACCACTCCCTAAAATTTTAAGCCGATACAATCATTTTTTGTATTTTTTGCGATTTTTTTCTAAGGAATCTCAAAAATCGATTTTGAAATTTTGGGTTCCTAATTTCGACCACCAGCTGATTTCGCCCGCATAGAGCGGAATCTATCCGAAAAGAATTTTTTCATATTCTTTTTTCACAGATGAACAAAATGAGACCAAAACGACAACCCTACAGCCAAAACTCGCGGAGAAAATCAGAAAAAACAAAATTGCATTCAAAAAACAGATTACATGAGATAGTATAGCTGGTCGAGATTAGGGCACCCCAAACAATTTGAGCTTTGGTGAAAATTTTTGTTGCATAGGTACCTCCAGTTGTTTTAAAAAACGATGATTTTATCGAAATCTGACACCATGCCCCATTACAATTCACAATTATTTGGTAGAATTCATAAAAAAAATTATTCATAATTTTAGATCAAAGAATACGTAATTTTTTTTTCGTTTTTTTTCAATTTTCTCCGCTAATTTTGCCTGTAGGGCTGTGATTTTGGTCTCAAATTGTTCATCTATGAAAAAGGAACATGAAAATAATTTTTCGTGCAGATTGCATCCATAGCAGCCAAAATCGGCCTGTGGTCGAAATTGGGAAGCGGTCGGAGTTAGGGCACTTTACTCTTACACAAACATTATTGGTTCCATTTGAAAAAATAAGCTCAGAATTTAAACATTAAAAATAAATAAGCACAGGTAACGTAAAAAATGGACCAAATTTTCTTACATTTATTTTCAATAATAATAATTACTGCAATCGTGCTTCGTGCATCGTGTAAACCTGAGTCGGACTGATAAGACAATACGCAAGTCTGTTAAGATATCTCCATACCAGCATTTCCAACCCGTTGAGAAAGCAATTTGTATTCGCACCCACACATATTCATAATAAAGCCAATGCATGTCTCAGCCCCGAAAACAATAAACACAATTATACCGTGCAAATCGATGGATAATTGACAGAGGGTATCCAACGAAACGCCTAAAATTCTTATCGAATGATCGTTTCCATAACTCTGGTAAATCTCAAACAGAAGCCAATGGATACCCATAATTAATGCCATTTTCGTTATTACGATCAATTGATCTCTGTTGGGGATTGATCGAGTCCTATCTGAACGATACTTGAGGAAATAGCATAGCGCTACAATTGAAATTAATAAAAACAGTGCAGGTATAAAGAAATAAAAGCTTGGCGATAGAAAAATTTCGAGCCATTTCTCGTAGTATCTGGACCCAAATTTTTCGTAGGAGGTACAAGATACGCCAAAATGATTAGGTACTGTGGGGCAAGTGTATTGCACATCATATGGCGAATAGGACGGTTGAGAAAAAAGATCCTCTTTGTAGTTTTCGTTGAGAACCAATACGCCAAAATAATAAATAATTGGCATGGCCAAAGGGATCGCGAAACCAAAAATGCAATAAATCACGTATCTTGAACCACGTACAAAGCGATTATGCAATGTGCCAAAAGTCAGCAAACAGAATTCTATAAAAATCAGCATGCTCCAGAAAAAATGATAGGCCCATAAAAATTGAGCCAGATAAAAAGCAACGCATGGAACTGGATGAGGCAAATAGATTAACAGGAGTATTATGCTAATCGGTATCAATCCTGCCATGTACAAGTATAATAATTTATTGGTGTTATTCTTCTGAAGGTGTTGCTTATTCGTATTTATACCTAAATTAAATACAATGAAAATTAGGGAAATAACGACGATTGAAATTTTCACCGAATGCATCCCTCCGTAAATCGTTGCAGGCAGGTCACAGATATAAAACACTCCTGGGTATTCACTTTCGACATAATATTGTCCAGGAGCGAAATCTTTGTATTCGGACAATGTTTCGTTTAACCTGATCTCCTTATTATTTTGGAAATAGAAAACGAGTCCGTCATAAAAAAGTTTCATTCCCGCACAAATTCGGCCGGTTTTTTCAGAATATTGACACGGCTTCAATCTGGTAGCTTGGCCGATTAGAAAATTTTCGTATAGACAAGGAATAACCTGAAATATTAAATGGAAAGGCCATTTTCCGTTTATCGAGCATTCCATTTGTGTATTGTCGTAACGTTCGGCAACCAGTTTCGCTCCTTCGTTGATGAATGTTTGAGTCAAATTATGAATGTCATCAGATTCGGATCTTTGTATTCTTTGCTTTAATTTTCCACACCTTCGATCGTTATTATTGCGATTCCATGATTGAAAAGTTAAAAATTTTGTTTCATTATCGTTATTACAACTGGCGCAATATATATTCCAGTAAGCCACGTTTTTGATGTTGCTGATAACTGGTCGAAATAGTTCCGGATCAAGGGGTGCTTTTCGATTGATGAGAACTTCGCATCTTTCAATAATACTTTTGTTTTCATAACCTTTGGTACATTTGTTCACCACCGGAATTTTTCTCGGATTGAATTCTTGATTATTTTTCCTAGGTGCTATCGTACAATCCAAGTTGGAATTTTCTGCCTTACAATATCCTGCTGATAAGATGTTCATTAACCAGACTAAAGTTATTAGTTTAATGATATTCGAAAAAGTAATCATGATTGTTTGAAGAATCTGGAACCTCGATTTTCTACGAATAAAAAATGTTAAGGTAAGGAACAATATAGGAACGTTGAAATTATTTGATGAAGGAAGTATGGAATGTATTACGGGACGGAAAATTCAATAATACTGATCGCTATTGCGTAAGATCGGTCGATATTTCAGTTTGTACCGTAATTTCGTTTCACTTATCCTCATTTTTCGGTTTTCATTAATACGATTGTGAGATTGTACGGATCCATTATTTATCCTAAGTTGATTCATGGCACGTGTATCTGAAGCATTTGAAAACGATACTAAATTATTAATCGGCTCTTTAATTCATCTTATCTAATAAATGCTCGCATTTTTTGTGTGAGATAATCCGCCGTTGGTGGGTACGCGAAAGCTTATAATATTTTGATTGAGACTGAGTAGGAGCTGAACGAAGAGGGGTATGAGATTGTCCTCCTGGGGATGAATGTTTTGCTTTTTCAGGGTGTCTACCGGTCGCGAAAGTCGCGAAAGTCGCGAAAGTCGCGAAAAAGTCGCGAATTTAGATTTAGGTAGCTGAAGTCGCGAAAAAGTCGCGAAATTGACCCAAAATTCATCAAAGGTCGCGAATTTTTCCAAAATTGCTTCAATTTTTTTCGCCTTTTACAAAACGGAAAAAGTAAAGAAATTTCACCTTTTTGAACATTTTTTCTAAAAATTTTCGCCCTCGCTTCGCTCGGACTCATAAGTTTTTTAAACCCATTCTTAAATTTTAAACCTTCTTCCCTTCTATTTCAGACAATTTAATATTTTGAAGCGGAAAAATATGTTCTTGTGGGATACTAAGTAGCGATCACGATTGGGAATTTCAAAGGAAATATTGTGTCCATTCTCAGGAAAATCTAAAAAAATTGGAGAATTTGGAATTTTCTAAGGGATGTTTTAAAGAAGAAAATCATTTGAAAATATGTATTTTTTTGCTGTTTTTTAAATAAATTCTTCGAAAAAATTTCGGCATCATTATATTGGTAATCTGCTAATATTTCAGACTTCTCATGAATTTATTTCTCAGTAATCATTTAACAATTTTATCCGTTCTAACATGATTTTTCGTAAAAATTTTCACCCTCGCTTTGCTCGGGCAGTAAACTACTTACTTCTCTACTTTACCATTTCACTTTTGGAAAAGTTTTGTGAAAAATGTTTTTTTTTCAAAATTAAAAACGTATTTTCTTCCGCCTATGAAATTTTTTCTATGCTAATTTTTTTTTTTGGGGGGGGGGGGGGTAAACTGAGAGGTAGGTAGATACTAGATACCTGGAAAAAAGGTCGCGAAAAAGTCGCGAAATTTGATTTTGAAAAATCGGTAGACACCCTCAGACACCCTGTTTTTCGAACTCTAAAGAACGAGATAGCGGGGAACTTGTGCCTAGACTTCAGAATAACGTGGTAAACATGCCAATTCCCTGACTTTTTATTTACGTACACGTTTCAATTGGGTCTTAAAATCTGACCATGTTTCAAAAATTTTTGAAAAATCGGGAACAAATTTTTTTTTTTTAAATTGTGTCTAATATGGATACTCTTAGCCTAAAATACAATTTTCATCTGAGTATTTTTCAACTTCAGGTACCCTATTTCTTAGGGTGAGAGGTCCTTATGGAAGATATTCATTTATTCATTTTTTCCTCTTTACTCATTTAATAAAACACGGAAAAAATTGGACAAATTTTTTCCTGAAATGATGGAGGCATAATTATTTTACCCCATAATATTCATTTCTACTGATGTTTTACATCTCACTTTCTTCCAATTTCTGAGTGACATTTTTTAAGGACCCTGAATAATGGGATGCTTGGAGATGAATAATAAGAACGAATTGTATGTTTGGATAAAGACATCACTATAACCAGTTTTTTTTAAATTGAAATGTTTTCAACTTTTCGAAGACTAATATATTCTTAGGCCTGGCGAGGAAATGTACCTTGGTAGATGTGTAGTCAAGGAGAGGAAATATTTACTTTTTCGTTTTCAGGTCCTTCAAAAATCACAAATGATCCCCCCCCCCCCTCATCCAGCGAATGTAAAACTGGTGAATTGGTAAATTTAGTATGAAGTTGGAAAATTCGGCTCTTATTTGGAATATTCTAATGTAGCATCAAAAATGTACAATGAATTTCGTAACTACAATTATTATTTTTTCAAATTTTCTCATCAATTTTGTACTCTAATTCACAGGTACTTGTTTACTCGTGAAATTGGCACTCAGAATATCTTTTTTTATTTCATTTTTTAACCTGTTTTTTTGGCACCTTTCAAATTTTGATTTTCGGGTCAAGATCATCACGTAATTGTATTCCTAAATTGTTCAATTTTTTAAAAAATGGATGCTGAGGAGTTTCATTTTTCGATTTCTCTGTCTTCAGTGATTTTTAACCAATAAATATTAAAAAGTAATCAAAGAAGTATAGGTTAGTTGGAATTTTTTTTGAAAAAATATGCGGGGGACTCCACAGAAGGCTCGGGGTACAGTAGCGTAACTGGTCACCCCTGGGGGGAAGGGGGGTGGTCAGAAATACAGTGGTGTCGGAATTTTTTTGGTAGGGTAAAAATTGGGTATGGTGACTGGGTATACCAGAAGGATTATAGAGGGAGGGAGTAAAAGGGAGCCTTTTTTCGTACTGATGCCCGAGCGAAGTGAAGGCCAAGTTTTGAAAAAATTGTATTTTCTAATGTCCAAAAAAGACGTTTTAATGCTTTGAAAATCCCGATCTGATGTAATTTGAGGGGGAGGGGGTACATTTGATATTTTGTACCCTGGTCGCCGATTCCGGGGATACAATTTACTCCTTGAACCCCATTTTCCGACGTCACAGGTACCACCTATATCTATATATTTTATTACGTTCAATTATCAGTTTTCATTACATAACAAAGAAAAGCAAAAAGGAGGGGGTCATGAAAAACCGACATGTCAAGTTACCTCACGTTGAATTAGAAAAACTGTTGTGAGAAAATCTTTCGAAAGTAGATAAATTGAGATGATTTTGATTTTTGATCAAGTCTCAATTTTCAAAAAAGAAGGAAAGAAGCGAACTTAGCCTGAGCGAAGCGAGGACAATTTTTTTTTGTAGAAAAAACGTTATTTCTATCGAAAAAATATGGTTTTAGATCACAAATATGTACTTTTCAAAAAAAAAATTATTTTTGAAGTGCTGGGGGGAGGTGTCCCCCGTCTTTACGCCACTGCTGGAGTAAGTATTCTTAATGCATTAATGTTGTGACTTCGAATTTCTTCGGCGTATCATATACCTTTATGAAAATGAGTTAAAACATTTTTGAAAGTAAGTTGGGTAAACCTGAAATTCTCTCTGCCACTTCACCTTGTTTCGTCGTAGGTATATTTGAGTTTGAGGAGTGGCGGCGTGGCGTGCCGAAAGAGAGTGGCGAAGGGGACATTTGTCCCTCATGTGTCAAGAAGTCAAAAATGTATTGATAAAATGCTTAATAAATAACAATTTTCGCACTTTCAACGTGATTTTTGGTAATAATTTTGACTTCCGCTTCGCTCGGTCAGTAATGTTTCATAGTGAGGTCTCATAATCGTACAAAAAAAGGCTTCCACGCGAAATTGCTGTTTAAATTGATTATATGATTGATTCTTGTTCTGGACACTAAAACAAAGAAATTAAGCCCTTATGCCCTTCCCCCCCCTTTACCCAGGGTCCACCCGCCAACATTTCAAACGCGTGTACTGCCTTATCTATGGGTCGTAATGAAAAAATTTTCAAACAAAAGTTGTTCCTCAGCACCTAATATACGTTTTCATTTCCCATAAAAATTCATTTTGAAGCAACTCCTACCCCTCAGATTTGAAAATAAAACCGTTTTCAGAAAACTTCAAAATCACGTTTTCTTCATTTTAAGCAAAAAGTTTCAGAGATACGGCAAAATTTGTAATCACAAAAAGTATTCAGAATTGAATTACCTTGCCAATGAGCTTCATCACGACCATTTTCATCGAGTTTTTCCGACAAAACGGATCTTCCCCCCTCCCCCTTATCTCAAAAGTTGAACCCGCGAAAAAAATGAACGATTTTTGTTTTTCGATATCTAATGCATAATTTCAGTTGATATCGGAATTCATTTTGGAGCAAATTTTGTTCGTGGGTTCAACTTTTGTGCAAACGAGGAAGGGGGAGAGGTCCACTCCGTCGGGAAAAGTTGGTGAAAATGGTCGTGATAGAGCTCATTGGAAAGGAAATTCAATTCTGAATACTTTTTGTAATTACAAATTTTGTCGTATCTCCGAAACTTTTCGTTAAAAATGAAGAAAATGTGATTTTGAGGTTTTTCAAAAACATGTTTTGTTTCTAAATTTGGGGGCTGGAGTTGCCTCAAAATGGATTTTGATGAGAAATGGAAATGTACATTAGATACTGAAGAACGACTTTCGTTTGAAATTTTTTTCATTACAACTCATAGATAAGGTGATACACCCGTTTGAAATCTTGTGGGTGGACCCTGGGGAAAAGAAGCGGGGAGGGAAAGGGCATACGGGCTTAATTTCTTTGTTTTAGTGTCCAGAACAAGAATCAATCATAAAATTTATTTTAACTGGAATAGCGCGCGGATGTACGATTGAGACCGGACTATTAATTTTACGTAAAATAATCATAAATTTTGGAAATTTTTGTAAAAAAATCATGTTATTTTTCGATTTTTCTTCACTGGAACCTCTTTTTTTTCGTTTTTTTCGATTTTTTTGTTTAGATCCCTTGGTCAACTATAAGTCCATTATAAGTCTTGCCCCCTTCATGGGAAAATTCCGATTATTCTATTGAGCTTCAGAGTTAATGATAACGATGTTATGTAAGTATTTTTCCAGCAAAGTTTTAAATGATTAATATTTTTGATTTTCTCTTCCATAACAAAAGTCATAGTTAAGCAGAAATGGCTGAAATTATTCGTGGTTCATGATTAGTACATGAATTTATATACATATACAATTATACATAAGGGTAATCGTCCTATCTTTATTGCAGCTTGGTATAAATGTTCTGGTGAGATTTGAAAAATAACGTATGTATTTACTTCGTTTCCATACCAACGAAAATTATAAAACTGAGTTTAGAAATTTTGAAAAATGTACATGTACCTACATTTGAATAAAAATCTACCGAAAAATTTCCCCGCGCCGGCCGGAGAAACACAACGTAAAGTTATCAGCAACCTAGGCTTCAAAAAATTACAACTTTTCGCGCACGCGCCTACGATGGATTTTTTTCTACTCTACACAAAAATGCTAGTGAATAAATTAATTGTTAAGTAAGAGTACAGTACTCACAAAGTGTATCACAGGCGCGGGTTTGGATTCCAATTCCAAAAATATTCCATACAACATTGGCATTTCATCAACTTCACAGTTCAAAATAAAATCGAACGAAAAAGCAATTTAACATTCTTCAAGTACGAAGTGATTTACGCCATATATTCAAGCATTTTGGTACATACAAACACCTGATTAATTCTTCTCTGAATTTAATATTTTGATCACTCCCGCAATAAAAACGAAATGTTGTTACGAATACGCCGATTATACATCTTATTAAACGATATTTACCACCAAGTATTCACTTCAAAAGTTTAAACAAACAAACACGATTTTTTTCCGTTCGGTCTACAGTTGTTGTTGACCTTCGTGTGGGAGCTATGCTTGTATTGCTTGTATCATTCATTTCAAATGTCACGCTATATTCGTGCTGGTCTACTTTACGTCATTTTTGGAACTTTTTTTCGTTATTTCAACTGTAATTACGAAAAAAAATCAACGTTGTATTTTATCCGATTAGACGCAGCTTATTTCGATGCCTATACGCAGAGGCCTTCCGACCGGGGGGGTGTGGGGGGTGTCTCACCCCCCCAAGCATTTTCCAGTTGGAAAAGTTGGGTGAAGTTGGCAAAAAGTTGGCAGAAAAGCCCGAGTGATAAAAATTGAAAAAGTTGTGAAATATTGAAATTTGTGAGTTGGGAAAATTGGACAGTTGGGATTAATTTTTTTGATGAAAAATAATAAATAAAATGGTTATTTTAAAAGTTGGAAATCAACAAAATTTTAATTTGTTCCAACTCAAAATTGGTAACTTTCCCAACTCGAAAATTGTGAATTTCCAGACTCAAAATTGGTAATTTTTCCTACTCAAAATTGGTAATTTTCCCTACTCAAAATCGGTTATTTTTCCAACTCAAAATTGGTCGTTCTCCCAAGTGATGAGTAAAAATGTCAGTTGGGACGATTGGTATTTATTTTTTAAATGAAAAATGAATAAATAAAATGGTTACATATTTTGAAAGTCGGAAATCAACAAAATTTTCACTTATGAGTTGGGAAAATTAGTCATTTTCCCAACCTTTTCCAACTGAAAATTGATCATTTTCCCAGCGAAGAATTAAACCGTTGTAATAAATGTTTTTTTTAATAAAAAAAATGATTAATTATCTTGCATTTTGAAAATTTCCACCCGTCAACCAAAAAATTTTTGTATAGTTGTACTTGTAATTTAAAAGAGATTTTTTCGCATTTTTCTTCAAAGTTAGCTATTCCAAATAATTTCATTGTTCTTATTCTCCTTAAACTTATTTTTGATGTTTGAAAATCCAATTTTTCAAAAGCTTCGGCCTCGCTACGCTCGGCCATGATATATTTCTGCTTTAATCATTTCAAAGTAGAAACAATCGATTTTTCATTAAAGTTTATTCTTCCAAAACACTATTTTATTGCACATTCAATTTGAGAATTTATAAAATTTTCGCCCTCGCTTCGCTCGGGCTAAATCATTTTTTTTTTTCATTTTGAAAAATCTAACTGGAAAGTTTTTAAAAATTATTTCATTTAAACAATTTTTCTAAAACTTGATTTTAGAACCTTTTTAATGAAGTAACTTCACGTTTTGATTTCTAAACATGATTTCAAGTTTTTAATTTTTCTCAAAGTTGATTTTTATTTTTAGAATAGGTATACTTTTAGGTTCAATGGTTCAAGTAAGATATATGTAGTTGAGCAGGGTCTCACCTAAAGAGGCATAGGGCAAGTAAGTTCTCAGAACGATTTTTTTGAGGACCTCCTTTCAGAAATCATAATCCAAGACTGAAATTACTCCCCATAATCACGATCCAAAAATCATAGTTCTTCAACCCATCCCTGAAATTACCTCCCAAATAAAAAATTTTCAAAAACTTCGGCCTCGCTGCGCTCGGCCTTACTGTATTTTTTCTTTTCATGATTTTAAAATACTTAATTCAAATCCTACAAAAGTGATTTTTTTCGTATTTTTCCTCAAAATTATTTCAACTACTTTAATTACATTCTATCTTCTTGAAACTCATTTTCGACGTTTAAAAATCAAAATTTTCAAAAGCTTTGGCCTCGTTGTGCTCGGCCTTATCATATCTCTTTTGTTAAAGTTGAAGCAGCCAATTTTTCATTTAAGTTTATTAATACAAAATTTTGTTTTATTGCACCTTAAATTTGAGGTTTTCTAAAATTTTCGCCCTCGCTTCGCTCGGGCCAATTTCATTTCTCTTATTGACTATTCATATTAAAGCTACGTTAAGTACAAAATATTTCTTATTAAATTTTTAATTTTCTTGAAATTTTTCACCCTTGCTTCACTCGAGACAACTAAGACAATTTCAAAGGGGTTTTCATTTACAATGAAATTGGCCAGGGAAAAAATTTGAGATTGTAACATTTTTTTGTTATTATTATTTTTGAATCTGTTTTTATATGTACCAAAAAAGTGGTAATTTCTATTCCTAAATAAATTTTTTTAATGAATATTGCTTCCGCAATGTGTTGAGAAAAATTAGCACTGGTATAATTTTTTAAGAAATCAATTGGCAAATTTGGAAAAATTAATTGGCAAATTAAAAAAAATTAGTTGGAAAATTTGAAGTTCTCACCCCGCCCCCCCCCCCAGAGCATATCTCTTCGAAAGGCCTCTGTCTATACGTTTCATATTTCAGTCATTTTTTGAGTCATCAAGAAGAGAGGTAATAACTAATAAATATCTTCTAAACTACTTGAAAGAATTTTTCGATTTTTGGCGAATTTTTCATTGAATAAATTTGTTTTCGTCAGGAATGTGATACCTACTTTCTTAAAAAAGTAACTTTTTCCCAAAATTTATTAAACCTTTGTCCCCATCAAGTAGTATTGACCTTCGGAACCCAAATTTTTCCATTTCCAGCCATTCAAAGCGTCTGAGGATCTAAAATGGCTGCAAATAGTCAATATTATGTAGGGTGGTCGAAATCGATAAGGGTACAAATGTCGTACCTAATCAGATTCAATGGAAAAATGATTGCGGAAAAAATCATACTTCTGCTGAAAAAATTTGATTTTTAAATTTTCAAGGACACATGAAAATTTTTCTAGAAGGTTCTCCCATTAGAAGGTATAAGGCTTATACCTTTAAATGGTACAACATATTAAACAATTGGCCGAATGGAAAATGAAAAGCTGTTCCACTGTAACGTAGGTATGTACTTCTTTAGCTAAAATTTTGACCTGGAACTTGGTATCAAGTATGAAATCGATTTTTGGGACCATTGCCCGTATCCAAGAGTTCGTCAAGAAATTAATTTTTCCAATGTCGAGAAATAGCAACGGAGAAGAATTTGTTTCAATATTGAATAGTCAGATCGAGGTGTCAATGGTTAGGTACTCAGGTACGATGTTGTCTTGGACCGTTTTAACTGCAAAATATCATTGGATATGCGAATAAACACCAAATTATTCGACATTGATTTGGGGCCCTTTTCGGAGCACATGGGAGAGTGAGGCCCTAAAACTTGAATTTTTGAATTCCTTGTTAAAATTCCCATTGCAATCAGTGTTGATAAAAAAATTGAAAACTTTTTGGAAGCAACTTTCAGGTACTTGGGAGCGAGATTCAACTTTCAAGTTTCAAATTAGTTTTTTCGAGTTTTTCAATCAATTTTCTACGGGGATAAAAAAAACTAAAGTATTTTTTAACCCAATAATTCGTACTTATTATTACACATGCATCATTAACTTCCACCACGTGAAGGACTCATTTTCTTACAAAGTCTGCCAGTTTTTTCAGCATATTGACATTGCTTCAACCTCGTGTCTTGACCCTTTGAAAGTTCTTCGTATAGGCAAGGAATAACATTATATAATAAATTAAAAGGCCATTTTCCATCTATCGAGCATTCCAATTGTGTACCGTCAAGAAGCCCGGCTACCAGTTCCGCTCCTTCGCTAATAAATGTTTGAGTCAAATTATAAAGGTCATCAACTTCGGATCTTTGTATTCTTAATTGTAACTTCTTGCATGTACCGATTTCATCAATAATGTAGCGGTTCCATGTAAGAGAAGTTTCAAATTCTGTTTCAGTATCATTATTGCAAGTGGCGCAATGTATATTCCAGTAAGCCACGTTTTTAGTTTTATTGATCATTGGTCGGAATAATTCTGGATCATAAATAAAACTTCGTCTTACGAGACCTTCACATTTTTCAATAATATCTTTGTTTTCGAAACCTTTGGCACATTTGTTCACTACCGCAATTTTTCTCGAAACGATACCTTGGACATCTTTACGAGGTATTAGCGAAATGATACCTTTGAGATCTCTCTGAGGGGCTATCATACAGTTCAGCTCGGGATTATCTGCATTACAATATCCGGCTGATAAGATATTCGTTAACCAGATCAAAGTGATCAGTTTGATGGTATTCGAAAAAGTAATCATGATTGATTGAAGATTCTGGAACCGCGATTTTCTACGAATAAATTTAAAGTAAGGAACAATATAGGAACGTTGAAATTATTTGACGAATTAATTACGGAACATGGAGGACGGAAAATTCAATAATACTGATCACTAATGTGTTATTTGAGTTTCTACCGCAACATCGTTTCACTTATCCTTATTTTTCGGGGTTCATTAATCCCAGTGTGAGATCCAACAGATCCTTGATTAATCTAAAGTTGATTCATGTTACGTGTACCTGAAGCATATGAAAATAATAAATTATTGGTCACGCTTTAATATATCTAACCGAAAAAATAGTTGCATTTTTGTGTGAAAAAATCAATCATCGGCGTGTGAGCGAAAACAGAAAATTGGTAATTTTTTGTTTAGGTCTGAGTAGTGATTGAACGAAGAGAAGTATGGGGCGTCTTATCACGGGTGATTGTTCTGTTTTTAGCGGACTTCCCGCTCTAGCGGGAATCCGCTATTGCGTTCATAAGGGTTTTTTTATTTATTTATTTATTTGTTTGTTTGTTGAAGCCTTTTTTTTCTGACGCGATTTCTCTCGCTAAACTGAACAGATCGAGCTGAAATTTTTACAGTAGGTGTAGTTCATGCTGGAGAAGAGCTGATTAGATTTTGGTACAATTCTGTGCACAGAAAGCTGAGCTTTTCAACTTTAAAGCTCATTTTTGGGACATTTCTTTCTGACGCGATAACTCACGTTAGAGTTGACCAATCGACTTGAAATTTTTACAGTGGTTAGAACGTGTACACGAGAAGAGCTGATTAAATTTTGAAATCGATCCGTGCTTTGAAAGTCGAGCTTTTGAAGCTCAAAGTTTATCCAGTTTTTCGAAAATATCTCGCGAACGGCATATCGTAGAGGAAAACGGAGGCCGAAAGGATAGTCAGGAATTTCAAGCTCTACAACTTTGATTCTTATGAATTTTTCTTAAAAGCTCACCGTTTTCGAGAAAATTGAGCTCAAAGTTGGAAGGCCTGTGATTGGTCAACTTTTCTGATGCGATTTAATCATATTTCTCAACAATGGGTCGGCAGATAAAATATTTTCTTTGAACCCTTGCAATACCACCTGCTAGGTCGGCATTTTTAGACCAACACAAAGACTGATTTTATGGCCCCTTTGAGGCAGTGGTCGGCAGATAAAATCTTCATCAAAAATTCCTTATCAGGCTTGAGCTCAAAGTTGGAAGGCTTGTGATTGGTCAATTTTTCCACCTCAATATCTCTCGTGTAACTGAACCAATCGTTTCGAAATTTCTGTAGTAGGTGTAGATCGTGCAAGAGAGAAAATGATAATTTTTTGGTTCAATTCAGTGCATAGAAAGCTGAGCTTGGAGCTTTCAAGTTCATTTTTGTGATCCTACAATTCAAGTTAGAGTTGACCAATCGACTTGAAATTTTTACAGTGGTTAGAACGTGTACAGGAGAAAAGCTGCTTAAATTTTGAAATCGATCCGTGCGATGAAAGTCGAGCTTTTGAAGCTCAAAGTTTATTTAGTTTTCGAAAATATCTCGAAAATGGTGCATTGTAGAGAAAAACGGTGACCAAACGGATGGTTAGGAATTTTAAGCTCTACAACTTTGATTCTCATGAATTTTTCTTAAAAGCTCACCATTTTCAAGAAAGTTGGAAGGGTTGTGATTGGTCAATATTTCTGACTCAATTTCTCTCGTTCAACTGAACCAATCGTTTTGAAATTTTTACAGTAAGTTTACATCGTACAGGAGAAAAACTGATTATGTTTTGGTGTAACTCTGTGCATAGAAAGCTGAGCTTTGAAACTCCAAAGCTCATTTTTCTGAAACCTCCCTCTGACAAGATAAATAAAATCGACCGATCGATTTGCAATTTTTATGGTGAACTTCCCGCTCTAGCGGGAATCCGCTATTGCGTTCATAAGGGTTTTTTAGCGGACTTCCCGCTCTAGCGGGAATCCGCTATTGCGTTCATAAGGTTTTTTTTATTTATTTATTTATTTATTTATTTATTTGTTTGTTTGTTGAAGCCTTTTTTTTCTGACGCGATTTCTCTCGCTAAACTGAACAGATCGGGCTGAAATTTTTACAGTAGGTGTAGTTCATGCTGGAGAAGAGCTGATTAGATTTTGGTGCAATTCTGTGCACAGAAAGCTGAGCTTTTCAACTTTAAAGCTCATTTTTGGGACATTTCTTTCTGACGCGATAACTCACGTTAGAGTTGACCAATCGACTTGAAATTTTTACAGTGGTTAGAACGTGTACAGGAGAAGAGCTGATTAAATTTTGAAGTCGATTGGTGCTTTGAAAGTCGAGCTTTTGAAGCTCAAAGTTTATTCAGTTTTTCGAAAATATCTCGAAAATGGTGCATCGTAGAGAAAAACGGAGGCCAAAAGGATAGTCAGGAATTTCAAGCTTTACAACTTTGGTTCTCATGAATTTTTCTTAAAAGCTCACCGTTTTCGAGAAAACTGAGCTCAAAGTTGGAAGGCCTGTGATTGGTCAACTTTTCTGATGCGATTTAATCATATTACTCAACAATGGGTCGGCAGATAAAATAATTTCTTTGAACCCTTGCAATACCACCTGCTGGGTCGGCATTTTTAGACCAACACAAAGACTGATTTTATGGTCCCTTTGAGGCAGTGGTCGGCAGATGAAATCTTCATCAAAAATTCCTTATAAGGCTTGATCTCAAAGTTGGAAGGCCTGTGATTGGTCAATTTTTCCACTTCAATTTCTCTCGTTTAACTGAACCAATCGTTTCGAAATTTCTGTAGTAGGTGTAGATCGTGCAAGAGAGAAAATGATCATTTTTTGGGTCAATTCAGTGCATAGAAAGCTGAGCTTGGAGCTTTCAAGTTCATTGTATAATTCAAGTTAGAGTTGACCAATCGACTTGAAATTTTTTACAGTGGTTAGAACGTGTACAGGAGAAGAGCTGATTAAATTTTGAAGTCGATCCGTGCAATGAAAGTCGAGCTTTTAAAGCTCAAATTTTATTTAGTTTTCAAAAATATCTCGAAAATGGTGCATCGTAGAGAAAAACGGTAACCAAACGGATGGTTAGGAATTTTAAGCTCTACAACTTTGATTCTCATGAATTTTTCTTAAAAGCTCGCCATTTTCGAGAAAGTTGGAAGGGTTGTGATTGGTCAATATTTCTGACTCAATTTCTCCCGTTCAACTGAACCAATCGTTTTGAAATTTTTACAGTAAGTTTATATCGTACAGGAGAAAAACTGACTATGTTTTGGTGTAACTCTGTGCATAGAAAGCTGAGCTTTGAAACTCCAAAGCTCATTTTTCTGAAACCTCCCTCTGACAAGATAAATAAAATCGACCGATCGATTTGCAATTTTTATGGTGATAAGAATGTGTTTAGGAGAAAATCTGATTGAATTTGGAAGGCGATCTGTGCATAGAAAGCTGAGCTTTTGAAGCTCAAATTTATTCAGTTATTCAAAAATATCTCGGAAACTGTGCATTGTAGAGAAAAATGGAGGTCAAAAAATGGTTAGTATTGTCAAGCTCTATTTCTCATGAATTTTTCTTAAAATCTCACGTTTTCGAGAAAAATGAGCTCAAAGTTCAAAAGCTTGTAATAGGTCAATTTTTCCAACTTGATTTCTCTCGTTTAACTGAACCGATCGTTTTGAAATTTTTACAGTACGTGTAGATCGTGCAGGAGAGACCTAATTTTTTAGGTTAAATTTTGAGCAAGGAAAGCTGAGCTTTGAAGTTTTAAAGTTCTTTTTTGTGGCACCATAACTCAAGTCAGAGTTGATCGATCGTCTTGAAATTTCCGTAGTAATTAGAATGTGTATAGAGGAAGAGATGATTAAATTTCGAAGTTGATACGTGCATTGAAAGTTGAGCTTAACAAGTTCAATTCTAGTTTGTATATAATAGGAAGTCCGCTCTTTTGACACAGTGTGTCTAGTTTCGAAATATAAAGGTCGTGCTACCTAGGAAGTTGTGCCTAGATCTCAAAATAACGTGGTAAAAATGAAAATATCGACTCCGGAATCCTTATTTACCTATCCCAATTATTTCTTGAAATCGGACCAACTGATTATGTTCAAATTTTTTTTCGAAAATTTGAATAAAATTCAACTATTTAAAAAATGGGTCCAGTATTAGTCTACAGCCGAAGCAAAAAGTGTTCATTGAGCATGCATTTTCGCTGGACAAAAAAATCAGTTGGTTTATTGTAGGTATGGGTTCCGTAGTCCCAGAAAACCGAATTTTGGATTTTTGCCCCGGCACAATAGGGAGCTGAGGCCTGAAAACCCCACTTTTTTTCCTATTTTTAAATTTGACTTTGGACAAAAAAATTTTTCACATTCTGATAGCAGACACTTCCCTGACTCCAAATATATGTCACACTCACATCCCTCGGGTCACGGGCACAATGGGATGCTGCCCCCCCATGTGCGATTTTTTGCCAAATTCTATCATTTTTTTCACAATAATGCCTCTGTAGGTGTTATGCGGCATGCTGGACAAAAAAAATCAAACGCAATGTATTCTTGGATTCATTCTGGGTCCAATGAGTCAAAGTATGAGGAAAACTGTTGGCACAATAGGCCGTGGTGGAATTTCAAAGTTTTGAAAACACGCGATTTTCTCCTCCTTTGATTAAAAAATAAGTCATGAAAAAAATCAGAAACTTGGGTTACGACATATCAAAATGGGTTAAAATTTCACGAGCAGAACAAAATTACTGATGAAAATTAAATCCGAGCAATTTCAACTCATTTTAAGCCCCAAATTGGGTCAATTTTTGAGTATTTTCAAAAAATTGACATGTGACCTATGAAAGTGGGATAGAATTTCGCCAGAAATTCAAAAATACCATCCAAATTTCTTTGAGTATCTTTTGAGAATTTTAAGCCTTTGATTTAGTAGATTTTTAGATAGATATATCATGAATTAAAATTTCATAGAGAAACCAGAAATCAAAATCAAATAATTTTCTTAATGAAATTAAACCCGCTTATTTTTTCAACTGAATGTAATTGATTTGAATTTCCTATTTTCTTTTTATTAGTTTAGATTGTTCATTTTTTGGCATAATTAAACGACTCGAATTTGCAATTATAGAAAAAAATTTAATTCGGCAACCGTGTTTTATTCGTGCTGATATAGCTTGCGTGATTCTAAATTGTCAAAAAGCTGTACTGACTCGCTTGATTTGTTTGATTTTTGGTTGAAATTCATTTTGCAGAAGAAGTACTTACTTACTTAGTTAATAGCTGCGTATATGTGAGCAAAATTTATTGCTTAGAGGGAGGTCAGAGAACTTTCCCCTTGAAATTTCAATTAAAAGGTGGTCTAATCTGCTGCTGGCGACGCAAATATCAAAATTCTGGATCGCTGGGTGCCCGTTTTGAAAAATGGTCTAAGCCTATGCGATCAAAATTTCGATTTTACCTAGATTTTTACATTATGTTTTAATTGGAGAAAAATTATTTTCTAGGAAATCATCATTTGATGTGACCAATGAATAATTGAATAGTTCATGTCGAGAGAACCAAAAAATATATTACACTTTTTGCCTAACTCTGAAGGAGTAAGAACAGAAAAATTAAAATTATAAATGTTGCAATATTTTATAAAATTTGATAATAGCCCCTACCATACTTGAGTTAGGCAAAAAGTGTATATAATTTTTTTGTTTCTCTCGGCATGAGCTATCAATTGATCATATCAAATGATGATTTCCGAGAAAAATTTTTCCTTCATTTGAAACACATGTCAAATTGAAATTTTGATCGCACAGGCCTTGGCCAATTTTCAAATCAGGCTCCCAGCGATCTAGAATTTTAATATTCGCATCGCGATCGACGAGGGAGCAGTTCTGTGACCTCCCTCGTTTGTAAATTCTGTAACACTGAACTTTTCGAATTGAACGACTTGAAAGAACACCCTCCCCTCCCCCCTCAACAAAACCACCTGCATGCCAATTTTCAGCCCCTGAAGTTGATTTTTTGATTTCGAGTTTGAAATAATATCATTTTAAAAAATTAGTTCGAGAAAATGATTTTTTTTTTCACTAAGAAAATTCTCCGAGTAGAGGTACCGCGGGGCAAGACGACGCAGGGGGGCAAGAGTCCGATCTTTGATATCTCGGATTTCGATAATGTAGGGTTGGTGGTGTTTTTATTTTTTTGAAGTATACCTTGCACTGACAAAACCTTGAAAAAATCATCCGAATTGGTCCACTAGTTTTTAATCTGTGAGCTATTAAAAATTTTTCAGCCGAAAAATTGTAATTTTTGCTCTACAGTTTTTTTGATGTTGGGATGGTAAAAAATTGTGAATCTGAGGAGTATATAGCATTTTGAGGAAGCTGGTGAGGTAAGCTATCGAAATATATATAAGAAATCTTTTCTATGTATTAAATTATTTGAGAAAAACCAATTTTTAGAAAAAAACCGGGGGTGGGGGCAAGTGTACTACACCTTTTAAACTGTAAACAAACTTCTTGTTATAATATATTTTCTTTGCCAAAGTAAAGTTTTGATCAATTTTTTGGCATAAAAACTTAAAAACGAAATAAAATTAGATGATCAGTAACATAAAATGTTATGGTAGTACTCTTGCCCCACACTTGATACTCTTGCCCCCTCCTATGGGGCAAGAGTACTAATCAATGTCTCTTTGGGAAAATTGATTTTTAATTACCTTTTTATGATCAAATATTTTTTTTCTTGTTGAATTAATGAAGACAAAGGATCAAAGTAGTGCCTAAAACAAAAACCTCCCCGAAATGTTGAAAATTCGATTTTTGACAAATTTTTAAACTTTTAGTGCGTCGTCTTGCCCCGCGGTACTCTAACATATTAAAATTTCAACAAATTTGATTCAGTAGTCCCAGAGAATTCTTGTAAAAACAGTCATCAAATCTTACATTTTTTCTAAGTTCAATAAAAATAATTATAATGACAATTGAAACTTCCAAATGCTTTTATTTTCTTCTTTCTACGTTCTAAAATCATATTCGTTCGTTGTTTCATCATTTTATCACTTTATAATCCAAAAAACCGAAAATTCGAGTTTGCGCCTTGTAAGTTGCAGATAGGCCAGAATTAATTCCCGCAAAGCGTAGAGCACCCTCTTAAGGAAAAGGCAAAGAAAATTGATGGTAATATTGAAATATTCATTCTATATCATTTTAAGGAAAATTTTTTCCAGATTTTTCCCCGCCGTTTTTTGATTTTAGGAAAATGTTCAGTTAGTCCAGGTATTTTAGGAGTTGACCCCCCAAAAATTAAAGCCTGATTTTTTTTCGCATTTTACGTTCGTAATGGTTCACTATACAACATACTAAAATGGACACTCCCACAACCCTCCGCTACCCCCAGGGGAGGAGTAAACGTCCGCTGAAAACCGATTTTTCGTGAATATCTCCTCCAATAAGCCTCAAAATTGAAAAGTAATTATGAATTATGAACAATCTTGTTCTACGCGTAATTTACTATCTGAAGGGGTTTTTTTCTTTTTCAAAAACACTCACTTCCTAGACCAAAAATTGAGGGTAAAAAACACCTATTTTTCAACAATTTACAGCATTTTTTGAAAAAATCGAAACTTTTGGGAATATCTTCTCAAAAAAGCCTCAAAATGGAAAAATGGTTATGAACAATCATGTTCTACGTGTGATTTCCTATCAGACAGTTTCGTTTTTTTTTCGAAAACACCCTCTTATTCGCCCAAAAATTAAGGGTGAAAAACGCCTACTTTTTCAATATTTACAGTATTTTTGGAAATGATGGAAATACGGAGCTGAAAATATCGTTTTTGAACCCTTACGACGCAAAAAAATGTTTCGTATCACCAATAATCAGCAATAACATCGCGTTTTTAGTACTTTTCATTTCCACAACTTCGATTTTTTAAATGCAGTATTCAATTTGAATAACCTCCCTTATAATTAACGGTAGGGGTTGAAATTTTTGTGGTGACTTTTTTTTGAAATACCCTACCAGCACGTATTAAAAAAAATACTCATTTTGGGTACTTTTAGCTTCGTATTTCCATAATTTCCAAAAATACTGCGAATATTGGAAAAATAGGTGTTTTTCACCCTTAATTTTTGGGCGAATAAGAGGGTGTTTTCGAAAAAAAAACGAAACTGTCTGATAGGAAATCACACGTAGAACATGATTGTTCATAACCATTTTTCCATTTTGAGGCTTTTTTGAGAAGATATTCCCAAAAGTTTCGATTTTTTCAAAAAATGCTGTAAATTGTTGAAAAATAGGTGTTTTTTACCCTCAATTTTTGGTCTAGGAAGTGAGTGTTTTTGAAAAAGAAAAAACCCCTTCCGATAGGAAATTACGCGTAGAACAAGATTGTTCATAACTACTTTTCAATTTTGAGGCTTATTTGAGGAGATATTCACCAAAAATCGGTTTTCAGCGGACGTTTACCCCTCCCCTGGGGGTGGCGGAGGGTTGTGGGGTTGTCCATTTTAGTATGTTGTGTAGTGGACCATTACGAACGTAAAACGCGAAAAAAAATCAGGCTTGAATTTTGGCGGGGGGAGGGGGGGTTGGTACATTTTTTCTCTTATTTGCCTGGACTTAGTTGAGTTTTTCAAAGATGGAGTGACTGATACATTTCTGTAGGTACTTTTTTCAATAACATAATTATAACTGTTTTCAGCAAAAATCAACTATATTCTTCACGATTTTCACGTCGTAATTTACAATTTCTCTAATGACTTCATTTTTATTTATCAATATTGAATACAATAAATATTTTTAAAAAATTTTGAGCATTTTTAGTCTCAACAATTCGTACTTATTACTACACATTATTGTTTCCATTTAAAAAAAATAAGCTCGGAATTCAAACATTAAAAATAAAATAGGTAGATATAGATAACGTAAAAAATGGACGAAATTTTCTTACATTTATTTTCAATAGAAATAATTACTGCATCGTGTAACCCTGAGTTGGAAAGATAATACAATAAATAAGTCTGTTAAGATATCTCCATACCATCATCACCATCCCGTTGAGAAACCGATTTGTATTCGCACCCACACATATTCATAATAAAGCCAATGCATGTCTCAGCCCCGAAAACAATGAACACAATTATACCATGCAAATCGATGGATAATTGACAAATGGTATCCAACGAAACGCCTAAAATTCTTATCGAATGATCGTTTCCATAACTCTGGTAAATCTTAAACAGGAGCCAATGGATACCCATAATTGATACCATTTTCGTTATTACGATCAAATGATCTCTCTTGGGGATCGATCGAATCCCACCTGAACGATATTTAATGAAATACCACACCACTACAATCGAAATTATTAAAAACCCGAAAAATAGTGTAGGTATGAAGAAATAAAAGCTCGGCGTTAGAAAAAGTTCGAGCCATTCTTCGTAGTATCTGGATCCAAATTTGTGGTAGGAGGTACAAGATACACCAAAATGATTAGGTACTATGGGGCAAGTGTATTCCAAAATATATGACGGAGAAAAGGGTTGAGAAATATCTTCTTTGTAGTTTTCGTTGAGGATCAATACGCCAAAATAATAAATAATTGGCATGACCAAAGGGATCGCGAAACCAAAAAGGAAATAAACCACGTATCTTGAACCATGTACAAAACGATTATGCAATGCGCCAAAAGTCAACAAACAGAATTCTATAAAAATCAAAATGCTCCAGAAAAAATGATAAGCCCATAAAAATTGAGCCAGATAAAAAGCAACGCATGGAACTGGATGAGACAAATAGATTAACAAGAGTATTATGCTGATTGGTATCAATCCCACCATGTACAAGTATAATAATTTATTGGTGTTATTCTTTTGAAGGTGTTGCTTATTCATATTTATACCTAAATTAAATACAATGAAAAGTAGGGAAATAATGACGATTGGAATTTTAACTGAATGCTTCCCTCCGTAAATCGTTGCAGGTAGGTCACATATATAAAACACTCCTGGGTATTCAGTTTCGACATAATATTGCCCAGGAGTGAATTTATATTCGGACAATGTTTCATTAAAATCGATATCTTTTCTATTTTCGAAATAGAAAGCAAGACCATCGAAAAAAAATTTCATTCTTGTACAAATTCCGCCAGTTTTTTCGGCATATTGACACGTCTTCAATCTGGCATCTTGGCTCGTATGAAAATTTCCATGTAGACAAGGAATCACCGTAAATATTAAATGGACAGGCCATTTTCCGTTCATCGAGCATTCCATTTGTGTATTGTCAGGGCGTTCGGCAATCATTTTCACTCCATCGTTGATGAATGCTCGAGTCAGATTTTGAATGTCATCAACTTCGGATCTTTGTATTCTTTGCTTTAAGTTTCCACACCTTTCGTAATCTTTCATATAGCGATTCCATGAAAAAAAAGTTATATATTTTATTTCCGTATCGTTATTACAAGTGGCGCAATATACATTCCAGTAAACTTCGTTTGTAATGTTGCTGGTAACTGGTCGGAATAGTTCTGTATCAAGGGGATCATTTCGATTGATGAGTACTTCGCAGCTTTCAATGATACTTTTGTTTTCATAACCTTTGGGGCATTTGTTCATCACGGGAATTTTTCTCGAATTGACATCTTGGACATTTTTCTTGGGTGTTATCATACAATCCAAGTTGGAATTTTCTGCCTTACAATATCCCG
The DNA here is from genome assembly GCA_033439095.1 of Pseudococcus viburni. Taxonomy (NCBI): domain Eukaryota; kingdom Metazoa; phylum Arthropoda; class Insecta; order Hemiptera; family Pseudococcidae; genus Pseudococcus; species Pseudococcus viburni. Next base: position 441,235 of record JAVBJF010000042.1, on the reverse strand, counting down.
CTGATAAGATATTCATTAACCAGACTAAAGTTACCAGTTTAATGATATTTGAAAAAGTAATCATGATTGTTTGAGGATTCTGGAACCGCGATTTTCTACGAATAAATTTTAAGGCAAGTGAAGAACAATACTTGGAGGAACGTTGAAATTATTTGATGAAAGGAAGCTGGAATGTACTACGGAACGCAAAATTCAATAATATTGATCACTATTGCGTAAGATGGATGGATATTTGAGTTTCTACCATAATATTGTTTCACTTATCCTCATTGTTCGGTTTTCATTAATACGATTGTGAGATTGTACAGATCCATTATTTATCTTAAGTTGATTCATGGCACGTGTATCTGAAGCATTTGAAAACGATAATAAATGGTTAATCACTGTATAATTTATTTTATCTTATAAATGCTCGCATTTTTTGTGTGGGAAAATCCGCCGTTGGTGTGTACGCGAAAACTTATAATAAGGTATTTGACGTCGCTTACGAAAAGTGGGCATTGCCCAAAAAAACGAGTTCTGAGTTTGTGATTGATTCTTCTATAAAATTTCACGTAGAATCCGATAAAAATATCGCTAATTTGATTACTCGACTTTTAAGTGTTAAAAAATGGTCTTTAAAAAAAGCAAAAAATCAAAAATGCTCAAAAAAATCTCATTTATTTATTTATTTTCGCATACAATACGATATAGAATTCTGTAAAACCATCGCCTGATCGAATTTTCCCTTCGAAATACGAAAATAATGATTTTTGAGTTTATTATAAAAAATGGGGGAAAAATTCCCAAAATTGTCAGAGGAAAATATTTGTTCATCGCGAAATCAACAAAAATATTATCACGGAGTCCCAAACTGCTGTAAACGCTAGAGTGTGTCAAGGTTACATAGAACTAGAAAAAATTCCCGCCGGTCCTTCAAATTCAATTAAAAAAGGAAAAAACACGTTCAAAATTTAATACGCGTTTTCTGGGCAATGCCCTCTTTTCGAATGCGACGTCACATAATTATTTCGATTGAGTTGAGTCTGAGTAGGGGCTGGACGAAGAGAGATATGGGATTGTCCTCCTGGGGATGATAGTTTTGCCTTTTCGAAATATAAAGAACAAGGTAGCAGGGAAATTGTGCCTGGACTTCAAAATAACGTGGTAAAGTTGTAAATTCCCTGCTCACTCATTCTGAATCAGTGAAAAGTCGCTGATAAACAGTCAGAATTACAGCACAGGAAAAAATCAGCGAAATTCACTGATTTTCAGTGAATTTTCGCTAGTTTTTCGAAGATTTTCACTGATTTTTCTTCTAATTTCATAAATTTTACTGACTTTTCAGTGAACACTGATTTTCTCCTGTGCTGCAATTCTAACTGTTTCTCAGTGATTTTCGACCATTTTCACTGATTTATAAATGAGAGAGAGATTTTATTTACGTAAACATCTCAATTGGATCTTAAAATCTGACCATGTTCAATTGAAATTTTTTAAATTAGGTCTAATATGGATATTATTAGCCTAAATACCATTGGCATTTGAGTATTTTTCATCTTCAGATACCCTATTTCTCAGGGACAATGGTGCTAGAAAAATATCCATTTTTCCATTTTCTGCTCTTCACTTATTTACGTAATAATACATCGAAAAAAATTGCGACAATTTTTTTTTCTGAAATGATGGAGGTATAAATATTTTACCCCATAATATTCATTCGCACTGATGTTTTACATCTCACGTTTCTTCCGATTTCGGAGTGAAATTTTTTTGAGCACCCTAAAAAATGGGATGCCTCGAGATGAATAATGAGAACGAATTGTATGTTTGGATAAAGACATCACTATAACCAGTTTTTTTAAATTGAAATTTTTTCAACTTTTCGAAGACAAATATATTCTTAGGTCTGGCGAGGAAATGTACCTTGGTAGATGTGTAGTCAGGGAGAGGAAATATTTACTTTTCTGTTTCGAGGTCCAAGAATTTGCCAGTTCATTCTTTTTCAATTTTCAAAAATCACAAATGACACCCCCTCCCCTCCTCGGCGAATGTAAAGTTGGTGAATTTAGTATTTAGTTGGGAAATTCGGTTCTTATTTGGAATATTCTAATATCGATAATCTTATCAATAACGTAGTGAATTTCGTAACTACAATTACACAGGTCGACATTTTTAAACTTTTTAAATGATGTTTGAGGTTTGATGAGTGATTTTTATCGTCTTTTTCGTGCTGACTACGAAAAAAGCAGTGAAAAATTCCATCATCCAAGGATTTTTCGGCAATTTGAATTTTTCGTTTAACGGTTTTTCTACTTTTTTTGATAACTTTGGCACTTCAAATCGATTTTCTGAGAAGAGGAAGGGTTCTACGAAAAAAATGAATGAAACATAAATTGTAGAGCGTCAAATTTCCTAACTGTGGAGTCCAATTAGTTTTTTTTAGGAGGCTTAGCTTACGAGATATTTTAGCTCAAAGTTCAACTTTTTTTTTAAATTGGAAATATCTCAAAAACTAAGCCTCCACAGAAAAAACTAATTGGACTCTACAGGTAGGAAATTTGACGCTCTACAATTTATGTTTCATTCATTTTTTTTTTCGTAGAACCCTTTCTTTTCCCAGAAAATCGGCTTTAAGGGTCAAAAATTACATTATAAAGTGTAAAACAAATTTCAAACAAAAAATCTTTCATATGAAAAATTCTGACGTCCTGGAATTTTTTCACTGTTTTTCTCGTGATCACCGTGAAAAATTATATAATAATTATCCATTAAATTTAAAACCGCATTTTCTGACAAATCTTTATAATTTTCAATGTTGTCTACTCGTTCACTCATGGCAGTCGCGCAGAATATCTTTTTTGCATTCAATTCTTTGAACTGTTTTTTTGACTCCAATGAAGACTCTGGAGGAAGTATTCTTAATGCATTAATGTTGAGACCGAATTTCTTCGGCGTTCCACAATACCTCCATGAAAATAAGTTGGAACATTTTTGAAAGTAAGTTGGGAAAACCTGAAATTTTCTCTGCCACTTCACATCGTTTCGTCATACAATTCGAGTTTGAGTAGTGGGGGGGTGCCGAAGGAGGGTGGCGATTTCGCGAAGGGGACATTTGTCCCTCATGTATCGAGACGTCAAAAGTGTCTTGATAATTACTTAATAAATAACAATTTTCGCATTTTCTACGTGATTTTCGTAAAAATTTTCACTCACGCTTCGTTCGGTCTGTAATGTCTTAATTTTACGTGAAATAATCATAAATGTTGGAAATTTTTGTGAAAAATCATGCTATTTTTCGATTTTTTTTCACTTGAACCTCGTTTTTTCGATTTTTTGGTGTGACTCCCGCGGTCAACTAAGTACAAGCCTTGCTCCCTCCATGAGAAAATAACGATTATTCCATTGAGTTTGAGAGTTGCCGATAACGGTGCTATGTAAGTATTTTTCCAGCGAAGTTTTAAATTATTAATTTTTGATTTTATATTCCATAGCAAAAGTCATAGTTAAGCAGAAATTGCTGAAATTATTCGTGGTTCATGAATCATGATTATTACATGAATTTATCTACATAAGGATATCGTCTTATCTTTATTGCAGCTCGATATAAATGTTCTGGTGAGATTTAAAAAATGACGTATGTATTTACTTCGTTTCCGTACCAAAGAAAATTGTTAGAAATTTTGAAAAATTTACATGTAGGTACATTTGAATAAAAATCTACGAAAAAAAAATCGCCGCGCCGGTCGGCGAAACACAACGTAAAGTTATCAGCAACGTAGGCTTCAAGAAATTACAACTTTTCGCGCATGCGCCTACGATGGATTTTTTCTACACTACACACAAATGCTAGTGAATAAATTATAAATGTTAAGTAAGAGTAAAGTACTCACAAAGTGTATCACAAGCATAGGTTTTGGATTCCAATTCCAAAAATATTCCATACAAAATTGGCACTTCTTCAACTTCACAGTTCAAATTAAAATCAAATGAAAAAGTAATGTAACATTATTTAAGTACGAAGTATTTTACGCCATATATTCAATCATTTTGGTACATACAAACACTTGACTAATTCTTCTCTGAATTTAATATTTTGATCACTCCCGCAATAAAAACGAAATATTGTTACGAATTCGCCGGTTATTTATGTCATTAAACGATATTTAGGTACCACCAAGTAATCACTTCAAACAAACACGATTTTTTTCCGTTCAGTCTACAGTTGTTGTTGACCTTCGTGTGGGAGCTATGCTTGTATCATTTATTTCAACTGTCGCGCTATATTCGTGCTGGTCTAGCTTACGTCATTTTTAAAACTTTCTTTTCGTTATTTCAACTGTAATTACGAAAAAAAATCAACATTGTAATTTATCCGATGTAGCGATGCCTAATTGCCTACACGTTTTATTTATATCTCAATCATTTTTTGAGTCATTGAGAAGGGAGATAATAATTAAAAAGTATCTTCAAACAAGATAACTGCTTAAAAGGTGCGCCTAACGCCACAAGCCACAATGTAATTTTTCGATTTTTGGCGAATTTTTGAATAAATAAATTTTTTTCATCAGGAATATGATACTATCTTTAAAAAGTAATTTTTTACTAAACTTGATGACGTTCAGAACCCAAATTATTCCATTTCCAGCCATTCTAAGCGTCTGAGGATCTAAATTGGCTAAAAATAGTCAAATATTATGTTAGTCTACAGTCCAACACACAAAAAGTACTCTAGAAATCAAAATTAGCGTGCATTTTCACTGTGAAAAAAAGTTGAGTTTGTTTATTGTGGGTATGGGTCCCGTACTCCCCAAAAACCGTATTTTGGATTTTGGCCCTTGCACAATAGGGAGCTGGAGCCTGAAAACCCCCCATTTTTTAATTTTGACTTTGTAGGAAAAATTTTTTCACAAGCTGGTAGCGGACACTCTCCCGACTCCAAATTAGTATCACATCCCTTGGGTCACGTGCACAATGGGGAGCTGGGCCCCCCAAAGTGCAATTTTTTGCCAAATTTGGTCATTTTTGGCACAATTGCACCTCTGTAGGCGTAGTGCGGTCAGCTGTAGGAAAAAAAACCAAACGCAATGTATACTTGGATTCGTTCCGCGTCTAATGAGCCAAAGTTCGAGGAAAATGGCGTGCACAGTAGGCCATGGTGAAATTTCAAAGTTGAGAAAACGTGACATTTTCTCCCCCTTTCATCAAAAATAGGTTATGTAAAGAAATCTTAAACTTGGGTTGCGACCTACCAAAATCGATTAAAATTTCAGAGGCAGAACGAAATTATCGATGGAAAATAAATTTGAGCAATTTTAACACATTTTGAGCCCCAAATTTGGTCAATTTTTGAGTATTTTCAAAGAATTAACATGTGACCTATCAAGGTGGGGTAAAATTTCATTAGTAATTCAAAAAAGCCACACAAAACTTTTTTTGAGCAATTCTTGAGACTTTTGAGCCTCCAATAGAGTCAATTTTTGATTATTGTCAAAGAATTGACATGTGACCTATAAAAATGTGATAAAATTTCACAAGAAATTCAAAAATGGCATCCATAATTTTTTTGAGCAAATTTTGAAAATTTTGGGCTTCAAATTGAGTCTATTTTTGAATGTTTAAAAACAAGTGATAATTGATTTTATGAAATAATTAGAAACGGGTATCCAAAACTTTTTTCAAGCATTTCACAAGTTTGAGCAATCTTGAACCCAAAATATTTCAATAGAATGCAAACAAATGAAAAAATATGAAAATAAAATAAAAAATTAAAATTAATTCATTCAGTCATCTTCACGGGTTGAATCATCTTCGCGAATGGAATCATCTTCACAGTCATCAATGCTAGCCAGATCACCATCGGTATCTTCACCCTCTTCGAATTTTCACCCAGATGTGATAGTACCTAATGAATTTGGGGCTTTTTGTCATCAATTTCAGGGGCTTCATTTTTCCTTTCCCTCTGAAAGCACTCGTACAATCACTGCCGGTCACCGTATGGAACTGGTTTCGTTTAATTCAGAAAATTAGTTAGTTTTGATTTAATTTCGATTTCTCTGTGAAATTTCAACCCATACTGATAGATCACATGCCTATTCTTTGAAAATAATCAAAAATTTACCCAATTTGAGGCTCAAAATTCTCAAAAACTGCACAAAAAATTATGGATGACATTTTTGAATTTCTAGTGAAATTCTATTCCACTTTCATAGGTCACATGTCAATTCTTTGAGTATAATCACAAATTAACTCAATTGGATGCTCAAAATTCTCAAGAGGTGCTCAAAAAAAGTTTTGAATAACATTTTTGAATTTCTGATGAAATTTTACCCCATTTTCATAGGTCACATGTTAATTCTTTGAAAATACTCAAAAATTTACTCAATTTGAGGCTCAAAATTCTCAAAAACTGCACAAAAAATTATGGATGCCATTTTTGAATTTCTTGTGAAATTCTATCCCACTTTCATAGGCCACATGTCAATTCTTTGAGTATAATCAAAAATTGACTCAATTGGAGGCTCAAAATTCTCAAGAGTTGCTCAAAAAAAGTTTTGAATGGCATTTTTGAATTTCTGATGAAATTTTACCACACTTTGATAGGTCACATGTTAATTCTTTGAAAATACTCAAAAATTGACCAAATTTGGGGCTCAAAATGTGTTAAAATTGCTCAATCAAATTTATTTTCCATCGATAATTTCGTTCTGCCCCTGAAATTTTAATCCATTTTGATAGGTCGCAACCCAAGTTTAAGATTTTTTTACATAACCTATAGCAGAAAGGGGAAATTTTGTATAATAAGTCCAGTAAGGTATGTATTTCAATATTCCCGAACTTTCCTATAATTGGCGAATATTTTGACCCCATTGGGAAAGAGTGGGTGAGGGGTTCGAATTTTGGTTTTTTGGCCATAACTTTCGAAATTACACATTTACGAAAAAAGATATTGATACGAAAATTTTAGAGCAATGATTTCTGTTTGATCGACATTTTAAAAATTTCATTTTCTCATGATTTTCACATTTGAAATTTTTCCCGAAGAATTTTTCAACGTCTAAATTTTTTTATCATAATTTTTCTGACATCAATCAAGCAGAAATCATTCTTTTTAAAATAGATGTAAGTTCAACAATGGAAAAATTCTTCAGAAAAAAATTTCAGTCGAGGAAATTATGAGAAAAAAATTCCATCATTCTCAGAATTTTCTCAACTGAAATTTTTTCTGATGTTTTATTTTCTTTTTCCACAACCAAATTTTTTTGACGAGATTTTTCTATGATCGAATCTTTTTATCATAATTATAAAAATACAGTTCTCAAAAAAATTGAATCGTTTTTTTATTACATTCATATGGCACAATATATAATAATATAGCCACTATCATAAACAGAAAGTAATATTAAAGATACAATTATAACGATCGAGTTTACTGCAGGTCTGTTTTGTATTCATCATCGAGAATTCTAGTGGTCGAGTATTCTTTTTTCTTATCGAGTTTTTTGAAATTATCGTGCGTATATCTCAGCCACACCGCTGTAAGTCTGTTAATTTCACCTGCTTCATTAGCTCCATAGTGGGGAGATAGTGATTTTCGACAATTTCGAGGTTAATCAATATTTTGTTGAAATAATTTTTAAAAAAAACTTCTAAAATTATTTATTCAAATAATTTTTTCGAAAAAAATAAAACCAAAGTAATCATTTTAAAAATTGACAAACCGAGGGGAATATCTCAAACTCGTTGAAAATCATTCTATCTCCCTAATTAGATACGGAAAATTTTGTTGTAGTTAGTCCCAAAAAGTTACATTTTATTTTTTTAAAAAGAAAAATGGTTGAAATTTATTTACCAAATAAATTCCAAAATGCATTTCATGAAAAAATTCTAAAATCAACTTTTCATAAAAAAGTTTGAATTGATGCCCTATTTCAACAAATCTTCTTCGAGGTCACTTTTTCAATAAAACGTATTTTTCAAAAAATTCCCAAAACTTTTCAACGAACTTTTTATTGAAATATTACTTTTCAAAAAAAACTGTAAAATCAATATTTTGTTGAAATAATTTTTAAAAAAAAAACTTCTAAAATTATTTATTCAAATAATTTTTTCAAAAAAATAAAACCAAAGTAATCATTTTAAAAATTGAATTTTCAAAAAATTCTTGAAATTGATTTTTTGAAAAATTGTAAAACTTACACATGCATTACTATTTGAAAAAAATAAGCTCAAAATTAAAAATTTTTTAGAAATAAAGTAAAGTTGACATAAAAAATGGATTAATTTTCTCACTCTTTTAAGTAAGTATTTTATAAACCTGAGTTTGGTCGATAAGACGATGCATACGTCGATTAAGATATTTCCATATCATTATCATCCTGTTGAAGAACCGATTTGTATTTGCACCCACACATGTTCATAAAAAATCTGATGCATGTCTGGGCTCCGAAAACAATGAACACTATTGTACCATGAAAATCGATGGATAATTGACAAAGGGTATCCAACGAAACGCCTAAAATTCTTATCGAATGATCGTTTCCATAACTCTGGTAAATTTTAAACAGGAGCCAATGGATACCCATAATTAATGCCATTTTCGTTAAAACCATCAAATGATCTCTGTAGGGGATCGATCGAGTCCCACTTGAAAGATAATTGAGGAAATAGCACAGCACTGCAATTAAAGTTGAAAAAAATAGTACAGGTATGAAGAAATAAAAGCTTGGCGATAGAAAAAGTTGGAGCCATCTTTCGTAATATTTGGATCCAAATTTTTGGTTCGACGAACAATATACACCAAAATGATTAGGTACTATAGGGCAAGTGTATTGCACATCATCTGGTGAATAGGCCGGTCGAGAAAAAATATCCTCTTTGTAGTTTTCATTGAGAACCAATACGCCAAAATAATAAATAATTGGCATGGCCAAAGGGATCGCGAAACCAAAAAGGAAATAAACCACGTATCGTGAACCACGTACAAAACGATTATGCAATGTGCCAAAAGTCAACAAACAGAATTCTATAAAAATCAACATGCTCCAGAAAAAATGATAAGCCCATGAAAATTGAGCCAGATAAAAAGCAACGCATGGAACTGGATGAGACAAATAGATTAACAAGAGTATTATGCTGATTGGTATCAATCCCACCATGTACAAGTATAATAATTTATTATGGTTATTTTTTTGAAGGTATCGCTTATTCGAATTAATACCTAAATTAATAATTATGAAAATTAGGGAAATAACGACGATTGAAATTTTAATCGAATGCTTCCCTCCGTAAATCGTTGCAGGCAGGTCACAGATATAAAACACTCCTGGGTATTCAGTTTCGACATAATATTGTCCAGGAGTGAATTTATATCCGGACAATGTTTCGTTTGACCTGATCACTTTCAAATTTCGGAAATAGAAAGTGAGTCCATCATAAAAAAATTCCATTCTTGTACAAATTCCGCCAGTTTTTTCAGCATATTGACACGGCTGCAATCTGGCATCTTGGCCCCTATGAAAATCACTATGTAGACAAGAAATAACGATAAATATTAAATGGACAGGCCATTTTCCGTTTATCGAACATTCCATTTGTGTATTGTCAGTACGTTCGGCAATCAATTTCACTCCTTCGTTGATGAATGTTTGAGTCAGATTTTGAATGTCATCAACTTCGGATCTTTGTATTCTTTGCTTAAATTTTTCACACCTTTCGTAATCATTTGTATAGCGATTCCATGAAAAAAAAGTTATAAATTTTATTTCTGTATCGTTATTACAAGTGGCGCAATATACATTCCAGTAAACTTCGTTTGTAATGTTGCTGGTAACTGGTCGGAATAGTTCTGTATCAAAGGGTCGATTTCGATTGATTAGAACTTCGCATCTTTCAATAATACTTTTGTTTTCATAACCTTTGGGGCATTTGTTCACCACGGAAATTTTTCTCGAATTGATATCTTGGGCTTTTTTGTTCGGTGTTATCATACAATCCAAGTTGGAATTTTCTGCCTTACAATATCCTGCTGATAAAATATTCATTAACCAGACTAAAGTCATCAGTTTAATGAAATTCGAAAAAGTAATCATGATTGTTTGAGGATTTTGGAATTGCGATTTTCTGCGAGTAAATTTGAAGGTAAGGAACAATATAGGAACCTTGAAATTATTTGATGAAAGGAAGATGGAATGTGCTACTGGACGCAAAATTTAATAATACTGATCACTATTGCGTAAGATTGATCGATATTTGAGTTTCTACCGTAATATCGTTTCACTTATCCTCATTTTTTCGGTTTTCAGTAATACGATTGTGAGATTGTGCAGATCCATTATTTATCTAAAGTTGATTCATGGCACGTGTATCTGAAGCATTTGAAAACGATAATAAATTATTAATCGCGTCTTTAACTTATTTAATAAATGCTCGAATTTTTTGTGTGGGAAAATCCGCCTTTGATGGGTACGCGAAAACTTATAATATTTTGATTGAGTCTGCGTAGGGGCTGAACGAAAAGGGTATGAGATTGTCCTCGTGGGGGGGGGGGTGATAGTTTTGTTTTTTCGAAATTCGAAGAACGAGGTAGCGGGGAATTTGTGCCTGGACTTCAAAATAACGTGGTAAACATGCCAATTCGGTGACTCTTTATTTACATACTTACATATCTCAATTAGGTCTTAAAATCTGACCATGGTCCAAAAATTTTTTAAAAATCGGGAGAAAATTGATTTTTCAAATTTGGACAAATATGGATATTCTTAGCCTAAAATACCAGTGGCATCTGACAAGGGAGGTATCCCAACTCAAAATAAAATTTTGAGCCCAAACAAAAAAAAATCGAAAGTACATCATAACATGGCCCGTACCCAAAATTTCAGGTGCTGAAGTTCATTTCTCGATTTTTGGAGATTTTTTGAAATTTCAAAATTACCTCATCGCATCGTCTTAAAAAATATGAAAATTTGAACTAATCAACAAAAAAATCTGAAATTTGGTATATACTTACCTACCCTAATTTATTTTTTTAGCGGAAAATTAATTTTTTCCAGTAAAATTGTCAGCCAAAAAATATAAATTTGAACTCACAAGTTGCGAATTTCAGAAACTTGTGTTTTAATCGATCAAATAGGTCACCAATATGGATAATCCGCGATTATAGGTGCTGAAGTGCATATGGGCGTTTTTATGGGCTTTTCTCCAGCGCTGGAAAATTTCAAATTTTTCCGATTGCTCCGAAACGTCTCGAATCCGCTTCCATTCGATTCGGGTGGTCAAAAATAGGGTATACACCAAATTTCAACCTTTTTCGTTCCTTAGATCAAATTTTCGTATTTCGCAGGGCGGAAGTAATTTTGAAATTTCAAAGATTCGCCAAAAATCGAGAAATGAACTGCAGCATCTGAAATTTCGGATACGAGGTCCTGTTATGATGTACTTTCGATTTTTTTTTGGTTCGAGCTCAAAATTTTACTTCGAGTTGGGATACTTTCCTTGTGAGTATTTTTCATCTTCAGGTACCCTATTTCTCAGGGTCAGGGGTCCTTGAAAGATATCCATTTTTTCATTTTTTGTTCTTTACTTATTCAATAAAACATCGGACAAATTTTTGTCCTGCAATTATGGAGGAAAAAATATTTCACCCCAGGATGTTTTGCATCTCACGTTTCTTCCAATTTCCGAGTGACATTTTTTGAGGACCCTAAACTGGCGCGGCAAGGTACCTCGGTAAATGTGTAGTCAGGGAGAGGAAATATTTACTTTTTTGTTTTGAGGTCCAAGAGTTTCCCAGTTCATCCTGCTTCAATTTCCAAAAATCTCAAATGATTTCTCCCCTCCCAGCTGACGAATGTAAAGTTGGTGAATGTAGTGTGAAGTCGAAAAATTCGGCTCTTATTTGGAATATTTTAATATCGTATCAGTAACGTAATGAATTTCGTTACCACAATTATTATTTTTTCAAATTTTCTCATCAATTTTCTACCTTAATACACAGGCGCTTACTCTCTCAATTATAAATTAGTGAAAATTATCGAAAATTACTGAGAAACAGTCAGAATTGCAGCACAGGAGAAAATCAGTGAACATTTTTTTACTGAAAACAAATCAGTGAGAAAAATCACTGGAAAATCGGTGAAAATTTACTGAAAAGTCAGCGAAATTTATGAAATTTGCTGAAAAATTAGTGAAAATCTTTGAAAAGTCAGCGAAAATTCGCTGAAAATCAGTGAATTTTGCTGATTTTTCGTGTGATGCAATTCTGACTATTTATCAGTAACTTTTCACTGATTTAGAATGAGAGAGTACTTTTTCACTCACGACAGTCGCTCAGATTATATTTTTTGTATTCAATTTTTTAAGCTTTTTTTTGGCACCTTTCAAATTTTTATTTTCGGGTCGAGGTTATCACGTAATTGTATTCTTCATTTTTTAATTTTTAAAAAAATGGATGCTGAGAAGTTTCATTTCTCAATTTCTCTGTCTTCAGTGATTTTTAATTTTAACCAATAAATATTATGAAATAATCAAATGGGTATGGGTTAGTTGGAATTTTTTTGGAAAAAATATGCGGTTTTCTCCTTCGTAACAAAAGTCATAGGGAGCCGAAATGGCTAAAATTATTCGTGGATCATGATTGGTACATGATTTTATCTACATAAGGGGATCGTGTTATCTTTAATGCAGCTCGATTTAATTGTTCTGGTGAGATGTAAAAAATAACGTATGTATTTACTTCGTTTCCGTACCGAAGAAAATTATAAAACTGAGTTTAGAAATTTTGAAAAATGTACATGTACATTTGAATAAAAATCTACCAAAAAAATTTCACCACGCCGGCCGGCGACGTAGATTTCAAAAAATTACAACTTTTCGCGCATGCGCCTACGATGGATTTTTTTACGCTATACACAAATGCTAGTGAATAAATTATAAATGTCAAGTAAGAGTAAAGTACTCACAAAGTGTATCACAAGCATAGGTTTGGATTCCAATTCCAAAAATATTCCATACAAAATTGGCACTTCTTCAACTTCACAGTTCAAAATAAAATCAAATGAAAAAGCAATTTAAGATTCTTCAGTTACGAAGTGTTTTACGCCATACATTCGAGCATTTTGGTACATACAAACACCAGACTGTTACGAATTCGTCGATTGTATATGTCATTAAACGATAAGATAACGATATTTACCTCCAAGACCGAGTAATCACTTCAAACAAACAAACGCGATTTTTTTCCGTTCTTACGTCATTTTTAAAACTTTTTTTTCGTTATTTCAACTGTAATTACGAAAAAAAATCAACATTGTTTTTTATTTATGCGATAATCAGCCCCTAAAGTTGATATGAGGGGGGCTATGGGAGGGGAGAGTTTTTGAGTTACGAGACAAAAATCTCAATAACTCGCGTCCTTATGTCATTTAGGAGATGGATTTATACCACGAACTGCCCTCGGTATAGGCCATTTGAAGATGGGATAATCGCCTAGGTTCGTGTGTAACATGGGGGGGGGGGGTTGTTCCTCATACATTGGCCGTTATTACAATTTTTCTACTTTGCGTATAAAAGGTATGAGTGACACCACCCCCCCCCCCCCCCCAGTTACACGCGAACCTAGGTGACTATCTCATCTTCAGATGACCTTCCTGGTATAAAATCCATCTCCTAAACGTCATAACAAGGTGAGTTAAATATTTAAATTTTTGCAATTTTTCGAAATGCAAACCCCCACAGTAGGGTGTTTCATATGACATTTTTTTCGAAATTTGATAGTGCCGCCTCCTCATTTTGTTCTTTCTGATGAAAAAAGGCTCCCATAAAAATTTTAGCCAAAAAAAATTATTTTGAGTAGTGGCGCAAAGGAGCTAAAAATTCGCCATATAAAATAATGTAAAAAATGGTCTAAAAATTCAATATTTCATTTTGGGTGTCAATTTTTTATGTTTAAGTTGAAAGTGAAACAAAAAACTGTTTAAAAACAAGTAACATGAAACACGTTTGCAAAAAAATAACGCGAAATTCATTTTCATGTGATTTAAAAAAAACGTACTCAAGACCGCGCAAGCGATCTATCAACCTGGCGAGAGTTGGTGGGCTATTCGTGCAACACCGGACAATCATATTCGTAACTTTACCTTTCTTGCGCCACCACTTAATATTATTTTTTTGGGCTGATTTTTTGTATTCCCTGTTTTCCAAGTCTAATGAACATTTTTAGAAGGCGGCACGTCAAAAATATTGAAAAAAAATTTTCCCATATAAAAATGAAACACCCTACCCCACAGCTCCCCCTTATATCAACTTTGGGGGCTGAAATTTTGACTGTGGAAGTTTTTGGTGATGCTCTATAAGCCTGTGAAAAAATTATTTCATTCCGCGTGTCCGACCTCGGGTAGTAGTATAGTCGAATTACTGCATTCGTTCGCTCAGAATGTAAAAAGCAATTTGACAACTGATTCTTAATCTAGAATATATTTAGAAAAAAATAAGCTTGGGTGCCATTTTTTCTAGCCCCTTCTCTTCCAAGGGTCCACCCCCTTTCTTGAAAATGCGTGTATCTCCCCTATTATTAGTTATGTAAAAAAATGTTTCAAGTAAAAGTTTTTTATTGAAGACTTGTCTAAATTTTTGGTTATTACAAAAATTTAATTTGGAGCAACCCTTGGCCCCAAATTTCAAAAATGTACTTTCAGAAATACTCAAAATCGAGTTTTTCTCATTTATTATAAGAAATATCGAAGATAGCGCGAAATGTGTAATTACAACAAGTATTCAGAATAAAATTTTACCTCTAGAAAGTTCATCGCAATACCCCACCTCTCACTTCTAAGGATCCGCCCCCTCCCCCCTTTTTCCAAAACTTCTATTTTGTCCAGTGGCAAAGTGCGTTTTTTGGCCATAAACAGAAAATTATGCGAGAGGCACGAAGTTTCGTACAGCGAACAAGGATACCATGAGAAATTCTTCGAGCCTGGGAGGCCATTGCCAAATCCCATTGGAGAGACATGGAAGGTTCAGTCCCCTTCCTCATTTTGCGTAATTGGGCTATCGGTTTTTTTTTTGGTGTCATTTTTGTATTATTGAATCCCGCTAAAATCAAAAATGTCATTACTGTCAAGATTCAAGGAAAAGAAGCCCATCAAATTTGAAATTTTTCTACACAAATTTTTGCATTTTTCCTCAAAAATTCTTAAAAATTACAATTTTTTCAACTCCCTGGGTCCAAGTTGCTAAAATTATACCATTTTTTCATAGATTTATGCGAAAATCACTAATTGTATATGAGATAATATTCATCGGTCGAAGTTTTTAAAACGATTTCTCAATACTACAGGTCGAATGCAATAAACACAGATCCAGAGACACCCCACAAACCCTATCTGGAGGGGGATAGAGGGTAATTTTTGACTAGTATTTCGCACAATTTTGATTACTTTGAAATTGAAATTGTAGCTTATCGCCTTTTTTTATCACGTAATCGAGAAGTAAATTACCAAATAATTTTCTGGTGTTAGTGAATCTAAATCAATCCAAATAAGTAAATAAATTTTCATTCAAGTCATGTGGAAGGGCGGAGGGGTGACTACATCGACGAAAGAGAAAGGTAATATTTTGACGGAAAATCGATTCGCATATTCAAATCAATGTTTTCGAAGTACATAGCTGATTCCATTTCGATTTTGCAATTAAAACTAGGGGGTGAGAAAGGACGAACCTATGTAAAAGAGGGGGTAATATTTCAACAAAAAAAAAAAAAAGATTGACATATATTTTGAGATTTGTTTGAACGAAGTTGAAAAAAATGTAGCTTTTAAGCATTTTTGAGGAAAAATGCAAAAATTTGTGTAGAAAAATTTCAAATTTGAGGGGCTTCTTTTCCTCGAATCTTGACAGTAATGACATTTTTGATTTTAGCGGGATTCAATGATACAGAAATGACACCAAAAAAGATCCGATAGCCCAATTACTAAAAATGGGGAAGGGGGCTGAACCATCCCTGCCTCTCCTATGGGATTTGGCAATGGCCTCCCAGGCTCGAAGAATTTCTCATGGTATCCTTGTTCACTGTACGAAACTTCATGCCTCTCGCATAATTTTCTGTTTATGGCCAAAAAACGCACTTTGCCACTGGACAAAATAGAAGTTTTGGAAAAAGGGGGAGGGGGCGGATCCTTAGAAGTGAGAGGTGGGGTATTGCACGCAAAATGAAATGTTGAATTTTTAGACCATTTTTTACATTATTTTATATGGCGAATTTTTAGCTCCTTTGCGCCACTACTCAAAATAATTTTTTCTGGCTAAAATTTTTATGGGAGTCTTTTTTCATCATAAAGAACAAAATGAGGGGGCGGCACTGCCAAATTTCGAAAAAAATGTCACATGAAACACCCTACTCCCTTGTCAGCTACAATGATGAATTCGAAAAATTGGTTACGAACGTTTTACTTTTTTTCTTTGTGGTCATGAGAGTGATCTATTGCAAAGGAAAATAAATAACGCGCCGTTCGAAAACTTTTCATCTAATCAATAAGTCATGAAAATCCAAGTATAAAATCTACTGCATTTTTGGGGTCGACACCCCCCCCCCCCTCCTTCCTTGGCGTCAGAAACTTAGGTAGTGAAAAAGTGCCTTTTTGAAGCATGAAAAATCTAATTTTCTCAAAGCTTCGCCTTCGCTTCGCTCGGGCATGAAAGAAATCACGTTTGGTACCTAATTATAATTATAGTCAGGAATTTGCGTAAAAAAAATGCCTTTTTGAAGTACCTATTAAAAGTCAAATTTTCTCAAAACTTCGCCCTCGCTTCGCTCGGGCATGAAAAAAATCACAATCCTATAAACTGTTTGAATCAACTATGCAAAAAATAGTTCCCTTTTGATATTCCAAGTCTCCATACCCACTTTGCATCCTCCCAAAAAAAGCTTCTGACGCCAATTCTTGGATTTGTTAATTAGGTAATTGCATTGGTTTTTAAGGCCAAAATAATTAGTACCTATGTAAGTTGTTTGTTCTAAGATTACATTTTTATCAGTTTTTTTCCTTGAAAGTGCAATGCAAATCGCATGAAAATTTAATAAAGTTTGAATTTTGTGTTTTTATAGTAAAAGGAAATTTGATGGGGGGGGGGGGGGTGAACTTAAATTTTCCAAAAATCGTGAAATTTCGGACCCCCTCATTGAGAAATTTCTGGCTACGCCACTGATTACACGTGCATTATTATTCGAAAAAAATAAGCTCAGAGTAAAAATTTATTAGAAATAAAATACAAGTGACATAAAAAATGGATTAAATTTTCTCACTCTTTTAACTATTTTCAATAACAATAATAATAATAATAATAATAATAATAATAATAATAATAATAATAATAATAATAATAATGAATTCCTCTATTAGTGTAAAAGTATATAAATCTTTAAAAATATAACAAGATGCTCATACTTGGCCCAAAAGTTGACCAAAGGATTCTTTTAACCGAGCCCATTCAGCCTGGTCCTGCGCCACCCTACAAAACAGTTTGTTTTTGAAAATTTTTTTGAATGTTTATTTTAATGCTATCTTTTCTAGTAACTCCCAACATTGACCGAATCATGGCATTTTGGAAAACGTTTAATTTAATTTTAGTTTTTTTGTTCAATGTGCAGGTTTGAGAGCCATAGGAAATTGTTGGAACTTTCAACTATTAAATATACTAATTTGTGCTTATTTGAGTAATTACCTTTCAATATAAATTTTAATGCCCAAAACTGTTACCATCCTATTGCAATTGAACGTTTCACAGCAAAAAGAATATAATAGAAAAAATGGCGTTTTTGGGAAATCACGATTGAAGTTTGAGTATACTTTTTTTAATACTAAATTAAAGAATTGAGCTGGGGAAAAAATTTTACCTTAAAATTTCATCTTTTTGCTACAAGAGAACAGATCACCCATAATTTGATATCTTTTCCATTTTTTTCTATATTTAAAACAAAAGGTTGAGTTATATGTCCTTGTTGTTATGACAAAATTTAATTTCGACCCTTCTATGTTTGATGACGTATAATTTTTCCGGAATAAAAATTAAAAAAAAAAAAAACTTCAGACTGTCGGATCTTGAATTTGGAATTTGCAGAGTATTTAAAGGAAATTATTTCGACAGTCACACTATATTCGCGCTGGTCCAGCTTACGTCATTTTTAAAACTTTTTTTCGTTATTTCAGTTGTAACTATGAAAAAAATTCAACAATTTGATTATTTGATATATGTACTTAGGTAATAGGTACCTACTGTGTTGGTCCGATGCGGCGATGCAAATTTCAGTTATTTTTCAGGTCAATAAATCATATTTTTTTCGAATTTTTCAATCAATTTCCCACAGGGAATAGGAGTCGACTCCGGAGTCAAGGTCTGAAATTGACTCTTGAGTCAAGAGGTGGAGTCAGTAGTCAGGGTGTGAATTTGAATCCGGAGTCAAGCCGGAGTCAGGAGTCATCTTTTTGGCTGACTCCTACTCCATGATTTCCCATAAGCACACAAAAAAACCAAAGTACTTTTTTGCAGTTGACTATTTTTTATTCCCAATAACTTGTATGTACTTATTATTACACATGTTTCATTGTTTTATTTGAAGAAAAATAAGCTCAGAATTAAAATTTTTATTGAAAACAAAAGGGAAATATACATATGTAATCGAACGACATAAGGTCGTCATCACGTATATTTTTGTTTATGAATCTCGGCAACTTCCCTCACGACAGGAATGAGTGTTTGAGCGATACATTTAAATTATTGAATGACAACAGCGGAAAAGTTCGAATTTTGATGAATGAATATTATCAGGCGATTGAAGTGAAGTACTCAATGAAGAATACGATTTTTGGGAGAAGGGGTCGGTTACAGCCGCGCGGGTGGGGGGGGGGTAAAATTGATGAGAATCGATATACCCCATGTTTAAAATGAGGTAGCTGGAAACGAATTTTTAAAAAAATTTAAAAAATCACCCTATCTACTGTTTTGAATTTTAAAAAAAATCTGAAAAACGAGAACACTAAATTTTGATGATACTTTTGAAAATAAATTGAAATGAAAATTCATTTTATTTAGGAGGGATAATTTTCGACAGGGTCGTAGTAAAGTGTTTGTTTTTTTGAAGGGGAAAGGATATTCTTTACGATTTTTTTAACCTTAAATGTAGAATTTTAAATCCAGTAGATGGGGTTTCCAGTTTGGACTGTTGAAATTACAACCAAAATTTGAAAATGGGTACAATTGTCAAAAGTGCCTGCAATGGTATCGATGCCTTAAAAAAAAGGTTTGAGAAAAAAAACCGAAGACATTAGTTTTGAAAGATTTTCCAAAAACATGGAAAATGTATAAAGCAGTGTTGGCGTAGTAGCAAAGGGGAGTTTTTTTTGTTGAAAATTGATGTTTTAAAAACTGAAAAATACTATTTTTGGATATTTATTGCTGCAAAAAAGAAAATAGAGGGGGGGATTCACAAATTTTATTAAACTGTGAAATGATTTACGTTAGCCAGGGCTTCGTGTGACCGTCTAAGAAAGAACTAATCAAATTCATCAAAAATTTTTCATCTGTGGAAAAAGTTGATGAAAAACATGAAATTTTATCAGGTGTGGAAACTATCAAAAAATATATGGGGGGGAGGTTGTTTTTCAAAAACCTCTAAAAATAATTTTCTCTCAAATTTTGTTTTCGTTTTGTACAATTTCAAAACTGAAAATTTTTTCCAGAATTTGGATATGGAGGGAATGCAATGAGACCAAAATAAAGCTTAAAAACTTTCTAATAGGAGTGGGTTCAGAGTAATTTTGAAAAACTAAATAGTTTTTTCTGATTTTTTGCTCAATTTGAAATTTTTTGTTTGATATGCAAATGTGTGGAGATGATTTTTGGATTCAGGAAACGTGTGAAAGGTGTTAGAAGTGACGTCAGATAGACGTAGTTTAAATTTATTTTATAAAAGATTGCCAAAGAATATATTAGTAATTAAAAATTTTGAAAAAAAATTTAGGTTATCATGTATCTTCCTCTAGAAAGAAGATACTTGATTTTTGAGTAAAAAAAATTGGGGAAAAAAGGATCCCTTTCTTGATCAGAGAAAGGAATCCTGAAAAAACCCCATCGATTGAAAAAAACAAACAAATAAACATGCAAGAAAGCAAGCAAGCAAGCACATAAAGCAACCCAACACCACATGCACAAGCAAACTAATAAGTACCAAAAATATTACATCTCACCTAAGCCGGCTAAAAATACCTAAATTAAATTAAGTACATCTTAAAACTACTATATTACAATCTTATAAGTATCTTGAATCTTCGTCTTCCGAGTCTTCTTTCTCCAAATACCCTTCCAACCTTCCAACCCTCCAACCCTCCAACCCTCCAACCCTCCAACCCTCCAACCCTTCAAACCTTCACCCTTAAACCCCAAAAAACCTAACCCCAGGAGAGACAAAAGGGGTGGACGTACCACATGTGCTCAGTAACTCGTGCTGACAACGTCAACGACAACCACCTACTCGAAGCACTAACCGCGGATGGCGACTTACAGAACCCGCGCATCCAGCATAATAATACTGCGACTTGCGAGGCACGCGCCTCGGGCATAATGCCCCCGACTTTCTGGCCCCGAGCGATCAACGGATACTCGCGGAAGTTGTCGCATCAGTCGCCAGCACGCGAGACGTCTGCAGGGGTAGCGTCCTCCTTGGCCCTACCGGATAGACGTGCGCTGGGCTAAGGCCTTTCACACCTTACATGCCCCTCCCGAGCCGAATTACCGACTTATGGCAATGCATAAGACAACGCAGGGCACCGCAAGAGGCACTCGAGAGTACCTCAAGTCAGTGACGGAGCGTCCAGTGATCAGGACGATCTCCCTCGCTGCGTCTATCTTTCGAGACCAAGGTTTCCGTAAACGGTTCAACTCGAAATGAGCTCTGTACTTCCCTATATCATTTTCGATTTACCCCCACCATTCCAAAATTTCTTTTCCCCACTCCAGGTCATGTGACTTTTCTGTATTTCGGCTCCTTTGTTAAGATTTATTGCCCCGGCCAGACATTATAAAAAAAATCAACCTTTTGTTGTCTTCTTTATGTGTCTGGTGTATTGGCAGGTTTATTGCCCCTACCAGCTGATATAAAAAACCCTACGTGAATGATTTATTACCCCTATTGTATTGATTTCCCTTTATTAATTTTATCTCTCCAACAATCGGATGATAAAATTTGAAAAAATTCCGGTTGAACACCTGCCGTGTTGCAGCTCCTTTGTCAATTTTACTACCCCGAGTACGTGACCTACTCTATTTTTATTCATGAAAGTTTATTGCTCGGACGTGACTAGAATTTTTTATTTGAATTTTAAATTCTATTCAACGTAATCGGGCCCCCTATTGTGTTACGGCTGCTTTGTGCTATTTCTATTTCGTAACATACTTTTCCCAAAATGGTAAGGGGCTGAGGTGCACTGAAGAGTGAAATCCAAAAAATATGCAAATATTCGAACTCAGTGCCCTGAAGAACCTAACAAACGACAGGTAACACGTTATTTTTCATTTTTTTGAATTTTAACTTTATCAAAGGTACTAATAGGGGGTTCAGAAGTGTCTTACTGGGAATGATGATTTCGCTTTTTTGAAATTTGAAGAAAGGAGAAGTTTAGTTAGGAAGTTGTGCCCGGACACAAAATAACATGGTAAAAGTATCAACTTCCTGACTGCTTATTTATCCATCCCAATTAGGTTTTAGAATCTGACCATGTTAAACAAATTTATGAAGAATTGGATGAAAATTTAAATTTTTAAGGAGTCTGATGCGGATGTTTTTAGCCAGTAATGTAACTGGCATTCAATTTTCATCTTTAGGTTCATGGGTCTTTGAAAGTTATCCTTTTTATAAAAAAATTTCTATTCATACTTATTTAACAAAACATCGGAAAAAATTGAAAAAATTTTCCCTGAAATGATGTAGGTATGTACCTATAAATATTTTTCCTCGTAGTTACCATCTACGCCAATTTTTTCATCTCACGCGTTATCTAATTTTTGAGTGCCATTTTTTGAGGACCTTTAAAAATGTGGTGTCTGAAGATGAATATTGAATAATAAGTTCAAATGGTATCCCTTTTTTGAATTGAATTTTTTTCGACTTTTCGAACATAAATACAGCTCAAGGCCTGGCGGTTAAAAGTAAATATGTAATCACTAATCAGAGAGAGAGAAAAAAATAAACATATTTTTTTAAGATCTAAGAATTCGCCATTACCCTTTCTTCAATTTTCATAAGAAAAAAGGAAGTGAAAAATAATTATCTCAAATGACCCCCCCCCCCCGCCCTCGGATGAATGCAAATTCCGTGAATTTAGTATGAAGTTGGAAAATTCGGCTATAAGCATAAAAATATTCTGATACCGTATGGATAAAATTATTGCGAATTTCGTAACAATAATTTTAACTTTTTTTCAGTTTTCTCATGTTATTTTTTGCTGACTCCCCCCCCCCCATCTATACACTTTTAAAGGGAGAGGGTGAATCAACACTCTAAATGAAAAATTTGATAGGCTAGTCGGATTTCTCATCTCAAAATGTGTATAAAAATATCAAAATTTCCTAAAATATTAGAATTTTGAGGCGGTTTGATAATCGAAAAATTGTTTTTTTTTGTCATTTCAGTCAAAAATTTCCAACTTTGGGCAACGATTGCTCATCCCACTGATGTCGGGGGGGGGGACTTGAAATTTTTTTGTGTGTACTTCTATACCTGAATAATCCTCTTTGTGAATTTGAGCGAAATCGGTGCCAAACAATTTTTCCCACATAAAGAACCGAAAAAAAAACAATAAGGACTGGGTGAGCGACTGTGTCATAGACTCCGGACATCATATTATTGTCCGTCCAAAATAGCTTGAGCCAAATTGTGTCAGTTTCATTTTCCGAAAGCCCAAAATAAAATTGCTGTAGTTAAATGGGAAAAAATCAAAATTTTGTTTGCTTTTTGATCAGGAAACTGACACAATTTGGCTCAAGCTAAGTATTTTGGACGGACAATATAGAAGTTTTTTAAGTGATAAATTCAAAGTACTTTTTTGATTACCTATTTATCCTCAGCCAACATAAATGACGAATTACATCGAGTTTTTGAATATTTGACCAATCTTCCACGACTTGAAAAAATCTGAAAAATTCTAAAAAGTGTGAAATACGTTGAAATTTTTTGAAAAAAAATTATTTTTCGCCCATTTCAAAATTATGTTTTTCAGGGTGATTTGAAATTTTCCAAGTCAAATTCAAGGTCATTAAAGTGGTTGGAGAATCTGGACAAATCTCACGGTACTCCCCTCTAGTACCTCTACCTAGATGCCAAGTTTGAAAAAAATCGGTTGAAAACTCGCGGAGATAGAATTTTTATTTTGGAAAACACGTATTTTGGAGCTCCAGCTCCCCAAGGGTGAGATAAAAATTCGCTCATGCGCTCTAAAATCATCTTCTACCAAGACAAATCGGTTGGAATAAAAATCTTAATCAAATTCCTCCAGAGGCCAATGACCCCCTTACCACACCAGGGCTTTTGTACAGAAATTTACCAAAGTAATTTCGCCGCACCGGCGAAACACAACACAAGTTATCAGCAACATGCAGACATGAAAAAATTACAACTATTCGCGCATGCGCCTGCAATGGATTTTTTCTACTTTATAGTTTATACACGAATGTTAGTAAAAAAATTGTTAATGTTAGGCAAGCGTGAAGTACTTACAAAGTATATCATAAGTTTAGGTATGATTCTCAATTCGAAAAATATTGGCACTTAATTTACTTCACAGTTCGAAATAAAATCAAACGACGAGGCAATTTTGCCTTCTGTATGTACAAATTTTTTTATGCCAACGATTCAAACATTCGAAACAAAACTTCAGGATAGTTGCTCTCTGAATTTAATATTTTGATTATTCGCGCAATAAAACTGAAATAAATTAACAAATTTGCCGGTTATAAGTGTTTTGAAATTAGACTAGCTCCTCGTTCGATATCACTAACCGCTTCATACAAACTCAATTTTTTTTTTTCGTTCTTCTTCATTGTAATCATTACACTACAATGTACAGCTGTTTAAGAGCTGTTGACCTTCGTGTGACAGGTACACATTTACCTGACACGCCTCTCTGTTTATAATGTTTCGGTTTATCAGACAACTTTTTTGGCTGTCAGATGTAGAATTTGCAGGGGATATAAAGGAAAATTTCGACAGTCATGCTATATTCGCGCTGGTCTACCCTACGTCATTTTAAAAACTTCTTTTTCGTTATTTCAACGGTAATTACGAAAAAATTTGACAATTTGATTATTTGATCCATCTAATGTGTTTGCCCGATGTGGCAATGCTTATGTTTTATGTTTTAGTTATTTTTTGTGTCAAAGGGGTGGGGGAGGGGGAGTGTGATTGATTGAATTTGGCGCCTTCATTCGCCAATGTTTTTATCTCTAAGTGAAATTACCAATTTGAACAGATGATTCCCGATTCTCGAAACCTTTTCCAAATAAAAAGTATGTTTTAGCTGCCAAAGTTTATTACGAAAACGTCAAACGAATAAATTTTTTGTACAATAAATTTAAGACAACAGCTTACCCAATTGAAGTAATTCGTGTTTTAAAATCATATAAAACTTGCTTTTTTCTTAGATTTTTTGCTGTAAAACACCACGAATGGCATAATTATGTGAAGCCATGGTGTCCATTCTCTGGAAAACCGGGAAAGGTCAGGGAATTTTGGTGGTCTGGAAAAGTCAGGGAAAAGTCAGGGAATTTTGGAATTTTCTCTGGAATTTTTCGAAAATCTCCAAAAAATGTAAATCAATTAGAAAAATGTTTTTTTGCTTATTTTATTATAAATTTTTCAAAAAATTTCGCCCTCGCTTCGCTCGGGCCAAATTATTTTGTCTTTTATCCAATTATTGTCTTATTCATCATTTTTTGTCGGTCGTAATGTGCAATAAAACTAATATTCAAAATGCATGTCTTTGTCCATTGAATTATGAATTATCCAAAAAAATTTCCCTCGCTACACTCGTGGTAATTTACACTCTTTCTTTCTACAGAATTTATTTTTAACCTTAAGTTTTTTAGAAACTTGCTTTTTAATGAGCTGTGATGAGAAAGAAATGTCATGATGCCCTTGACCACGATGTTGAAAAAAAAGGGAGGGAATGGAACAGAAATCGAAATTATTGGCCATGTTTTGGAAAACATGAATGAGGGAAAAGTGGTGAATTTTCATCTTTTGAAGATCTTTTTTCGCAAAAATGTTCGCCCTCGCTTCGCTCGGGCTCAACACATTTCTGTCTTTTCATAAAATGATTTATATTTTACCTTCTCATTCACTTTTTCATTTATTGGTACAAACTAAAAAATTGAAAGGATTGCGTGAATTTATAAATTTGAGACAAGTGTTTCCATTTTGGAGGGGGAGGGGGAATGAAATGTGAAGAAAATTTTGAATTTTTAGCCCGGAAAAATCCGAATTTTTATTCGCTCAATTTGGAAAACACCATGGCATAATTTTCTTCATTTTTCAAAAATTAATTTTGCGTGGGAATACTTGGTTTTTCCTTTTTATTTGAAATTTTTTCTGTAGGTAATAATTTAGAATTTTCAAATTTTTGTGCCGAGTGGGAGTTGGATGGGCGGAAAAATTTTCAGAATTGAATTTGAATATTTTTTTTGACCCGAAGAAGGGCATCTAAAGATCTCGTAAAAAGTATCTAGTGATTTTGAAAAAAAAAATCGTAAGACCCTATGCATTTTATATCATTTTTATACAAAATTTCGGGATGTAAGTACATCATGCGAAAAAATTACCTTCCCCCCTTCCTGGTTTACGAATATCATATTTACAAGTCTGGAAAAATTCGAAAAATTGGTCTGGAAAACCTGGAAACGTCAGGGAAAATCATTTCTGAAATATAGTGGACACCATGGAAGTGTTTTCAAGAGTGAGGAGGAGGAGGAGGAGGGGTGGAGGAGTGAGTTGTAAAATCAACCCGAGAGAAACGAGTTGAAGAAATGGTTTTTTTTTGTAACTTCTTTAAAAATACAGGTAAGTCGTGGTGTTGTGATCGGAAACTTTACCAAAAATTCGAATAAAGTGTATCGAGGGCTGTATTCTGTTCCTGTGTCCCAAAAAAGGCCTCGAATTCCAAGAATTCCAAGAATTCAGAAATTCTGATTTTGATTTTAGTCTAAAATTTCGCGAAAGTATGTAAAAATACCCAGTTGAAAAGTCATATTGAAAAATTCCATAACTAAAATTTTTTATAAATTTTCATGTTGTTAGGTTCAAATTTTTTATTGTAATTTTTAAACGCTCGGAACATAGCGGCCTTCTGAACAATTTTTTCGAATTTTGACAAAAATTCAGATTAAACTAAAAAACACAGCATCTAAATTTCTAAATTTTTAAAATTTGAGACCATATTGGAGCATATGGGAGAGTGATACCCTGAAATTTGAGTTTTTTAATCTTTGTTAAAATTCCCAGGCATCAAACAGTCACCTTTTTTGGTGACTTGTCCACTATTTCCAAGGTTGGTCCCTAAAAGTCACTTTTTTTGCCAAAAGGTCACTATTGGTCACTTTTTTCATTCTGGAGTCACTTTTTCCAAAAATCCAAAAGAAGGTACCTATCTAGAAAAGTGTTTTTCTTTGCTTCTTTTATCATAAATTTTTCAACAAATTTCGCCCTCGCTTCGCTCGGGTCAAATAATTATTTTATATCTTACAAATTTTTTCATCATTTTTTGCTGATCATAATGCACTAAAAAAATATATTCAAATGCTTGTTGTCCAAAAATTAAGCTGACAAAATTTATTGAGAAGAAAAAAATATACGAGTCTGTCTATTCTCACACGGAATGAACAACAAAACGACCGAACTATGTGCGATCTCGCTAATTTTTTTCGTAATTCGTTTATCACCTTCACCGCTACATTGATCATCTCAGCTGTTAACTGTACTTTTTCCTCAAAATTTTAATTTTTTTCAGTTTCGAAATTTTTTCTCATAATATCAATTTTCTGGAGTCCAATTTTTTCCCCCATCAAACTTTCTTCCTCAAAATTTTTTTAGCTCCAACATTTATTTCAATTTCTTTGATTTTTATTTTTGCTAAATTTTTTTCATTTACTAATATGTATCTAAACTATCAACTGTAAAATCCTATTCTTTGATTTTAAAATTTTTAAAAACTTGACATTCTTTCGAATTTTTCTCACATTAAATTTCTTTTAAAATGTTTTTCAACCCAAATTATTAAAAAAATTTTATTATAAAAATTTCAGAACTGGAAAATAATTTGAGAAAAACATATAAGCTAAAAAAAAAATTGAATTTTGAGAAAAAAATTTCAGAAGCTGTAAAAATTGAACTTCTGAGAAAAAATTTCGAGAGCAAGAAAATTTGAGATAAGCTTTAATTTTGAGAAAAAATTTCTAGAGTTGAAAAATGAAAATTATGTATTTTTTGAAAAAATGTCAAGAGTCGAAAAATTTTTATACTTGAAAAAAATTGGAGGAAAAAATTTCAGAGTTGGTAAAAATTTTATTCTAGATAGAAAATTTTAAATTTTAAAAATATTTTGAGGAAAAATATACAGAGTTGGAAAATAATATTTTGAGGAAAATTTTTTAGACTTGAAAATATCTGGAGAGAAGGAAATTAATAATTAAAACTAGTTTGTGAATCGAAAAAAACTTTTTTTTGGTTGAAAAATTGTTAATTTCGGTTTCAAATTTTCAAGTCAAAAGGCCAAAAATAATTTGTAAGAAAAAGTTTTCGACTTGCTTTTAGCTCGCTATTTTTAAAACTTTTGAACTTTCGACTTTCAGTTTTTCGCTTTAAACTTTTAGCATTTAGCTAGTTCTTCATCCCTGCTATCTTGGATAGGTTACGAAGTTGCGATTCGAACGAACAATAATTTACATTTTGTTGTTCATTCCGTGTGAGAATAGACAGGCCCAAAATATACCCTCACCGCACCCCTGATTGTGATTAGGTATAAGAAGAGGAGTAAAACTACATTCTACCGAACGATTTCGTGAAAAAATGTAAAATTCAACACATCCATCAATAAAATTGAAATAAATTAAATTGGCGAAAAATTGACAATAAAGAGGACAATCGACTAACGAGGACCCTCACCAACTGTCCGACGCCGATCCACCTGAGGGATTGCCTATGTATAGGTTTTCAAGGGGCAACGTACAAACTGTGCTTGAAATATCTGAAACGGAGCTGGTTTGGAAGATGCAGTGTTGCCAAAATTGAAAAATTATTAAAATTGAAAATTTTTGTATTCAATAATAATTGAAAACTAATATAATGCATAAGGTAGGTGGTGTGGAGAGTAAAATTTGTGGTATCCATATTTTGCCTAACTCGACATTTGAAGGGGCAGAATTGAAAAAAGTTGAACAAAAATTATTTACCAAAATAATTGTTTTTGAAAGTCGATTGCCCCTTCAAATTTCGAGTTAGGCAAAATATGCATACCACAAATTTTACTCTCCACACCACCCCCTACCCTATGCATATATTAGTTTTCAATTATAATTGAATACAAAAATTTTCAATTTTCAATTTTAATAATTTTACAATGTTGGCAACACTGTATCTTACAAACCAGCTCCGTTTCAGATATTTCAAGCATAGTTTGTACGTTGCCCCTTGAAAACCTGTACATAGGCAATCCCTCTGGTCGATCGGCGTCGGACAGTTGGTGAGGGTCCCTCATAAGATAAATTGTTACTTTATTTCGAATTGGCACGAAAGAGATTTGTCTGAAGATTCATGAGAACGAATTCGGAATCACTTCACGACTGAAGTGGCAAATAGCAAATCCCTGAATTATACATGTATCATTGATTTCTTTTGAAAACAAAAACAAGAATTAAAACATTTATTAGAAATAAAGTACAGGTGGGTAACTTGAAAAATAGACCAGATTTTCTCACTTTTATTTTCAATAACAATAGGTAGGTAATTACTGCATCGCGTAAATCTGAGTTAGGCCGATAAGACAATAAAAACGTCTGTTAAGATATTTCCATATCATTACCATCTTGTTGAGGAACCGATTTGTATTTGCACCCACACATGTTCATAATAAAGCCAATGCATGGCTCAGCCACAAAAGCAATGAACACAATTATACCATGCAAATCGATGGATAATTGACAAAGGGTATCCAACGAAACGCCTAAAATTCTGACCGAATAATCGCTTCCATAACTCTGGTAAATCGTAAACAGAAGCCAATGGATACCCATAATTATTGCCATTTTCGTTAAAACCATCAAATGATCTCTGTAGGGAATCGATCGAGTCCCATCTGAACGATAATTGAGGAAATTATACAGTACTGCAACTGATATAAATAAAAACAGCGCAGGTATGAAGAAATAAAAGCTTGGCGAAAGAATAATTTTTAGCCATTTTTCGTAGTATTCGGATCCAAATTTTCGGTCCGACGAACAATATACACTCATATGATTCGGTATTGCAGGGCAAGTGTATTGCACAATATTCTCGTATGGTAAAGAAACGGGGTGAAAAAGATCTTCTTTGTAGTTTTCGTTGAGGACCAATACGCCAAAATAATAAATAATTGGCAACGCCAGAGGGATCGCGAACCCAAAAATCCAATAAACCAGGTATCTTAAACCACCTACAAGGCGATTACGCAATGGGCAACAAGCCAGCAAACAGAATTCTATGAAAATTAACGTGCTCCAGAAAAAATGATGAGCCCATAAAAATTGAGCCAGATAAAAAGCAACGCATGGAACTGGATGAGACAAATAGATCGACAAAAGTATTGTGGTAATAGGTACCAATCCTATCATGTAGAAGTACAACAATTCATTTGTGTTATCCTTCTGAAGGTATTGCTTATTCATATTCATACCTAAATAAATAATTATGAAAACCAGTGAAATAATGACGATTGAAATTTTAACCGAATGTTTCCCTCCGTAAATCGTTGCAGGTAGGTCACAGATATAAAACACTCCTGGGTATTCAGTTTCGACATAATATTGTCCGGGAGTGAAACCTTTATATTCGGACAATGTTTCATTATAGATTTCTTTGCTTTTATTTGCGAAACGGAATTCGTTTCCATCCGTGAAAAGTTTCATTCTCGTACAAATTCTGCCAGTTTTTTCAGCATAATGACACTGCCACAATCTTGTCTCTTGGCCTTTTTGAATATCTTCGTACAGACACGGAATAACGTAAGATAACAATTGCAAAGGCCATTGTACGTCCATCGAGCATTCCAATTCTGTATCATTGAAACGTTGGGCCACCAATTTCACCCCTTCGCTGATGAATATTCGAGTCAAATTATAGATATCATCAACTTCGGATCTTAGTATTGTATCTTTTAATTTCCCACACGTATCGAATGCGGTCGGAAAGATACTCCATGTACGAAAAGTTGATAATTCTGTTGCAGTATCGGTAATATTATTACAAGTGGCGCAGTACGTATTCCAGTAGGCCTCGTTTCTAGTATTGTCGATCACTGGTACGTATAAATCTGTTTCACGTGGTCGATTTCGATTGATGAGATTTTCACATTTTTCAATCATATCTTTGTTTTCGTAACCTTTGGGACATTTGTTCACCATCCGGATTTTTCTCGAACTGATACCTTGGATATGTTTCTGAGCTGTCATCGAAATGGTATCTTTGATAGCTCTCGGAGGTGCTAGTATACAATCCAACTCGGAATTTTCTGCATTACAATATCCTGCTGATAGGATATTCATTAGCCAGACCAAAGTTATCAGTTTAATGATATTCGAATCAGTTATCATGTTTGGACGACGATTCTGGAACGGCGATTTTCTACGAATAAATTTTGAAGTTAGGAAAAATAATATAGCAGTGCTAAAATTATTTGTTGAAAGAAGTACATATGTGACCCGCTCCGAGAGAACAGGGGTTAGGGAAGAAAATAAGTTTTCGAGAAAAACACGTTTAAAGTTTGCACAAAATAAAAATTGTGCAAATGTGGCTACAATGGTCTTGTAAGCCTTGTTGTCATTGGTTATTGTTGTGATGACGTCACTACTACAATTTCCAACTTTTTTTGCCCATGGGTGACGCTAGCTTAGAACCGCACGCCGCCGAGCCCACGCCGCCGCCGCCGCCGCCGGTGAAATGTGGACGCCGCCGCTTTGAGCCAAATTACTCGGCGCGCCGCTGGCCGCCGCCGCCGGTAACAATCGGCGGCGTCAGTTCGGCGTGGAGTTTTTTTACTTTTTTTATTACAGAAATATGAAAAAATACATTTTTTCGCTCTTATATCAAGCAATATTTTTCAAAAAATTTCGCCCTCGCTTCGCTCGGGTAGTATTCTCATTATTTTATTTTGAAAATTGATGATTTTTTATTGATTTTTCAGTCAAAAATCACTGATTTCTCAAATAATCCCCAATTTGTTTAGAAAAATCAATAATTCTGACTGAAAGATCTGTAAAAAATGACTGATTTGATATTTGACCCCTTGACCCTATTTTTTTTGATAGGAAATACCGTTTGAAGTTTGATCAGCATATTTTTTCGGGCAGATCACGAAAAAAATGGTAAAAAATTCCATCACCAAAAGATTTCTCTCAATCTGTTTTTTTTTTTTGTTGCACATTTCGTTTACAATTTTCATAACTTTTGACACTTGAAGTCGATCTTCTGAGGAAAGGAAGGATTCTATAAAAATGAATAGAACATCAATTGAAGAGCCAAAAATTTCCTTTTTGTCGAGCTCGATTATCTAGCTTTTTTTTGAATAAGAAAAAATAACTTTTCGAGCTATTTTAATTGAAAGTTTAAAATTCAACTTATTTTATTATAAATCTGAAAAACTAAGCCTCACAAGAGAAAACCAATTCGATTAATGGGGGAAAAAGGAGGCTTGGTTTTTGAAAAATTATCAATGAAATGAAAAAGGTTGAACTTTCAGTTGAAATATCTCAGCTTTTCACACAAAAACTAAGAAAATATTCAACAAAAAATTCAAAAAATGTTGAAAAAATTTTCGGTGATGGAATGTTTTATTATTTCTTCCATGATCAGCGCGAGAAGTTCCATAAAAATCACCCATTACATTTCAAACAGCATTTTAAAAGTTTGAAAATGATGGCCTGAGACAAAGAACCGCATCTCGCCGCTCCTGCGCCGCCGCCGCCGATAAAATGCAGACGCCGCCGCTTTAAGCCCAAATATTCGGCGCGCCGCCGCGCCGGCCGCCGAAGAAAAAACCCCAAACGCCGCCGCCGAGAAAAAGACCGTCGGCGTGCGGTTCTACGCTAGCTACTCGACCATAGCTGCAATTATTGCAGCTAGCGTCACGTCGCATTATCGTA
Organism: Pseudococcus viburni; assembly: GCA_033439095.1. Taxonomy (NCBI): domain Eukaryota; kingdom Metazoa; phylum Arthropoda; class Insecta; order Hemiptera; family Pseudococcidae; genus Pseudococcus; species Pseudococcus viburni. The sequence goes on along the minus strand of JAVBJF010000042.1, from coordinate 408,826 downwards.
TTTAAAGAGAAAGTTGAAAACTAATCGCGAAATCATTCGAAAAAAGAAAACTCAAGTTCAGAAAAGTGATGAGGAAATAAAAATATTGACTGCGTCTCCGAAATTTAACAGATGCAAACCAAGAAAACAATCAAACTCGGATGCAGCGAGTGCAGCAGTACAGGCGAGGCAGTCCACAGAAAAACGAAAGAGAAGGACGAAAATTGAGTTGAGACAATTTTTCAAAAATTTAGGTAGAAAAATTTATGTAATAAATTGAAAAAAAATTAATTTTGAGATTTTTGAAAATTACACAAGTCGACACGATTTTTGTGTTTGGGTTCCGATTGCGAAATTTGGGTTGCTTTTATGTATCTAATGAAGGGGAAAATAATTCTTTTGTCCAAAGTTTGCTTTGGGGGTGGGGGAGCCAAAAATGTGATTTTTCAAGAACAATACACACAGATTTGAGAAAAATTTGAAAAAAAATTTTTTCGATCCAATCTTATGGAAAATTTCACGCTAAATCGAATGCCGCAAACTGCAGATCTCTATCTCTTTTAGAAAAAAAGTTACAGCTAGAACTTTCCTAATCCTAAATTATGTGAAAAAATCGCATTTTTTTCGCCTTGCTCGTGGAAAAGTGAGATTTCTGAGAAATCTAAGCGTTCTACGACCATAATGACCATAACAAAAGTTGTAGAGAATTAAATTTCCTATCGGATAGGTGCATTCAGATTTTTCCGAGAGGCGTAGTTTTCGAGATATTCTTGAGTAAAGTTGAACATTAGTTGAGGCAATTGAGAAAAAAAGTGAAATGAAGCAATTTTTGGCTGTCAAAAGTGTTACAGCGAAAAATTGCGGAAGGTGACTAAACTCTAGGAGTTACCACGCTCTCGTTCTGATTTTTTCATGAGGGCTGCCCTCCTTCCCCCTCCCACTCCTCCTTCAAAAAACGGGTTTTCCCAACAATCTCCAGGGTTTGATTTTACCAAGGAAGTTGTTCAGTACTTTTTTTATTCTACGTTTAATTTTCTACAATTTTTGCCCGGAAAAAATGTTTCGTGCGATCATTTGGAAAGGAGGTTTAATGCTTTACCTCACAACTGCACCAATAACATTCCAGCGCGCCAAAAATTGTAAAATGAAGTGAAAATCACAAAACTCTTTTTTTTTTTTGCAAGACCATGCCAGTATTAGCGCACCCAGAAATTGTGTAGGTACGGTTGAGAAATCAAGAAAAGGGAGGAGAGGATCAAAATTCAGTGAAAAAATCAAGTAACATGTTATTTCACTGAATTTTGATCCTCTCCTTCCTTTTCTTGATTTCTCAACCAATTGTAGGAAATTAAACGTAGAATAAAAAAAGTACTGAACAACTTCTTTGGTAAAATCAAACTCTGGAGATATATTGGGAAACCCCGTTTTTTGAAGGAGGAGGGGGAGGGGGAAGGAGGGCAGCCCTCATGAAAAAATCAGAACGAGGGCGTGGTAACTCCTAGAGGTTAGTCACCTTCCACAATTTTTCGCTGTAACACTTTTGACAGCCAAAAATTGCTTCATTTCACTTTTTTTCTCAATAGCCTCAACTAATGTTCAACTTTACTCGAGAATATCTCGAAAACTACGCCTGCCGGAAAAATCTGTATGCACCTATCCGATAGGAAATTTAATTCTCTACAACTTTGTTCATGGTCATTATGGTCGTAGAACGCTTAGATTTCTCAGAAATCTCACTTTTCGGTGAGCAAGGCGAAAAAAAATACTTTCAAGTATCAGAATCCCTGAAAAAATCAAAACTCATTTTTTCTTCCCTAAGCCCTGTTCTCTCGGAGCGGGTTACATATAATACTGATCATTATTTGTGTATTCAAGTTTCTACCGCAACATCGCTTCGCTTATTCCTATTTTTCATTTTTCATTGATTCGAGTGTGAGATTCAACAGATCCATCTTTTATCTCAAGTTGGTTCATGGTACGTGTACCTGTAGCATATAATAATTATAAATTAATAATAACTGTGTATTTTATTTATTGGCGTGTGCGCAGAAACTTATCATTTTTCGATTAAAATACCAAGTATGCGAAAATCATAGAAGGGAACTTTTCAGCCGCCCCTCCACCCCACTTTGGGTACTGGTTGTAGTGCGAAGTCGAAATAACGCCAAACCTGGATTCGGATGCTCTGAATAACTCTAGAATTAAATTTTCATTATTTCCCTTCGGAAAATGTATTGAATGCCGCAAACCAGAACATTCTATCTTCATGTCCGTGCCTTCGGCATAAATTTCAAGTCGCCGAGTCATTAGGGGTATTTTTAGCATTTCGTTGCCGCGTGGCCGTAGTGAAATAGTATCAGTTCGGGCGCACTCCATTAATTTTTCAAACTGGGCTTTGAGGGACGGGTTAACATGCATCGATTGGGGTGAAAGTTTTTGTACGTCATTTTCTCATGTAGGGGCACCAGACTGGGGGGGGGCGAAAAAATCCCCAAAAAATTTTCCACCAAGTATAAATAGGGACACCTTAATGTGCCAACAATGGATTTTTTCCTACTCTACAAACAAAATATGTTAATAAATTGCTAATTTTAGGTAAGAGTAAAGTACTTACAAAGTATATCACAAGTTTAGGTATGATTCCCAATTCGAAAAATATCGTATACAAAATTCGCACTTTATTTACTTCACAGTTCAAATTGAAATCAGTCGAAGAGGCAATTTACGTTCTGTATGTACGAATTGTTTTACGCCATAAATTCAAACATTCGAAACGAAACATCGGACTGAATATTCTTTTAATTTAATATTCTGATTATTCGGGCAAAAAAACGAAACAAATTATCGAATTTGCAAGTTATATGTTTCATGAAACGAGACTGGCTCCTCGTTTGATATCACTAATCGCATCATACAAACGCGATCTTTTTCGTTTTTCACGATGTATAGTTATAACAGCTGGTGACCTTCGTGTGAGAAGTACACATTCCTCTGATACGCTTTACTATTTATAATTTTACGGTTTACTAGGCTACTTTTTTGACTGTCAGATCTAGAATTTGCAGAGTATTTAAAGGAAATTTATTTCGGCATTCACGTTTATATTCGCACTGGTCTAGCTTGCGTCATTTTGAAAACTTTTTTCCCTCGTTATTTCAATTGTGACCCGTCCAGGGACAGGGTACCTAAAGCCGGAAAACTGAATTTCGAGTTGAAGCCAAAAAACGAAGTGGGCAATTTTTTCAACATTTTTTTTTCATATTCAAGTATGTAGTTTATAGTGTAGTCGGATTATGTCAAAAAAAGGCTTCCGCTCGCACCGAATGTTAAAAACAATTTGACGATTGATTCTTAATCTAGAATACATTCAGAAAAAAATAAGCCTGGGTGCCATTTTTTTAGCCCCTCTTCTCCCTAGGGTCCACCCCCTTTCTTTAAAATGAATGTATCTCCCTTGCTATTCGGTCTACAAAAAAATTTTCAAATTAAAGTTCTTCCTTGAAGGCTTCTCTACATTTTTGGTTATTACCAAAATTTCATTTAGAGGCACCCTCGTGCCCAAATTTAAAAAATGTATTTACAAAAATACTCAAAATCAAGTTTTTCTCATTTATTATAAACAAATTCAAAGATAGCGCAAAATGTATAATAAAAAAAGTGTGCAGAATAAAATTTTACGACCAACAATTTTATCACAATCCCCCACCCCCTCCCCAGGGTCCACCCCTGTCTCAAAATTTCTTCTATTTTAGTGGTTTTCTGTTGATCTTGATGGATAAGCAAAACAGATGGATGATTTAATTGGAGAAAATCTTCTTTGAATAGAAAAAAATCAGGAAAAATCCATTTCAGTCGTTTGGATTTTGGTGTAAAAATATTGAAGAAATTTTTGAAAATTGAAATTGCATCTTTAGTTAAAATAGTTGTTGTTGAATTTGAATTTTTTGAAGAAGACGATCTTTTTGTGGAAAATTATCGTTTTGAGTTTGAAAGAAATTGGGAAAAATTGTATGTACCAATCTACTTTTGAATCGGGCCCCCTAAAAAAAAAAAGACTGTGCGGAAATATTCAACTTTTACCCTCATTCTTTCTCCCGTTAGTCAAGCACGATTCTTTCAAATCATTCAGTTTTTTGTTTTGAAGTAAGGGGGCAGAAAAATGAAGGAATCATTCGAAATTTTGAATACACAATTTTAATGATCCATAAATGATACTTACGTACCTGGAAAATAAAGTTTTGGAAATTTTACTTTTTCCAGTCATTTTTTAAAGTTTTGATTGGTTTTGATTCGGAGCCAGTTTAAGCTGGAGAGCAGCAAAGGGGATAGCTTGATTCCTATTAATGGTAAAATTAATTTTTATGAAAAAATTGGATTTCAGTCAGAAATTTCTTGAAAGTGGTAAGTTTTTTGAAAAATTTTTCTTTCGAATCATAGAAAAATTGAGAAAAATCATACTTTGAGTTTAAACACTTCATCTTGTTTGAAAAATTTTAATTTTCTAAATTTGTCGGCACTTCAATAGTGCGATTTCAGTTTGTTCATGAGAGTGCTATCTTTTTGTATTTCGTACAAGAATGAGTTTTTTTTGGAAAATTTAAATTTAAAGTGTTTTCAAAAATGAATTCAGCGGCTTTGAAACCCCCCATACACCAATTTTCAGAATTTTGGCGCGCTAAATTTTTTTTGGGACCACTGTGCGTCGCCTACTCCACCTATTGGTTAATACGCCCCTGGGCGTGGTGTAAAAATATTCAATTTGGGACCAGAAAAAAATTCACAACATAGAAATTTCGCGATCTGCAACTTTTGGACCCCCTGGTAGAGGTCTGAGTTTTGATCGGAGGATGACGGCGATGGTCTTGGGAGATGTAGAAACTCAAATCGCTTCTTCTTAGTGCTGTTTCATGAATCTCACGCCATTTTTTCGACCTTAAAAACACAGAAAACCACGTGTTTTTTTTCAAAAGGCACCCCTAGCTCCTCCCCAACTTCACCTGGGGGGCTCAATTTTTTTTGGGTAGTCTCCGATGCGATAGTGACCCAACAACCCCAGCGAATTTGGTCAAAATCCGAGGTATGTTTTTTTTTTCGCGCCCCACCCTATTAAGTACACATCCATCATTGTTTTCATTTGAAAAAAAAAATTCAGAACATAAACATTTATTGGAAATAAATTACAGTTAACATGAAAAATGGACTAAATTTTCTCACTTATTTTTTCAATAACAGTAGGTAGTTACCTAATTACTGCACCGCGTAAAGCTGAGTTAAATCGATATAAGGCAATAGATACATCTGTTAAGATATTTCCATACCATCTTTACCATCCTGTTGAGAAACCGATTTGGATTTGCACCCGAACATGTTCATAATAAAGCCAATGCATGTCTCGGCCCCGAAAACAATGAACACTATTGTACCATGAAAATCGATGGATAATTGACAAAGGGTATCCAACGAAACGCCTAAAATTCTGACCGAATAATCGCTTCCATAACTCTGGTAAATCATAAACAGAAGCCAATGGATACCCATAATTAATGTCATTTTCGTTAAAACCATCAGATCACCTCTGTAGGGATTCGATCGAGTCCTATCTGAACGATAATTGAGGAAATTGTACAGCACTGCAACTGACATGAATAAAAAAAGTGTAGGCATGAAGTAATGAAATATTGGCGATAGAATAATTTCTAGCCATTTTTCGTAGTATTCGGATCCAAATTTTTGGTTCGACGAACAATATACACCCAAATGATCAGGGATTTTAGGGCAAGTGTATTGCAACGTGTCTGGTAAAGAATCGGGGTGATAAAGATCTTCTTTGTAGTCTTCGTTGGGAACCAATACGCCAAAATTATAAATAATTGGCAACCCCAGAAGGATCGCGATTCCGAACATGAAATAAACGTATCTTAAACCAACTACAATTCGATCACTCAATGTGCAACCAGCCAGCAAACAGAATTCTATAAAAATCAACATGCTCCAGACAAAATGAAACGCCCATAAAAATTGAGCCAGATAAAAAGCAACGCATGGAACTGGATGCGACAAATACATTGATAAGAGTCTTATGTTAATTGTTACCAATTCTATCATGTACAAGCATAAACAATTACTAGTGGTATTCTTTTGAAGGTATCGTTTATTCGAATATAAAAGTATATTAATAGTTATGAAAATCAAAGAAATGACGGCGATTGAAATTTTAACCGAATTCATCCCTCCGTAAATCGTTGCAGGCTGGTCACATATATAAAACACTCCAGGATATTCAGTTTCGACATAATATTGTCCAGGAGTGAAATATTTATATTCGGGCAATGTTTCATTATAATCGACTTCTTTATTTTTATTTATGAAATTAAAGCTGAGTCCTTCCATGGAAAGTCTCATTCTCGTACAAATTCTGCCAGTTTTCTCAGCATATTGACACTGGTCCAATCTCGTCTCTTGACCATTATGAAGATAATTGTAGAGACAAGGAATAACATTAAATATCAAATGGATAGGCCATTTTCCGTTCATCGAGCATTCCAATTGTGTATCGTTAAAACGTTCGGCCACCAATTTCACCCCTTCGCTGATAAATATTCGAGTCAGATTATAAATGTCATCAACTTCGGATCTTATTATTCTTTTTCTATATTTTTCACACGCATCGGATTTACCTTCAAAGAAGATACTCCAGGGAAGAAAAGTTGAAAATTTTGTAACAGTATCGTTATTACAAGTGGCGCAGTACGTATTCCAGTAGGCCTCGTTTGTAATATTGTCGATCACTGGTTGGTATAATTCTGTTTCACGTGGTCGATTTCGATTGATGAGATTTTCACATTTTTCAATAATATCTTTGTTTTCGTAACCTTTGGTACATTTGTTCACCATCCGGATTTTACTCGAACCCACACCTTGGACATCTTTCTGGCCCGTTATCGAAGTGATTCCTTTGATAGCTCTGTGAGGTCCTAGTATGCAATCTAACTCGGAATTTTCTGCCTTACAATATCCTGCTGATTGGATATTCATTAGCCAGGTCAAAGTTATCAGTTTAATGGTATTCGAAACAGTAATCATGATAGGTTGAAGATTATAGAACCGCGATTTTCTGCGAATAAAATTTCAAGTTAGGAACAATAATACAGGAACGTTGAAATTATTTGATGAAAGAAGTAAAGGAACATAGAGATCGCAAAATTCAAGAATACTGATTACTATTGTGTTAACCGAATCGTCTACCGGAACATCAGTTCGCTTATTCTCATTTTTTTGTTTTCATTGATTCGAGTGTGAGATCCTACAGATCCATCTTTTATCTTAAGTTGGTTCATGATACGCAGCGATGGATTTCATAATTTCGCGCCTTAGGCACAAGAATTTTTCAAATTCTAAAATTTTGAAGAATTTTACTCAAAGAGCATTTCCTGTTAAGATGGTGAAATCGACCCTTGACCCGATCGGGACAAAAATCTCCTAAAATGTTGGTATTGATGTAAAACCACCCCAAAAAAATTTTCAACCCCCTACCCCCACCCCAACCGAATTATGGGGCCATCAATGCTCGAAATTCAATAATTTCTATCTCCGGAAGGGGTGGTTCAAAAATGTTGAAATTTTCACAGATTATAGACAATATGTAGTAGTATATGTGAAATTTTTTTCAAAAAAATTTTCCCAAATTTTCCAAGGTTTTTCGCGGTTTAAAAATTTCAAAAATTCGTCAAAAAAGGGGGGAGGGGGAACCCCGACATTTTTTTCTCTCCAAAATTTTGTGACACCCTTGGGTACAACATATATTTTTTTGGAGACCTAAAAATGAGTGCAACATGGATTAAAAAAATAAAATCCATAAAAAAACACATTTTTTCGATGTTTTCCCACCTTTCTATAAGAAGTTTTAAGGATGTGATATTTCCAACAAAATAACGGCAGATTATGTCGAAAGACACTCAAATGAACATTTTCCATTGCCGGGGTAATCAAGGGAATGATAATACGCGACGCGACGCGATTGAATGTGATTTTTCTACTTGCAAGCGGGCACTCGCATTTCCCGGCCGCTACTCGTGGCGGTGAACTATTCGCGTACGCGCCATTTCGAGGGTTGAACGAGAACTCATTCCAAGTAACTGATACTAAAATTCCCTAAGATTTCAACATGATAAAATTGAAAGGTTTCATTTCAATGTAAAAAATTACTTTTTCCTAATTTATGCGTAGAGATTCGAGGTTTTGATTTTTACTTACAACCGGAATGAGTTCCCGTTCAACCCTCGAAATGGCGCGTACGCGAATTAGAAAAGCAAAAAATAACTTCTAATGACCATATGACGAGACATTTTCAACCTTTTGGGGGAAAATTGCCCATTTGTTCTTCTCTTTGGATACACAAATGATTTTTTACTTTAGATGTAATTTCTCTCCACTTTCTAAAAACGTGAAGATGAAGTATTTATATTTCCACCAAAAATAAAATTCAAGGATTGGTTAACATGAAGTGTAAAAAGATACGTAAATTTTTCGAGAAGTTTTACGCCTTTTTTTTGCGCCTTACGGGAAATTCGCCGCTATGATACATGTACCTGTAGTCCAGTCATTTTAGGTGTTGACCCCCCCCCCCCCCAAAAAAAAATAATTAAATCCTGATTTTTTTTCGCGTTTTACGTTCGGAATGGCCCACTACACAACATACTAAAATAGACACCGCCGCGCCATAGCCTTCCGCTATCCCCTGGGGAGAGGTAAATGTTTGCTAAAAAGTAGTGTTTAGTGAATATCTCCTCAAATAAGTCTCAAAATTGAAAAATAGTTATGAACAATTTTGTTCTTCGTTTATTTTCCTATCGGAAGGTTTTTCGTTTTTTCAAAAACACTCACTTCCTTAACCAAAAATTAAGGGTAAAAAACACCTATTTTTCAACAATTAACAGTATTTTTTGAAAAAATCTAAACTTTGCGAATATCTCCTCAAATAAGCCTCAAAATGGAAAAATGGTTATGAACAATCTTGTTCTACGTGTAATTTCCTATCAGACAGATTCGTTTTTTTTTCGAAAACACTCACTTCTTTGTCCAAAAATTAAAGTTGAAAAACGCCCATTTTTCCAATATTTACAGTATTTTTGGAAATGATGGAAATACGAAGTTGAAAGTACTAGTATAGTCGGATTATGTCGAAAAATGCTTCCGCTCGCATCAAATGTAGAAAGCAATTTGACGATTGATTCCTAATTTAGAATGTATTTAGAAAAAAATTAGCCTCGTGCCATTTTTTCCGGCCTCTCCCCTTGCGAGGGTCCACCACCTTTCATAAAAATGCGCGTATCTGTTTTTCTATTCGGTGTACGAAAAAAATTTTCAAGTAAAAGTTCTTCCTTGAAAGCTTCTCTACATTTTTGGTCATTACAATTATTCATTTTGGAGCCACCCTTGCGCCTCAATACCGCTCATGGCCAAAAAAACACTTCTCGCCACTGGACTATCAAAATAAAAGAAATTTTGGGAGGTGCGGACCCCAGGGGCGAGAAGTGGGGAACTGCGATGAACTCAATAGATGTGAAATTTTATTATGAATACTTTTTGTTGTTACACATTTTGCGCTATCTGGGGAGAGGCCGAAAAAAATGCCATCCAAGCTAATTTTTTCCTAAATACATTCTAGATTAGGTATTAATCGTTAAATTGCTTTTTATATCTTGAGCGAACTAATGGCATAATGCGACTATACTATACCCAAAATTTTAGCCTTGAAGAGTAATTTTTTATACATACTGGTAAGGTACTCCAAAAAAAGTCACTGCAAGAATTTCAACCTCTACCGTTAATTATAAGAGATGTTATAATTAACGGTAGGGGTTGAAATTTTTGCGGTGACTTTTTTTGGAATACCCGACCAGCATGTATAAAAAAATTAATCTTCACTGGTATAATTTTGGATACTTTCAACTTCGTATTTCCATAATTTCCAAATACTGTAAATTGTGTTGGAAAAATAGGCGTTTTTCACTTTTCATCTTTGGGCAAAGAAGTGGGTGTTTTGGAAAAAAAAAACTGTTTGATAGGAAATTACACGTAGAACATGATTGTTCATAACCATTTTTCCATTTTGAGGCTGATTTGAGGACATATTCGCATAAGTTTAGATTTTTTCAAAAAATACTGTAAATTGTTGAAAAATGGATGTTTTTTACCCTTAATTTTTATATTTTTCAATTTTGAGGCTTATTTGAGGAGATATTCACGAAAACCCGGTTTTTAGCAGACATTTATCCCTCCCCTGGGGGCAGTGGTGGTTTGTGGGGTGCCCATTTTAGTATGTTGTGTAGTGGACCATTACGAACGTAAAACGCGAAAAAAATCAGGATTTGATTTTTGTGGGTTTGGTACGTTTTTTCTTTGCTTGGACTAATAGAGCATATGAAAATAATAATAAATTATTAATAACGTGTATTTTATTCATTGGCGTGTGCGCATACATTTATAATTTTTCAATTAAGTCTGAGCAGTGACTGCACGAAAAAGTGTATGAGAGTGTCTTACTCGGGATGATCGTTTCGCTTTTTTGAAATTTGAAGAACGAGCTAGCTAGAAAATTGTTCCTAGACCTTAAAATAACGTGGTAAAGGTATCAACTTTCTGACTACTTATTTACCCATCCCAATTAGGTCTTAAAATCTGACCAAGTGATCATGTTCAAATTTTGAAATTTGAAGAATGGAAAAGTTAGGAAGTTGTGCCTTGACTCCAAAATAACGTGGTGAAAATGTCAACTTCCTGACTCCTTATTTAGCTCCCCACCCCAATTAGGTCTTAAAATCTGACCATGGTCAACAAATTTTTGAAAAATTGGAAGAAAATTGAAATTTTTTTTCAGGAGTCTGATACGGATGTTTTTAGCCAATAATGCAATTGTCATTCATTTTTCATCTTTAGGTAATACTATTTCTCACGGGTCTTTGAAAGTTATCCTTTTTTTTCTCCATATGTACCAACGTATTTTAAATAAAACTTCGAAATTTCAAGGTACTTTCCTCCAGTATCGGTACCAAGTTTGAAAAAATTCATTTGAAAACTCGCAGAGATAGAATTTTTAGCTTGGAAATTACGTATTTTGGGGCCCCAGCTCCCCGGTGGTGAGATAAAAATTCGCTCATGCGCTCTGAAATCATCTTCTACGAAGACAAATCGTTTGGAATAAAAATCTTAATCAAGTTCCACCAAAGGCCAAATGACACCCCCCCCCCCAATAACTCTTGTACAGAAATTTACCAAAATACTTTTGCCGCACTGGCGAAACACAACATAATTTTCTGCGACACGTAGACATTAAAAAATTACAACTTTTCGCGCATGCGCCTACGAAGGATTTTTTTTACTTAATACACGATTGTTAGTGAAAAAAATTGTTAATGTTAGGTAAGAGTGAAGTACTTACAAAGTTTATCACACGCTTAGGTATGATTCCAAATTCGAAAAATATCGTATACAAAATTGGCACTTCATTTACTTCACAGTTCCAAATAAAATCAATCGAGGAGGCAATTTGCGTTCTGTATGTACGAATTATTTTACCTCAAAGATTCAAACATTCGAAACAAAACTTCAGGATAGTTGCTCTCTTAATTTAATATTTTGATTATTCGCGCAATAAAAAATGAAATAAATCAACGAATTTGCCGGGTATAAGTGTTTTGAAATGAGACTTGCTCCTCGTTTGATATCACTTACCGCTTCATACCAACTCGATTTTTTTTTTCGTTCTTCTTCATTGCAATCATTACGCTACAATGTACAGCTGTTTAACAGCTGTTGGCCTTCATGTGACAAATACACATTTACCTGACACGCCTCACTGTTTATAATGATACAATTTACTAGACAACTTTTTTGGCTGTCAGTGGTAGAATTTGCACGAGCGATGCGGTACACAACTTCAGGTTGTGACTTCGAGTTTTTTCCCTTCTTTCGCGTTCGTTTCAGGTCGTGCTGGTACATATGTGTTTTTATTATTGTTCATTTCGTAATCCATAAATCGCAATACTTGGATATTTTATGACCAAAAAAACAAAAATTATTTTGCAAAAATAATTTGACAATTTGACATTTTTTGATTAAAAAGTCAAAATTCGACCTTTTCATATCAAAAAGCAAAACTTTAACATTTTATGGCTGAAAAGTCCTGAATTATTGTCATTTTGTGATCTGAATTTCACAATTGACCTTACATTTTTCATCAAAAAGTCAAAAGCTGACGTTTAACTATCAAAATTGCCCTTTTTTGATCAAAACTGACGCTTTTTCATAAAAAAAAAGATGGAGTAAAAAATCAGTTTCTTGGTGAAATGAATTGAAAATTTGTGTATGGATATCAAAATAGAAAATTATGATAGGTATTTACTTTGAGATGTAAAATTATAATTTTTCTTCGAAACTCCACCCATTCTTCGCTCAAGGCAAATAAACTATTTTGTATGTTTTTTCAACTACAATGACATTGCTTGTAGGTTTAAAAGAAAAATAATTTAGAGCATCTAACCAATGAAAAATTTATTCAGATTTCTTATCTCAAAAAGGGTCTTATAGTAATGGGTTGTAAAAACTTCAAAAGTTCGCAAAAATAATGAAAACGAGTAAAAAAAATCAAAAAACCTCGCGACTTGGGGAAAAATCAGTACCTATTTGTAAATTTTAAGAAATCAGCCGGAAAAGTTTGAAAAAAGTTAGATTGGTGCGCAAATTTGAATCTTACCCCGTCCCCCTCCCTCCGAATTTTGATATCGGCTATATGTAGGTAGTTGGGAATTTTGAGAATTTGAGTTGGGATTTTCACCTCTTTTCTCCCCCCCCCCCCCCTGGAAAATGCCTTCGGTACGTCACTGCTGTCAAGATATTTCCATACCATCATTACCATCCTGTTGAGGAACCGATTTGTATTTGCACCCACAGATGTTCATAATAAGACCAATGCATGTCTCGGCCCCGAAAACAATAAACACTATTATACCATGAAAATCGATCGATAATTGACAAAGGGTATCCAACGAAACACCTAAAATTCCTAATAAATAATCGTTTCTAAAACTCTGGTAAATCTTAAACAGAAGCCAATGGATACCCATAATTAATGCCATTTTCGTTAAAACCATCAAATGATCTCTGTAGGGAATCGATTGAGTCCCATCGAGGAAATAACACAGTACTACAACTGATATTAATAAAAACAGTGCAGGTATGAAGTAATAAAAGCTCGGCGATAGAATAATTTCTAGCCATTTTTCGTAGTATTCGGATCCAAATTTTTGGTCCGACGAACAATATACACCTAAATGATTAGGTATTGCAGGGCAGGTGTATTGCACAATATTCTCGTATGGTAAAGAAACAGGGTGAGAAAGATCTTCTTTGTAGTTTTCGTTGAGAACCAATACGCCAAAATAATAAATAATTGGCAACGCCAGAGGGATCGCGAATCCAAAAATGCAATAAACCAGGTATCTTAAACCACCTAAAATGCGATTTTGCAATGGGCAACAAGCCAGCAAACAGAATTCTATAAAAATTAACATGCTCCAGAAAAAATGATAAGCCCATAACAATTGAGCCAGATAAAAAGCAACGCATGGCACTGGATGCGACAAATAGATTAACAAAAGTATTATGGTGATAGGTACCAATCCTATCATGTACAAGTATAACAATTTATTGGTGTTATTCTTTTGAAGGTATTGCCTATTCGAATTGATAGCCAAATTAATAATTATGAAAATCAGAGAAATAACGACTATTGAAATTTTAACCGAATTCATCCCTCCGTAAATCGTTGCAGGTAGGTCACAGATATAATACCCTCCTGGATATTCAGTTTCGACATAATATTGTCCAGGAGTGAAATATTTATATTCTGGCAATCTTTCGTTATAACCGATTTCTTTATTTTTATTTATGAAATATAAACCGAGTCCGTCCATGAAAGGTCTCATTCTCGTACAAGTTCTGCCAGTTTTTTCAGCATATTGGCACTGCCCCAATCTCGTTTCTTGGCCATCTTGAAAGTATTGGTATAGACAGGGAATAACGTAATGTAACAAATGAAAAGGCAATTTTTCGTCTATCGAGCATTCTAATTGTGTATCGTCAAAACCTTGGGCTACCAATTTCACCCCTTCGCTGATGAATATTCGAGTCAAATTGTAAATGTCATCAATTTCGGATCTTAGTATTCTTTTTCGAAATTTCCTACACGTATCGAATTCGGTCGCATAAAAGATACTCCATCGAAGAAAAGTTGGAAATTTGGTCGCAGTATCGTTATTATTATTACAAGTGGCGCAGTACGTATTCCAGTAGGCCTCGTTTCTGATATTATCGATCACTGGTACGTATAATTCTGGATCATGGGGTAGATTTCGATTGATGAGATTTTCACATTTTTCAATAATATCTTTGTTTTCGTAACCTTTGGCACATTTGTTCACCGTCCGGATTTTATTGGAACTCACACCTTGAATATCTTTCTTGCCCGTTATCGAAGTAATACCTTTGATAGCTCTCTGAGGTCCTAGTATACAATCTAACTCGGAATTTTCTGCCTTACAATATCCTGCTAATTGGGTATTCATTAGCCAGGCCAAAGTTGTCAGTTTAATGGTATTCGAAACAGTAATCATGATTGGTTGAAGTTTCTAGAACCGCGATTTTCCACAAATAATTTTTTAAGTTAGGAACAATAATATAGGACTGATGAAATTATTTGACGAAAGAAGTAGAGGAACATAGGGGTCGCAAAATTCAATAATACTGATCACTATTGTGTAAACCGAATCGATATCTGAGTTTCTACCGCAACATCTCTTCGCTTATTCTCATTATCCAGTTTTCCTTGATTCGAGTGTGGGATCCAACAGATCCATCTTTTATCTTAAGTTGGTTCATGGTACGTGTACCTATAGCATATGAAAATAATAATAAATTATTAATTATGGTATAAGTTATTCATTGGCGTGTGCGCAGAATTTTATAATTTTTTGATTAAGTCTGAGCAGTGGCTGCACGAAAAGGTGTATGAGAGTCAGGAGAGTGTCTTACTGGGGATGATTGTTTTGCTTTTTAGAAATTTGAAGAAGGAGCTAGCTGGGAAATTGTGCCTAGACCTCAAAAGAACGTGGTAAAAGTATCAATTTCCTGACTGCTTATTTGCCCATCCCAATTAGAACTTAAAATCTGACCAAAGGATCATGTTCAAATTTTGGAATTTGAAGAATGGAAAAGTTGGGAAGTTGTAGTATGTCAATTTTCTGACTTCTTATTTAGCTCCCCAGCCCAATTAGGTCTTGAAATCTGACTATGTTCAACAAATTTTTGAATAATTGCGAAAAAATTGAATTTTTTTTGAAGGTCTAAGAATTTGCCAGGTACCCTTCTTCAATTTTCAAAAAAAAGGAGGTGAAAAATAATTATCTCAAATGATCTCTTCCACCCCCAGGCGAATGTGAATTCCTTGAATTTAATATAAAGTTGGAAAATTCGGCTATAATCCGGAATATTCTGATACCACCAGGGCCGGTGATTCCCCTGAGTTAACGATGAGTGCTCCCCAAATTTCCCAAGCACCCCCCTCATTTTCACCAGTTCCCACATATTTTTTTTACATACTTTTGTATGGTAATTAGGAGAAGGGGTACATGGGTACAACTAATACAAATCCATACCTGAATTGGTGACCTATTTAATCGATTAAAGCACGGAGTTAAAATCTATATTTTTTTCCCAAAAATATTTTCAGTCAAAAATAAGGTTGTCAACTCAAAATTACGGATTTTGGAAAATGCTGCTTTAATCAACCAAGGTCACCAATACAGATAATCAGCTATTAACAGGTGCCGAACTATTTTTATGTGGTTTTCTACAGTGCTGGAAAATTCCAAAATTTTCTGGAGGCTCCGTAACGTCGTGAAACCACTTCCAATCGATTATGGAGGTCAAAAATAGGGTATATAGGAACCAAATTTAAGCTTTTTTCATTGATTACATAAAATTTTTATATTTTGCACAGCAATTGGCTAATTTTAAAATATCAAAGATCCGTCAAAATCTGTGAAATACACTTCAGCACCTTAAATTTTGGGTGAAGGGTTCTTTTTTAATGTACTTTCGATATATTTTAGTTTGGGCTCAAACTTTTACTTTGAGTTGGGGTAGGTACCTTATTAATTATGAAAAGGTAGTGAAAAATACGTATGTACGTGTTATTTGGTGCACCCAATTTTTGAATCAGAAAAAAATATATTTGATGTCTGACGACTTGACAAAATCAAAAAAAAATCAAGTCAGGGATCTCCAAAATCTATTAAAAATTTCTATATAAAAATGGAAAAATTTGAACAGAATATTTTCCAAAAATTCTCATGCATACTCGTACATACATATTTACTTACTTACTTACTATAAATGCCTGTCAAAACATATAATTTGTGAAAATTCAAACTTTTTTAATCACTCGTTCCAGAAATATCACGTGTTGAATTTTCAGCATTGGAATTGCGATAATTCTGGAGGAGGGAGGTGAGGGTCAACTTTTTTGAGGGTTTTATACTAAAAGTAACATTTTGAGTCGATTTTGACCGGATATATTTACTAGTAAGGACCCCAAGTCATCCTATTTAAAAATGTTAATTAGAAAATAAGTATCTACTCTTTTTGGTGTAATTTAAGGGGTCCGTCTATTTATGGGGTTTTTGAGAAAGCCCCCCCCCCAACTAAAAAAATCAACGATGAGTTGCTCATCAAGATTATACCCTCACCCCACCCCTGGATACCACATGAATAACGTTACGACTATAACTTTTATTTGTTTAGTTTTCTCATGTCATTTTTTTCCGAAAGTCCCATGATCTGTACACTTTCAAAGGGATCGGGAGATCGGGGAGTGAGGGGGGGGTAAACACCCTGAATGAAAAATCTGATAGGCTAGTCGAATTTGTCATCTCAAAAAGTGTATGAAAAGTATAAAAATTTCCTAAAATTAAAATTTTGAGGCGGCTTTATAATTAAAAAATTCGTTTTTTGCCATTTCAGACAGAAACATTCAAATTTGGTAAGCGATAGCTCAGCATGCGAATTTATCTTAGACTCTGAACATCACATAGAAGCTTTTTAAGAAATAAAATTGCGATTAACATATTATATTTTTATTTAGAGCACTTTTTTGATGTAGTCTACAGTCCAGACCCCGAAAAGTATTCAATGGGTCTGCTTTTTTGGGGAACAAAAAAATCAGTTGGTTTTTTGTTGGTATGGATGGGGTATTCCGAAAATGAGCATTTTAGATTTTTGCCGGGTCACTATAGGGAGCTGGAGCCTAAAAACCCCCATTTTTTCAAGTTGGCCGGGAACAAAATTTTTTTTGCCATTTTGTAGCACATGCTCCCCCGAGTCCGAATATGTGTTTCATTTCCTTGGGCATGGTCACAATGGTTCCCTAGGGCCCCCAAAGGACGATTTAAATTTTACCCCTTTAAATTTTTGGAAGGGGTCAAAATCAAAATTCATTGTCATTTTCGGATTTTTTGCGAAATTTTACCCTATTTTGATAGGTAACACGACAATTTTTCAAAATCGGTCAAAAATTGACCAAATTTCACCCCTTAAAATTTTTGGAAGGGGTCAAAATCAAAATTCATTGTCATTTTCGGATTTTTCGCAAAATTTTACCCCATTTTGATAGGTAACCCGACAATTTTTCAAAATCAGTCAAAAATTGACCAAATTTCACCCCTTAAAATTTTTGGAAGGGGTAAAAATCAAAATTCATTGGCATTTTCGGATTTTTCGCGAAACTTTACCCCATTTTGATATGTTACACGCGTGCATAGCCATTTTGTAAAAGTTTTGTAGCTGTTTATTTTTTTGAGAAATCGCCGAGGGGCACATCTTTAAAATTCGCCTGCGGCTCATTGTGCCAGCCGTTTTCCAAAAATTTAGATTCAATCGGTTCAGAATGAGTTCATGTCCCCATGAAGGTGGTTTTTTCTTGTTCCGCGAGCTTTATGACGTCTACACAATCATTTTACTTTCAAAAATAGCTAAATTTCACCAAAAATCGTCCTTTGGAGGCCCTAGGGGACCATTGTGACCATGCCCAAGGAAATGAAACACATATTCGGACTCGGGAGAGCATGTGCTACAAAATGGCAAAAAAAAATTTGTTCCCGGCCAACTTGAAAAAATGGGGGTTTTTAGGCTCCAGCCCCCTATAGTGACCCGGCCAAAATCGAAAATGCTCATTTTCGTGAATACCCCATCCATACCAACAAAAAATCAACTGATTTTTTTGTTCCCCAAAAAAGCATAGCATATTCACTTTCCTGAGCACTTTTCTGTGTCTGGACTGTAGACTAATGCTATTTATCCTGGGTTAAATGACTACGTAATTACACAGGTTTTTTGAATATTTGACCAACTACACTCCATGAAAAAATCTGAAAAAATTCTCAGATGTGAGAAATATAACGGAAAAGTTTTTAAAAAAAGTATTTTTTGCCCATCTCAAAATTGTGTCATCCTGGGCGATTTGAAATTTTCCAAGTCAAATTCAAGGTCATTAAAGAGGTCGGAAAAATCAGAAAAAGTTTCTAGGCTCTTCCTTCTAGTATCTCTACCTATGTGCCAAATTAAAAAAAAATTGGTTGAAAACTCTCGAAGATAGAATTTTTAGCTTGAAAACCACGTATTCTGGGACCCTAGCTTCCCATGGGTGAGATTAAAATTCGCTCATGCGCTCCAAAATCATCTTCCATCAAGACAAATCGAACAGAATAAAAATTTTCAATCAAGTTCCACCAGTGGCCAAATGACTGCCTTACCACAACAGAGCTTTTGTACAGAAATTTACCAAAGTAATTTCGCCGCAATACAACACAGGTTATCACAGGTTATCAGCAACATGCCGACATAAAAAAATACAACTTTTCGCGCATGCGCCTACGATGAATTTTTTTCTACATTATACACAAATGTTAGTAAATAAATTGCTTATGTTAGGTAAGAGTAAAGTACTTACAAAGTGTATCGCAAGTTTAGGTATGATTTTCAGGATACCTGATTTCCAATTCCAAAATCATCGTACACGAAATCGGCCTTTCATTCACTTCACAGCTCAAAATAAAATCAATCGAAGAGGCAAATTACGTTCTGTATGTACGAATTGTTTTATGCCATAAATTCAAACATTCGAATCAAAACATCGGGCTAAATGTTTTCTTAATTTAATATTTTGATTATTCACGCAAAAAAACGAAACGAATTATCGAATTTGCCAGTTTTAAGTTTCATGAAACGAGACTGGCTCCTCGTTTGATATCACTAATCGCTTCAATACAAACGCAATTTTTTCCCCGTTTTTCCTCATATGCTACGATCTATAGTTGTAACAGCTGTTGACCTTCGTGTGAGAAATACACAGTCCTCTGACACGCCTTGCTGTTTATTATGTTAGGGTTTACCACCAGCCAACTTTTTTGACCGTCAGATCTAGAATTGGCAGAGTATTTAATGGAAATTTATTTCGGCAGTCATGTTATATTCGCCCTGGTCTAGCTTACGTCATTTTCAAATCATTTTTCCCTCGTTATTTCAATTGTAATTACGAAAAAAATTCGACAGCTTGATTATTTGATACATCTACTGTATTTGTCTAATGCGGTGATGCCTCAGTTTTATGTTCCAGTTTTTTTGTTTTAGGTCAGTAGGAGGAGAGGGGGAAGTGTGATCGATTGAATTTGTTGGCGCCTATAATCGTCAGTGTTTCTAGTTCAAGGCCAAGGCGAAATTATTTAAGCAGAAGATTTCTGATTCTCTAATTCTTTTCGAATTGAAAGATATTGAAATATTAGTCTAATGAGCGAATATTTCTTCATTTTATGACGAATCAGTCCATCGCACAGTGGTCCAGGAGACCCCTCAAAACACGCGAAATTCATTATCCTAAAAAAAGAGCAATAAAAGTGGGTAAAAAATAGTGTACATTAGTTTTTTTGGTCGTAGATTACGAATCTGACAAAAAAATTGATTCGGGGCATGGGGAGGGGGTAGGGGAGGTGTTGAAATCGAAATTCACCTAAAATATCATGTAATATATCGAAATCTAGGTTTTCGAGGTCGTAGATTAAGAATATGACGATAAAAATTTTTTCAGAGGTCATTGTGAGGGGGGGGGGTGATCAAATCAAAATTCACCATAATATCGCGTAGCATATCGAAATCTAGGGTTTCGAGGTCGTAGGTTACGAATCCGACAAAATTTTTTTTGTGAAAGTAAGAGGGAAGGGGGGGGGGGTGCTGAAATTGGAGTTGAACTAAAATATCGTGTAGTAAATCGAAATCTAAGGTATTTTTGCGATTTTAGTAATATAAATTAGGCCAAAAGTATAAGTGCCACACCTCAGCACGAAAAATTTTATAGGTGAAGTGGTATAGTTTCAAGTGCCCTGAACACGATTTTCCAATTAGTTTTTGCGTCCGTCTGCGTCCGTGTGCATTATAAGCAAAAAGTGCATTTTTCAATGATTTTTCCCGGTTTTAGTAGTTTTTTTTATCTATCAATGTCATCATTTATATGCCGGGAATGTAAAGGGTTTGTGAATAATGACAATGCTGGAAAAAAATTACTAAAAATGGAAATAAAAATTGAGATTTTATTAATTAAAAATACTATCAATGAAATTTATATCAACTTGAAATTAATTAAATTAATAAATAAAGGTAAGTAATAAAATCTATAAAAAAAACTTAAAGAAAAATGAATATAAAATAAATATAAAAATTTAAATAATTAAATATTAAAGAAAAATATTTTCTTTAAATAATAAATAAATAAAATCTCTAACAAATTGAATTAATCCTAAAATTAAACCTTTATTGGAACACATGGGAGAATGAAGCCCTGAAATTTGAATTTCTCAATTCTTTGTTAAAATTCCCATTAAAATATGCGTTGATTAAAAAAAGTTGAAAAAAAATTTTGGAGGCAATTTTCGGGTATCTATGTACTTGATAACGAGATTCGGCTTTCAAGTTTCAGATTAGTTTTTTCGAGTTTTTCAATCAGAATCAATTTCCTATTGGGATGAAAAAACGAATGGACTTTTCAACCCAATAATTCGTACTTTTTTTTACGCACACAAAAAGAGCTCAGAACATAAACATTTATTAGAAATAAAGTACCTAAGTACAGGCAGGTCACATAAAAAGCGGACTAAATTTTCTCACTTTTTGTTTCAATCACACTAGCTAGTTAATTACTGCATTGCGCAAAACTGAATTGGATCGATAAGACGACAGATACGTCTGTTAAGATATTTCCATACCATCATTACCATCCTGCTGAGAAACCAAATTGTATTTGCACCCACACATTTTCATAATAAAGCCAATGCATGTCTCGGCCCCAAAAACAATGAACACTATTGTACCATGAAAATCAATAGATAATTGACAGAGGGTATCATACGAAACGCCTAAAATACTTGACGAATAATCGTTTCCATAACTCTGATAAATCTTGAACACGGCGTAATGGATACCCATAATTAATGTCATTTTCATTGAAACAAACAGTTGATCTCCGTGGGGGATCGCTCGGATCCCTTCTGAACGATAATTTCCGAAATAGCACAGAACTACAGTTAAAATTAATAAAACCAATGCAGGTATGAAGAAATAAAAGCTTGGCGATAGAAAAATTTCTAGCCATTCTTCGTAGTATTCGGATCCAAATTTTTGGTTCGACGAACAATACACACCAAAATGATTAGGTATTGCAGGGCAAGTGTATTGCAAATCAGATGGGGAAGGGGCCGGTTGAGAAATATCTTCTTTGTAGTTTTCATTGATAACCAATACGCCAAAATAATAAATAATTGGCAACGCCAGAGGGATCGCGAAACCAAAAATGCAATAAATCAGGTATTTTAAACCACCTACAATGCGATTTTTCAATGGGCAACAAGCCAGCAAACAGAATTCTATGAAAATGAACGCGCTCCAGAAAAAATGATAAACCCATAAAAATTTAGCCAGATAAAAAGCAACGCATGGCACTGGGTGCGACAAATAGATAAACAAAAGTATTATGCTAATTGGTACCAATCCTGCCATGTACAAGTATAACAATTTATTAGTGTTATTCTTTTGAAGGAATCGCTTATTCGAATTAATAGCCAAATTAATAATTACGAAAATCAGTGAAATAACGACGATTGAAATTTTAACCGAATGTTTCCCTCCGTAAATCGTTGCAGGTAGGTCACAGATATAAAACACTCCTGGGTATTCAGTTTCGACATAATATTGTTCAGGAGTGAAATCATTATATTCCGCCAATGTGTCAATAAAATCAATTTCTTTATTTTTATTTTTGAAATATAAACCGAGTCCATCGATGAAAATTCTCATTCTCGTACAAGTTCTGCCAGTTTTTTCAGCATAATGACACTGCTCCATTCTCGTCTTTTGGCCTATAAGAAGATAGTTGTTTAGACAAGGAATAACGTCACGTATCAAATGAAAAGGCCATTTTCCGTCCATCGAGCATTCCAATAGTACTGTACTGCTTAATCTCAATGCCACCAATATCAGCCCCTCACTGATGAATATTCGAGTCAAATTATAAATGTCATTAACTTCGGATCTCAATGTTCTATCTTTTAATTTCCCACACGTATCGAATTCGTCCTCAAGAAAGGTACTCCATGGAAGAAAAGTTGGAAGTTCTGTTACAGTAGCGTTATTGCAAGTGGCGCAGTATTTATTCCAGTAGGTCTCGTTTGTAATATTGTCGATCACTGGTTGGAATAGTTCTGTATCAAAGCGTCGATTTCGATTGATGAGGTTTACACATTTTTCAATAATATCTTGGTTTTCGTAACCTTTGGGACAATTGTTCACCGTGCGGAATTTACTCGAATTAACACCTTTGAAAACTTCCTTACCCGTTGACCAAGTGATACCTTTGATAGGTCTCCGAGGTCCTAGTATACAATCTAACTCGGAATTTTCTGCCTTACAATATCCTGCTGATAGGATATTCATTATCCAGGCCAAAGTTATCAGTTTAATGGTATTCTTAGATTTAATCATGATTGGTTGATGATTCTAGAACCACGATTTTCTACGAATAAAGTGTGTAAACCGAATCGTTATTTGAGTTTCTACCGCAACATCTCTTCGCTTGTTCTCATTTTTCAGTTTTCAATGATTCGAATGTGAGATCCAACAGATCCGTCTTTTATCTTAAGTTGCTTTATGGTACGTGCGCCTATAGCATATAAAAATTATAATAAATTATTAATAATGGAGTATTTTATTCATTGGCGTGTGCGCAGAAACTTATAATTTTTTGATTCAGTCTGAGCAGTGGCTGCGCGAAAAGGTGTATGAGAGTGTCTTACTGAGGATGATCGTTTTGCTTTTTAGAAATTTGAAGAGCGAGCTAGGTAGGAAATTGTGCCTAGACCAAAACCTCCTTTATACAAGGCCTGAGTGCTGGTAAAATCAAATGACGTCACGAACGTGGTAATTTTTTTCTGATTTTCGTCCAATTCACACTGATTTTGTATGTTTTGATGTTTTCGTGTATGCGCTGAAAGATGTAAACAGACCTGAAAACGTTGTGAATTTAGTGAAAACTTGTGTAAGTATAACCAATCAGAAATGTGGTAAAATTACCACGTTCGTGACTCAGGCCTTGTATGAGGGTAAAGGTTGCCATATTTCGACCAATTTTTTCCAAACTTCCACCAATCGAAGACTGTTTGAGGTAGAAACGTCAAAAATGGCTTATAAAATACCTTGATCCTTCCTCTACCACTCCTTAAAATTTTGAGCCGATACAACCATTTTTTGTATTTTTTGCGATTTTTTTCTGAGGAAACTCAAAAATCGATTTTGAAATTGTTGGTTCCTAATTTCGACCACCAGCTGATTTCGCCCGCATAGAGTGGAATCTACCCGAAAAGAATTTTTTCATATTCTTCTTTCACAGATAAACAAAATGAGATCAAAACGACAGCCCTACAGCAAAAACTCGCTGAGAAAATCAGAAAAAACGAAATCTCATTCACAAATAATTTGAACTTTGGTGAAAATTTTTGTTGCGTACCTCCAGTTGTTTTCAAAAACGATGATTTTATCGAAATCTGACACCATGTCCCATCACAATTCACAATTATTTGGTAGAATTTATCAAAAAAATTATTCATAATTCGAAATCAATACGTAAAAAAATTTTCCACCTAAGTATGTGGTTTCGTTGTTTTCAATTTTCTCCGCTAATTTTGTCTGTAGGGTTGTGATTTTGGTCTCAAATTGTTCATTTATGAAAAAGGACCACGAATTTTTTTTTTCGTGTTGATTGCGTCCATAGCGGCCGAAATTGGCCGGTGGTCGAAATTAGGAAGCGATCGAAGTTAGGGCACTTTACCCTTATAGGAGGTCTTAGCCTAGACTCAAAATAATGTGAACTTCCTGACTGGTTATTTATCCATCCCAATCAGGTTGTTCAAATTTTGAAATTCAAAGAAAGGAAAACTTGGGAAGTTTTGTTTAGACCCCAAAATAACATGATGAAAATGTCTACTACCTGATTCCGTATTCAGCTCTCCAGACCAATTAGGTCTGAAAATCTGACCTTGTTCAACAAATTTTTGAAAAATTGGTAGAAAATTGAATTTTTTTTAAGGAGTCTGATACGGATGTTTTTAGCCAGTAGTGCAATTAACATTTATTTTTTACTTTTTTAGACACTATTTCTCAGAGGTATTTTAAAGTTTTCCTTTTTTTTCCTCCATTCGTATTTTTAATAAAACTTCGAAAAAAATTGTATTTTTTTTGAAATGATGTAAGTATAATTTTTTGAGTGACCTTTTTGAGGATCTAGAAAAATTGGGTGTCTGAAGATGAATAATTGGTACGAATAGTACCCTTTTTTTTAATTCAACCTTTTTCGATTTTTCGAACATAGAGTTTGAGGCCTGGCGAGTAAAGGTAAATTTGTAATCAGAGAGCGAGAAAAGAATTAACCTCTTTGTTTTAAGGTCTAAGAATTCGCCAGGTTCCTCTTCTTCAATTTGCAAAAAAAAAAGGAGGTGAAAAATAATTATCTCAAATGATCTCTTCCACCCCCAAGCGAATGTAAATTTCGTCAATTTAGTATAAAGTTGGAAAATTCTGCTATAAGGTGGAATATTCTGATATCACATGAATAATATTATGAATTTCGCAACTATAATTTTAATTTTTTTTTAGTTCTCTCGTGTCATTTTTGTTGAAAACCCCATGATCTGTACACTTTTAAAGGGATCCGGGGGGAGGGGTAAACGCCTTGAGAAAAATTTGATAGGCTAGTCGGATTTGTCTTCTCAAAATGTGTATGAAAAGTATCAAAATTTCCTGAAATTAAAATTTTGAGCCAGTTTTATAGGTACCTAATTAAAAAATTCATTTTTTTGCCATTTCAGTCAAAAATATCCAAATTTGGAAGCGATCTCGAAGTCGAGGGGACCTGAAATTTTTCGGTGTACTTCTACACCTATATAACCCTTATCGTGAATTTCACTTGTCTCCCTCATAAAAGACACCCCCCTCCCTTCGTAAAAAGCAATAAGAGCTGGTGCGAATTTACCATAGACTCTGAACATCACAGAGAAGCTTTTTAAGTGATAAAATTGCGATAGGTGCTGGTTATTTGAGCTGCTGAATACAAATTTTTAATCAATTTTTAAAGTTGATCCATCCGAAAGTCATGAAATGGGCCTCAAAATTCAAGTGACCCTCCAGGAGAAAAGCCACCAGTCGTGCAGTTTTGAAAAACGCCAGGTATGACTTTTGCATCGCTTGGTGTGTAAAATGAATAGGAGGAGGGAAGTTGAAAATTTGTTACTGGCTTAGAATTCCATACCCTGTAGCCGGTAACAAATTTTAAACTTCCCTCCTCCTCTTCATTTTACACACCCAGCGATGCAAAAGTCATACCTGGCGTTTTTCAAAACTGCACAACTGGTGTATTTTCTCCTGGAGGGTCACTGGTATTTTTAATTAAGTACGAATGCAAATCATCATTTTTTATGTTTTTTGAGCCTTTAAACACAATTTTTTACTTGGTTTTCAAATTTGGCCCCTCTGAAGGCTCCAAAATTGAAATTGGGTATTATAAATTAGGCACCGATGCAAATAATCATCAAAAATTATATTTTTTGAGTCACTGAATACGAATTTTTAATTGATTTTAAAATTTGACCCCTTTAAAGACCTCAAAATGGGTCCCAAATTTCAAAAATTGATATTTGAAGTGAAGTGCCAATGCAAATAATCACAAATTTTTTTTGAGTCACTGAACACAAATTTCTGGTTGATTTTGAAATTTGATCCCTTTGGAGGCATCCAAAATGGATCCCTAGGGGAAGGAGATAGTTTGGTATACATTTCGAATTGTATAATTTAAGGAAGTAATCCTATTCTGTGTATGCTGTAGTTGTAGTTTGAATAAAAAAGGTATGTACATATGTACAATGTACACAGATATTTTTTCGAAAATCATCTGAAATTTTTATTATGGACAAAAGTGGACGATTGGCTTCAAATATGTTGTAAAAGAGACCTAAAGCTACATGCCAGATGAGATTTCAAACCTCTCCTAGGCTCTCTTTTTTTTGCTGGTCCAATTTACAACCAGAGTAAAATTTACATAAATAAATGACACTTTCCAAACGTTAAAAATCATCCATTAATTAAAAAATTGGGGGAAAACATAGAAAGCGGGTTATCTATATTTATCAATACGTGGTACATTTTTTACATCTAATCACAGGAAAACGAATATACCGATCACCAGTAGCATGTTACGATATTTCATCTCTATACTAAGTAATGTGAAATCGCGTTGCCATAGTAAAGTGATAAGGCGTTTCCCCAGCAAAACTAAGTTTGATATCAGCTATTTGGAATGTCTATAATTATTTGTGATAATTTTTTCAATCATTTGCAAACATCAATTTTTTCCATCTTTGGTGCGACGCGACATTCTCTCGAATGTTTTCACCTTGATTTTCTTTAAAAATTTTCCAACCCGAATTTTTTCAACAAATTTTTATTTTGAATGTTTTAGAACAGGTAAATAATTGAGAAAAAATTAATATTTTTAAAAAAATTTCAAGAGCTGAAAAAATTGAAATTTTGAGAAAAAATTTCTGAAATTGAAAAATATGTATTTTTGAACAAAATATAAGAATTGAAAAATTTTTAGACTTAAGAACAAAATTGGAGGGAGAAAAATGTCAGAGATTGGGGTTGAAAAATATCCTTGCCCCCACCCGTGCTCCTCTCCTCGAGTGTGAGACCCTACGGAGAAAAAAATTATCCGCCAGCTCTGGATTAACATATTATATGTTGTATAGAGCACTCCTTCTTCGATGCTATTTATTTTGCGCTAAATGACTAATTACACCGGTTTTTTGAATATTTGACCTACTTCCACCACATGAAAAAATTCTCAGAGGTGTGAAATACATATAATAGGAAAAGATTTGAATAAATAAATATTTTTTGTCCATCTCAAAATTATGTCCTCCTGGGCGATTTGAAATTTTCCAAGTCAAATTCAAGGTCACTAAAGTCGGAAAAATGTGAAAAAAATTCAATGTACTTCCGTCTAGTAGCTCTACCTATACGCCAAGTTTCAAAAAAATCGCTTGAAAACTCGCAGAGATAGAATTTTTAACTTGAAAATCACGTACTTTAGAACCCTAGCTCCCTAGGGATGAGATAAAAATTCGCTCAGCTTGAAAATCACGTATTTTGGGCTGTGGACTTCCACCCCCAAGCCCTCTGGGGATGAGATAAAAATTCGCTCATACGCTCTAAAATCATCTTCTAGCAAGACAAATCGAATGGAATAAAAAATCTTAATCAAGTTCCTACAGAGGCCAAATGACCCCCTTACCACACCAGAGCTTTTGTACTACAGAAAGGGACTGTCCGCATAAGATGGTAAAAACGGCCCCCACCCAATTTTGGTGAAAAGTGGGCCTACATGTTTACCTGGATGTAAGAAGTCTCCAAAAAAATTTTCGACCCCCACCCTCACCCCTCCCGAGAAAATTAAATTCGGCTTTTCTCTGGATTGGGTGGAGGAAAATTTTTGAAATTTTCACAGATGGTAGGCACTATGTATGTACACTTGTGGAAATTTTTTCAAATTTTTTGATGCATATTTTCCAATTTTATTTGCCCTCGGAAATTTTCAAAAAATCATTAAAAAAAATTTTGAGGGGGTACGTGGCTGAATTTTTTTCTATAAATAGGTCACACGCTAGGGTATAACATATAAGTTTCCCGAAATTCAAAAGTGACCGGAAGTTGGTCAAAAAAATTGAAACGTAACGCCCGTCACCGATATTACTCCACCGCGAGACCACCGTGGAATAACTAAAGTAATTTCGCGGCACCGGCGAAACATAACACAAGTTATAAGCAACATAACAGACATCAAAAAATACAACTTTTCGCGCATGCGCCTATGATAGATTTTTCCTACCTTCTACACGAATGCTGGTAAAAAAAATTGTTACTGTTAGGTAAGAGGGAAGTACTTACAAAGTATATCACAAGTTTGGGTATGATTCCTAATTCGAAAAATATCGTATACAAAATTGGCACTTCATTTACTCCACAGTTCAAAACAAAATCAATTTAAGAGGCAATTTACGTTCTGTATGTACGAATGGTTTTATGCCATAAATTCAAACATTCGAAACAAAAGATAGGGCTAAATGTTCTCTTAATTTAATACTTTGATTATTCGCGCAAAAAAACGCAACAAATTATCGAATTTGTCAGTTATAAGTTTCATGAAACGAGACTGGCTCCTCGATCGATGCTACTAATCAATTCATACAAATGCGTTTTTTTTTTTTTTTTTCGTTTTATCTCATACGCTACCAGCTGTAGTTACAGCAGCGGTTGACCTTCGTGTGGGAAATGCACATACATCTGACACGCCTCACTGTTTATAATGTTGTGGTTTACTAGGCAACTTTTTTGACTGTCAGATCTAGAATTTGCATAGTATTTAAAGGAAATTTATTTCGGCAGTCGCGTTATATTCGCACTGGTCTAGCTTACGTCATTTTAAAAACTTTTTCCCTCGTTATTTCAACTGTAATTACGAAGAAAATTCGATAATTTGAATATTTGATACATCTACTGTATTTGCCCCATGCGATGTGGCAATGCTTTCGTTGTTTGTTTCAATTATTTTTTTGGTCAATAGGGAGAAGGAAGAGGGGAGTGTGATTGATTAAATTAGGCCCCTATTAGTCCGGTAGAATTAGCCAAAAAAAGGGGGTCATAGAGAAAGACTCGGCGGCCAACCGATTTTTCGCTCTAATGATCCATTTTTATGCCCTGAACATGAATTTGAGGTGTCCGGTCGCATCCGGGGTGCGGAAGTCCCCTAAATTGTGGACCTTTGCCCCCCAAATCAGGTTTTTGGCCTATATCTGCGGAAATATGGGCGCTAGAGCAAAAATGAGTTCTATGAAACTTATTCTACGTTAAATTTCCTATCAGATGACGTTTGAATGGTATTCGCAAACCTAAGGGGGCTGGAGCTATAGTGGATCAATGAGAGGGAGGTTTCTCCAAAAATCTGATTTTTGGCTTGTATCTGCTTAATTATTCATCCTAGTGCAAAAGTTGGTATACGTTAAATTTCCCATTAAATGACTTGTGAACGATATACCCAAATCCAAGGTAGCTGGAGTTACAAATTAAATAAGGGGAGGGGGTTTCTAATGTGATTCATAATATTCGTCAAAGCGTAGACCAAAATAAAAATTTTAGAGAAGGGGAGGAACTCAAAATTTACCATGGGAGGTGCGGGGGTGGTCTTTTGAGGCTCCAGTCCCTCTATGTGATAAGGTTAAGCAAAGTCTGTGTTCTTAGGGTAGGTTTCATATATTTTGATCTTCCGGAACACAAATATGTCATTACTTTTAAAATCTGATCACTAGAAGTGCCCCAAATTTCAAAAT
Source organism: Pseudococcus viburni (assembly GCA_033439095.1). Lineage (NCBI taxonomy): Eukaryota > Metazoa > Arthropoda > Insecta > Hemiptera > Pseudococcidae > Pseudococcus > Pseudococcus viburni. Next base: position 378,758 of record JAVBJF010000042.1, on the reverse strand, counting down.
AAAAACTCTCTCATTTAGGTACCAATATTTAAAAAAAATACCTGAAAATCGCAATTTTTGTTCCCCTACATCTGACTTTTTCCCCACAATTTTTTTGTAATTTTGCTCCCCTAATTTTTTGTTTTGCTCCCCTTTTTTCTAGATTTTTTTGAAAATCATAAAAAAATTGTTTAATTTGATGAAAAATTGTGTAAAATTTTGAAAACTAGCGTAGAAAAGTGTTTTACTTGTTGAAAAATTGTGTAAATTGTTGCTTAAAAGGTGGAAAAATTGCCTAAATTGATGAAAAAGTGTGTAAAACATTGAAAAAATTCGTAAAATTGCTTCAATTGTCGAGAAATCTTGCATAAATTGATGAAAAATTGTGTGAAATGTTGAAAAAAAGTTGTAAAATTGCTTCAAATGTTGAAAAATTGCATGAATTGTTGCAGTTTTTCGACAATTCTGTCAATTTTTAACAAATATCTCGACTTTTTCACGCAATTTTCAACAATTTAAACGATTTTTCGACAAATTAATGCAATTTTACGACTTTTTCCCTAAATGAATACACCATTCGGTTCGTCTCGACGAGAGGATCCCGAAAATGCCCTCGTTTTTGCATTTTCGTCGATTTTAATCGAAGTTATGGCCGATTTTTCGTTCACGAAAGTGCAACTTTCGCGAGAAAATCTCAAAATGCAAAAATTAATACACCATTCGATTCGTCTCGACAAGAAGATTCCGAAAATGCCCTCGTTTTTGCATTTTCTTCGATTTTAATCAAAAAAGTGCAACTTTTGCGAGAAATGCTCAAAATGCAAAAATTAATACACCATTCGATTCGTCTCGACAAGAAGATTCCGAAAATGCCCTCGTTTTTGCATTTTCGTCGATTTTAATCGAATTTTATCTTGATTCAATGAGAAAAATGTCTTTAATTAGATCTATTTCGATCCAATTGGATCCAGTTGGATCCGATCAAATCGCGCCATTTTTCGGATCCGATTGGATCCAATTTTTAATCTACCTCAACTTTTTTTCAAAATTTTCGCGTTCTAACAATTCTTGTTCGTGTACAGCTCGTCTAAAAAAGAATAAAGAAACGAAAATTTTTATAATCTGTCAAAACACAAAAACATAAAGAAGCAAAATCTTTTACCATTGTATATTACTTCGAGAATAGCTAAAAACTTACCGCGATTTATGATAACTATGGGAACTCCGTGATTAAAATTGAATCAACAAAAACGTCTCACCAATTTACAAAATTTAGAATTACCCAAACATAAATTAATAGGAAATCAAAATAAAAGACTACAGAAATCAGAAAATTTAGAACTACATAAAAAAAGATTAATGATATGCCAAAGAAAAAGACTTACTGATTTAATTAATTTAAATAAACGTCTTAAAAGATTAATATCTTCACAAAAAAAACGCTCAAGTAACCCACTTAAATTATTACAACATCATGAAAAATTGAAATATTATCAAAAAAAAAGATTAAGTAACCCTCTTGAATTGATAAAACATCTTGAGAAATTAAATTATTGACAAAAAAAAAGACTTTCAAATATCATACATTATAAAAAAAAACATTTTAAAAATGTTCAAACCTTAAAAATCATAAAGTACATAAACTGAGATTAAAATTGAATCAACAAAAACGTCTCACTAATTTACTGTTGCAGAACAAAATTCAATGCGCCTAAAAATGAACACATCCTAAAAAAACAAATAAATAGAAGACTTTCAAAAAAATTATAGTATGTGTTAGAGTAATTTATGTTTGTGTAATTATTACACAAACATAAATTACTCTAACACATACTATAATTTTTTTGAAAGTCTTCTATTTATTTGTTTTTTTAGGATGTGTTCATTTTTAGGCGCATTGAATTTTGTTCTGCAGAAATTTTCCCATCGTTTAAGAAAATCCGTTGATCTTAAGTCATTGAATGCTTGTTCTGAATAACCTGGGATTTTATAAAACTTCTCTTCTTAACTGTTGAGAAGTAAGGTTTCATATCCATCATTTACGTGTATTATTGTATTATTATACTATCTCAAATTGCTTTTCAAATGAGGGTATAGAACCGGTAAAAGAACCTACCTGGTGGCAAATCGCGTCTCCCTTTTTTTTGTAGTAGTAGTCCTTTTGGTCTACATCCCCACCAAAAGTTGGTATTTGATCACTCCAACTTTCCGGGTGTCGATCTTTTAGCATTCTGCTAGAGGCTTCCCCGATGTCGATGACGCTCAGTTTTGCTCTGTATACTGCCATTTCCTTATCGTGCTCCTCTTTGAGCTCCTCTTCGAGCTCCTCCATTTCTCTCTAAAACCAAATCAGTAAAAATATAACTAATATTGAAATCCGTTCTTTAAAGCTGTTTTCGAGTTAATTTGAAAAGTACTGATTAAATTAAACTGATTTTTACTGATTTTTCCCTGTTATATCAATTTTTTTTACTGAAAAAAGCAGTAAAAGAGTACGCAACGACTTCAAAATTTAATCAACTTTTATCCTATACACATTCTAATTACTGTAAAAATTTCAAATCGATTGGTCAATTTAATTTATGTTGTCAAAGAGAAATTTTATAAAAATGAGCTTTAAAGCTCCAAAGCTTAGCTTTTTGTGCACAGAGTGTAACCAAAACACAATGGGTTTTTCTTCTGTACGTTGTACACCTACTGTAAAAATTTCAAAACGATTGGTTCAGTTGAACGAGAGATATTGGGTCAGAAATAATGACCAATCACAACCCTTCCAACTTTGAGCTCAATTTTCACTAAAACGGTGAGCTTTTAAGAAAAATTCATAAGAACCAAAGTTGTAGAGCTTGAAATTCCTGACCATCCTTTTGGCCTCCGTTTTTCTCTACGATGCACCATTTTCGAGATATTTTCAAAAAACTGAATAAACTTTGAACTTTGAAAGCTCGACTTTCCAAGCACGGATCGACTTCAAAATTTAATCAGCTCTTCTCTGATGCACTTTCTAATCACTGTAAAAATTTCAGGTCGATTGATCAACTCTAACGTGAGTAATATGTCTCAAAAATGAGCTTAAAAGCTCAAAAAGCTCAGCTTTCTGCTCACAGGATTGCACCAAAATCTAATCAGCTCTTCTCCTGTATGAACTACACCTACTGTAAAAATTTCAGCCCGATCTGTTCGGTTTAGCGAGAGAAATCGTGTCAGAAAAAAAAAGGCTTCAACAAAAAAAAAAAAAAAACAAACAAAAAAACCCTTATGACTGCAATAGCGGATTCCCGCTAGAGCGGGAAGTCCGCTAAAAAGGTTTCAACATATAAAAAAATAAATAAACTAAACACACTGTGTCAAAAGAGCTGACTTCCTTTTCTATACAAACGGGAATTGAACTTGAAAAGCTCAACTTTCCATGCACACATCGCATTCAAAATTCAATCAGAAATAATTCTCCTGTACGCGTTTTAGCCACAATAAAAATTTTAAATCTATTGGTCAACTCAAACTTGAGTTAGAATGTCACAAAAAATCAACTTTAAAGCTCTAAAGCTCAGCTTTCTATGCACAGAATTTGAACCAAAAAATAATCAGCTCTTTTCCTGCATGATCTACACCTACTGTAAAAATTTCAAAACGATAGGTTCCGTTGAACGAGAGAAATGGAGTCAGAAAAATTGACCAATCACAAGTCTAGGAACATTGAACTTATTTTTCTCGAAAACGGAGAACTTCCAAGAAAAATTTATGAGAACCAAAATTATAGAGCTTGGAATTCCAAACCATCCTTTTGGTCTCAGTTTTTCTCTACGATGCATTGTTTGTGAGATATTTTTGAAAAATTGAATAAACTTTGAACTTCGAAAGCTCGACTTTCAATATACTGATCGACTACAAAATTTAATCATCTCTTCTCCCAACCATACTTTAATCACTATAAAAATTTCAAGTCGATTGTTCAACTCGCACTCACTTTATGGTGTTGCAAAAATAAACTTTAAAGCTTCGAAGCTCAGCTTTTTAAGCCCAGAATTTGAACCAAAAAATAATCAGCTCTTCTCCTGCTCGACCTACACCAACTATAAAAATTTCAAAACGATTGGTTCAGTTTAACGAGAGAAATTGAGATTGAAAAATTGACCAATCATAAGCCTTCAAACTTTGAGCTCAATTTTCTCGAAGACTGTGAGCTTTCAAGAAAAATTCATAGAACCTAAATTGTAGAGCGTGAAATTCCTGACCATCCAAATGATCTCAGATTTTCCCTACAAAGCACTGTTCACGTGATTTTTCTGAAAAAACAGTCTGGGCATAGAAAACCCATTATAAAAATTGACCAATCACAGGCCTTCAAACTTTGAGCTCAATTTTCTCGAAAACTGTGAGCTTTTAAGAAAAATTCATGAGAACCAAAGTTGTAGAGCTTGAAATTCCTGACCATCTTTTTGGCCTCCGTTTTTCTCTACGATGCACCGTTTTTGAGATATTTTCAAAAAACTGAATAAACTTTGAGCTTCAAAATCTCGATTCTCAAAGCACAGATCGACTTCAAAATTTAATCAGCTCTTCTCCTATACACGTTCTAACCACCATAAAAATTTCAAGTCGATTGGTGAACTCTAACGCGAGTTATCGCGTCAGAAAGAAATGTCCCAAAAATGAGCTTAAATGCTCAAAAGCTCAGCTTCCTGTGCACAGAATTGCACCAAAATCTAATCAGCTCTTCTCCTGCATGAACTACACCTACTGTAAAAATTTCAGCTCGATCTGTTCAGTTTATCGAGAGAAATCGCGTCAGAAAGAAAAGGCTTCAACAAACAAATAAACAAACAAACAAACCACTATGAACGCAGTTTTTTATTAGTACTTGATAATGCCGAACTGACCGATCCACATACCTTGTGCTGTTTAAATGCAGAGACCAGCGCCAGGTGCTCGGCCTTGGATAACTGGGCGTATGGTTTATTGATGTCCAACTTCTGCACAAACGTATTAAATTCACCAGGGTCACTAGGCTTACGTTTCCATTTTTGGGTAATGCTTTTTTTCTTGGATGTTACGGAGTTGACTGTAAAAAATTGACAACCTCAGTAAAATACTTTGGTTTATAAGACAAACAGAAAGATTAAAAAGATAAAAACAGAAATACTTACCATAGAAAAGTATGACAGAAACACGGAACAGGCAACTCATGTCCATTTTCTTCTCGTCGATAATGTACAGTAGCAGTAGGTACCTACATGGAATGCGAACCTTTTGAAATTAGAATAACGTAATTCTGTAGAAGCATATATTTGTGAACCTCTCTCTAACCTTATCTTACTCTGTGATAAGTAATTTTAATCAAAATAAATAATTCAATCGATTAGAGGTCGGCAGGGTTGGGCGTATAAACGCACATACCTGGAGGTCGGAAACTATCGATAACTATCGATAACTTTCTCAATATTAATGATATGTCGATAACTCTTGAGATTTAGTGATAGTTATCGATAACTTTTTTCCTATTTTTTGCATAAAAAATGGTCCCACATGTAAAGTTTTTGTGTAATTTTACAAACTAATTGAGCGATTTTGAAAATCTAGTTTAAAAAGTATTGAAAAGAAATATATTTCAAAATTTTTGAAGAGAATTTTTAGAATATTTCCCATAATTATCTGCCTATTTACGTCAGTATGACTTAAATCGGTATCTCTTGGAGCCCAAAACCAAGTAAATCCACGTTTTTTTGTTCTTGAATGTACTTAGTTAAAAAGTAATAATTTACTTGCGACTTACTTTGATGGATAAATGGCAGATCCATCAAAGTAAGTCTTAAGTAAATTATTACTTTTAAACGTACATTGAAGAACAAAAAAAATTCTCACGCCTAAACCGTGAGGTAACCGACTTTTCTCGTGTTTTTATCCATGAATTTTTTCATCAAAATGTATTATCTGACAAAGAAATCATCTTTGTCATCAATAGCTATTTGTTGGGGTTCATTTTGATACAATGAAAATGACTGAATATAAAATTAACCTAAATCCACGTAATTTCCTAGTTTTAGGGAGACGATGTGGGGGGGGGGGGTGCTCAGCGGAATTGGATAAAAAACTGAGCATATTTTCGAACTCAGTTCCCTCAAAAATCCAACAAATGACACGTCACACGTTACACGTTATTTTTCATATTTTTTTTGAATTTTCACCTCATCGGCGGGGGGGGGGGGGGGTGATAGGAAATTCACTGGGATCCGTTGAAAAACTGAGCCCATATTCTAATTCAAAATTTAGTCAATTTCTTGCCGATTCCGTTTTTGAATATTCTAAATTGATAGTTAATTCCAAAAAACTGTAAAAAAACAAAACATTCAAGACTTGAACAATTTTTTTTTAATGAACAATCTGCATAAATTTTCAACTGCGTGTTTCAATAAACCAAAAATCCTTTTACAATAAAATAAAACAAAAAAATTTAAAAATCGATCAATGGGGAGGAAAGGAGTAGAATTCAGGAAATGATGAATTCGTCGCCTGAAGAAGTTCATCTGGAGTGGGTCCTGTTGTGACGCCAGCTTTAAATTTTTCGATCAAGTTGATTAGAGAATTTTTGCTATGCATTTTTATTTTAAGTTTTTTCGAACACCCTGAAGACCTCTAATTCATCATCTAAAGAAGATCATAATTATTGAGGGGTTTTGTATTTCTACCATCATGTACATTCGAATGGTAATAGACTAGGAATGACACCAGATTTAAAAATTTTTAACTAAGTTGATGAGGAAATTTTTGCTAGGCATTTTAATTGTAATTTTTTTCGGACACCCTGAATACCTCTTTTTTTTTCAAAGTTGATGGTAACCGGAAATGATGAATTCGTAACCTGAAGAAGATCATCTCGAATGGATCCTTTTTACCATTATGTACATTCGAATGGTAATAGACCAGGACTGACGCCAGATTTAAAATTTTTCAATTAAGTTGGTTGAATAATTTTTGCCATGCATTTTCATTAAATTTTTTTGGACACCCTGAAGGGTTTTTTTCGGACAAGAATCGCTTCTAGGCAACGCTATTTTCACACAAAATTCATTAAAAAATCACAAGAATTCATTTTTCTCAAAAACTTTTCAACCGATTTCGATAAAACTTAAAATCTCACAGGTTCAGCAATGCCCCAGCAGCGCGACTTTTTCAGATTTTTCTCAAACCTCATAGTTTCGGAGTTTAATCGAGGACAAATTTCATACATATATATATAGATATATAAATATATAAGGAAAGGTGAATTTGAACGAATGGTATAATCGTGTTCCTAATGACCCAAAACGCAAAGAAAACTCACCCCCGACCCCCAGTCTCACCGCGGCAACAAATTTAGTACCTGACTTTTCAAGAAAAGTCGGTAAAAAAGGTGGATTTACTTTTTTTTCTTTTTTTTTTTGTTCCCCATTTGCAACGCATGGGGCAAATTTATTCTTTAAATCTAAGTAACAAAACAACCTCTTACCCCAGTCCACTTACCTTATGGTTTATGTGAGTTTTGGGGAGAGAAAAGGGAAAAATTAACAACAGGGGGTCGAAGGGTGGGGTTGGGGGTGCACTGCCCCCCCAAATTCTGGGGGGGTGCAAAGTTTTTTGCACCCCCCAAATTTATCAGATTGGGGTTTTTGAAGCATTAAAACATAAAAATTGTTTTTTTGGGCTTTAAAACGTAAATTTTTTCAAAGCTTCCCCCTCCTTCGCTGGGGCATAAACAAAATCAAATTATATTTTGAGCAACGTGCAAAAAGGTTCCTTTTGCCCCCCCCCGAAAACCTTCTGTTTTTCCTAGTTTTTTGTACTCATTTTTCCCCCCCCAAAAAAAAAGTTTCCCGCCACGCTTAAAAATGGGTTGGTCCCAAAATTTAGTTTTGGCTAAAATTAATTATGTTATAAAATGCATTATAATTTAAACGGGAAAAAACCGCACCCAAATTGGCCCCTTTGGATCGAAGAAATTGACCATTGAATTCCGCAGATTAAGCGGGTCGCGAAAAAGAATCGCAACGAGGGTTACGTTGTTGTGACGTCAGTTCCTCGGATTCAAACGGGAACGAAACAGCCGGCGCGTCGCTGATAATTTATTTTATCAAGGATTAAGGACGTAAAAATAGTTAATAAAATTGGAAAAAATGAATTGAGAAGATTGAAAAAAAATGATTTGAATTGAAAGAAAAATTCTGAGTTGAGAAAATTACTTTTGAAAAAATTTGAGTTGAGAAAATTACGTCTGAACAAATTTGATTTGAGAAAATTATTAAGAAAAAAATCCGAGTTGAGAAAATATACGTTTGAAAAAATCTGAGTTGATGAAATTGGAAAAAAATAAGTTGAGAAGATTGAAAAAAAATGATTTGAATTGAAAGAAAAATTCTGAGTTGAGAAAATTACTTCTGAAAAAATTTTGAGTTGAGAAAATTACGTTTGAACAAATTTGATTTAAGAAAATTATTTTTAAAAAAATTGGAGTTGATAAAATTGAAAAAAAAACAAATTTGACTTGGGAAAATTGAAAGAAGAAAGAAAAAAATTGATTGAGAAAATTATAAGAGAAAAATTCGAGTTGAGATAATTAAGAAAAAAAATTAGTTGAGAAAATTACGTTTGAAAAATTTTGAGTGGATGAAATTGGAAAAAAATAAGTTGAGAAGATTGAAAAAAAAATTGAGTTGAGAAAATTATAAGAAAAAAAATAATTTGAGAAAATTGAAAGAAAAAATCTGAGTTGAGAAAATTACTTCTGAAAAAATTTGAGTTGATGAAATTATGTTCGAAAAAATTTGAGTTGAGTAAATTACGTCTGAACAAATTTGATTTGAGAAAATTATTAAGAAAAAAATTCGAGTTGATAAAATTGAAAAAAAAACAAATTTGACTTGGGAAAATTGAAAGAAAAAAATTGATTTGAGAAAATTATAAGAGAAAAATTCGAGTTGAGAAAATTGAAAAAAACAAATTTGTGCTCGGAAAATTGAAAGAAAAAAAGTTGAGTTGAGAAAATTGGAAGAAAAAATCTAAGTTTTGAAAATTACGTCTGAAAAAATTTGATCTGAGAAAGTTATAAGAAAAAAATTCGAGTTGAGAATATTGAAAGAAACGAATTTGAGTTGAGAAAATTGGAAGAAAAAATCTAAGTTTAAAAAGTTTGATTTGAAAAAATGATAAGAAAAAAATTCGAGTTGAGAAAATGGAAAGAAAAAATTCAAGTTTTGAAAATTACGTCTGAAAAAATTTGAGTTGAGGAAATTATAGGAAAAAAATTAGGTTGCAAAAATTTGAAGAAAAAAATTCGAGTTGAGAAAATTATAAGAAAAAAATTTGTGTTGAGAAACTTGAAATAATTAAATTTGAGTGGGGAAAATTAGAAGAAATGATTGATAATTTACTTTACCACATCATGGAAAAAAACTTGTAAAAAAAAAATCAGCAAAATCGATAAAGTTAGCTTCGAAATCAACGAAAAATTGAAATTGCGCGTTGAAATCCGTTATGTTCGCGACGCCAATACGAGGAACTGACGTCACAGGGCATATTTTCGTTGAGGCGGTCGTTTTTCGAACGAGTTCAAAAATCGGAACTTTAAAATTTTTTTTCTAGAGTTCTACTCAACCGATTTGAGTGCGGTTTGTTTTGTTGACTTTAAAATTGTATATTCTATAACATATTTCAATTTCAGCCAAATCTAAATTTTTGGCACCAACCCTATTAGTACTAAGTAGATGTAAAACTAAAAATACATGGGACGAAGGTAAATGTTAGGAACATATTAAAGAATACAAAAACTAGAAAATGGTGATACCGATTTAGGGGGAATTAGAATTATGGGAAACTATAATTTTCGTATTGGTATGTCATGATTGCATTACAGAATTTTTCGAATTGGGGAGAGAAGAAGAATTCCTCTGGGTATGAGGATGTTGGGTCAAATGTAGTGGTGTGAGTATTTCTAATTGTTGTTATTAATGGGAGGGTACATTCGAATAGTAGATGAAATGGGATTATTTAGATTTTTTGATCCAGTGAAGAAAGTATTGGAAGTTGCCATGCCCTGTGAATACCTGGGCTGTGTGGTAAGTAGTATCAAAGGATGACATGTAGAAGGGTTCAAGCTTTGGGATTAAGAAGTGAGTAATTTCTGCCTTTGTAGAGGAGTTCCAACGTAATTGCCAGCTTTGGAGTGCCCAGAAATATAAAATATTTTTTAGTTTTTTAATAGAGATGCCTGTATTGCGTCCATACAGAATTTCATATTCTGGTTCTTCATGAGGAGATTTGATTATAGTTTCAATGTTTGGAATAATTTGGTATTTTATATTAAATGTTTTGGGTGTAACTTTTCTAATTAGAGGAAATGAGAAGTTATGAGATTTGTTTAAGTTGTGGATTGAGTTTAGGACTTCGGGAATTTCTATCAAGTTTTGGGTACAATAACGCAGATTACGGATGATGATTTCTAGGTCTAAAGGTATAGATTTAGCTAAAACAAGAGAAGCTTCATATGATATTGTTTTATATGCTCTACTAATATTAATGCAGTAGATACGTTGAATACGCCTTAGGATATTTTGGAGATATGATGTAGGGAAAAGTAGGTGCCAGAAGGCGGATGAGCAGTATTTAAAAAGAGAGCTAATTACTGCATTGAACATGAGTTTCCCGGCCCAGGTTTTCTGGCCCCAGTTGTTTTGGCATATTTTGGATAACTTTTATATAATTCTAATTGATTTTGCAGCGAGATATTCAAAATGAGGCTTAAATGAAAGTTTATGATCTAAAACTACACCTAAGTATTTAAATTCTGTGACATGTTGCAGAGGAGCGGAGTTAATTGCGATTTTTGGGAGAACCCAGTATTTTTGTTTAATCTTTGTAAATAATGTGAAGGTTTGAAATCTGATCACTAGAAGTGCCCCAAATTTCAAAATAAAAACTCTCTCATTTAGGTACCAATATTTAAAAAAAATGCCTGAAAATCGCAATTTTTTCCCCCTACATCTGACTTTTTCCCCACAATTTTTTTGTGATTTTGCTCCCCTAATTTTTTGTTTTGTTCCCCTTTTTTCTAGATTTTTTTGAAAATCATAAAAAAAATTGTTTAATTTGATGAAAAATTGTGTAAAATTTTGAAAACTAGCTACTTGTTGAAAAATTGCGTAAATTGTTGCTTAAAAGGTAGAAAAAATGCCTAAATTGATGAAAAAGTGTGTAAAACATTGAAAAAATTCGTAAAATTGCTTCAATTGTCGAGAAATCTTGCATAAATTGATGAAAAATTGTGTGAAATGTTGAAAAAAAGTTGTAAAATTGCTTCAAATGTTGAAAAATTGCATGAATTGTTGCAGTTTTTCGACAATTCTGTCAATTTTTAACAAATATCTCGACTTTTTCACGCAATTTTCAACAATTTAAACAATTTTTCGACAAATTAATGCAATTTTACGACTTTTCCCCTAAATGAATACACCATTCGATTCGTCTCGACGAGAGGATTCCGAAAATGCCCTCGTTGTTGCATTTTCTTCGATTTTAATCGAAGTTATTGCTGATTTTTCGTTCACGAAAGTGCAACTTTCGCGAGAAAAGCTCAAAATGCAAAAATGAATACACCATTCGATTCGTCTCGACAAGAAGATTCCGAAAATGCCCTCGTTTTTGCATTTTCGTCGATTTTAATCGAATTTTATCTTGATTCAATGAGAAAAATGTCTTTAATTAGATCTATTTCGATCCAATTGGATCCAGTTGGATCCGATCAAATCGCGCCATTTTTCGGATCCGATTGGATCCAATTTTTAATCTACCTCAACTCTTTTTTCAAAATTTTCGCGTTCTGACAATTCTTGTTGGTGTACAGCTCGTCTAAAAAAGAATAAAGAAACGAAAAATTTTATAATCTGTCAAAACACGAAAACATAAAGAAGCAAAATCTTTTACCATTGTATATTACTTCGAGAATAGCTAAAAACTTACCGCGATTTATGATAACTATGGGAACTCCGTGATTAAAATTGAATCAACAAAAACGTCTCACCAATTTACAAAATTTAGAATTACCCAAACATAAATTAATAGAAAATCAAAATAAAAGACTACAGAAATCAGAAAATTTAGAACTACATAAAAAAAGATTAATGATATGCCAAAGAAAAAGACTTACTGATTTAATTAATTTAAATAAACGTCGTAAAAGATTAATATCTTCACAAAAAAAAAACGCTCAAGTAACCCACTTAAATTATTACAACATCATGAAAAATTGAAATATTATCAAAAAAAAAAGATTAAGTAACCCTCTTGAATTGATAAAACATCTTGAAAAATTAAATTATTGACAAAAAAAAGACTTTCAAATATCATACATTATAAAAAAAAAACATTTTAAAAATGTTCAAACCTTAAAAATCATAAAGTACATAAACTGAGATTAAAATTGAATCAACAAAGACGTCACACTGATTTACAAAATTTAGAATTACACAAACATAAATTACTCTAACTCATACTATAATTTTTTTGAAAGTCTTCTATTTGTTTTTTTAGGATGTGTTCATTTTTAGGCGCATTGTATTTTGTTCTGCAGAAATTTTCCCATCGTTTAAGAAAATCCGATGATCTTAAGTCATTGAATGCTTGTTCTGAATAACCTGAGATTTTATAAAACTTCTCTTCTTAACTGTTGAGAAGTAAGGTTTCATATCCATCATTTACGTGTATTATTGTATTATTATACTATCTCAAATTGCTTTTCAAATGAGGGTATAGAACCGGTAAAAGAACCTACCTGATGGCGAATTGCTTCTCCCTTTTTTTTGTAGTAGTAGTCCTTTTGGTCTATATCCCCACCAAAAGTTGGCATTTGATCACTCCAACTTTCCGGGTGTCGATCTTTTAGCATTCTGCTAGAGGCTTCCCCGATGTCGATGACGCTCAGTTTTGTTCTCAGTTTTGCTCTGTATTCTGCAATTTCCTTATCGTGCTCCTCTTTGAGCTCCTCCATTTTTCTCTAAAACCAAATCAGTAAAAATATAACTAATATTGAAATCAGTTCTTTAAAGCTGTTTTCGAGTTAATTTGAAAAGTACTGATTAAATTTCAATTCAGTAATTTTCAAACAGAAGAACAGTTTAAAAGTACTGATTATGACAATATAACTTGCGACTAATTTTTACTGAACTGCCAGTTCAACTATCTCACGCATGCGTACATCAAATGACGTGAGCGTAAAAAAATTGTATTTTCACCTTAACGTAAAATTTTCAGAGTGCGTGGTTCAGAAAGTAAATCTTTCAATTTCAGACAATAAATTATTTTATGTTCTGAAACATTCAGCCGATTATGCAGGTGATCAGTTTTATCATTTGAGGATACATTTCCCCATAAAACCTAGAACTGTTTAAAATATCAAAAACACACCTGTCATAATGCCTATAATTTCACACGAACATAGATACATATTTTTCAAATCAAAAAATGTATCTTAAAATATTTTACTTTAAACTTCATTGAACTCTTTTTCTCGTTTCAACCCAAAATTTTCCCATGAATCATTTTTGAACTCCCTAGATTTTGCTCAAAAACTCCAATAATCTTTTTCTATAGTTTTTTTTCATTCCTAGTCTTGCAACATTAAAAAATGTTTTCTCATTAGGTAAGTAAGTTTATAATTCAAATCTACTTAAATTTTTTTGGCTATTAAAAAATTTCTTCCAAAAATGTTTCTCATGTCCAAAGTTTTTCTCATTTTTTTCATTTTTCCTTTTTTTTGCTCAAGATTTTTCTCAAATCTAAAATTTCTTCCACAAAAATTTGTCTTTTTTTTAAGCAAATGTTTTTCTCAAAATATTTCTTTATGCTATTGTAAAATTGTACATACCAGCCTATCAGAAAATTATTTCAAATTTCAACTTCCATTCTCATTAAAAAAATTTCCCAACTTCCCCTCTACTCCAATTTTTTCACATCTTTAGTAGGTACTTCAAGTGCTTCAAAATGATTTAGGAGCTAGTCAAACTAATGCCGAACTGACCGATCCACATACCTTCTGCCGTTTAAATGCAGAGACCAGCGCCAGGTGCTCGGCCTTGGATAACTGGGCGTATGGTTTATTGATGTCCAACTTCTGCACAAACGTATCAATTTCACCAGGGTCACTAGGCTTATGTTTCCATTTTGGGGTGATTTTTTGTTTCTTGGAAGTTACGGAGTTTACTGTAAAAAATTGACAACCTCAGTAAAATACTTTTGTTTATAAGACAAACAGAAAGATTAAAAACAGAAATACTTACCACAGAAAAATATGACAGAAACGCAGAATAGGTGACGAATATCCATTTTCTTCTCATCGATAATGTACAGTAGCTACATGGAATGTGAACCTTTTGAAATTGGAATAACGTACGTAAATCTGTAGAAGCATATATTCATGAACCTCTCTCTAACTCTGTGATAAGTAATTTTAATCAAAATAAATGATTCAATCGATTAGAGGCCGGCAGGGTTGGGCGTGTAAACGCACATCCTGAATAGAGCTATATAAATATTAGTACTATGAAGGGGGAGTGAATTGCGCCCTTTCCTTTGCCTCCCCCGTGGAACTACACGATAAGTTCCGCTCCGGTTATTGGTTTTCTTGACCAGAATTAGTTCCCTCGACTAGCGCTAGTTGACGTCGACGGCCGACATGGTTTTTGTGGCGGGAGAAATCCGCTCCACTCTATACTCTGTCCAAAATAAGAACTTCACGTCAATCAAAGAGACATCCACACTTCTTATGCGAGCAATGTCTTGAAGATTTATTTTTAAAACAGTAATATTTCAAATAAATTAAAGGTTTTTTGATAATGATACGATAAATATAATAATTTATTTAAAAAAAGAAAAAAGAATCAATTTCGTTCAGTTGAGTGTTAGGTACAATTTATTTGTCGTGTTATGCTGCGGTGTGTGAATCGACACCTTTTCCGTTCCCCTCGGTATACCGAAACGTCCATTCGATTTTGATTGACGTGACGTTCTTACTTTGGACAGAGTATAGCGTCGTACCGAGACGTCGACAATTACTGTGTAATTATTCTTTAGATTAGTCTTGTCAAATATCTTTACCGTTTACATGTGCCTCTTCATGAATAAAGAAATAAACCCTAAAAAAGCCTAATGTTCTTATTTCCGACTCAGTTATCGCGGTAAAAGTAAAATCTGCCTAGTGCATATTTCTCCACTTTCAACTAGTATTAGGTATTCTCAACAACACAGTGTTCCACGAATACCCGAATATTCGGAAAAAATATCCGAATATTTTAATTAATTAGTTCAGGTAATAATTCCGCTAGGAGCGCTGCAAAAAAGTAAACAATCTACAGTGACAACCCAGGGAAAAATTTGCAGGCATGATCAGGTATGAGCATGACTGAGCAGGACAGATTATGACTGAATAAAACTTGTTTTTTTGAATGATCATGCTTGGTCATTCATGGCGTAACACAAACTCATTTTCTTTCTTCCGCCCGCTTCTAAATATAGTCAGGCATGAGCAGGATTGACCAGGCCTGACCAGGCAAACACAGATCTGATCATATAAAATCAGATCTGTTCTCATATGGTGTAGAAATCGTTTAAAAATTTTCTGGCCAGGTCTGATCATATAAGAGCATACCTGGTGTTGATATTTTTGTAAAATGTAAACGCGCGAATAAATAAAATTGCTTTTTATTTTTTTGGAAAATGAGTACCTATACTAAAAGTATAACAATGAATGTACATATAAACGTAAAGTATGTAAGTATTTTTTTTTCAATTTTCATCGAATTGGAAATTTTTTTCGCTTTTTTTGTTATTATCTTATGTAAAACATGAAAATTTAGTTCCTGCCTAGAGAATTTCTATTTCTCCCATTGGGGGCTTGAGCCTCAATATTTACAATTTAAGTGGAAAAGGGAAGTGAAAACCTAGAAAAATTAAAAGTTTTTGCAGTTATTTTGCGTGATGTGACAAAATCAATGTTTATGGGGAGGTAGAAATTTTAAAATTTTTTTCTCTGGAATGAAAGGTTGGTTGGGGAAGAGGTAAATGGTGGGACGAGCCTTGGAAAAATTTTAGTTTTGAAATTTTTTCGAGTAAGTTATATGTACAACGAAAGGTATGTTATTGAGGGCGTAGAATACGAATCTGGGCTTGCAATATTTTTCTGTTAGAAATGAAAAGTTGGGGTCAGGGGTGGAAAGTAGAACATATAAAACTTGAATTTTGCAATTTCTCGAGTGATGTGTCGAAATATATGTTTTCGATGATGTAGAATAAGAATGTGACAATATTTTCCTGTTTGGGATAAAGGGTTTGAGTGGGGAGGGGGTGGGGCTGGGAAAATTTTGAATTTTGAAATTTTTCCGAGTGATATATTGAAATCTATGTTTTCGAGGGCGTAGAATACAAATTTGACATTATTTTTCTATTTGGGATGAACCGTCGAGAGTGAGGTGGGAAGTAGGTTGTGGAAAATTTGAATTTTGCTATTTTTTGAGTGATGTATCGAAATCTATATTTTCGGGGACGTAGAATACGAATTTGGCATTATTTTTCTTGTCGAGATGAAGAGTTGTGGTGGAGAGGGAGTAAGATCTGAAGAATTTGTGAATTTTGAAATTTTTTCGAGTATGTATCGAAATCTATGTTTTCGAGGGCGTGAAATTCGAATTTGGTTATATTTTTCTCTTTGGGATGAAGGATTGGAGTATAGAGCAGATAAGGCCCGAAAAAATTTGAATTTTGCAATTTTTCCTGGCAATACCTGAAAAATTCAGAAAAAATATCACGTTGTATCAGGTATATGAAATTTTTTTTCAGCATCGCCTCTCTAAAATAGCATGCAGAAAACTTGATCTGAAATTTTCAAATACATACGAGTTTCAGTTGGAAAAAATTCACTTAGTAGAAGATAAGGTCCTTGGTCAAAGCAGAAATTTTTTCACGAAAAAACTTTGACTTGAGAAGAGAAGGAAAAGAAAACAATTCCAAAATAGCGAGATATTTACTTTACCAGTTCATCATTAACACTGGTATCAGACATACCTACTTGCGTACGAGTGTACGTAATTACAATCTATTCCAAGTCTCGCCCTGTCGCTGTCGTCATTTTCCAAGACAACGCTATTTCTAAATTTTGATTCAGTAAAAACTTAAAATTCAAAATTTTCGAACACTCATCCGAAATTTTTATTCCTTTAAGAAAAATATTGCTTAATTCGTATCCTACCTTCTCAAAAACCTACATTTCGATATATTACCAGAAAAAATTGCCAAATTCAAATTTCTCTCGGCCCCATCCCCTCCCCACACCAACCCTTCATCTCAAAGAAATAGATATTGCCGAATTCGTATTTTACGCCATCGAAAACGTAGATTTTGATATATTACTCAGAAAAATGTAAAAACTCAAAATTTTGCAGATTTTACTCCCTCTCAACCCTCAACCGTTCATTTCAAAGAGAAAAATATTGCCAAATTCGTATTCTACACCCTCGAAAACATAGATTTTGTTAAGTTACTCGAAAAATAAAAAATTTGAATTTTTCAGGTCCTACTTCTCATCCCTAACCCAACTCTTCATTCTTGAGAGAAAAAATTGTCAAATTAGTATTCTACACCTTTGAAAACTTATATTTCGTCACATCACTCGAAAAATTACTAAATTCAAATTTTTCAATGTCTCACCCTCCTCCCTCAACCCCTTTCCCATAACCCTTCATCCCTAAGCAAAAAATATTGTCAAATTCGAATTCTACGCCCTCGAAAACATAGATTTCGACATATCACTCGAAAAATTACAAAATTCAAACTTTTTGGTCCCATCCCCTCCCTCACCCTTCATCCCTAAGCAAAAAATATTGCCAAATTCGAATTCTACGCCCTCGAAAACATAGATTTCGACATATCACTCAAAAGATTACAAATTCAAATTTTTCAATGTCTCACCCCCTCCCTCACCCCCTCCCTCACCCCCGTTAACCTCAACCCTTCATCCCTAAGCAAAAAATATTGCCAAATTCGAATTCTACGCCCTCGAAAACATAGATTTCGACATATCACTCGAAAAATTACAAAATTCAAACTTTTTGGTCCCATCCCCTCCCTCACCCTTCATCCCTAAGCAAAAAATATTGCCAAATTCGAATTCTACGCCCTCGAAAACATAGATTTCGACATATCACTCGAAAAATTACAAATTCAAATTTTTCAGTGTCTCACCCCCCTCCCTCACCCCCGTTCACTCCAACCCTTCATCCCTATGCAAAAAATATTGTCAAATTCGTGTTCTGCGCCCTCGAAATAGAGTAAAATTGGAGAATTTTTGCAAATCCTGGTGATGAAAACCACTGGCCCGTAAATGTCATATTTCCCACGAAAATGCAGTGGAAAATTGTTTTTTTTGTTGATCTATTCAGAAATCAGACTTGATTTTTGTTTGACAATTTTGCTTATTTTTTAATTTTGAAGAATTGTTATGGTGCATTAATATTTAATTTAATGGAAAAGTAACAAATTTTTTGTGGAATAAAATTCATAAAATTGCTCAAAAATTTCAAAAACGAAAAAATAGAGAAAAAATTCAGTTTGGCCCATTTTGGCAAAAATATTCTGTGGTCGAAAAATTTTATCAAAATTTCCTCTTTTACTTTTTGAAAAACATATTTCTTATAATTTTGTTTATTATCCAAACAATTATTTTTACTTTTTTAAAAACATATTTCTTATAATTTTGTTTAGTTGTCCAAAGAATTATTTTTACTTTTTGAAAAAAAACAGTTTTCTTCTAATTCAGTTTTTAAAAAAAATATTCAAAAATGTTTGTTAGGTAATTTTTTATTTAAAAAATATAAGTAAAGTTTTTGTCCGTTTCATCAATAGGTACCTTCTATCTTCTATTTTGGGGTACAGTACGTTTTGGATGGGTCGTGTTGGGGGGGGGGGGGGTCAGTAGGGGTGTGGGCTTGATGGGGGTGGGTGGGTGGGTTTGTCATGTTCTCGCCCCAGTAACTTTTTACCTCCTGCACTTCCCTGTTTGTGGATTTTTTGGAGAATTTTATTAGTTAGTTTTTCTAAATTTTGTAAGTTTGTGTCATTCGTTATTAATAATATATCATCAGCGTATGCAATTAATCGATAATTTAATCCTTCAGTGACTGCTTTATCATTCAGTTCTTTCAGGAGGTCATTAATTACAAGATTCCAGAGTGTTGGCCCAAGTACTGGCCCTTGGGGGCATCCACGTTTCAATTTTCTTTCAACTTTAGTTGAATTTTCGCACTTGCTCAACTTTTAACGACTGCAATGATGGAAAAATTGACAAAATCTTAGATTTTAGATGCCTTTTTTTAGATTTTCACAAAAAATTTCACTCAGCCAGTCAGCTTCCGCAAAACTGTCGAATTACTAGATTTTAATAATTGATAATTTATTTGGTGTTTTTGGAACAGGAGGAAAAATTTCAAATCGGAGGTTTTTAGAACAAGAGGAAAACCCTCCAATTACTGAAAACCAATCATACATTTCAAAATCAGGTAGTTTAACATCACTACTAGTGATGGACGATTATTAATCAACTAAGTATAAAAATAATCAATTATTCGATTATTCAGCAGAAATAATCATACCATCGATTATTTTTCTTTTTCCATTTTTTGTGCTGAAATTGGAAAAAATGTTTAAAAACTAGGACGCGGCATGAAAATTTTGAAAAAAGAGCTTTGCACTGAACAATGTGTATTTTTTGCTAAGTCATCATCTTTTTTTTTGAAATTTTTGAAAATTTTTTGACATGTGGAGCTTCTTGAAAAATATCACTAAAATTGGTTCATAAATAAGGTCAGGACGTGAATTTCAAAAAAAAAAAAGTGATCCATAGCTGGTTTTATACCTTAACCCTATTCCCTTCGCTTACTTGGGCCAAAACTTACTAAATAATTCCTTTTCAAGTACACGTTTCTACCTCAAATTAATGAACGAATTTTTGAATTGAATTCTTAAAATTTAAAAATAAAAACGAAAAATTAGTAATATTTTATTGAAAAAATTTCACGAATTTGATAACAAATTGAGCTACAATAATATCACTGGCGCTGCATCTTGGGCAATTAAACTCACCTTAAATTACAAAAACCTCGAGCCCTCTATGCAAATCAATCAGAATCGTGAACGAAAGGGACACTCAATCTTCAACTTTATTCTCCTGCATTCGATAAACTCGTTCTCACATATGCTTCTATTCTCACAAATATCACTCACCCAAACACCTATTCAGCTTTTCGTTGCCTCAGTTGAATTACCTTTTTCTCCATCAGACGATTTATGAAATTTTACTGTTTTCTTAGCTGCATCATCACTCCCCTCAGAACTGGCCATGAATTTACACCCACACACGTTCAAAAACCTATTAATCATATTTTTATCGAGCCCAAAAACCAAGACTACCAGTACTCCATGCAAATCGACAGACAACTGAGAAATCGTATCCATATTTAGAGACAATCCCACGACACCGAATACCTCGTCACGACCGTACCACACACATATCCTATGCAGTATCCAATGGAAAGCCATAAAGTAGACCATTTTCATCAAAACAATCACATGGTGCCTGTTGCTCTTTGACTTTATACCCGAAGGACCCCATTTGGTGAAATAGACCACAGCACACACATGCGCTAGCAAAAATAACAGAGGCATGAAAACGAGGAAATTCTTTTTCATGATTAAATTCAAAATATTCATGAAGGATTCGCCTCTGGAATCTTTCGCAGGACTGCAAGTGACAGAAAAATGACCAGGAATCGAAGGACAATGGTTATCATTGGTTTCCAAAGTGAGATAATACATCAATAGCAAGATCATAGGCAGGGCGAATCCAATTCCAGCCACAATTCGGTACCGTTTACGTTGCGAATTCTCATCCACATCGCGTTTTTTACACGCGTAATAAATCAAATGAAAAAATTCAGCTGTAATTATTTTCGTCCAGAAAAGATGATAAAACCACGAAAATTGAGCCAAATAAAAAACAACGCACGATACCGGGAAAGACAAATAGATAAATGTTAATGATACGTACATCACCATCAAGCCCACCGAATACGAATATATTACTTTATTGGTGAAATTTTGAAAATATTTTTTATCGAATTTCATAACCAAGTAACCAGTTATGAAAATTATCGAAGCAGCGATTATCGAAATTTTACCCCAATTTCCAGCAGTATAAATAATTTCCGGTCGTTCGCATAGATATAGCACATTTTCGTACCCACTTTTGACAAAATATTCGCCCCGAGTGGTCCGAAATTCGGTCCAATTTTCATATATGTCTGTGCTACCATTACCGAATTCGAATTTCAGGCCTTCGATGAAAATTCGCATTTTTGTACAAATTCTTCCATTTTTTTCAGCATACTGACACTGCTCCAATCTGGCAGCCTGCCCTTCTTGGAAATTTTTCACCAAACAAGGTATAACGCGATTTAATAGCAAAATTGGCCATTTTTCTTCTATCCTGCATTCGAGCTCTTGACGTTCGATAAATGTCGACACCAATCTCATACCTTTGCGAATGAAACGGGTCGTGAATTCTTGAACACGATTCACGTCCGATTCTCGTATTTCTGACTCGTAATTCTCGCACGGATTCTCCATCCTTTGGTGCTGAAACCAGGAAAGCCATTGGAAGTAATCCAATTCGACATCTTTGTTGCATTTGGCGCAATATTTGTTCCAAAAAGTCACATTGGTCAATGTGTTGGTAACAGGCATGAATAAATCTGCATCGAATGGGGCAACGGAATCGATGAGATTTTCACATTTTCGAATAACGTCTTCCTTTTTATAGTCAGCAGCGCATCGATTTACCACAATTGCTTTTTTTGTGACGTTGGTGAGGATTCCTTTGGATTTTTCCACGAAATTCGTAATCGTACAGTTTAAGCTCGAGTGGATATTTTGTTTAGTGCAATAGCCCACGGATAAAACATTCATAAACAGACTTAGAACGATTATCGTGGAATTTCTCGACCGAATGATCATCGTTTGTGTTTCTTCTTGCAAATGGGCTGAAAAATTAATACGGTTTGGAAGATGTAATTGGATGGAATGAATCGTAGATCTTCGTACTTTGATAATTCCGGTGGAAATAATTAAATCCGATTTTCCACGATGTCGCTTCGCTATAATAGTTTTCAAATCGTACCGATTTCGATTCCGAATCTTCGTCAATTAATCCAAGCATATCATTGCGTCGTATTACCTTGGGAAAAATTACACAGTGTATAAAATAGGTAATCGAATATGTATTTCAATTTTTACACCAATCGAATAAGTAGGTAAATTATTTTTAAAAATTTTAATATTTACTTACGATTTTTTCAAGTTTTAGTCCAAAAACACAATATCATTTTGACTGGATCCACAATAAAAACATAACCGCTTTCGACTTTAACTTGAGTAGATATAAACATCGAAAGTAAAATATACAACGCGAACCTTAATCTCTAACCGGTTAATTATGAATTTCTCCCAACAATATGATAATTCACACATTGACGAATGCATCTTATCTATCTATTGATAATAATACGTATTTACAGCTTTGAAATTTGTTACATTTTTTTCTCGTTTAATTAGTCGAGAATTCCACAGTTCACGTATAAGTCCACGTATTAGTGCGATTTTATTTGCGATTAGTGAAAATGATTGTACGAGGTAAATAATCTAATAAATGAAATTGATAAATTTTCCTATGCTTTCTCTCCCTCGTTTCCTTCTTGAAGCAATGTTATGTAATCGTAATTTGAAATTTGTGAAGAAAAGTAATTAAAATGAATTGGAATTTTTAGACTGAATACGATTCTAAGATTTTGTGGTACAACTACTGTCATTTTCTGGAAAATGTGAAAAAGTTATCAAGGAATTTTGGAATTTTCATTTCAAAGTCATGAAATTGAAATTTTTAGACTGAATGCGATCCTGGGATATTTTTCATGACACAGGTGCTCCCATTAAGTATCTGAAAAATGTAAAAAAATGTCATCAAGGAATTTTGGATTTACTTCAAAGTCATGAAATTTTTTTAAAGTAAATATTTGGATATGGAATTTGAGGCATTTATAAAAAATGGAGGTCGAGAATCTCGTTTCCAATTGTGGACTGAAACGTTGAAAAAATGATGAAGTTTAAGTTCTTGAAGGCCCTTTTCTCCAAAATTTTTGGATCTCGCTCGTCTCGGGTTCAGTCAAGTTTTCATCAGGGAGTTCATAAATTTCGTGAAATAACGATTTGTTTATGATTTTCAAATGATACTTGTAAGTAGAGCTGATAAACGCTAGAATGTAATTTTTCTTATTTTTTAAAATTTGAATGAGGGACCCCGAGCAAATTTATTATTTTCCAAAATTTTGAAACTTGGGTTAATTTTATTTATTCATTAACAAAATTTAAATGCATAATTTTTAAAATTTTTGTCGAAAGTACTTAGTTTACTTGGACCGTATTTTAGATCACAGGGACCAATTTTCATCAATTTTTCAGTGGCACCTAAAAACCACGTTTTAAATTTTTTTCCAAATTTCCAGTAAGAAATTGTAAAACAGTATTTTTGAAAATGTTTATATTAGCTAAGTACTTGATTTGGTGATAAAATAATTTATTTTAAAGTACTTTTGGAAAAAATCAATTTTTTTCCACAAATAATCATTGAAAAATAAGGCAATGATGAAAAATGGGATTCCAAATTTTTTTTGAAGGGGGGGGGGGGTTCTGTTCTTGGCTTCCGGCTGAAAATTTCAAAAATAAAACTTTTCGATTTAGCTTTTAGTTTTTTGATTCATACAGCTAGCTTTTGGCTAGCTTTCAGCTTTCTCTTGTTTCAGGTTTTAGCTATATGAGAACAAACTTTCGGCTTATTACTTTTAGAACTTCTGATTAACAGCACCTTGACAAGCACAATGATAAAAATCATCGTTCATGCCTGTACTTACTATTTTCTTAAAATTCAATTTTTTCAAGTTTCAAAATTTTTTCTCAAAATTTCAATTTAGTTGACTCCAAAAAATTCAACATGTTTTTATTTACTGATATTTATATCAACTATCAAGTGTAAAAAATTTCATTCTTTGATTTGTAAATTTTTAAAAACTTGACATTCTCTCGAATTTTTTCTCTTTGATTTTCTTAAAATTTTTTCAAAAAATTTTTATTCTAAATATTTTAAAACGGGGATTTTTTTCTTCAAAAAATTAGAATTTTGAGAAAAACTTTCAAGAGCTGCAAAAATAAAAATTTTGAGAAAAAATTTCGAGAGCTAAACAAGTTTGAAACAATATTTAACATTGAAAAAAAATTCTTAAGTTGAAAAAATACCAGAGTTGATACATTTTTTGACCTGAGAAAAGAATTATAGAGGGAGAAAAATTTCAGAGTTGATGAAAAATTTTTAGAGTTGAAAAACATCCTCGCCTTCACCCCGGGCTCCTCCCACCAGAGTGTGAGGAGCACCTACGGAGAAAAAAATAATCCGCCGACTCTGCCAACGTTACGTAACTTTTCCCGGATCTACTACCCCGAAAGCTGTAATTACGAACATTCTTTTCTCGAAAAAAGGTATCCCGAATCAGCTGACTCGAAATACTTTTTTCCTAATTACAAGCTCTCCCGAAAAAAATGTAATAAATTCTAATATTTTTTTGATTTTAAGTTAAATATTAATGTTACCATTCTTCGATATAAAACTGATTTTTTTTTACTGATTTTCAGAATTAAAATTTTTTGTTTTTCGAAAATGTTTTTTTTTGTTTTTTAAATCAACTGTTCGATTTTCAATTCAGATAGTAAAAAAAAACATTTCTGAATATGATCGATTTTGCCACCTTTCGATTAATCGCATCGAATTTCTAAATTCAACACCTCGATTCTTTGAATTCAACGTTTCGTTTTTTTCTAAGATTATAATGGTCAGTTTTAAATTTCTAATACATTTTTTCACGAGATCGGCCTCATTCAATCGACTTATATCATTATTTTATAAGCCATGTTTTCATTAATTTTAAAAATGTATTTTTATTTAGGACCTAGGTATTGAAAATAAACTTTTCAATTTTTTGAAATCGACTTTTCAATTACTCGCTCCTAAATCATTTTGACACAAATTGGATTTCGACGATCCCAAGTCCAAAACTATTGTAAGTTCAACTTTTTTTCAACTCTGAATTTTTTCAATGTTTATGATTCTAAATTGTTTTTAGAATTTATTGTATCCCATATTAAAATTTTTCCAACCGTTCAAACTCTAATTTTCTCAAAATTTGCCCGGTGTTAATTGTTTAAGATTCTTTTCAATTTCATATTTTTCAAAAAAATTTCTTCCAATTGAGTTGGAAGAAATGTTGAGGAAAAGTTAAGAAAATTTGAATTAAAAATTTTCACAATAGAAACAAATTTTAGTGTTAAAAACTTTTTTTAACTTTAATTTCTTCATTTTTTTTCAACTTTATGCTTTAAAAAATGTTTCAAAACTCTTAATTTTTTTTAACGGTTTGAATGATTAAAAAAAATTTAGTCATATGCAAATTTTCCAGCAGAAAATTCATATAAATTTTTTCCAACTTTGAATTTTTCAAGAAATTTTCAATTTCATTTTTCAAAAAATTTCTTCCAGCTCAATAAGTAATTGGAAGAAATTTCAAAATGTAATAAAAATATGAAATCGGAAAAAAATGATAGAAATCAAAGCTGGATTTAAAAAAAGTGATGAAGTGTAAATTCTTTGCATTCCCATTGCGTGGTCCCACACAATCTCCAGTCATTTTCAAATCAATTTCGCGAAACAGCTCACAAGCCTTGAAATTTCCTACGGAATCAAGAAACAAAAGTAATTGAACTAGGAGGTGATATTTTTATGAGATCGTTTCAAGATCTATATCTATTTTATACCCAACTTCCTTACCTTTTCTCTCAGTAATAATCAAACTTTCAAATCTCAATCAGTTTTATTGATGAAATCGAATTTAAAATGATCGACGGATAAATCAACTTTAGGTACCCAATATAAATTAGGTATTCAATTTAACCAATGGCTATTTTCCTGCTCAACATTAGGGTGGACCGAAAAACCAAAAATTTTGATTTTTCAAAAGTTACCCCCCCCCCGGTCAAAGTTGTTGGCTGGATCGACTAAAAAAATTGAATAAAAAATTTCAAAATCGATTCATATTTTCCAATCGTGCAAGATTCTTCAAAAATTGCCAAAAATTCAAAATTTCAAAAATGTCGAAAAAATTTAAAATTGACTAAAATTAATTTTAGAGCTTCTGTAATGACTATCTAGACCAAAAAGCAAATTTTTTTTTGAAAAAATCAGTGTTTCATAACTTTTTTCAATTTTTTTCAGAGGTGAAGATATATGAGAAATTTAAAAAAAAACTATAAAACATGAATTTAAATTTTTTTAAATTTCTGAAGATGTTGAATTTTTGACAATTTTCGAAGAATTGAAGTCTCTTGCGCGATCGGAAGATATGAATCGATTTTGATATTTTTTATTTCATTTTTCTAGTCTACTCAGCCAACAACTTTTGATGGGGGCAACTTTTCAAAATCTAATCAAAAATAAA
Source organism: Pseudococcus viburni (assembly GCA_033439095.1). Classification (NCBI taxonomy): domain Eukaryota; kingdom Metazoa; phylum Arthropoda; class Insecta; order Hemiptera; family Pseudococcidae; genus Pseudococcus; species Pseudococcus viburni. Next base: position 352,116 of record JAVBJF010000042.1, on the reverse strand, counting down.
CTGGCTGAAAATCATATCCTCATCTCCATTTCATCTTGTACTCTCGACATTCAAACTGCCAAAAATTGACTTCTGTTCACACATCCTCGGGTACTTTCTCACACCCAACCTTACACACTCTCTCAGACACCGACGACAAGTCGAACCACACTTTCTAACGTGAAAAAAAAACATAAAAACACGCGGCAATAAAAAAAAACTGCTCCATACATACGGCGAAATACGACGTAGACAGCGTGAAAGAACTTTCGCTACACGAGGACGAGGAGTGAACAGCCTACGTCGGGCGAGACGGGTGACAGAGTAAGAAAATGGGGGAAATCTAGTGAAATATGAGTGTTATAAGGGGCGGACGATAAAACAAAGTACGCAGTCGGGAAATTTATTTCTTTCGAGGTTTTTTCTTAGCCTTTTCAACGGGTGTTAACGCGAACGTATAAATTATAAGAAAGAACCCGTTCTTTTGTCGAGATCGTAGCCGCTGGCTCGAATAAATCAAATCGAAGACCTAATACAATAACGGATTAGGAAGTTGAGAACTTTTATGTATTTTTTTTTTCCTTTACGTTACAAGAATCTCTTATCTGTTCGCCTACATCCATCTCAATTTGAACACGCAAGCTACAACCTCCTCCCAGACATCTCAACGTGGTTGTATTTTTTAACATCATAAAGGCCGCAGCTATACGCAACCTCACATAATTTTTTTTTCGTATTGCAAACTTGCTACAGTTAAAGTTATATTCGTATGTCGCCCTGTCCTCTTTTGGGGTTCTGTTTCGCCACACGTTGCGCCTTTAAACATATATCACCTTTTAAAGTTTCCAAATTAGCGGCTTCGACGACTACGAGGCTTCGTCGTGCGAAAACGACGAATTTGTCGAGTATAAACTTTGTAATCTGTGGAAATTAGTTCTACTTACGGTTTTACCCTCTGCCAACATGGTCGTTGCCTCGATTTTCCTTCGAAATTTCGCGGCCAGCGTAGACGAACGGTACCGCCGGAGCGGGGCGGCGCAAAGTATACTAAACCGCAAAGCACCGTGTTTCAATTGATATACGGTAGTTTGCAGTCAATTAAGGAACATTTATAATGGATTCTAATTAAGATAGACAAATTAAAGTGCATTATTGGTTACGCCGATGCTGATTGTTTTCGTTCTCTCGTGTTTGTATTTTGTACTATACTCGACCGACACACCGAAACTTTATAAACGAGCTATTTTATCCTCGTGTAAAGTAACGTTATAACGTGTTAACGAATCGAATCCTCGATAAGGCTGCCTGCGTTTTATTCTCGCTTGGTAGGATTTCTTTTCTTCGCCAATGATTAATCGACGTTTAATAGATTTCCATGGTGAATTGGTGATATAAAATTGGAATGTTTTTTTCCCCCGGAGGGTTAAGGCTGTGGGGTCTATCAGATCATGTCGTTGGTAGCAATTAGGGTTAATTTGGGAGCCTATTACGAGGAATGACATGGTAAGTGGGGTTTTGTCTTTGACTATAGAGTATATGGACCGAGCTACTTGTGTACAAACGGTACGAAAAGCGTCGTCAGACATCCTACGGAGAAAGAACGCTTCTGATTGGGTAATCATACCGTCCTGTTCCCCTCAACCACCACGCGCATAAACCACACCGACGAGACGAACGTTAGACTCACTCACTCGTTCGTTGTAGTAGTGTATGCCGCTGATGCAAATTGCTTGAAAATTACTCGTTTAAATGAAAAAGCACAAGAATTGAAAAGTTGTTTATTTTTGAAGTACTTCAATATGAGCTATGAACGAACTTTCTACGATAAAAACTCGCTGAGATCTGATTTTTCACATTTTACATGATAAGAAAACAACCAATCAGAAGCGTTCTTTCTCGGTAGGATGTCTGACGACGCTATTTACACAGCTAGCTCGGTCCATATACTCTATAGTCAAAGGGTTTTGTCGAATGAAGAAACTGAAAATTATCGTTGAAAAATTTTTCGTATTTTGGATATACGTTCGTGAATGAAGAATTGAAATTTTTCAAGTCTCACCAACCGCCGATCTTGGTTATTTTATCGATTTTTGGACGATTTTTCGTTGAACTTGAAGAAAAAATAGGGTTTTCAGAAATTTTCTCGTATTAAAACTTTCAGGGGTTTTTTAAAACTGATTTTCTGACGAATTTAGAGTTTAAAAAAATGATCTTTCAGAATCTTATTATTTTGATGCAATAGTTTAAAAATTTTCAATTTTGTGTTATTGGAATTTCGATGTTTTTGAATTACGAACCTAAAATTATAGCACTTGTTTTCTGATTATAACACAGGTCGACATTTTCAAGTTTTTGAAGTGCTATTTGAAATTTAATGGATGATTTTTACAGTATTTTTCACGCTGATTACGAAAACAGTAGTGAAAAAATTCAATTACCCAAACATTTTTCATAATTTGAAATTTTCGTTGAACATTTTTTTCACACTTTTTGATAACTTTTGACTCTGGAAGTTAATTTTTGAACGAAGGAAGAGTTCAACGAAAAAAATGAATGGAACCTAAATTGTAGAGCGTAAAATTTCCTTTCTGCAGAGTTCAATTAGTTTTTTCTTAGAGGCTTAGCTTTCGAGATTTTTTGGTTAAAAGTTCAACTTTCTTTTTTTTTATTGAAAATATCTCGAAAACTAACAATAAGGGAGGTGTCCCAACTCAAAGTAAAATTTTGAGCCCGAACAAAAAAAATAGAAAGTACATCATAACAGGATGTCGTATCCAGAATTTCAAGAGCTGAAGTTCATTTCTCGATTTTTGGCGAATTTTTGAAATTTCAAAATTCCTCAACGTCCTAAAAAATATGAAAATTTGATCTAATCAACGAAAAAAACTGAAATTTGGTATATACCCTATTTTCGACCTCCCGAATCGATGGGAAGCGGTTTCGAGACGTTTCGATACCACCAGAAAATTTTGGAATTTTCCAGCGCTGGAGAGAAGCTCATAAAAATGGCCCATATGCACTTCAGCATCTATAATCGCGAATTAACCATATTGGTGACCTATTTGATCGATTAAAACACAATTTTCCAAAATTCGTAACTTGGAGTTCAAATTTGCATTTTTAAGCAAGAAATTTTTCTGGAAAAAATTCCAAGATTTTCTGGTGGCTCCGAAACGTCTTGTAACCGCTTCTAATCGATTTGGAAGGTCGAAAATATGGTATATAGATATACAAAGTTTCAACTTACTACCTCGATGTATGCGCAATAGGCGAATTTTTCAATTTTTTCCAGAAAAATTTCTTGCTCAAAAATGCGAATTTGAACTCGAAGTTACGAATTGTGGAAAATTGTGTTTTAATCGATTAAATAGGTCACCAATACGGATAATCCGCGATTATAGGCGATGAAGTGCATATATGGACCATTTTTATGGGCTTTTCTCCAGCGCTGGAAAATTCCAAAATTTTCTGGTGACTCCGAAGGGGCTTGAAACCGCTTCCAATCGATTCGGGAGGTCAAAAATAAGGTATATACCAAATTTCAGCTTTTTTCGTTGATTAGATCAAATTTTCATATTTTTTAGGACGATGAGATAATTTTTCAAAAATTCTACAAAAATCGAGAAATGAACTTCAGCCCCTGAAATTTTGGCTACGAGGTCATGTTATGATGTAATTTCGTTTTTTTTTTGTTTGGGCTCAAAATTTTACTTTAATTTGGGATATTTCCCTTGTAAGCCTTTTGGGAAAAACTAATTGGACTCCATAGAAATAACATTTTACGTTCAGTTCATGTTCTATTCATATTTTTTGATTTTCCCAAAAAATCGATTTTTGGTAATGAACTGTATTTTTAACATTTCTCATTTTTGTAACAATGAAAATATCGAAGATCGGCAAATCAACGATTTTCTGCTGCGCAATTGATTCTGATTGGTGATTCTGGCTTACTTTTTAGTGCTAAGTTCTAATATGATTTCAGTTTTACTCCATCAGGTCACAATTTTTTATGAATGGAATTTTTTGTTGAGAATTTGTTTTACATTTTATGATTCAGTTTTTGACCTTTGAAGTCGATTTTCTGAGAAAAGAAATGGCTCAACGAAAGAAATGAATGGAACATAAATTGCGGAGTGTAAAATTTCCTTTTTGTAGTGTCTAATTATTTTTTTCTTAAGCTTAGCTTTTAAGATATTTTCAATTTTAAAAAAGTTGAGCTTTCAATTTTTAACTAAAATATCTCGAAATCTAATCCTATTGAGAAAAAACTAATTGAACTTCATAGAAAGGAAATTTTATGCTCTACAATTCAAGTTCTTTCGATTCATTATTTTCGTTGAACCCTTCCTTCGTTCAAAAATTGACTTCAAGTGTCAAAAGTTATCAAAAAGTGTTTAAACAAAAATGTTCAACAAAAAATTTAAATTGTAAAAAAATTCCACCACTCAAGGATTTTTTAAAATTTGAATTTTTTGTTGAATATTTTTTTTAAATCCTTGAATGATGGAATTTTATCACCATTTTTCTCGTAATCTGCACGAAAAACACTATAAAAATCGCCCACTGAACTTCCAACAGCATTTTCTATGCCACCTGTGTAATCAGTGTAGGTGAAAAAATCCATTTTTGACGCAGGACAAGTTTAAAGTAAGGTAGCTGGAAACGAATTTTTAAAAAAATTTAAAAAATCACCCTATCTACTGTTTTGAATTTAAAAAAAAATTTAAAAAACGAGAACACTAAATTTTGATGATACTTTTGAAAATAAATTGAAATGAAAATTCATTTTATTTAGGAGGGATAATTTTTGACAGGGTCGTAGTAAAGTGTTTTTTTTTTTGAAGGGGAAAGGATATGTATTCTTTACGATTTTTTTAACCTTAAATGTAGAATTTTAAATCCAGTAGATGGGGTTTCCAGTTTGGACTGTTGAAATTATAACCAAAATTTGAAAATGGGTACAATTGTCAAAAGTGCCTGCAATGGTATCGATGCCTTAAAAAAAAGTTTTGAGAAAAAAAACCGAAGACATTAGTTTTGAAAGATTTTCCAAAAACATGGAAAATGTATAAAGCAGTGTTGTCGTAGTAGCAAAGGGGAGTTTTTTTTGTTGAAAATTGATGTTTTAAAAACTGAAAAATACTATTTTTGGATATTTATTGCTGCAAAAAAGAAAATAGAGGGGGGGATTCACAAATTTTATTAAACTGTGAAATGATTTACGTTAGCCAGGGCTTCGTGTGACCGTCTAATAAAGAACTAATCAAATTCATCAAACATTTTTCATCTGTGGAAAAAGTTGATAAAAAACATGAAATTTTATCAGGTGTGGAAACTATCAAAAAATATATGAGGGGAGGTTGTTTTTCAAAAACCTCTAAAAATAATTTTCTCTCAAATTTTGTTTTCATTTTGTACAATTTCAAAACTGAAATTTTTTTTCCAGAATTTGGATATGGAGGGAATGCAATGAGACCAAAATAAAGCTTAAAAACTTTCTAATAGGAGTGGGTTCAGAGTAATTTTTGAAAAACTAAGTAGTTTTTTCTGATTTTTTGCTCAATTTGAAATTTTTTGTGGGATATGCAAATGTGTGGAGATGATTTTTGGATTCAGGAAACGTGTGAAAGGTGTTAGAAGTGACGTCAGGTAGACGTAGTTTAAATTTATTTTATAAAAGATTGCCAAAGAATATATTAGTAATTGAAAATTTTGAAAAAAATTTAGGTTATCATGTATCTTCCTCTAGAAAGAAGATACTTGATTTTTGAGTAAAAAAAATTGGGGAAAAAAGGATCCCTTTCTTGATCAGAGAAAGGAATCCTGAAAAAACCCCATCGATTGAAAAAAGCAAACAAACATGCAAGAAAGCAAGCAAGCAAGCACATAAAGCAACCCAACACCACATGCACAAGCAAACGAATAAGTACCAAAAAAATTACATCTCACCTAAGCCGGCTAAAAATACCTAAATTAAATTAAGTACATCTTAAAACTACTATATTACAATCTTATAAGTATCTTCAATCTTCGTCTTCCGAGTCTTCTTTCTCCAAATACCCTTCCAACCTACCAACCCTCCAACCCTCCAACCTTCAAACCTTCTAACCTTCCGACCTTCACCCTTAAACCCCAAAAAACCTAACCCCAGGAGAGACAAAAGGGGTGGACGTACCACATGTGCTCAGTAACTCGTGCTGACAACGTCAAGGACAACCACCTACTCGAAGCACTAACCGCGGATGGCGACTTACAGAACCCGCGCATCCAGCATAATAATACTGCGACTTGCGAGGCACGCGCCTCGGGCATAATGCCCCCGACTTTCTGGCCCCGAGCGATCAACGGATACTCGCGGAGGTTGTCGCATCAGTCGCCAGCACGCGAGACGTCTGCAGGGGTAGCGTCCTCCTTGGCCCTACCGGATAGACGTGCGCTGGGCTAAGGCCTTTCACACCTTACATGCCCCTCCCGAGCCGAATTACCGACTTATGGCAATGCATAAGACAACGCAGGGCACCGCAAGAGGCACTCGAGAGTACCTCAAGTCAGTGACGGAGCGTCCAGTGATCAGGACGATCTCCCTCGCTGCGTCTATCTTTCGAGACCAAGGTTTCCGTAAACGGTTCAACTCGAAATGAGCTCTGCACTTCCCTATATCATTTTCGATTTACCCCCACCATTCGGAAATTTCTTTCTCCCACTCCAGGTCATGTGACTTTTCTGTATTTCGGCTCCTTTGTTGAGATTTATTGCCCCGACCAGACGTTATAAAAAAAATCTACCCATTGTTGCTCTGTAAATGTTTCCAGTCTTTCGACAGGTTTATTGGCCCGACCAACTGATATAAAAAACTCTATGTGAATGATTTATTACCCCTATTGTATTGATTTCCTTTTATTAATTTTATCTCTTCAACAATCGGATGATAAAATTTGAAAAAATTCCGGTTGAACACCTGCTGTATTGCAGCTCTTTTGTCAATTTTACTACCCTGAGTACGTGACCTACTCTATGTTTATTCATGAAAGTTTATTGCTCGGACGGACGTGATTAAATTTTTTTTTTTGAATTTATTTGAACGTAATCAGGCCTCCTATTGTGTTGCGGCTGCTCTGTGCATTTTATTGCTCCGAGTACGTGACCTACCCTTATGTTTTTCATGGGAGTTTTATTGCTCGGATTATCTCCTACCCATTGAGGAAAACAAAGAAGCCGTAACATAATAGGGGGTTGGAGCAGATGCAACTGGAACTTAAAATTCAAAAAAAATTCTAGTCACGTCCGAGCAATAAAACTCCCATGAAAAACATAAGGGTAGGTCACGTACTCGGAGCAATAAAATGCACAAAGCAGCCGCAACACAATAGGAGGCCTGATTACGTTCAAATAAATTCAAATAAAAAATTTTAATCACGTCATCTTGGAAGAGAGGAATTTGGAATTTCCCATCATTTTAGGCTGATGATTTGAAAATTATTGAACATGAACAGATTTCCAAAAATTTGGTATCATTTTCGAACACCCTGTGGATAGAACTAAAAAATTTGGCACTTCCGTACCAAGCCTTCATCGTCATAAAAATCGAAAACTGTTGGATCACTTCGATGTCTCTGTCTATTCAGTGGAAAATGGTAGCACCGTTCAGAACCTTTTAAATACTCGGTAGAAAAATTGTACCTATAAAATGAACGTCGCAAATTTTTCAAAACTCATTAAATGTAAAATTTTGATGCTCAAATGTTTTAAATACATGAATACTTTTTTCAAAAAAAAATTCTAAAATGTTGTAAATATCTTATTAAAAATACCCATAGTAAAAATTTGAAAAATATCACAAAATATATCAGAAATATTGTAAAAATTTACGCAATCAACTCAGAATCGTATAGCATGGATAAAAACTCCGAAATTTATTAAAATTCTGTTGAAATTCAAAAATATTTTCTGATTTTAATTAAATTTTGAGACATTTTTTAAAACCAACCTTATTATCTTAATTGAAGGACATTTTCTTTACAATTTTACAATTATTTTTATCAAATTTGAGTATTTTTTTTGGCAATGTTGAAATTAAAAAAAAATTTTAAACAATGTTTAAAAAATTTTAAGCAATTTTCAGAAAATTTACTAGGTACAATTTTTATCAAATTTGTCTGTTTTGATGATTTTAAAAACAATAATTTCCACGTTTAGCTTTATTTTAAGATGTTATCATGATAGAAGACGGACGACGGAAATCATCAAAAAATTTATCATTACAATGTACCTCTGGTGAAATTTTAAATTCAATCCAATTCTAAACATTTTCATCACGTTTCTGTGGATTTTCACGTTATTAAATTTTCTAAATGATGAACTGAATTGAATTAAATTTTCTAAATGACGAACCGAATTGAAATTTCTGAAAATCTCGTCAGTGGTTTCTGCGCCAGGAGAACAAAAAAATGTCGATTATTTCAATTTTCCAAACTCTTCTAGGTAGATGAGGAAAATTTTCAAGAAATAACTTGAGAAGGGAATCAATAATTTTGAATTTATTCGGAGAAGTTGAAAAAGTAAAATCCAAAAAGCACGATTTCTTGGAAAAATCTAGATTTCTTGAAAGCTAAAATTCAAAAGAATTCTATTTGCACACTTTGAACTAACCTTCGGTTGTAATTTCCAGTAATTTCCGTCTCATTTAATTCATGAAAATTACTTCCTGATTCCTGAAATTAAAATCTTCTGTGAAATCTTAATTTATAAACTTTGGTGTCAAAAAAAATGGTTTATGAATCTTTCTCGGTAGTCCCACAAATCAATTGAATCATTTTGTTTGAATGAAATGAACTATCTGCAAATTTCCAACTTTTCGATAAAATGACGAATCGTTCGTTTTTTAACCCAGTGAACAGACCATCTAGACAAATTTTGTTCCTAGGCCTAAAACGCTGATTTAATGATGTAAACGAAGACTTCAACCAATTACTCTGTAGGTAGGTACTCTATAAGTAGGTAAACCAATTTGAATATGACCAGTGACGTGGCGAAGTATTTTTTCGGGGGGTGGGGGCGTTCTCGATTTTTCCAACTTTGAAACTGAAATTTGCCAACTTTAGAGATGAAATCATAAGCGCGTCCAGAAATGATTCAAGGGAGGGGCTGAGAATTCGAGTAAAAATGAGGGGGGGCATAAACAGATTTGAGCAAAGAAAAATTGAAAAATTGAGGAAGTTTTTGGAACAGTTAATCAATACACTCCTAAAATCTGAATTAGTAAAATTTACATGCTTGAATCAGTGAAATGAATTTAACTGAAAATCATTGATTTTTCACTGATTTTTCAGCCAATTCAAAATTATTAATTTTTTCTGACAAATGAGAATTGATTGAGAAATCGGTGATTTTTAACCGAAAGATCGGTGAAAAATCATTAATTTTCAATGAAAATCAGTTCACTGATTCTCAAAGCCAGAATTTCATCGAAGACTGATTCACATTTACTGAAGAATTATTTATGTTTATTCAATAAACAGAAGGAATGAAATATTGCCCGAGCAAAGCAAGGGCGAAAATTTTTCGAAAAATCATTTTTGAATAGCAAAAAAATGCACTTTTTTCACATTCAGCAATGAAAAAAATCTCCTTTCCGAGCTTTGGGGAGGGCTCGAGTCCCTTGAACTCCCTCCCTTTGGTGCGCTGAGGGGCAAAATCTCAGTGATTTTTGAAAAATTTTGAAAATCAATTTATTCTGGCACGAAACAGACTGTCTTTTTGGGGGGCGGGGACGGATGGCACAAATTTGCAGACTGAACTAATTTTTTTGATCACTTCTCCCTGTCATTCAATTCATTGATTTTTCATGCGTAAGTACATAATTTCATTGTATGTACTTACGAAAAAACCTATGAAACGGGCTTTTTGTTCCGAACGGAGCAAACGTGAAACATTTCAAGAAAAATTATAATTTATTTTAAAAAATTTGTAGTTTCAATGCGTACGTGAGAGAAAATTTTTTAGAAAACTTCAAGTTCAAGACGCAATAAAACATTGTCTTTGATTAATAAATTTGGATAAAAAATTGGCCACTTTTTGCGAGGCCGAGAGCAGCGAAGCCAAAGCTTTTAAAAAAATTGATTTTCAAACATCGAAATTAATTTTAAAAATATATAAAAAATTAGTTGAAATAATTTTGAGGAAAAATACAGAAAAAATCACTTTTGTGGAATAGGTAAATAAAATACAATAAAGCCGAGCGCAGTGAGGCTAAAGTTTTTTGAAAATTTTAGAATTGGGAGGTAATTTCAGAGTTGGATTGTGATCCCTGAAAAGGGGACGTTTTCCCTCAAAATTTTCCTTTTTTTAATCAAATTTGCCAACGTTTCTCATTTTGAGTCGATATTAACAACTTTTTTCATCTGAGACGAATTTGGCCAACTTTTTCTATTAGCAATCGTGTCAGGGGAGTGGAGGGGAGGGGATGGAGTGATTTGCCCGCTCCTCAAACCTTCCATTCACTACGTCTCTGATACGACGAACGTTGCTTCAACCAATAAAATCGTAGTCCAATTCGAATTTTTCACAGTCTTATTCAAATCCGATTAGCGTTAATTAATTAAGAATCTAGGCGACGAATCCTCGACAGGTGACAGAGGCTCCAGTATCAACGTCGTCGTCTTCACACCGTTATGGACGACTTGAGCACGTCGACCCGACGCGATCGAGCTCAAAGGGTAAAAAAAAGTTAAACGAGAAAAGTCCTTTTTAAGTATTTTTTATCGTCGCTGCGAGAACGAACCAAAAAAGAGAGGAAAAAACGCCTACTATTTAGTAGACGACGAAGGCGAACGCTTATGGCGGGGGCGCGTAACGTCAATCTAATAAAATTATACTCGGGTCAGCGCGTTTTTCGCCGCCGTATCGAGGCGCAGCGCAGGGCGCAATGTATATGTGTGCGAGTGTGTTGCCTACCGTAGCCCATTATTTTTAGCGAACGTCGAGAAGAAAGCGCAATAAGGCTTAGCGGAGATTAAACAATTGGAAATTTACGACCGTTTTCAAGACATAACAAGGAAAACTAATAGCGAATTCCGTTACTTTAATCCTATTGCAGAAAAAGGCTCAAAGTTGCCAAGTCTAACCAGCTAAATCGGAAGCCATATATCTTTGCCTTCATGAAGGTAATTTTTCTTTCGAACACCCTTTTTACAGGCCCTGATTCGACAATTTCTTTACTTTCTCCGACATAAGAAAACATTTATATTGTCTAGAAAAGGATCAGACGATATTAATTCATTACATATTCTCGGGTGTTGTTTTTTTGCCATTTCTTTTTCGGGCGCGCTGTGCCGCGCCGCGTTCGTTTTTCACCCCTTTGGCCCGCGTATCCTTTTTTTTTCTCTTCTTATTCGTAGTCGAGATCTCGATTTCGGTTCCTTTTTCGTTCGCTCGTATATACTTGGTGCGTTTGGCTCGCGATTGTTTTAATTTCTTTCGAAAGAAAATGGCTATTAATTTATTAGACGGAATGCCCCGAGTGGGGTTGTTTTTCGTTTCCTCCGAAATAGCAGACTTGCTTTTTCCAGACGTTAAAATAGGGTGAGGGGGTGTGGTGGCGGTTCAACTTCGTATAAATTATGTTTCATATCGATGCGTATTAGGTTGGATTGAAAAAGGAGATATTCTGAATTTTTATGAAAATTTTTGAAGTAATTAACTTCGAGTGGTAAACCATCCGAAAAAATGTCGATCTTTCTAGCTCTCAAGAGGGAACGGAACCAAAGAACCTCGAAGCGGAATCATTTTCGAAAAAATCTATTTTCTTCATTTTAAGATTGAGCTTCTTGTTAAGAATCCCGGAGACTTCCTGAAAAAGTGCATTTCAAGTTCCCACATCTTCCTAATCCATTCACATTGGAATTGGATACCACCTTTGGTTCCCTGCAGGGGGGGGGGTGAAAAGTTTCAGATCGCAATTTTTAAAATTTTTTATTTTTCCAAGTTCAAATTGCTCATTCAATCAATGGAATATTTTTTGTATAAGGAGAGTTGAATTTTGAACTTTGACGTCGATTTTATAGATTAATACAATTAAAAATTTGACCTCTGATCTGCGATCGTCGACCTGTGACCTTTGATCTCAGACCTTTGACCTTGAATATCTGACGGTTGATTTTGAATATCTGATGTATGACCTTGAATATCTGACGTATGACCTTAATATTTGACATTTGACTTTGAATATCTGACGTTTGACCTTAAATATCTAACCTTTAACCTTCAATCCTGACCTGTGACCTTCAATATCTGACCTTTGACTCACGATCTCCGACTTTCAGCTTCTGTGCCTGACCTTTGACCTTAACTAGAGATAGTGAAAGATATTCTGGGTGGTTTTTTTAACAATTTTTGATGTTGTAGTATGGGTTCTGAACATTTCTTATTTGATATGAAGTCATTTTGAGCGAATACTTGATCATAAAACACTTCAGATTAATATAATTTGAATATTTTTTCATTTTCTGCTTTGATTATTTGTAAAAATTCTTGAACATTGTTATCAAAAACCTTACTTCGGTACCTAAAAATTCACCCTCTTCTTAAAATTTTGTTCTCGGAAAATAATTCAACAGATGATATAAATATTCCATTGTTAAACAATTGGAATAAAAATTTCAAACTTTTACGCCAAATTTGTCGCATTAAAATTCAACTTTTTTGAAGAGGGGAGGAGGGGATAAACATTTATAATGGTGATCATATTCAAAATGAACATTTTTCATCAAGTTTTTATTGTTCAGTTTTTACCTACGAAGAATCTCGAGAAATAGGTGCATGAAAAAATTTCAAGTTATCCCCCCCCCCTCCTCCTCTGTTGAAACACCTCAAAACCGGTTTGGAAAAAAAGTAAAATGAAAATTGTAGAGCCTTGCCCAATAAATTCATTATTTTTCCTAAAAAATTTCCTTTTTCTTCCCCGCTAGTAGGGGGGGGGGGATTTTAAGAACAGAGAAGAATTTATTGTCATTTTCGAGAAATGTGATTAATTATTATTTTTTGAAGGTCAAGTTGAAATTCCCCCTTCTCGACTCTTAAAAAAATGTTTGTCATTTTTTTCAGAAAATAAATTGAAATTTCTCCGAATAAAACATCAGTATTGTAGAAAAAGTTGTCGATTTTGAAGAAAAAAATATCATTTTTGTAGGAAAAATTGCCAGTATTGTGAGGAAAATGTAATTTTTGTAGAGAAAATGTCATTTTTGTAGAAGAAACTGTCATTTTTGTAGAAGAAACTGTCATTTTTATAGGAAAAAATGTCATTTACTTGGAAAAAATGTCATTTACTTGGAAAAAATGTCGTTTATGGAAGAAAAATTGATTATTGTAATAAAGTTGTCACTTTTTGCAGAAAAATTGTCATTTCGCGGAAAAAATTCAATTTTTCTTAGAAAAAATGACATTTTTGTGAGAAAAAAGTAATTTTCTGGAAAAACTCATTTTTTAGAAAAAAATTTCGAAACAATTATCATTAAAAAAAATTTTTTAGAAAAATTGTTATTTTTGTGGGAGAAATTGTCATTCATGTGAAAAAAATGGTCATTCTGTGAAAAAATTATCATTTTTGTAGGAAAAAATGCCATTTGTGTGGTTTAAATTTTTCATTTTTTAAAGAAGAAAATCATTTAGGTATTTTATTTAGAGAAGAAATATAATTTTTTAAATCGTCATTTGTGGGCCATCTAGAATTTTTTATCATATTATTCAAAACATTTTCAAGACTCAATTCAAACAGTCTTCATCTTAAAATTATTTTACAAGACGAAAAAACCATTTTAGCTCAATTTTGAGGTGTTTGAGTAAGCAATTTGAAATTGTTAAAAATCGAAATATTTTCAAATTCACGAACTGCATCGTTTCCATTTTTTTTTGGAGAGTGAAAAATAGTATCTAATTTCGAGGTCAATAGTTCAGAAAGGTGTAGACAATAGAATCACTTTTTTTCAAAGGGGGGGGGGCACCGAGGTTTCCAGCAGGTATAACAAAAAGTCATGTTTTTTTTTCGAAACTGACTTCATTTTGAGGCCTTTAGCTTCATTCTCCTTTGGACTGGGGTAGGTACTTAATTTTTTGGAAGGTTTCCCACTCATAGTAAGCAACTTTACCAATTTTCGTCAAAATCCAGTATTTTCTTCCAATCCACCTCCACCTTCATAATATGTATTCGTATTGTAGTTTTATGGCCTTTAGCTTCGGTTAATTTTTTCTCACCGCTACAAAACCCGAACTGGACGATATTTCATCGTTTCGAGTAAATCGACGCCGACGGGCTCGAATAACAAACTTTTTGCAACTAATTAGTAAGATCGGCGCAGGGTGGAAAACTCGCAGCACGCGTTATCTGTCTTTGAAAGTGAAACCGTCGGTGTATTTTCGGTTACAACAAACGTTACGTTATCAACGTAGTCATTACTTACACCGGTGTAGTCACAGAAGCCACCGGATGTTGGCAGTTTGTGAGGAACTCGGTGAAAAGCTGCAAGGTATTCGAGAATACAGCCATAAAATACTCCCAATATACGATAAAAGATTCCGCTAATTATTTTCCGCAACGTTAAATTTATATAGAAATGGATTACAGTGCGCGGATAACTTGTCGCGGGCATCTGTTCGTTTCGTACATACCGTAAAAGGGTGCGTTACGTATCTTAAGGCGATCCTCTGCATTCTCCTTTCAGACTCCTCTCCCATCACCAGCTCTCAGAAATGTGTAAAATTTCTCTTTGATTTCTGGCGGTGATGGGAGAAGTACCGGATTAGTCAAATGACACGAGGTATCTAATTCAATCGTCGAAACTGTTTTTAATCTAATACCATGGTAATTAGGCGTATAACCTGGGACCAGTCTCGAATTGGGATTCCTACTCGGCTCGTATTATCGTCAATGGCGAGTAAAGCATTTCCCGATTTAGAAGATGGCTTGCTCGTGATTCCGCCCCAAATGAAACATGGCGAAGTCATACAGTACATTAAAACCTACAAAGATACCATCAGACACGTCATCATCTCAGACAGAACCGAAGGACTGAAAAAGATTTTCAAAGAATTGGAACACTGCACGATTCTCGAAAATATTGAAATCAAACAATGCGGTATTGCCGAAAAGCAGGAGCTCAAGACGCTTTTCAAGAGCGTTTTCGACAAGTGTCACAGTTTGAAGCATGTCACCAATGTGCAGACGGTCAGAGAAACCAAGGGGCTTAAGAATTACAAGACGGTGATCAAACGTAAAGGATCGACTATTATTGAAATCGGTTACCAATCCGAATCGGGGAAATAGCTCGACCGTAGTGGAGAATTTTATTCGAAGTCGTCTTCCGAATAAATATTTTTTAGTGTGGAATTTTTTAATTTTTTTGTCTGAAATAGTCTACAGTCCAACTGGCTAAAAGTGTTCATCGAGCGTGCTTTTTTGCGGGACAAAAAAATCAGTTGCTTTTTATGTGTATAGGTCCCAGTCCTGAAAACCCGTATTTTGGATTTTTACCCTTGCACAATGGGGGGCTGGAGCTTAAAAACCCCCTTTTTTCTCATTTTTTAAATTTGGCCGGGGACAAAAAATTTTTTCAGACTGGTAGCGGATACTCTTCTGACTCCGAATATATGTCAATTTCCTTGGAAAACGTGCACAGTGGGGTATATCAGCGCCCCTAATCTGCGATTTTTTGCGAAATCTGGCCATGTTTGGCTCATTCCACACCCACTAAGCCAAAGTTTATGGAAAACGATCGCCACAATAGATCGTGACGAATTTTTAAAGTTGAGAAAACGCATCATTTTCGCCCCCTTTTGTCAAAACTGAATTACCGAAAAAATTTCGGAAGCTAAGGTTGCGACCCATCAAAATGGGTTAAAATTTCACAAGCAACACAAATATGCTGGTGAAAATGTAATTTGAGCATTTTTGAACAATTCTGAGGGCAAAATTGAGTAAATTTTCAAGTATTTTCAAAAAATTTATGTATGACCTATATGAAATTGGGGTAGAATTTCTCCAAAATTTAGAAATGTTGATCAAAAATTTTTTTAAGCAATTTTTGGAAATTTTGAGGCCTGGCCAATTTTTGAGTAAGTATTTTTAAATAACTGACGTGTGACCTACCTATCAAAACGGGGTTAAATTTTACAAGCAGCACAAAGATATTGGCTAAAATGTAGTTTACTTAAACATTTCTGAGCCATTTTGAGCCCAGAATCGCGTCTATTTTATTTTTGAGAATTTTGAGCAAAGGTTAATTTTTGATTATTGACCTATCAAAATAAGTTAAAATTTCACGAGCAGTTCAAAAATATAAGTGAAAATGTAATTTTAGCATTTTTGAGCGATTTTGAGCTCTAAATTGGATCAATATTCAAGTATTTTTGAAAAATTGACATGTGACCTAGGAAAATAAAGTAGAATTTTACCAAAAACTTCGAAATGTTGACCAAAATTTTTTGAGCTCATTAGGCCAATTTTTGTAAATAATTGACATGTAACCTATCAAAATGGGGTAAACATTCGCCAAAAATTCAAATAATATGTGTATCGAAATTTTCTAGATCTAATTTTGAAAATTTTGACCGCTGTAAAATTTTTGAGTGTCTAAAAAAATTGGTATTAACCTTCAAAAATGGTGTAGAAATCCATTAAAAATCCAAAAATTTCAACCAAAATTTTTGTTAACATCTTTTATAAATTTTGAACAGATGACAAATATTTTTAGAGAATTGTATGCCATAAAAGAGATAGAAATTTGTCAAAATTCAAGAACATAAGCTAAAGTGAAATTTTCACCAATTTTGATAGGGCTCGTGTCAATTATATGGGAATACTCAAAAATTGACCTTTGCTCAAAATTCTCGAAAATAAAATAGACGCGATTTTGGGCTCAAAATGGCTCAAAAGTGTTTAAGTAAACTACATTTTAGCCAATATCTTCGTGCTGCTTGTAAAATTTAACCCTGTTTTGATATGTCACACGTCAGCTATTTAAAAATTCTTACTCAAAAATTGGCCATTGCTCAAAATTTCCAAAAATTGCTCAAAAAAATTTTGATCAATATTTCTAAGTTTTTGGTGAAATTCTACCGTAATTTCATAAGTCATGCGTCAATTTTTTGAAAATACTTGAAAATTTACGCAATTTTGGGCTCAAAATTGCTCAAAAATGCTCAAATTACATTTTCACCGATATACGAGGGCTGTTTCACGAGTAACTACACACCTCTCATTTGTTCGTTAGGAAATTCTCTATTTTTTGGCATAATTGCCGTTCAAATCCAAAAATTTGTAGTGACGATATGCTAATTTTTCGATCCCCGCACGGTACCAAGGTACTTCACTCCATTTTTGACAACGACGATTCGGCGCGGCGGTGCAACATATCCCATCATCACTTGAGAATATTTTTCCTTCTAAATTGTGTGTTATCCCCAGAAAGAGATGAAATTCGGGTGCGTCGAGGTCAGAGGAATACGGTTGATGAGTAGTAAATTTTGAACTTTCAACTTTGGATAATATGATTTTTTTTAAGGCTTTGTCCCAAAACAACTAAAAAAAGATGTAAATATTGAAAAAAAGACAAAATTGTGACTTAAATTGGCTTATTTGTAAGGTTTGGGAATCGAAGAGATTCGGATCATTTTTCAGATAATTTTGCCCAATACCTATTAATTTTTGTGCCAATTATGGGTAAAAATCCAAAATACACTTTTTCAGGACTATGGGACCCATACACGTAAAAAGCCAACTGATTTTTTTGTCCTGCAAAAAAGCACACTGTTTCCGATTTCTAGAGCACTTTTTCTCGGTTGGACTGCAGACTAAAATACTCGAAACTGTTTTTTAAAATAGTCTGAGAAAATGAATTGGAATATTTTTTGTGAAATATTCATTTGGACGTTGGAATTCGAAATCAGAAATTTTGGCCATTCATCTCTCAGATCACTGGGAGAATATCTTCATTAGTTTCTGTATTCGGTTGCTCATCGAGAACTGAACTATTTTCTTATCTGAACCCCTTCCAAAGTCAGTTTAGAATTACCACGTAAGTGCCTCGATCTACAACGAATGGAGATGTTACAAGAGAAAATATTCTCCGATCTAATCCAAAAAGGGGTTTTTATTGTGCCTAATTGAAATCTAACGCCTTTATGTACCCATCCCTCCTCCTTCCTACCTACCCCTGCATCGAGCTCGTTTTCAAAATGAAAAAATAATATCACAAAGGAGAAAAATCACATCTATAGTCGAACCCTCCTTAACACTATCATTTATACTCGCGACTTATAATCTATCCAATTGTGATATTTTCAATAGCCAATTAAACGAAGAATACGTTTCAATACGAGGCAGCATATGAATCACGTTACAAAAATTGGTTTTTTATATAAAGATCCTACGATTGAGAAAGAATAACACGGGAACCCCCCGTGAAATAAACCAAAAGTGTCATATTGCTCGTCAACGAGAAAAAAACAGATCGAGATTTGGAGGGGAAGAAAGAGGAGAGAGCAAGAACATAGGCATACCTACTACGTAACAACCTCGGTTGAAATAATTTAATACCGAGATTATTTAATTCTGAAACGACTGCTATTGTTTGTGAGCACGCGGGGTCTTTTTTGTCCCGATGTATCCTCTGTATCGTGTAGATACTCTCTTTTGACGTGTTGATATTTTGACGTATGTTATTGTTAGGAGTCCTTTGTAATGCTGGAAATGTTGACCGGTCGGATTTGGCGTCGGACGTGGTGTACGGTTACGTGTAAATCCGATCCGGAGACCGAGCATGTGTATTGCGGTGGCTTATTCACTGGGTCATAATGGCATTTTTTCTAGGGGCGAGTGTTTGTGTAGATGATATGGATGTGAATGGATGAGGAGGAAGGTGTTTGGTGGAGAATTGAACCGGATTAAATTCAAAAATGTCTATGAATTAAAAAAAAAAAAAAAAAAAAAACAGGATCATAAATCCATCTAGGTAATTTTATAATTGTATGTAGCACGTACATTTTATCTAAAAAAAATGCCCTAACTCAAACAAAAAAATAGAGGAAAGGGTAAGTTTCGTATACAAACCCAGTAGGGTATGTATTTCAATATGCCTGAACTTCTCTAAAATCGGGAGGTATTTTGTCCCCCTTTTGGGGGTGAGGGGGTTAAAATTTTGTTTTTTTGGCTATAACTTTCGAAACCACTTAGGAAGAAAAATCGAAACAAAAATTGTAGAACATAAAACATCGAACAATTTTTCTATTTATAATTTTTCCCCAGGATGTCATAGAGGGGAACTGGGTCCTACAGGAAAAAAATCAATTTTGAAAATTTCTCACTACAAATTTTCAAAAATCGTAGTAATTAATTTTTAGGAGCTATTCTTTTGTCTAGTACGTCTTCAGAGAAATGTATAACCGACCCTTCATCTCGAAGTGGTGGGGTGGATCCTCTGTAGAAGAAGTGGCATTTTCCAAGAGTAGCTCAGCTATGGTTAAAAATTCGAAAAATTAGTTTAAACAAACGTTGTAGAGCATTAAGAGACGAACATTTTACTCGATTTTAGCGAAGTTCGAGCATATTGAAATACATACCCTACTGGGATTATATACGAAACTTCCCCTTTCTGCTAATTTTTTTGGGGGTCAAAACCTGAAATGTCCGTACTATTGTTTCTGCCTAAAAAAATGTCAAAGATCCAGTTCTTAATTAATTTAAAATTATTAAATATGAAGTGCTGAAATCTGTTCTTTTTTCGTTTATTCTCACAACTGCCAAGTTTTCTGTTTCATTTCTACGATCTATCGTATGGCATTCTTTTCGACGTCCCTGTAGATAAACTTGCATAAACGATTGTAATCCGGAGTTCTGAAAATTTTGAAATTATTGAGTAAAAGTGGACTATTTTTTGAGTCTCAAAATTCATTTTTTAGATATCTATTTTTATAGACGAGTTTTAGGTTGAGTAACAGTCTTGAAAGTTGGAAACTCTCTTTCCCTCATAAAAAAGGGAGAAAATTCAAAAAGTCAGACAAAAAAATAATTTGCAGGAAGTCTCGAAAAGCTGAATTATGCATCGCGAGAAATTGTGAAAAAATCGTCATAATTTTTCAAACTAATCATATAAAAGCTATAATTTTAACAAAAAAGAGTCGTTTAAGAAAATGAATCGTGCTTGAATTTTTGACTTGGAAACATAAAAACAAAAAATCCAAGGGAAATGGGCAATTGGGTGTTGAATGTTTGAGAATTTTCGATTAAAAAACCACACACGTAGAGTCATCGATCAAGAGTTTTGAAAATCGGAATTACGATTTTTCCATCAGTTGCAGGGAGGTGTATTTCTCTATCTATCTATTTTGATTCAAAAATCTAAATAGGTAAATAAACATTTTGATTCAGAAAGTCGTAAAAAAAAATTTTTCTCCAGAAAATGAAAAGTCGGTAAGTAGGTACCTATTTGATAAATTGAGAATTATTTAGGAAGAAGAAAAAAAGTGAATGATGATCTGAAACCTTAAACTATTTGTAAAGGTACGGTACTCAAGTTACTGTATAGATTAGGGTGTTTCATGTGACATTTTTTCCGAAATTTGGCTGTGCCGCCCTCTCATTTTGTTCCCCCTGATGAAAAAAGACTCCCATAAAAATTTTACCCGAAAAAAATTATTTTGAGTGGTGGCGCAAAGGAGCTGAAAATTTGCCATAAAACCAAATGTAAAAAGTGATCTAAAATTCAACATTTTATTCAGCGTGTCATTCTTTCACGCTTAAATTAAAAATAAAACAAAAAACTGTTTAAAAACAAGTAAGATGAAATATGTTTTCAATAAAATGACTCGAAATTCATTTTATGTCTTTAAAAAAAAACCACTAAACATTGCGCGAGTGATCACCGATTTGGCACGGTTGGGCGCGGCAATTCATGCAAACATCGGGCGAATCATATTCTAACTTCACCTTTCTTGCGCCACCACTTAATATTATTTTTTTAGACTAACTTTTTGTATTCCCTATTTTCTAGACTTGATGAACATTTTTAGGGGGCGGCACGCCAAATATATTGAAAAAAAATTTTCCCCATATAAAAATGAAACACCCTAGTATAGATTGAATCATTTTCAAAAAAATTTCAGGTTTTTATCGACCAGACTCTAATAAAAAATTGTTGTGAATTGATTTCAAAATGACGTTCTAAAAATTGGAACTTTCTTGGCGAATGTTTATCCCTTTTCCCCAGGAGCAGAAATACTAAGTTTCAAAATTTGTAGCTTTCTCAAAATAATATTTTTGAATACTTAGTCGTATTAATCGCATTATACTGTATCATCCTTGAAGAGTAAACAAATTTCTTATTTCCCGATTTGTTCGGATGTTTACCTACTCAATTTTTTGTAAGTAGCTGAAGCTGAGAACGTATTTTTTTTAGAACTATTGATTTCAAAATAAAATGAAAGATGTTATTTCATGGAAATATATCAACTTGTAAAAAAGGAAAATGGCGTAGGGCAGTGGTGTCGGAAAGTGGGATACAAGGGGTGCATGGCGGGAGTGCAAAGTATAATTTGCCCACTCCCCCCCCAATTCCATCAGATAGGGATTTTCGAGGCATTAAAACATGAAAAAAAGACCTTTTTGCCCCCTCCCCCGAAAATACTTCTGTTATTCCAAGTTTCCCTCCTAAAAAAATTCTTCCGACGCCGCGCCGTTGGTGTTGAGAGTCGTATGCTCACGTAGAGTCAAAATCGCCTCCCTAATATCCATCAAAATCTTTTCCGAAATTCAATTTTCTCGAAATATTTTCAAAAATTACTTTTTTGGTAATTCACTGAAATCAGGAAGCTTCTTCTCCCCCACCCCAAAAAATCGGAAATTTTTGACTTTTCAATCGTGATAATATGACTAAGTGCCATATCGATAAAAAAGTTTTTTTTTTTGAAAAAAAAAACTTAAAATTTTGTAACTTGGTGTTTCGGCCGCGAGGGGGGGGGAAGAAGGTTATAAATATTTGCCGAAATAATCTCAAATTTTATTATTATCACTTTGCAGTATATTATTAGTCGCTCAACACTTCAACAGTTTATATTTAAGTAAGTAGGTACAGAAAAGTCACAAAAATGGCAGAAAATGAATTTTTAGCTGTGTATTTTGTTTTCAAAAATCTGAAAAAATATTTTTAAAATTTTCAGAAATTTCAAAATTGAATTTTCCCGAGTCTCGTCAATTTTTTGTCATTCATCTGTTCATTTATTTTTTGAATACCTATATCCATTCATTTTGTGGGTATCTGTGGTGACAACTATTGTACTGCCCAAAGGCTTGAGCAAGACGTGAGCTGTGTTGGGCAAGACATGAAGAGCCCCCCTTAAGCTCGGACAGGTGATTTTTTTATTACAAAAATTTGAAAAAATCGAATTTTTTGCTCTTGAAACATGATTTTTCCAAAAAATTTCGAAAATTGATCTTTTTTACTGATCTTTCGGTCAAAAATCACTGATTTCTCAATCAATTCCCGGTTTATCAGAATAAAATCATAAATCGATAATTCTGACTGAAAAATCAGTGAAAAATCACAGAAATTCTGTAATTTTTTAATTTTACTTTGCACAAATCCGTTTATGAATTATCAAACCCTGACTATGCCAGCGCCACTGAAATAACAAGTTACTGAATTTTTTAATTGAAATTTCACCCCCTCCCTATTTTTTCAGAATTCTGAGCCCCCTCTCTTGAATAATTTCTGGGTGACATCATTACATGCCCCCCTCCCCCTTCAGCCACTAATATATTTTTTATGCAAGTGGATTTCAAAAAAAAAATGGGCAACAGGGCAAGACATGAAAAAATTCCAAGTTGCCACCTCTGGTGGGTATCTATACTTACAGAAAAATTCAAAAACATATTCATAGATTTAAAAGCTTCAAATTCATTTTGTGTGAAAACATTTTTTTAAATAATTTTGCGGTATTCACTTGGACATGAATTTTTTATTTATCTATGATCATTTTACATTTTTTCACTAACCTTTATTTTTTTACTTGTAAAATTATTAGAAAATAAGTTATTAAATTTTGAAAAAATAAGTTATAAAATATTACCGGTTTGAAAATCTAGAAAATAAAATCCATAATTTTGAACATCCAAAATTGTAAAAAATTGAGTACTTTTTTTGTAGCAAATTAATGGTTTATTTTAGGTTTTTGAAAAATTATGCTTTTAATTTAATCAAGTTATAAATCTAACATAAGCACGAATTAAAAATCACCATTTCTGAGAACACAAGGAATTAATTCCAATCGCCTTTCATTTCAAAATAACTCAAAATAATTTCAACTTTGAAGTTCAGTTGCCAAGATATCGTTCGTGAAAAGAATCCGCAATTTCTCTCGTCCTTGGAATTTACGCCTACGTATTTATCTACGTTTCGCCGTCATTGTATCGCGCATTGTCTGGAAGCTATCAATTTTCACTCGATTTAACACTTCAATTCTTCATTTGCCAAGTTCATCGTATAAATGAATCGCAGCTCGGCGCGAATTGGCCATTTTCAGTTTAACAATCGACATTTATAATCTCGTTTTATAGAGCTCGTTATATAACTGATCCAAGATCTAATAAAATAAACCCCATACAGACAATAGCACCATGCGAAGGAAAAAATAACACCAACCTTACGTTACTTGTACAGCGAACGTATGCCTTCAAATGAACTTCTAAATCGCCTGAATAAATATTTCAATTTCCCAGCATCCCAGCACCTTGATGGGCTATGTACGTAAATCAACTCATCGCTGGCTGAGTGTCACTTATGATCTCTCAACGAGCAACTTTGCTCTTGAAAAACACTCGAATGACGCCTTTTTTCCACATTCGACCCCCCCCCCCCCCTACGCTGCTGTTTAAAATAACAATTCCGATCGGGATGACGGTCCCTTGCTATATACTCGAAGAATAAAACAGATAGAAAAATAATGCTCTCGGAACGACAGATAACTACACGACGTAACGTGCGTTTAATTTATTCATTATTTTTCCTCATCGTCGTGTCGTCCCAAAAGGGGTGGAATTTTCGCCGGGTGACATCGCCGAAACGTATGACGCAGCGACACTATTTTCTAAACACCCGGTAATAATGGTACGGCGACGGGCCCGAGAGGAGTGAGAACGAGAACGAGCGCGGCTCCGGTTCTGACAGTTTGGTGATGGAGTGTTGTTGGAAAACCATCATTCGTTATTAACCAACATGTCACCCTGATTAATGGTTAATCGTGTTTCATTCGTTTATTTGGCGGCTCCCCTTTTGTAAAAACCACTCTTTATAACTGGAAGCATCCATCTTTGCTACCTGATATCATCAATTATATGTTTCTTCGTCAGGACGGCCTTTTGTCGTTTGTAAGTATAGTATATCCTTCTGACAAGATAATGCGATTACTCTGCCGGAAAATTTATCAAAATAAGTTAACGCCGAAAAGATTGCTGCTTTTGTATTAATGAAAATGTTAGCATTTTTCATTCCGCTGGTGTTTTTTCCCCTGTTTCGTCTCGTTTCGCCAGCTCCGGCGGTTTATTTTTTTCTCACCTCTGTCGTCGCATAGTGGACCGAATGGACGGAATACCCGTTTATCAGTGAAAAAAAATTACCCTTGGCGACGTTTTGTCTGCCAACGTCGATAGTATACTGTTAAAATGCAAAAAAAATGATGAAACTGGGTGATTTATTTTTCGAAAAAAATCACGGTTGAAGAAAAAAGTATGTATTTTTCAATTTTTTAAACCCCATAGCTCCATCTCTTTTAGTTTTGGAGAAAAAAATTCGCAAACATGTATGAAAATTTTTGAAACTATGAATATTATTCATTTGTTTAGCAAGCGTAAACTTTGTTGGACCGCTCTGGGCCGAAAAATCAATCACGATAAATTGTATATTGAAGTGTGTGAAAACAATGTCTTTCAGTTTTTTCCCTCAGGGGCCAATTTAGAGGTTAAACAATGCCAACAATGATGAAAAAATTGCAACAAATAATACAGTATGACACAGAAGTCTTGTTCACTTGAAACACTTCTCAATATCAAAAAGTTGAAAAGAGGTATCAAGATGGTTCAAACGGCAATGTGTTTCTGGCGACGAGGTCATTGAAAATTGATAATCAAACTTTCAGTCCTACCCATAGGGTGTCTACAAATTGAGAAACCGGTTTGAGTCAAGAAATGGGGGTCCGGTTTTTTTATTGAAGTAGATTCTACATTCTGACCCAATTAAAATGTGGTATGTTTTTTTGAAACCGGTTCAGTAGTTTCGAACCAGTTGTCAATAATATCCAAAAAAGTGAAGATATGAAAAAAAAGTTTGAAACAAAAGTTGCAGATAACTGAAAAATAATCATTTTTTGTCTCATAACTTTTTTCTCATTTTGTAATCGAAAGAAGTTATGGTACATAGAACTCGAGTCCAGTTTTTTCTTTTTCAAGCCATAACTCTTCTCTATTGCTAGATGAAAAAAAAATTACTGAGCGTAAAATGTTCAGTTTTTAATTCTGTACAACTTTTATTTCGCACTTTTTTTGATATCTCCAGTTTTTGATAACTGGTTATCAAAAAAAACACCAAGAAACTTGGAAAAATTCGGTTAATCTTGCACCGATAAAAAAAAGTGAAGATATCAAAAAAGGTATGAAATAAAAGTTGTAGAGAGAATTAAAAACTGAACATTTTACGTCATCTGTACTTTTTTTTCCACCCAGCCCTGGAGAAGAGTTACAGAATGGCCTGAAAAAGAAAAGATTGTATTCAAGTTCTTTGTACTATAACTTCTTTCCATTGCAAGATGGAAAAAAAGTTGTGAAACAAAAAATGATTGTTTTTCAATTCTCTACAACTTTTGTTTCAAACTTTTTTTCATATCTCCACTTATTTGGATATTATGGACAACTGGTTCGAAACTACTGAACCGGTTTCGAAAAAATACACCACATTTTAATCGTGTCAGAGTGTAGAATCCATCTCAATAAAAAAACCGGACCCCCAATTTCTGACCCAAACCGGTTTTTCAATTTGTGGACACCCTATTGGTAGAACTGAAAGTTTGATTAACGATCCTCAGTGTCCTCTTCGCAAGGAACACATTGCCGTTTGAACCGTCTTCGCTTCTCTTTTCACTTCTGAGATATCGAGAAGTGTTTCAAGTCGACAAGACTTTTGTGTCATACTGTATAAGTGTATACAGATTATTTGGGAGTTATTTTCCCCGCTTGATTCCAATTTTTTACTTCACTTCTCTGTAAACCGTTCAGAAACAGTGTTGCCAACTTCAAATTTTTAAACAAATTCATCTTTTTCACTGATTTTTCATGACCAAAAAAAATATATTTTGAAACTTCCAGTAAAACGATTGTAAAAAAAGTGTTTATCAGGGTATTTTGGCCTGCTGAACGCCAATATGGGATTATTTTTGTCATTTGGTCATTTCTTCCCATATGAAACGTTAAAAATTTGAAAAATCTGCAAAAATAACCACATTTCTGTACAGTTTTTGTGATTTTCGGGCCCTTAGTTCAAAGGAATGGCCAAAACCAGATACACAGCAAAATTCTACATAAAAAAGAAATTTTTCAATAATTTTTTCAAGGTGGTGGCTCTTTGCTAATATGGTGTTTTTTACGATTGAAAACTTCAAATAGCTAAAAAAACGAGAAGGGGTGCACCAAATTTGTTGAAAAAATTATCATAACTACACCTTTACGAGATGTAACTTTGTGCGAAAGAACAGAAAATTTCCTTCACTTCCGTTGAGATTGAAAATTCTTGAAAATATGAAATCAAATGGCCATACCTCTGAAAAGAAGGGGGATTGGGGTCCGAAATTTTGTGAAAAAATTTAAAATGACCCCAAATTCAAAATCCTTGACCCAAAAAACGTAGAATTCCATACCCATGTTGGTTTTTTTCAATTTTTCCCAAACTTGGTGTTGGAACTGCTCCCCTTGAAAGTTGAATGAAAAAATAACCTCAAATTCGAAATCCTCGACCTAAAAAACCTAGAATTTCACACCCATGTCGATTTTTTTCAATTTTAATCATATTTGGTGTTGGTACTGCCCATCCTTATTGAGTGAAAAAGTAACCCCAAATTCGAAATGCTCGACCCAAGAAATCTAGAATTTCATACCATGTCGAATTTTTCCCAATTTTCGCCAAATTTGGTGTCAGCACCGCCTCCCCTTGAGGGCTGAGAGAAAATGTTTTGAAAAATTTTAATTCAGCGTGAGTTAATACGTATGTAGTATAAGGTAGGAACTTTATTCTCTTCTAGGGATCTCTTTTCGAGAATGAAACTTGATGAACAGGATTTTTGCTCATTCTGTCCACTGTGGCGTCGTCTCATCTTGGCTCGCGAGTGTGTCCGGATGAGGATTGTTTTTACAGTAGCTGGGGAATCGAGTCGAACATCTCGATGTCGCGATGCCGATGAAACCTTTTATAAAATGTAGTTTCAAGTTCAAGGTTATTGCAAGGACACTCCTTAGGCCTAAAGAACCAGTTCTAAACATCGAGACCACGACAAATACTACGTCAATTTTTACACTTACGGACGGGTTAGAGATACGAATTAAAATTCACCGTCGTGGATAACCGATCCGGCGTCCGTACTCTTCTCGAGTTGATAATGAAAAATAAGAACTAGTTAGTTGTTATCAGTCGGTGTTCTCGATATCTCGTATATTTTTACCTAATCTTCAGAAAACCAGCGAAATACAACATATCTACCAATAATTCTATAAAAATATGTTTAAAATTGCGAAGTTCGTTTAAACTTCGGTGAAATTTAATTAGTTTTGTGACCGGTTCGACGAAAAATTCATCGATATGTGGTCCAAAATCATCCAATTTGTGTACGCTGTTTACCGAAAAATTAATTTCGTGCAAATTTTCACCAATTTCGTAATCACGTTTGTGGTATTGTTAATGGCTGTGACCTTGAATGGTGAGTTGAATGGTTTATGTGATTATTTTTTTTGCACAGGTGTTTTTTTTTAGATGATTATCGATATAGGTTCGAGTATCCTGACCATCTCAACCGAATTTTTCAATTAGGTTTTGTTTACATCGAATGTAGTCCGGCCAGTTTTTATACGTGCATCTGGTTGCATTTGGTTCTCCCACCTTTCCCCTAACAGTATGCTCGTTCGAGATGTTTTTTTCGTGTTTCATTGCACGAATGTTGTGATCCGGTTTAAGAAGCGAGAATTAGAATATGTTTAGTTGACCTGTTGACTTTCAGTTTCTTCGGGTTTAAAAATCGTGTTAGAAGTGAATTGAAATAGCGAAAGTAGACTGAAGTGAGAATTATTGTTGATCGTATTTAGATGTCAAGTTGTTTGCTAAATGTGTAAATTACTGTTGAAAATGAGATAAATTTATGAGAAAGTTGGACTGGACTCTGGGTGGTTTTTTTTTTCGCTGAAATGTCTTTTAAGTTTCGTTGGATTGCAAGGATGTTCTGGGGTGTTCAAAAAATTCATCGCTGTTTCATTAATCATGACAGTGGGGAATTTGAAAATACATTCGAAGTGTCCACCTGAAAATCGAGGAAAGTATAGACTTTCTCGTTGAACTACTCGAAAGAAGGTAAAAACTTGATTTTTAGCTAGTGAAGTTGATTTTTACGTGTTCTGGAGAGAAAAATTCAAAAGATACTGGAGAAAAGTAAATTTTTTCTGGGCCCTTCAGAGTGGCTGAGAATGTGAAATTTGAATTTGGGAGGTAGACATCAAGTAGAGACTTGGTTTTCGTCAATTTTAATGATTTTTTTTTCTCAAAAATATCACAAAATTGGCTTTTTTGAATTTTCAAAAATCCTCATTGCTCTGGAAAAAAAGAAAATCTGATCTGATCAACAAAAAAAAACCTAAAATTTGATATATCCAATTTTTGAACTCTCGAACTGATAAGAAGTGGTTTCTAGACGCTTCAAAGCCCTCAAAATTTTTTGGAATTTCCCAGCACAGCTCTCTCATTTTGAATTAGTGAAAAGTCGCTGATAAATGGTCAGAATTGCAGCACAGTGAAAATCAGCGGAATTCTTTGATTTTCAGAGGATTTTGGCTGATTTTTTAAAAGAATTTCACTTATTTTTTTAGCAAATTTCAGAGATTTTACTAACTTTTCAGTAAATTTTCACTGATTTTCCAGCAATTTTTTTACTTCTGGTTTTCAGGGAACTTTTTTCACTTTCATCACGGTGCTATAATTCTGATTATTTTCCAGTCATTTTTAGTCATTTTCACTGATTCATATTAAAGCATAATTTTCCATAAGTCGTCAATTCAAGTTCAAATCCGTACTTTTTGGCAGAAAATTTTCTTTGAAAAAATTTTAAAATCCTTTTCGCGACAGCATATGTTTTGACGTAAAAAGCTGAAAGTTGGTAGAGACCTTATTTTTGACCTCCTAAATCGATTAGAAGCAGTTTCGAGACGTTGTAAAGCCTCTAAAAAATTGTAGAATTTTCCAGTAGTGAAGAAAATCTCATAAAAATGGTCCACATGAACTGAAACGTCTCGAAACCGCTTCCAATCGATTCGGGAGTTTGAAAATAAGATATATTCCAAATTTAAGTTTTTTTCGTTTAATAGATCAAATTTTCATGCTTTGCAGGGCGATGAGATGATTTTAAAATTTCAAAAATTCGCCAAAATTCGAGAAGTGGACTTAAGCAGCTGATATTTTAGATATGGGGTTCCTATATGACGTACTTTCAATTAAATTTTTTTCCGACTCAAAATTTTGCTTCGAGGTTGGGATATCCTCACTTTTAAATGGCTGGAATTTGGATTAGGTATAGAAGTTTTGAATTACGATCTTTTTAAAAATCATACTTTAATTCGTTCAAATTGAAAAAAATCTCTTTTTCATGAAAGAAGTAGTTGAGTACATACCTATTCTGTAAAAACAGATTTTCGAGAAAAACGTGTTTGGAAAAAGTGTTTCTTCTTTTGTGGGTAAGTCTTACCTATCATGACCAATATTCATTGTATTCTGTTGGAAAATTTCATTAGGAATTCAAAAATTTAGTTTGAATTCTGTATCTCGCTTCAAAATGCTTCAAAAAACGCCTCAACCCTCAAAAATCTAATATTTTTTTCAAAAATTCTGGGGTTGGGCCCTTATGTTGGAGCACTTGAGGGAATCATACGTCTTTATAATCAATTTTAAAGTTTAGAGCTCTGTTCAGACTTTGTAGAAGGGCTTGATGCACAGTGGGATAGAAAATTTTCTAGGTGGCTAAAAATAAAAAATACCTAAAAAATCAACATCTATGAAATAATGTCCCCGGGGAGTGAATTGAAAAAATACCCTCAGATTCGAATTCAGGAGGCCCGAAAACATACATTTTGATATCCCACGTGAAAAGTTCCAAAATTTTGGGTTTCAACCCTCTCCCCCACCCTGCCCTGGGGGTGAATTGAAAAAATACTCTCTTATTCGAATACAGGAGGTCCGAAAACATACATTTTGATATCCCACTCGAAAAATTCTAAAATTTTGGGTTTCAACCCTCTCCCCCACCTTCTCCTGGGGGTGAGTTGAAAAAATATTCTCAGCTTCGATTACAGCAGGCCCGAAAACATACATTTTGATATCCCACTCGAAAAATTCTAAAATTTTGGGTTTCAACCCCCTCTCCCACCCTCCCCTTTTGGGTTTAGGGTCAAAATTCCCCAAAAAATGAATTTAGCGTGTTGAAAAACCCCCAATTACCAACTTTCAGAATTTTGGCCCTAGAAAATTTCCTATCTCACTGTGTGATTTTGAAACGTTACTCAAACAAACTTTTTCGAATTCCTAGTAAAATTTCCCATTGGATTCGGTAATAAATTTTTTTTGTAAAAATTGAAGCATTTCTGGGACCCTTTGGACAAGATTCGACCTTCGAACCAGTAATTCGTGTTCTTCGTGCAATTTTTCAATGGATATAAAAAAAAACGAAAATTATTTTTTGCATCTTATCTCTGCTTTTGAACCCGCTTCACATATACCAGCTCCATTTTCGTAAATTTTTCTCCACAATATCAGTTTCATCACCGATGACTGAATTCTGAGCTCATGGTCGATCGTTATTCACAATACGGATATTCAGCATTTTTCTTCAATTTTCGATTTTTGTTTCATTTCCTATAGGATTTAGTCTTTCGTAAAATTAATAAAACTCCATTGTTCCAGGAGAATGGATCGTGATCAGTGCTCATCTAATGAGACATTGCGGTATCCCAATGAAAGAAGTAGACCGTAAAACTGTCGACGATACATTTTATTGGTTGTATTTACGAGATCTACGCACAATTTGGATCCGGACCCAACTAAGCGCTTATGGAATTTATTTCACTGCCGGATTTTTCCTTCATGCAAGTATCACAATGATCACTCTTCCTTTCCTTCGTCTGTTTACTTCACGTTAAAATCTTTCCATATCTTCAGTGGTATTATTACGTTCGGCAAAAAGATACTCCAGAAACGTGGAAATGCCAACCAAAGCAGTGGCTTCCTCGAAGGCTGGAGATCGATGAAATCAAATGCGGTATCGTATGTTTACTAGTAACCAATACTTGGTCTTCGTTGGTCGCCTGTTATATTCAAAACGAAGGCACTTACAGTAAGGTTTATTATCAGTGGGACGAATATGGATGGTTGTGGTTATTTTTGCAATTTCCTGCTATATTTTTATATCATGTAAATATTCGTGTTTTTTTCACGTACCTATTTCAAGACTGGTTAATTGGATGATTGATAAAGTGACCTTTGTGCAGGATTATGTGGCATACTGGTGTCACAGGATGCTCCATACTCCATATTTGTATAAAAGGTACCATAGCCTTCATCACAGATATAAACAGCCCACTGCTTTTTCCACCACTGCAGTGCATCCGGTCGAATTGAGCACTATACAGTGGTTATTAGCTGTGCCACTTTTCACGATACCGATACATTGGCGTAAGTGAAAGATGAAACTAAATGTAAACAAAAATTGAGACGAGTCTAAAATATAGCTAATTTCATATTTTAGTGCCATATTCGGCGGCCCTATTGATTTTATATTCCAACGGGATCATCTCTCACTCAGGGATCGATTTCAAATTTCGATGGTGGATGCCATTCCAGCCTCCTGCCATTTTTCACGATAATCATCATCAATATTACCACGTTAATTTCGGAATCAATTCTAAACTTTGGGACATAGTAAGTGTGAAATATTCCTAGAGCGCCATCTACATTCTTGTGGCTTAAAAAAATACTGAAAATAGCCTTTGCGAAGCCTTACCATGCTCGTAGATGGTGCTACTTGCTTCAAATTTTACTCGAATAATTTCCCAGTGATGGAAAATGAGAACCACATTCATGGAAATATTTTCGATTGAATAATTCGCAGCTCCATGGTACGTACCGTCGTCCAGACAGAATCTACAATGAAAATATTTACTACGGACGAGGCAAATCAATCGAGGAATTGACTCCCGAGGAACTCAAAACCGAAATTGAAGAACGAGAGAATGAAATCCCCAGATCATTCGAAGAGGACAACGATCCCGAAATTTTAAAATATTTAAAATCCAAAATCGAATAAGAAATTGATAAGCTGGCGCAATCTGCCACGAATATTTTGAAATTTCCTTCTTCCAGGGTGTAATGTTACGATATCTGGTACCAGAAGGCCGCCCTTTATGGTAGAAATACTAAACGTAGAACGAATTATACTGAGTCTGTAATCGACAAGGTTATTATTACGGTTGTCAGGGTATTAACTTTTGAAAATAATAACCAATAAGTTATCTTTTATTTGCGGTAAAATTAAATTGATACGTAACGAACCTATGTAAACAATTTCGGGACTTATTTATTTAGCATAATCTTGACCTTAAACTTCGCCAAACTGAGGTAAAATCGTGCTGCTGGTAACTTTTTTAGTGTTTGAATAGAAATAATTTAACCTTCGATAATGCTTTTTTGAACCAAATTTCTCAGAATGGTGGCTCTATGGAATTGATACCTATGTAAAAATATTGGAAGGTATGGAACGAAGGAGACGAAAAAATCAAGTCTTGATATTGTAAAGGGCTCGTCGATTATTTGACAAGCCATAAATTTCAGTAATTTTTGTACCTATCAGTAACACTCATGTTTGAGGCTAGAATATATATTGACGTAGGTATAAAAATTCTCAATTGTTTGTTCTTACGATAAATGTAAAACTTAAGATTTTAAGTGAAACATTTCAATACCTATTACCTACCAAATATCTCTGTAGATGTTTGTCTTTTATGAAACCACAACCACTTCACGAGTGTCTCGAGTGGAAATTTTGCATTTAATATTTTTGACTGTTTATTAGAAATAATTTACTTAGTTGAATTTTTTATCTTAATTTTGTAGTAAATTTTTAATAAAAATGTTGGATTTTATACAACCTATCCCTATGATTATAATCTCACTATAAATTAATCGGGGATCAATTTTTTTGAAAGTTTTTCTGCCGAAGGAGGAAAATTCTTTCTCAGTCATAGATTTGAATTTTCTTTAAATATTATTTCAAATTTTTATCAGTATTTCTTTCAATGTATTAGAATCGTTAAAATTGTGCTTATATGAATTATGAAACTGGAGTGAAACTTTCAAAAATGACCTAATCCATCCTCCCTCTCTTGACAAAATTTCAATAGCTTTAGTTGATTTTGAAACTTTTGATGAGTTCTTAAAATGCCACAAATTTATAAATTTTTTCAGCGGAAATGATTTTGAAAATAAAATCCTTTTTCAGTAAAAATGATGAAAATCGAGTCTCTATCTGATATTAACTCCCCCTTTCACGAACTCGAATTTCACTTCACAAGCCCATTTTAAAGCCTCCAGTGCAATTATAATTTTCCAAAGTGTTTAACAGATAATGAGAGGAGTGAAAAAAACGTGATTTTGGTCAACATTTCAATGAAAGTAACCTAGTGAAGAAATTAAAATAATACAAAATCAAGACAAATTGCTTTCCCGGATAGTCAAAAATGATGAATTTTCAACTTTTGAAAACCTATTAAATAAATTTTTTTACCCTCGTTTTGCTCTGGCTCAATAAATTAATAACTTTGTACATTGTATGTACATCTTAGCAAAATGATTAACTTGTTTTCAAAAATATGATGAGGATAATCCTCTTATTGATTCTCTATTTTATGTAGTCGAGCAATCCAGAAAAATTTCAGTGGCTTGTGTAGATTTAATCAATTTGAACTTGAAGCAAGCGTTTTTTGGGATGGTGGAAGATTGTAAATAATGAATTAACAGAAAATTTTTCAATTTTCAATTCAAAAAAGCGTAGATTTTTCTGTAATGAAATTCAAGTTCTCAAATTTTCACGTGGGGAAGTGACTCTAAAAATTTCCTGAACGTGTAACCCAACTTGAAGTAAAATTTTGAAAATAAGGTTGAAGTTGAGTTGATTCCCACTTTTTCTCAAATATTTCTTTCAACTGTGAATTTTCGGCCCAAAATTTTTTTCAATAATTTTTTTTCCAAATTTCGACCCTTTTTTAAAAATCATTTCCAACTTTTGATTTTTTTCTCAAGTATTTTTGACACCAACATTTTTTCAACCTAAAATTTTCTCAGGTTTTTTCATAATTATACTTTTTTCGAATTTTTTCTCAAAATTGTTTTCAATCTTGAAATTTTTCTTGAATTTTTGTCAAACTCTAAAAAATTGCCTCCAACTTTTTTCTACTTTTTTCTACTTTTTTCTTTGTATTTTTTTTCGAACTAAGAGCGTTATTTGTTTCAAAATTATTTCTATGGAATTTAAAAACAGCTTTCTAGAATTTAATGTTGGTACTTAAAGATTTTGAAACGGTTTAAATTGGATGAAAATATTGAATGATGGGGGGATATGAAATTGAAAAAAATCTAAGAATGTTTCGGATGGAAAAAATTGTGGTGTTGAAATTGCAAAATGTGTTGAGAAAAAAATTTAAGTTGAAACAAACTTCAACTTTTTGAGAATTAATTTTTAAGTTGAAACAGATAATTTTGAAGAAATGTAAAGGTAAACAAATTCTGAGAAAATTTTAGGTTGAAAAAAATGATGAAAATGTTGAAGAAAATATAAGGGATTGAAAAAATGTGAAAAAATTGGATTCAACTTTTCAGAAAAAATTCAAAGTTGAAAAAAATTTGATACTCGTCCACCCCCAAAAATATATCGAAAGTCTATCATAAAAGAAACTGATATTAAACATTTCTGAAGCTCAAGTTCATTTCTCTAATTTTGGCGAATTTTTGAAATTTCAAAATTACTCCACCACCCTGCAAAAATGAAAATTTGATGTTATCAATGAAAAAAGATGAAATTTAGTATATACCCTAATTTTGACCTTCTGAATAGATTGGAGTCGATTTCTAAACGTTTTGGAAACTTCAGAAAATTTTGGAATTTTCCAGCACTACAGAATTGACCATAAAAATGATCCAGATAAATTTTGAAACCTATTATCGCATATTAACCATATTGGTGACCCATTTGAACGATTAATGTACAATTTTCTAAAATTCGTAACTTCGATTTAAATTTATTTTTTTTTTAGCGGAAAATTTTTATGGAAAAAATGTTAAAAATAAAATACCGCGGCAAGGTATGAATTGAGGTAAAAAGCTAAAAATTGGTGGATACCATATTTTTGACCACTCGAGTCGATTGGAAGCGATTTCGTGTCATTTCGGACCCTCCTGAAAATTTTTGAATACTCCAGCAGTCCAGCACTAGAGAAATTATCATAAAAATGATTCATACGAACTTTTTCCCCGTTAATCGAGGATTACTTACGCATATTGGTGACCGAGGTTGGAAGTAGGATATTTACAACTTTTCAGCTTTTCATCTCAATACCTTTTCTGTCAACATATTTTTGAATTTTTTCTTGGAAAATTTGCAACCAAGAAATATAAATTTTTACTCGAACTCCTAAATTTTGAAAAATTGTGCTTTAATCGATCAAATAGGTCACCAAAATGAGTAATTCGCGATTACAGGTGCTAAAGTTCATGTGAACCATTTTTATGGCCTTTTATCAACTCTCTCAATTATGAATCAGTGAAAATTATCGAAAATCACTGAGAAACAGTCAGAATTGCAGCACAGGAGAAAATCAGTGAAAATTTTTTTACTGAAAATAAATCAGTGAGAAAAATCACTGGAAAATCAGTGAAAATTCGCTGAAAAGTAAGCGAAATTTATGAAATTTGCCGAAAAATCAGTGGAAATCTTTGAAAAATCAGCGAAAATTTGCTGAAAATCAGTGAAATTTTGCTGATTTTTCCTGTGCTGCAATTCTAACTATTTATCAGTGACTTTTCACTAATTCAGAATGAGAGAGTAGAGCTGGAAAATTCCAAAATTTTCTGGAGTTTCCAAAACGTCTCGAAACCGGTTTCAATCGATTCGGAAGGTCAAAAATAGGGTATTTACTAAATTTCAGCTTTTTTCATTGATAACATCAAATTTTCATTTTCGCAGGGTGATTGTGTAATTTCAAAATTTCAAAAATTCGCCATAATTCGAGAAATGAACTTGAGCTTTTGAAATTTTAGATAAGGGGTTCTTTTGTGATGTACTTTTGTTTTTTCTCAAAAGTTTACTTCGAGTTGCGATACCTCCCTTCTAAAGCTAATTATAATATGAAATTTGAACTAATACTCTCTCGAAATCAACGATCCCTCCGACACACAACAAACCACCCAACTCTTCCAGCTCATACGCCAAGTTCATTGTATTCTGCAGCTCACAGGGGTACAACTTCCCATTACATAATTTTTATTGATTTTGTGCCTTCATTAGCGTTGTTATATTACTCGATGGGCACCTGTGTATCGAATAAATTCTACCCTATGTTTACAGGGGCGACTTGGGCGAAGAGACGAGCACAGCGACGCGTGAAGAATTGCATTATCATCGTTCCGAAGAAAATGGGGAGCGTGGTATTAGTTTGAAAACATAGCGTGGCAGTTCGGTAAGTGAAAAGAATTTTCCTGCTCGAATCAACTTAATAAACTTCCAAGGGGGAGTCGTGACTACGGGGCTATAGGTTATTACATAGGTATATAGTACATATTTTATCAAAAGTAAATTATCGTCGTAAGGTTAATGATGTTTGCGCATCGGCAACTATACTTTTGATTTCCACTAATGAAAAAAATTCCACTCAAACGGGCAAATCATAGGCTAATTTTTCAAATTACTCGGTGTTGTAAAAGTAAACACCAAGTACTGACGATCTGATGGCTATACCGGTAC
This sequence comes from Pseudococcus viburni, assembly GCA_033439095.1. Lineage (NCBI taxonomy): Eukaryota > Metazoa > Arthropoda > Insecta > Hemiptera > Pseudococcidae > Pseudococcus > Pseudococcus viburni. The sequence continues at coordinate 314,790 of JAVBJF010000042.1, read as the reverse complement.
AATACAGACCTAGAGAGAAAATCCAGAAAGGAAGGGATGGCAGACTTTTATCATTATTTGATAGCGTCGTTATTGTAGATAAGGCAGAATCGTCGATCGTATTTCTTAATTGCGAAGGTCTGACGACGCGCGGAATTTTAATAGCTTCATTTTGCTACCCAGCTCGTAGCTGGCTTACCCGCTACGCTGCTCAGGTCGATGGCAAAACTTAAGGTTGTAACGTTCCAGTATCTACCTAGATGGAGATTCACACAACGAGAATATTTTCGTAATTACTTAGCGTAGATAGGAGGCAGGTAGGGTGCAACGACATCCTGCTAAGGAAAAAACACCGGCGACAATTTGTTTACATTTTTCTCGCGATAAATTTTCGTGTACGCGAGCGACTTCACCGACGCTAGCGAAATGCCCGAACGAAGGGTCTCCAGCTATAGAGCTGGGGTACCCGGTGACCCCGATTTCATTAATTTCCAAATTAACCTCGTCGTACTCGAAGAGGGGTATCACGAGATGGGAAAAAATACCAAACAAGGTTCCCTTCCGCCTCACGTATTACGAAAATTAACTTTCTGGTAAAGCCAGATCGTGCAAATCGTGTTAATTTAATCAGATTTATATTGGCACGTAGCTGCGGATACCTAAACGTCAATAAATCCAAACGCCATCGTCGCCAGTTGCACCAAAACAGTAATAAACGATAATAGGTACTAATAATAACGCGTGTGTTATACCCGTCGTCTCGACCCATCCCCCTTGCCCCATCGATAATAATAATACAAAGTTCGAATGTACGGTAGAGTCGGCTTTAGGTTTTTTCTTTTCTTCGAAAATAGTAATGTAACGCAGTGGAACCTAAATTTTCTTCTGGCTCTGTAGTCGTGGCCTTTTCGATGCACGGTGGCCTGTTTCGGTTCATTTTGCTGAAAGTTTTGCGCCGCAGTTTCGTTTATACAACGAGCAACCGACGTTAAGCAATGAGGCATTGAATAACGCTGCACCCTGTTTTAAAATTCAATAACTTACCTGTTCAAGTTCTAACCCTATTGCGTGAGCGGTATTTATCATTTTAACGCTGGCGAGGCGATTTTTGCGTTAATCGTCATTTTTCAATGGTGCTTTGATTAATTGCCACTACCCTATTTTTACGCCACGAGGTGCCGAGCTGGCCGGAAATTAGGCCGTCACTTGAGGCGACCTTTGAACAAACAGGGTGTAAATTGTTTCTGAAATGGGCGCAGAATGGCGCCGGTGGAAGTAAGTTGGAGAAACGAAGGTGCTGCGTGGTTCGGAGGCAGCAGATTTGAGTGTTGAATTTGTGTGATTAAGGTGAATTTGTGATTGATATCGAAATTTGGAATAGCAGAATAAGATTTGTTGTTGGGACATTTCGTAAAGACATATTTGTGAAAAATTAAAAGAATTCTGAGTTTTTTTCCTTTTTACTTGAACACTGGTGTAATTGGTTTTTTATTTTTGCGAAAAAAAATCATAAAAAGGTAACCCGAAAATTTATGAAAACTTGAACAATGAACATAATTTTAATTAATTAATTAATTAATTAATTAATCCAGCAGACACGTTGAATTTGACGTCAATAGATTTTAATGCGAATTAAAGGACCCATGACATTTTTTATCATAGTTTTTTGCCTTCAACTTGATCCACTAGCAACCACAAACCTAAACCCCAACTTCTCAAGGTATAATATTAAATCAGAGTGTCTAAAATGTAGAATTGGAGAACTGAAAATTATGACTTTTTTAGGACATGAATTTCTATTTTTGTATGATTTTTTATGAAATGACTACCTCAGTCCTGAATTCAGACGAAAATTTTTGGAAGTGTTAAATTTTTCATATAAATCCAGATGTCAGAAAATGAAAAAAAATAAAAAAAGAAATGAAAAGTCGAAAAATTTCCCAGATTTTGAATGAATTTTCTAAAATTAGGGTTCATTCCGTCATACAAGAATTTAAAATTGTTAAATTGTACTTTTTCGTTTTTTTGAGGTCAATCTATGAATTAAGGAATCAAATTTTGGAAATCGAATTTTGGAGATGAAATTCTGGACACTCGGGTTTTGAAGATGAATTTTTGGACGCCGAATTTTGAAGATGAAATTCTGGACATGAAGTTTTGGACATCGAAATTTTGAATAATAATTTTTTGGACATAAAATCTTGAAGATGAAGTATTTTGAAGATGAAATTCTGGACACTCAAGTTTTGAAGATGAATTTTTGGACGCTGAATTTTGAAGATGAAGTTTAGGAAATCAAAATTTTGAAGATAATTTTTTGGACACCAGATTTTGAAGATTAAGTTTCGGACACAAAATTTTGAAGGTGAAATTCTGGACACCAAGTTTAGAAGATGAAGTTATGGAAATCAAAATTTTGAAGATAATTTTTTGGACACCAGATTTTGAAAATTAAGTTTTGGATATCAAATTTTGAAAGTGAAATTCTGGTCATCAACTTTTGAAGGTGAAATTCGGGACACCAAGTTTTGAAGATGAAATTTTGGATACCAAATTTTGAAGATGAATTTTTGAACACCAAGTGTTGAAGATGAAGTTTTGGAAATTAAAATTTTGGAGATAATTTTTTGGACACCAGATTTTGAAGAATAAGTTTTGAACACTACATTTTGAAGGTGAAATTCGGGACACCATGTTTTGAAGATGACGTTTTGGGCACCAAATTTTGAAGCTGAATTTTTGAATACCATGTTTTGAAGATTATGTTTTGGAAATTAATATTTTGAAGATAAGTTTTTGGATACCAGATTTTGAAGATTAAGTTTTGGACACCAAATTTTGAAGGTGAAATTCTGAACACCAAGTTTTGAAAATTAATTTTGAGACACCAAGTTTTGAAGATGAAATTTTGGATACCAAATTTTTAAGATGAATTTTTGGATATCAAGCTTTTATGATAATTTTTTGGACACCAGATTTTGAAAATTAAGTTTTGGATATCAAATTTTGGAAGTGAAATTCTGGTCACCAACTTTTGAAGGTGAAATTCTGGACACCAAGTTTTGAAGATGAAGTTTTGGATACCAAATTTTGAAGATGAATTTTTGAACACCAATTGTTGAAGATGAAGTTTTGGAAATTAAAATTTTGGAGATAATTTTTTAGACACCAGATTTTGAAGATTATGTTTTGAACAACACATTCTGAAGGTGAAATTCTGGACACCAAGTTTTGAAGCTGAAGTTTTGGATACCAAATTTTGAAGCTGAATTTTTGAATACCAAGTTTTGAAGATGATGTTTTGAAAATTAATATTTTGAAGATAAGTTTTTGGATACCAGATTTTGAAGATTAAGTTTTGGACCCCAAATTTTGAAGGTGAAATTCTGAACACCAAGTTTTGAAAATTAATTTTGAGACACCAAATTTTGAAGATGAATTTTTGGATACCAAGCTTTGATGATGAAGTTTTGGCTATCACAGACATATGTATGTAGTGTAGTAGCATTCGATGTATGTGTTGGATTTTTGTAAGACTTTTTAAAATTTGGAAAAATATTGATGAATCGATATATGTACCTAGGTACTTAATGATTTTTTGTCAGACTCTTGAGAACTTCAAACTAACTCGCGTTCAAACTTTATTATGCATTTTTTTATACCTACTGCTTTGAAATTTATAATCCTTCGATGACTCTATTTGCTGACCATGAGTGGAAACTTTTTTTCAGAAATTATTTTCTGTGTTTTTCAAGTTTTTCAGACCTTTTATGTTTAGTTCTCGAGCTATGGGCATATTGTGATAGGCGTGATAATGGTGAGTGGATGATTATTTCTATGTCAATACAATTGAGAATTTTGGTGAAATGAACAATTTTTTGAATTTGAAGAAATCAAATAAATACTAAGTAAGTAATCTGATTTCTCCGAAAAAATGATCCTTTTTACCCCCTTCTGAGTATCTCACTCCAATGGTCCTATATTTTCGAACGAAGCGAGGGCTGAGACAAAAGTGGCGTGTTTTATTTAAAACCAAACATCCAACTTTTTTTCAATGCTTTATTCCTATTTTAAATTTAGTTTTCGAAAAAAGGAAATTCATCTTACTTTAACGAAGTTTGGGGCGATTTTTTTTTTAGAAAATTTGCTTGAAAAGCAAAATAAGCATATTTCAAAAATATTTTCAAGTCATTTCGGCCTTCAGAGAACGAAGAAAAATTACTGATTTTTAGCCAGAAATATGACTTGTATGATCTGTTGGACACCTTCATTAACTTCTTCTAAAATTTTTGGGCACAGAACAGCATGTACCTAACCATTTTGCATTGAGTATAAGAGCCATTTTTTTGACAGTTTTTACTTGTTTGATTACACTTTTTGGCCTCAATCTCAACCAATCGAAAATCTTAACTACCTATACTCAATATTGTATCAATAACTTTCTATTTTGAATTTCTAAAACGTGGGCTAATATTCGCCTCCTTTTACTCCAGATTATGTGATCAAGAAGAAATAATTCATATGTTGATGTAAATTAGTATGACCTAAAATTTTTCACACCATTCTGAAGTTTTTGAATTTTTTTCAACATGCTTTAATATTTTTTCATTTTTATTGTTTTAAAGAAAAAAACGTGATTTAAATTTGTAGTATACCTAGTACAGGTTTTTTGACTTTTGACCTTCAAAACTTTCGTGGGAAGGGAAAATTTCGTACTGTAGGACACGTATTTCAACGTATTCGAACTGCCTTAAAATTTATGAAAATTTCTTTACTTTTTGAAAGGGGAAGAGGGGTCAATAGGTTCCACATTTTGGTTCAAAAACAAATAACATCATAAATTACACGCTTACGATGAAAGTTTTCGAACGAAAGTTTTAGGAGGACTAAAGAAAGAACATTTTCCATTTTTACTTATTTTTTCAGTGGGAGGTAAAGAGGAATTATTGGGATGTGTGGAAAATTTTAATTTGTCAGAATTGCATCAAATTCGGATAATTTTTAAAAATGGGCTTGAATTAGCTTTCAAGAAGGGTTCTTTTGCATCAAACATCTCGAAGTAAAGGGAGTGCCTTTTTTTGAGATTAAAAATGCAAATTTTCCCAAGTGTACCTCAGATTACGGTAAGAAATCTGAAAAATCAGTTCAAATGACCGTCGTAGATCATTAAAAGACGAACATGTTCCATTTTTAATTCTATTCTAGGTTCCCCTTTAAGGAAAACTGCAGCATAAAGAAAAAAAAAACATTCGAAAATTTCTCATCAACTCAATAAATGACCCATACGAAATCTAGACATAGCTTCAAGCGAGTAAAAAATCCTATTTCTTATACTGGGTTTTAAGTGAGCTCTGAAATCAATATTTTCAACAATTAAACCCCTTGAACCCAAATTAGCCTCCAGAGAAGTTTTTCAAAATTCCAAAATTTACTTACCACAAAAAAATTTCAAAAAAATGCCAACTCGTTATTCATGAATTTATCGATATACGACGATGGCGACACTACCAATCCGAATAAAATATGCTTTGTCTTTTCAGTCACCAAACCCACCCACAATAAGTATCCATATGCATACCCGTTGGTAAATGTTTTTATAAGAAATATTACTTCCATCACCGGTTCGGAGAAATTTCCCTGGTCGTAAATTTCTTTCAAAAGAAAGCAAACAACTTCCATACCAGATATCGTTGTGCTTGACGAACCGTATAATCGAAACCAGGCGACCATTTCGGAACCTACCTCTGAAAAAATACCACACTCTTCGTACAAATTTATCAATTGACCAAGCTCCAAGTTACTCGGTAAATTTCCCTATCCGTCGTGGCAACCGTATCGTATAAAAAATAGATACTCTCTCGTACCTACACATTGGTACACCATTCGACGCTTCTCTTGGCGCGCAACAGTTTATTAACCACTGTATACCTTAAGTAAAGGAGGTGTAATAACAGATTGCATGTTTTAAAGTTGAATAGCGTGCTTTAAGTTCATTTCAATTCTTGAATTTTCTCTGATATTTCAGCGAATATACCAAACACGAAGGTAAAATACACAATGCTAAATTCGTCCACCTCCACGTCCCTCGTCACCTTCCGTCGTTGAAATAACTATATCAAAAGTTACTCAGTCTATTTCGTTTTCTAGCTTTTTTTTCCTCTACCTTTCCTCCTCCACTCGATTCCCAGCTAGGTTTTTATTTTTGGTGCATGTTCGCGTATTGGCTTTATTACTGTAACGTCGAGTTGAATTTTTTTCCACCACGTATCGAGGTTCGGCTCGAGCATACATTGAGCTATGGTTTTGTCATCAGCAAGTTCCATGTGTCGGATGTCGAAGGTGAAACACCAAGCCGAGTGTTTTGAAAATGAACTTGAAATATAAATTCGAATGCTGCCGGTATCGTTACGACGTCGAGGATTACAATGCATTAAATATAAATTGCCTGCTTACGGCTACGCCATCTTCAACGACGACCTATCGATTCTTTTTTTTTCTTACGTGCAGCCAGCACATCGGTGGACCGAATTACTCTACGGATAGAAATATGAAATTCCAATTGGTGCTCCTCTATATCGTGCCATAAAAAAATTATTGCTCTGGAAGAATTTTCCGAACTGGCGAAATAATTCAAATATTATTTGTCGAAATAAAAATAAAAATGTAACAGGAAATTTGGACGACTGCCCTACGGCGGGCCCGGCCACCGCTTTAATGGTTAGGTCGACATTTTACCCGACACTACTAAGGTTTTATACCCCATATCGTAATTTACCAAGTAATGGGTGACATTTGTAACATTGTAGTATTGGATCGTAGCCATATGTTACTAAATGCTCTTCGGCGCTGCCTTCGGTCGTTCCCCCCTCCCTCGATCGCGACCCTTCTTAATTATTTCCATTCTAGACGACGAATGAATTTTATGAAAAATATGTGACTCGTGCAGGAAAAAGGTACCTGAAGTCGGAATTTTCAAAAATGAGGGGTTTTTAGCTGAAATACTAAAGGAGACCATAAGGAACATATTCAGACCTTGATGAGCATCCAAGGTAGATTTATCGCCGTGATAGAAACATTTGAACTTGAGCAATTCATGAATTACAAAAACGAAATTCTGAGAATAACGCGTTCAAAGTTTTCTCTCCTGCTTTCAAGAGAAAAATGAAAAATTCACGGTTAATTTTGAAAAAAAAAATTATTTACAAAAAGAAATTCTGTTTTTCATGCACTTATCAAGAGAAAAATGAAAAAAATTACTATTTCAATGCGTTTAATTTTGAAAAAAAACTGCATTACAAAAAAAAATTGGGCATTATTATCATCATAATATATATATATTTTATTTTTTCATGTCGAAAGAATTTTATCGAAACCCCCTATTACGAGTTCGCCAGCCAAAACCATTCGACCGATTTTCGTCAGTTTTTTCGCCCCGAAAAGTATGGAAAATTTGATCTTATCAATGAAAAGAACTCAAATTCAGTATTTACCCTGTTCTAGCCCCTTCTGAGTCGATTGGAAGCGGTTTCGAGATGTTGTGGAGCCTACAATTTTTTGGGGAGAAATTTCAAGTCCGGAAGAACTGTCCATAAAATTTTCTGTTTCAAAAAATATGAATTTGACCCGGCAGTTACAAATTTTAGAAAATTGTTTTTTAATCGATCAAATAGGTTATCAATATGGGTAATTTGAGTTTTTAGGAGCTAAAGTTCCTTCGGTCTATTTTTATGGTCATTTCCACTGTGCTGAAAATTTCTAAAATTTTCTGGAGGATCCAAATCGTTTCGAAATAGTTTTTAATGAATTCGGGAGGTCAAAAATCGGGTACATACCAAATTTCACCTTTTTTCGTTGATGAGATCAAATTTTCATATTATGCAAGACGATGGGATATTTTTAAAATTTAAAAAATTTGAGAAATGAACTTTCGTACCTGAAATTTTGTGTATTGGGTTTTTCCGATGTACCCACTTCTAATTTATTTTTGTTTTTGGATTTTTGTACGACCATTAATAAGGCACAAGGCCAAACTCTGGGCCATGTTGATATTTATTTGCCTGAACTGTGGGCGTAGAATTGCAGAGATATACCGAAAGGGGGAGGTGGGGTGTTATTTACCCCCTTCTCCCATCGATGTTTTTCAGTAAATATTCAGTTTGGAATATTCGTAATTTCTTCCCATGAGTTGGAAAAATTCACCATTCATATTAATTTTTTCCCAAGTTGGAAAAATGTTGCGTCTGATAATTTTACTTTATACCGAGTGACGTTCCGAAGACATTTTTTTGAAGGGGGAATTTGTGAAAATCCCAACTCAAATTTTCAATTTTCCCAGCCATATGATCCTACAATCATAAGACATTTTTTACCCTCTGACAAATGCACCTTTTTTGCTACACACAAGGGAGGTATTCCAACTGTAAGTAAAATTTTGAGCCCAAACAAAAAAAAATCGAAGTACATCATAACAGGACCTTGTACCCAAAAATTCAGGTGATGAAGTTCATTTCTCGATTTTGGATGAATTTTTGAAATTTCAAAATTACGTTATCGTCCTAAAAAATATGAAAATTTGATATAAATCAACGAAAAAAGCTGAAATTTGGTATATATCCTATTTTCGACCTCCCAAATCGATTGGAAGCAGATTCGAGACGTTTCGGAGCCACCAGAAAATTTTGTAATTTTCCAACGCTGGAGAAAAGCCCATAAAAGTGGCCATATGCACTTCAGCACCTATAATCGCGGATTATCCATATTCAATTTTTCCAGGAAAATTTCTTGCTCAAAAATGCGAATTTGAACTCAAAGTTACAAATTTTGCAAAATTGTGTTTTAATCGATTAAATAGGTCACCAACGTCGATAATCTGCTATTATAGGTGCTGAAGTGCATATGGGCCATTTTTATGGGCTTTTCTCTAGCGTTAGAAAATTCCAAAATTTTCTGGCGGCTCCGAAACGTCTCGAATCTGCTTCCAATCGATTTAGGAGGTCAAAAATAGGCTATATACTAACCAAATTTCAGTTTTTTTCGTTGATTAGATCAAATTTTCATATTTTTTAGGACGATAACGTAATTTTGAAATTTCAAAAATTCGCCAAAAATCGAGATATGAACTTCAGCACCTGAAATTTTGGGTACGAGGTCCTGTTATGATGTACTTTCGATTTTTTTTGTTTGGGCTCAAAATTTTACTTTGAGTTGGGATACCTGTCTCATTAGGTACCTACTCGTCCAAATAAAGCAATAAAGTACCAAACTATTCAATTTTTCCAATTTTAGAAAATATGGAAACAAAATGTTACACTATCCCCGAGAAAATGGTCATTTAATTCAGTTTAGGTACTCATTAAAAAAAAAACTACGAATGTATGTTTATCTTTCCCAATTTGGAAAAATAAAATATGTGTACAAGTGTCACAAATGGTTAATTTCCCCAAATTATTGATGAAATATGGGTACACAAATCATAAATCTTACGAACAGAAAATGATCATTGTTGTCCACTTTTTCACAAAAAAAAAATGTGTACAATTGCTCAATTTTTCAAAGTTGAGAAAATATGAGTACAAATCGTAAATTTTTTCAACTCAATACTGAAAAATCCCGTGGGGTATCTGTTGGAAAGATAAACTGAAATTGAAGAGATTGTGGTTCACAAAAAACAAAATTCTATAAAGAATTCGATCCTGTCCCTGCACGAGTTATATGAAAAACCAGGTTATACGTGCGAGATACGTACTCCTCCTGGCGCACAATTCGCCGGAAATAAACAAAATAAAAAATAACGAGTCGAAAATTATCGAAAGGCGGACGACCGCAGCCCAAGTACAGAGTACAAGAGGTACATTTCCTTACATGAAAGTTACTATGTCGTGTAGCCCCCTCCTCTCCCCTCGTTCATTGCTCGCGGCTGTTTCGTAAGTCTACACGCGACTGCGACTTTTGGCGGAATTTTACACGTAATTACTATTATTACCAGCGTTGTCGAAAATCTCGGCGAGTGGAAAAAAAAATTAAACCGATGGTAGAGAGGGTATTGATTCCTTATTAGCACGCGTGAAAACGATGATGGCTGGAAACGAGGAGAAGAGGGGGATTCAAAGGTACATAACCTCTTTTGAATGCAACCGATCTGGAATGATACCTTTAGGCGTGTAAAAATATGCCTTCGTCGAGTCGACAACGGATTGTTGGTAAAATTACCTTATTCTCTTACTATGTCAAATTTTACATCATACGAACTACTTCCTTTATCATAATAAAATAATACAAATTGCTGGAGCGATTTATGGTATCAGATATGTAAGAAGATTGTCGTATTATTTGGGTATAAAATGTATTTACGTGTGAACACTCTATTAAAATATGTTGGAAGCCATTGACTCGACGAACGACGAATTTTCACGCATGCTTTGATTTTATTTCGCGGCACGATGACAAATTTATTTGTACGTACCTTGTTATACGGCGAGAACGAGCAGGAGTATGATCCAGAGCCGGGGGAGTGCGGGGAAACGTTTGTGAAACTCTTACATTTAATAAATGTTTCCTTTATAGGCCATGTAGCGTTAAATGGCGAAAATATCACTGCTTGTGACATTTACAAGTGTACGATATCGTCGTCGAAGAAGGAAAACAACGCTGCGCCGAGCGTGTTTTCCAAATGGAATCTTTGGCCGATGTTAATGTCGCGACGGCGATAGCGAAATTTTGCCAGACGTTCGATTGGTAAATTAGGGCTTGGGTTTGGTAATCGAGTCGTTGAATTGAGTGGATGGTAATTGATGAATGGAATAATGAGGTTAGATCGGTTCGAAGGGTTGATGGGGGTTGATGCCATATAGTGAAAATTTTCGAATTAGGTGGATCAATTTAGCGGTTTTTTAGGGCATGTTGGTCGATGTTATCTTGAAATGATGTTGATTATTCAGCAATTTTCATATTTTGTACCTATAGGAAAAATAAAGAGTGAAAATTATTCAATTTTTACCAATTACCTAAAATAATAACAGATGCATAAAGGTCTGAACTACTTGAAAATGCAAATAATTTTTTTTTGGAATGACTTGCCCACTTCTCGTTTTTTGGCTTTAACTCAAAATTAAGTTTTTCCGACTTTGGGTACCCTGTCCCTGCAAGATTCATACGTATTTTTCTTCATATGACAATTATGTTCATTTTCAAAATAATACTTACAACATAAAAATATATTAGAGAATATGTCAATTAAAAAATGTAAAAAGTACATACCAGGCTTCTTCACATAATCCTAAACCTGTATTTAGAATAAGATTAATACACCTACTAGAAGCAGTATTAATGAATTTTGAGTACCTCTGTAATTGTCAAATTTGACCAAAAATAGTGGTTCTTATCAGTGGTAAAATTTTGTAAATCGATAAGACCCATTTATCAATTTTGAGCGAGGATGGCATCAATCCCACGTGCAGTGCTGCGCCGGTGCGTCCAATGGAATGCAGTCATATGATTCCACTTCCGTCACGAATGTTAGTTGTGTAGTCAAAGCAACGTTCCAAGGGGCCTTCCTGTTACCCAGACTGACCGCTTGATTGATGCCAATACGCTAATTTTGTTCCCCTTTTAATTAAAATCCCCCAAAAATGTTAGCCAAAGTGAGAGAAAGAAGTATTAACCTACCTAAATTAAAATTAATATTAATAATTCTATCTGTTGAATTAATCATCTTCTTCTTTGCATTATCCTTAACCAATTATTAGGAACACAAAACAAATAAATTAGTTCACCTACTAAAAGCAGTAACGATGAATTTTAAGTACTTTTGTTATTGTAAAATTTAACCAAAAATAGTGGTTCCTATCAGGGGCAAAATTTTGTAAATTGATAAGACCCATTTATCAATTTTGAGCGAGGATGGCATCAATCCCACGTGCAGTGCTGCGCCGGTGCGTCCAATGGAATGCAGTCATATGATTCCACTTCCGTCACGAATGTTAGTTGTGTAGTCAAAGCAACGTTCCAAGGGGCCTTCCTGTTACCCAGACTGACCGCTTGATTGATGCCAATACGCTAATTTTGTTCCCCTTTTAATTAAAATCCCCCAAAAATGTTAGCCAAAGTTGGTTGGGTATAAGACACCTACATCAATACTGCTTTTGGATGACTGAAAGAATTATTAACCTACCTAAATTAAAATTAATACTAATAATTCTATCAATTAAATTAATCACCTTCATCTTCATTATCGTATAAATTAATATTAAGTACTCACCATTCAACAGCTTTCTTTAAAAATTATGAAATCCATGACAAAATCTTCATTGGCATTGTGACAGAAACCCCAGGGCAAACAACAAACCACAACAATGAAAACTCCAAAGTAAAAAACCAACAACTAAACCAAAACAAAAGCCCCAAATTCAAAAGCAAAGACCAACACCACCAATGCCCTGAATTCGAAAACCAATCAACAAGCAAAGCCCCAAATTTGACTAGTAACAACCAACACAAGCCCCAATTTTGAAAACCATAAAAGCCCGAAATTCAAAAACCACACCAAAATTATAACCCCCTACCTAACTACCTTACAACCTTGCAACCTAGAAAAAAAAACATGCTAACCACTAACCACTTGAACCACTAATTACTTAAACCACTAATCACTTGAACCACTAACCACTAATCCCTAGGCCTGGGCCCATGCCTTCAGAGGCAACCTTCACCCAACAACTCAACCAACAGACTGATGAAAAAAATGTAAGCAACATCACCACAGCTCGTTTTCTAAATACCCCCTCCCTAAAACCTTGAACAGAAATCGAGGCTCTCTGATTGGATCCCACCCCAAATTCACTTCCCCCTATTCAATGCATTGTGAAAAGAGGGAAAAAGACAATGACTCATGAAGACACCTGTTTGCCTAGTTTTTCCAATTCCATTCAAACCGATACGTGACTAATAATGCATCACATTGTGTAAGGGCCATAAATCAACAGATAAGCCAATTTTGGACATCTTGTTAAAAATTCCTAAATAAAATTCCAGCTCTGGAGGTTACTCTTTTGTATTCAGATTATAAAAAATAGACAGGTGGTCTCCGGTGGGTGTGAAAAATTACAAATTAAATTTTGATGAATAGAAATTCCATTTCAAGGCGAAGGCGTGACCCATTGTATTGTAGTGGGGTTATAAATCAAACAAGGTCCTTTGTAATTTTTTCTATTCCTTTTTTAGAATTTTGAGGGTTATAAAATTAGGCGGCCGAGTCTTTGAAGAATTTAATCAGTATATTTTTCGAATTGGATTTTTTACACAAAAGGAATAATACCAGTCACGTAATGCCTTTTGTATTTTTTTTCAATATTCCTTTTTACAAGTTTTAAGGGTTATAAAATTTGGGCGGCCTATTGTTTGAAAAATTTCACCATTCTATTTAAGGACATGTTTTTTTTTTATTCAAAAAGATGCATTCCAATCACGTATTTCACTTTTTATTTTTATTTCCCTGTTCCTTTTGGAGTTTTAAAATTTTAACGATTGTAAAATTAATATGACGAAATGTCTGAAGTATTTTATCGATGAATAATAAAACTTGTTTTTCGAAATTCCGAAAAAAAATACAATAATAAAAATGCAAATCAAAATACGTGACTGGAATACATCCTTTTGATTAAAAAAGCCACGTCCTAAAATAGAATGGTGAAATTTTTTAAACTCTAAGCCGTGCTGGAAGTTTCAAAATTCACTTTTTTAAAATGATTTTTCATGGCAAAAATAGTGAATTGTGAAAATTTTTCCAGTCAATATAAGGTCATTTGGGGTAATTGTAAACATGGGGTAATTGTAAACAAGTCATGCTGTAAATACTTAAATGCATCTAGCGAGCTGGAGTTGCCAAAAATAAAAACTTTGAATAATTGGTCTTACTATAATAAAGAACTTCGGGTTCTTGGTGACAGCTGTGATGAAAAATTTCGCGATGAAAAAAACATATCAAATTTCGGTTTTCACACAATCTACGTAATCTTCAAAATTCGAGAAAAAATATAAAAAAGTAAAAAAGTTGGTGTTTGATGCATTAATTTAGTTCTACGGACATTCAAAAATGATGAAATTCAATTCTTATGATTTTTGAAGCTGAAAAATTAATTTTCTGCAGCATTCACAAATACCATCAAATTTTTCAGGTGTGGGGTAATTGAGGGGCTTGGTTCCAAAACTCACTTTTGCCATCAAGGTACATTTTGAGAAAACCACGAAAAACGATTACGCAGTGCGCGTTTTATGTTTCGATGCCAGTTATGGTCTAGATTGATGAAGTTGGTGTATATGAAGAGGCTTATGTAAAAAAAAACCAAAAGTAGTCCGCCATTGTGCTTTAAAGTTACAATTACCTATGGCAAAAGTGAGTTTTGATTCCAACTCATGATTTTTGCAAATTTTCATTACATTACGACGTTGAAAATTGATTTTCATGACCTAAGAACAACGTTTGACCCTAGATGGATAGTGATGGGTTCTGTAGAAAGGGACCTAGGGGGATTTTTTTTGTGCTACAACACAGTCCAGTACCAAAACCGCAAAAATAAAAATTAAAAAAAAATCCCCTAGGTCCCTTTCTACAGAACCATCACTAAATCTTTGAATCTAAACGCAAACTCAGCATATTACGCGCTTCTAAAATGGCTTTTCCTCTTTGTTGGCATCAAAACTCACTTTTGCCAATGGCAAAAGTGAGTTTTGGAACTGAAGTCGCTTTTCGTTCGCGGATTCTCGTGGAATCGAGACACTAACGTGAAAACGGAGATCGTAGGGTTGTAGAGCATGAAAAACTGAATCAGAATCCGCAAAAAAAACGAAATCGATTTTTTTGGCAAAAGTGAGTTTTGGAACCAAGCCCCTCAATTGTAAACACGTGTTATCTAAATGGGATTCACAAATTTAAACACAAAATATCATTTTTTTTGGTTTCGATTTTTTTTGATTTTTTTTCACAAGTTAGTTTTTTCACACGTTTAAATATTTAATCTGTATAATTTTTTTCCAAATTATGCAAAAAAAAACCGAGAGATACGTTTTTTATGGGGTACAATGTATGCATTTACATTTACCCCGTCATAGTGGGGTAAATGTAAATATTCTTGTCCAATTGTAAACGAAGTCCATAATTTCGGAATGAATAATCGAATCGATGAAAACAACCCGCCATATTACTCCTCATACATTCATTGATACATGAAAAAAATTTCAATCACTTTGCTTTCTTACTTACAGAGTAAAACAAAAAAGAGTATCGCAAAATCGGTTCAATTTTCTGAAAAATTTACAATTACCCCAATTGACCTTACACCACTTGAGGAGCTTAGGAGCCTTAACGCACCTAGCGCCAAATTCACCCCTTATCTGGCCGTCCTTTCGATCATTTTTATAGTACCTACCTGATTTGAAGTTGTATTTACTCAAATAAAAATTACTCTCTCATTTTTGAATCAGTGAGAATCACTGAAAAACAGTCGCAATTGCAGCAGAGTAATACATCGGTGAAAAATCGCACCGAATGCAAGTCAGTGAAAGAAAAGCGCTGAAAATCAGTGAAAATTCACTGAAAACTCAGTAATGTGTATGTAATTCCCTGAAAAATCTGTGAATTTTTTTAAAAAATCAGTGAAAAATCTCTGAAAATTTGTGATTTTTTACTGAGTTTTCCTGTGTTGCTAATCTAGCTGATTATCAGTTACTTTTCACTGATTCAGAATGAGAGAGTATTTTTCTGTTTGACATTTCTGAAAAAAAAAAAGATTTCGTTATAATTTTCTTTGATGTTCATTTCTCCTCTACATTTTTTTCGAAATTAAATTCTTAATTCATTATTTATCAATTCTTGCATCTAAATTTAAATTTTTTTCTATGAGTGAAAAATTGACTAAATTGTATTTCGTGAATATCTCCCCGAGAGAAATTTCTCCTAGTCACAAAATTTTTTCACCAAAATAAAATTCAACAGTACTGCAAATCTTGAAAGAATCCAGACCTCCATTCAAAAAAATCCCAAACCCTTCTACACCATCGCACAAATCTCTCATAATATACGCCATCAATCCAACCCTCATCTCACCCATCGACTCAGCGCGTAGAAAACATCACACCTCACCATCTCTCGATATCAACCACAAATTACGAAAAAATTACGCCACACGTGGCCACCCCCGGTGGCTCGCGGGGCAAAAAAAATTCCCAAAACAAATACCACCATCGCTGCTGCATTCGTCGACTTTCGAGTACTTCACCGTAGCAACCTCGAAATACCAAACGAATTAGCATTTTTCCACACAGAAATGTAAATTTCGCGTTATTTGCATTGTTTATTTTTTTTTCATTCGCCCTCGTGTCGGAATTGAATATTCTTCGGCAAAAAAATTCCGCATCGTAAAAAATCTCACAGTGCTTCCTGTTTGTAGTAGAGTATACGCAGCTATAGTGCTCGTATTACAGTAATGGAAGGGAAACATATTCGGTATGAAGTGAAAAAGACCTTTTAGTTATTAATCATATTAAAAAAAAAAAATAGAATAAAAAAATAGAAAAAAATGTATTTTTGTTTGTTTTCCGGTTGTATTTATATTTTCATATGGTGTATTATTTGCGAAAGGATCATTATTTAAATGTAATAATAAACCAGTGTAGCGTATTCGGTTTTCGTCGTAATTCCCATTAGTGAAGTTGAAAATAAATTTTATGTTCGTATTGCATGCTTGAAAAATGAGAAGTTAACTAGCCTCTTGTGTGCCCGTTATATCTTGATAGTATTCTTATGCTTATTCGGAAATTATACGCCTATCTGAAAAGCCATAGCTGAAAAAAAACCACCACACACACACACCCGCACTTACCACACATACGTACGCCAAACACCCTAAATTTTTTCTTTCTAGTGTGTAAAAACGGCCGAAATTTCCTTTCGGAAAACTATTATTTGATATCGACTTTTTTTTATTCGAGTTTCTTTTTTTTTCGCCGACGGTATATTCGCGTTTGAAACGTGAATTTTCCATTTGTAATGCACGACAAATATCGTGAATAAATTTTTATGTTGTATTGGGCGAATCGAGGAATGGCGAAGGATTTAAGATACGGTGTTTCAGGCGGGTAGCCGAGCGAAGGGTATAAAGCGGCGATTTCAAAGGCGATATTTTAATTACATGGTCGTTTTAGTGTCCTATGACATATGTAAAGATTTCTTTTTTGTCGTTGAAGTGCTTATCCTGGATGTGGGATTTTTTTGCCCGGGATGTTGCGTTGGTTGCGGGTTATTGGATTACGTGGCTCTTGAACGTTTTCAAATTGCCCTAAAGCCTAAACAGCCCCATAAATTCAACTTAGTGTTAATAACGTTGTTGCGAACGGGTTTCGGATTCGGAGCTTTTTACCCACCACCAACTCCACATCTCGCCCTGGATGCTTTTCCACTTCAGCGCACGACTGTATCTTTATAAAAACCTTATTATTTTATAATTTTACTTATACCGCGTGGTACATACCTCGGAGTAAAAAAAATATCGTATTTAATTTATACGCCGAAACGA
This sequence comes from Pseudococcus viburni, assembly GCA_033439095.1. Classification (NCBI taxonomy): domain Eukaryota; kingdom Metazoa; phylum Arthropoda; class Insecta; order Hemiptera; family Pseudococcidae; genus Pseudococcus; species Pseudococcus viburni. Next base: position 297,244 of record JAVBJF010000042.1, on the reverse strand, counting down.
CGCTAAGGTTTCTCGATTACCACATACGTACACATAGGTACCTATAATAATAATAATTTCCATCGTATATATTTTTTATCGGTATTTAAGGCCACACAATTGGAAATCTTGGCGCGAGTTATCGTCGTGTAATTCAGTTTTATAACGTGCACACGCAACACCATCGTTTCTCGATGCGATAATCACGTTATCATTGGGATTCGTCGGTCGTCGTATTACGTTTGAATCGTTTCTCGCCCTATCGTCGTGACCTTTACGTAGACGTTTTCGGCCGAGATTTTTGTCTAGAATGGGTACTATAGTCTACAGACCAAACCGCAAAAAGTGCTCGGGAAGTTGATTTTACTGTTTTTTTTTTGCGGGCAAAAAAAATTACTAGACATAATGTAGTACTAGTTCAGCATTCCCAAAAACAGCAAAACAAAATTTCTAACCCTGCACATAACAGGGGGATGGGTCAAAAGGGGGTATTTTTGGACCTAGGTCCGGGCAAAAAAATTCAAGTGAGGTTCGATAGAGTAGTGTCCCCTGATGTCGAACATGCATTTTTTTCCACTGCACACCTGCACAATAGCAATTTAGGGCCCCTTAAATGAAATTTTTGGTCATTTTTGGTCCTTTTTTCACCCTATTGTGACTCTGTATCCTCAAACGTGAGAGGGGGTAAATTTCTTTTGTCATATTCCGTTAGACTGAATGCTTATAAGCTCAAAGCCGCAAAGTTGATCGAATTAAACCTGCAATATTCAAAGTTATTGAATTTTAATGTTCAGTAAGTATGAGTATTACTCAAAGGCTCTGGTGTGATTTGGGGGTCATTTGGCCCTTGGTGGAACTTTGACAAAATTTTTATGCCATTCGACTTGCCTATGTAGAAGATGATTTCAGGGCGCAAAAACGAATTTTTACCACACCCCCGATGACGAGGGTCTCAAAATACGTGATTTTCAAGCTAAAAATTCTATCTCCGCGAGTTTTCAACCGATTTTTTTCAAACTTAGCATGTAGGCAAAGGTACTTGAGGGGAGTACCCTGAAATTTTTTCAGATTTTTTCGACCACTACAATGACCTTAAATTTGACCTTGAAAGTTTAAAATCGCCCTGTGAGCACCGTTTTGGCGGGTGGTATAAAGAAAAAATTATTTTCATGTTTTTTACTCTATTTTACACTACTTAGGATTTTTTCCAGATTTTTTCGAGTGGTGGCCTATGCGTGGCGTTCAAAAAACCGATAAATCGGTCGTTTTACCTAGTACTTGAGAAATACACTTTGAAAAAAGACAAACATATTAATCGCAATTTTATAGCTGGAAAAGCTTCTATATGATGTCCAAAGTCTTTGATAAATTCGCATCGCCCCAGCTCCAATTGCTTTTTGAGAGGGGGGGACCCCTTATGAAAGAAAAAATTGTTTTGCACCGAGTTCGCTCAAATTCACGTAAATAGTTCTGTAGGTGTAGAAGTACTCCCCAAAAAATTTGAGCTTCCCTCGACCTCAGTGGGCTGAGGCATCGCTTCCCAAAGTTGGACATTTTTGGTTAAAATGACAAAAAATAGAGTTTTTCGACTATAAAATCGCTCCAAAATTCTAAGTTTGAAAAACTTGATATCTTCTGTGCACATTTTGAAGTGACGAATCCGACATGTAAAGTTGGCCAAAATCGATGCGGAAAAAAATCGTATTTTGAAACGGTCTCCCTCACTTTCACCCCCCCCCCCAACCAAAAAAAACGAGGGGTATGTGCGGTGAGTTTTTACCACACATTCGAGACATCATATTGAACATTTTGAATAAAAAAATTTTCACTTTCCCGCGAAATGTCATTTTTGGGTCACCTATGTAACGAAGTCATTTTTTTCTGAAAAACCCACGATCTGTACACTTTCAAAGGAGCCGTGATGGGGAGGGGGTGTAAACCATTCGAATGAAAAATTTGATGGGCTAGTCGGATTCGCCACCTCAAAATGTGCACAGAAAATACCAAGTTTTTCAAAATTAGAATTTTGGAGCAGTTTTATAGTCGAAAAACTCGATTTTTTGTCATTTTAACCAAAAATGTCCAACTTTGGGAAGCGATGGCTCAGCCTCCTGAGGTCGAGGGGGGGCTAAAATTTTTTGGGGAGTACTTCTACACCTACAGAACTATTTACGTGAATTTGAGCGAAATCGGTGCAAAACAATTTTTTCTTTCATAAGGAGTCCACCCTCCCCCCCCCCCGAAATAAGGGTTGAGGCGATGCGAATTTATCAAAGACTCTGGACATCATATAGAAGCTTTTCCAGCTATAAAAGTGCGGTTAATATGTTTGTCTTTTTTCAAAGTGTATTTCCCAAGTACTAGGTAAAACGACCGATTTATCGGTTTTTTGAACGCCACGCATAGGCCACCACTCGAAAAAATCTGAAAAAAATCTTAAGTAGTGTAAAATAGAGTAAGAAACATGAAAATAATTTTTTCTTTATACTACCCGCCAAAACGGTGCTCGCAGGGCGATTTTAAACTTTCAAAGTCAAATTTAAGGTCATTGTAGTGGTCGAAAAAATCTGAAAAAATTTCAGGGTACTCCCCTCAAGTACCTTTGCCTACATGCCAAGTTTGAAAAAAATCGGTTGAAAACTCGCGGAGATAAAATTTTTAGCTTGAAAATCACGTATTTTGAGACCCCGTCCCCGGGGGTGTGGTAAAAATTCGTTTTTGCGCTCTAAAATCATCTTCTACATAGGCAAGTCGAATGGCATAAAAGTTTTGTCAAAGTTCCACCATGGGCCAAATGACCCCCAAACCACACCGGAGCCTTTCAACTTTGTGATTTTTGTTTCAAAAATAATTGTGCGACATATTAAAATGCGTTAAAATTTCGCGCTGGATCCGAAAATGACGATAATTTTTTTCCATCCCCCCATCCCCGAAACCCCTAATTAGCTCCCTTAATTTTTTTTCTCATTTCAGTGGTGCGACCTATCAAAATAGGTTAAAATTTCGCGCTGGATTCAAAAATGACAATTTTTTTTATCTCTTCTACCGCCACTACTACTTAGCTCCCTTAATTTTTTTTCTCATTTTAGTGGTGCGACCTATTGAAATGGGTTAAAATTTCGCGCTGGATTCTAAAATGATAATTTTTCCCCCCTATCGTTAGTTAGCATCCTAAATTTTTTTCCTATTTATCGGTGTGACCTATTAAAATAGGTCAAAATTTCACACTGCATTCAAATTGACGTTTCTAGTACCTATAATTCGGATGAGTATTAAAATTTCACACTTTATGCTAGAATGACGATAATTTTTTTTCATCTCCTCTACCCCCACCCCGAATTAGCTCCCTTAATTTTTTTTCTCATCTTAGTGGTGCGACCTACTGAAACGAGTTGAAATATTTCCAACTCCGCCCACCATTAATCAGCCCCTTAAATTTTTTTCTCAATTTAGTCTCGAGACCATACTCAATTTTATTCTTAATTAATATGCAGAGGAAAATTAGGTATAGGTTACAAAAATTTAATGCTTTAACAGAATTTGAGCAGGTGTCTAATGAGTAATGACTTTTAACGTATTCTAAAAAATTACCAAAGAGTAACCGAAAACGTAATTTGAAAAAATTAACAAAGAACCGAAAACTCGTATCTCTACGTTTCCTAAATTTGTTCACCCTGGTGTTCCAAAAAAATTGGGGTTGTGAAAAAATCAGGATACAAAAAAAAGCTTGATACAAAAGTTGTAAAGGATTGAAAATCCATAAATTTTTGTTCTACAATTTTTTCTTTTGCAGTGAGTAATGAGAAATAATTTGATTAAAAATGATGAATTTCACTTTTCTGAATGAATTATTTCATAACCACTGCAAAAGCGGGAAAAAGTTGTAAAAGAAAAAATGATGATTCGGCCACTAAACAAAAATTTTCAAACATATTATTAGGATCATATCCGAATTATAGGTTCGTTACATACCTATCAAATCGAGTAGAAATGTCAATTTGAATGCAGTGTGAAATTTTGACCTATTTTAATAGATCACACCGCTAAACGAAAAAAAAATTAGGATGCTAACTAATGATAGGGGTAGAGAAGATGAAAAAAATATCATTTTAGAATCCAGCACGAAATTTTAACCCGTTTTATTAAATCGCATCACTAAAATGAGAAAAAAAATTTAAGAGAGCTAATTAGGAGTGGGGGTAGAGGAGATAAAAAATTGTCATTTTTGAATCCAGCGCGAAATTTTAACCCATTTTGATAGGTCGCACCACTAAAATGAGAAAAAAAATTAAGGGAGCTAATTAGGGGTTTCGGGGATGGGGGGATGGAAAAAAATTATCGTCATTTTCGGATCCAGCGCAAAATTTTAACCCATTTTAATATGTCGCACAATTATTTTTGAAACAAAAATCGCAAAGTTGAAATTTGAGTAATACTCATACTTACTTACTCAACATTAAAATTCAATAACTTCGAATATTGCAGGTTTAATTCGATCAACTTTGCGGCTTTGGGCGTATAAACATTCAGTCTAACGGAATATGACAAAATAAATTTGCCCCCTCTCACGTTTGAGGATATAGAGTCACAATAGAGTGAAAAAAGGCCAAAAATGACCAAATATTGAATTTAAGGAGCCCCAAATTGCTATTGTGCAGGTGTGCAGTGGAAAAAAATTCATGTTCGACATCAGAAGACACTACTCTATCGAACCTCAGTTGAATTTTTTTGCCCGGACCTAGGTCCAATAATACCCCCTTTTGACCCACCCCCCTGTTATGTGCAGGGTTAGAAATTTTGTTTTGCCCTTTTTGGGAATACTGAACCAGTACCTACATTATGTCTAGTAAAATTTTTTGCCCCAAAAAATGGACAGTGGTTGAACACTTTTTGCTGTTTGGTCTGTAGACTACTACGAAAAGGGATGGATGTTGTGTTTTAATAGCTCACGAACCGTCGTAAATAAGATGCCATGTATGTATTATGCGCCCGAATAAGACGTGATTGTGGAGAACTTTGAATGTTGCGAGGTCGAGTTAAGTGGCCACCGAGAGATATGGTGCCCGTTGTCATCTCGCGTCAGTCCCATGGTGTCGTTAAACTGGCTGCCGGGGATATTTGCATTCTGCGTACGAGTTGTTGAGACGAATACTAAATTTCGTGCAAGTGCAGAATCCAGATTCGAATGTGACGATTGCCCGGTGCATTTGGTTAGTTGAGCCGGTAATTGTAGCGATTATACGGCCTGAGTGTCGAGGTGGTAGATAAATTGCCTATGAGATGCCTGTCGATGTCGTCGAATCGAGTATTTACGGCGAACCGAGTATGCAATTTAATTAACACGTCGAGTTTCGTGAATGTTCGTAACGGTAGACGGGAGTGGTAATGTTGGGCGGATGGGAAGTTTTGAAGTGGTTGTGATGTCGGGCTGCTGCAGCTGTTTTAGTGTAATTTTGGTTGGATGGAGGGGGGAGTCAAAGGAGGTGAGTGATCCCCTCCCCCCGCACAGGTTTATTGGAAAAAATTCAATTCATTTCGGATTCAATTGGTGATTAATGATTCGTTTTTTTCAGATCGTTTCGAGGGTGTTCGCGTGTTCATATTTTGAAGATCGTAAAATACGAATCTGATGTTCTTGTTAACGTTAGAGAGGGGGATGGAGCCTCAAGAAGGGGAGATTTGAGAAATTAATTGATTTTGACGTGTGATACGTTGAAATCTATGTTTCTGAGGACGTAGAATACGAATCTGGTAATATTTTTTCCCATTCAAGGAAACTGGTACCTGTAGGAGAAAAAAATAACTATTCGGAGGGGTTAAATTCCAAACCGCAAACGAAAAAAAATTACCCAAATTTTGCCTATGATCAAAAACTTTTGAGTCATGGATAATGTTTTGAAGATGATTTTTGAAATTAAAATGTTGAAATATTTATTTTTTTATTCCTGAGATTTTATGCTTTTTTCCTTTTCTAATAATTTTTTTAAAAAAGTTTGACGAAATGTTGAAAAGTTATAGAAATGTCAAATTTTTAGTTTTCGTTTTTCATTTATCAGCAATTTCGTAAATTAAAAAAAAAAGTTGACAAAATTCTTACCTATCAAAAAAAAAATTCTGACATTTTAACAAGATGTCATCAATTACAGAAAAAAGATTATCTGACATTTTAATAAATTTTGTAAGTAACATTTTGTTGATTTTGTTACAAATTATTTTTGGTAACATTTCAAAATTTTGTCAGATTTCAGAAAAGAAAGAAATTTCAATACCATATCTATCTGACATTTCTATAATTTTTCGATATTTTATCAAATATTTCAATTCTTCGAAATTTTTTCAAGTTATCAAAAGTCATTATTTTGATTAATAAAGATTTTTTACAGTTTTTTCAAGCTCAACAGAAGGTTATTATGTCAACGGTGGCCAAAATTTTGTCCTTAATTTCTTTGATTGACCCTAAGAAATTGGATAAATTCGTTTCATATTTGATGAAAATGAGACTTGACAGATTTCTTCATATTCCTGGACATAAATTTTTGGTAATTTCAAAAAGATTGGGTTGCAGCGGGAACACAGGGGTGATAATTGAACGAATTCGTATTGATCTGAGGTATTTTGGGGAGTTATCATTTTGCAAAAACAGAGTTTTCTCCTTGATTAACACAAAATGGAGGAATATCAATTTTTATTGAAATTACGTACAAGGGAGGTATCCCATTTCAAAGTAAAATTTTGAGCCCAAACAAAAAAAAATCGGAAGTACATTATAACAGGACCTCGTACCCAAAATTTCAGGCACTGAAGTTCATTTCGCGATTTTTGGTGAATTTTTGAAATTTCAAAATTACCTTATCGCATCGTCTTAAAAAATATGAATATTTGAACTAATCAGCGAAAAAGGCTGAGATTTGGTATATACCCTATTTTCAACCTCCCGAATCGATTGAAAGCGGTTTCGAGACGTTTCGGAACCACCAGAAAATTTTGGAATTTTTCATCGCTGTAGAAACCCCCATAAAAATGACTCATATGCACTTCAGCACCTATAATCGCGGATTATCCATATTGGTGACTTATTTGATCGATTAAAACACAATTTTCCAAAATTCGTAACTTTGAGTTCAAATTTGCATTTTTGGGCAAGAAATTTTCCTGTAAAAAATTTAAAAATTCGCCTAATTGATATACTATATTCGACCTCCCGAAACGAGTGGAAGTGTTTTCGAGACGTATCGGAGCCACCAGAAAATTTTGGAATTTTCCAGCGCTGGAGAAAAGCCCATATAAATGGTCCATATGCACTTTAGCAGCTATAATCGCGGATTATTCATATTGATGACCTATTTGATCGATTGAAACACACTTTTCCAAAATTCGTAACTTTGAGTTCAAATTTGCATTTTTGGGCAGGATATTTTCCTGAAAAAAATCAAAATATCCCCCTTGTGTACGTAACCGGGTAAAAAGTTGAAACTTGGTATATACTTATCCTATTTTTGACCTCCCGAATCGATGAGAAGTGGTTTCGAGACGTTTCTTAGCTACCAGAAAATTTTGGAATTTTCCAGCACATGAAAAAAAAAATTCATGCCCAAAAATCTGTATTGAACTCGAAGTTACGAATTTTGGAGAATAGTGTTTTAATCGATCAAATAGGTCACCAATATGAATAATTCGCGATTATAGGTGCTGAAGTGCATATGGGCCATTTTTATGGGCTTTTCTCCAGCGCTGGAAAATTTGAAAATTTCCTGTGAACCGCTTCCAATCAATTTGGGAGGTCGAAAATAGAGTGTATTCCAAATTTCTGCTTTTTTCGTTGATTAGATCAAATTTTCATATTTCCCAGGGCGGAGGAAATTTTGAAATTTTAAAAATTCGTCAAAAATCGAGAAATGAACTTCAAGCACCTGAAATTTTGGATATGGGGTCCTGTTATGTGTACTTCCGATTTTTTTTGAGCTCGAAATTTTACTTCGAGTTGGGACACCTCTCTTGTTAGAAATTTTGTAAAGAAAAAATGACACGGACTGAAATATGTATCTGACATTCTAACAAAAAGTCATATATTATTTTTAAAAAAATACATTAGCTGACATTTTAATAAATTATCTGGCATTTTGACAGCAGTTTCAATACCCATGTAACATTTGTATAACTTGTCATTATTTTATCAACTTATAATTTTGACTGGGAAAATGCATAGGTGAAAACTGAGTTCCTTTTTTAAACTTTTGAAGGTCTTGCACCATTGGAAAAATTATGAAAAAAATATATGTACCTTGTTATAAGTAAATATGTGTATACTACATACTTATTATTTCATCGTCGCAAGTCCGAACGAAGATGTTGATATTGTGCTTTAATATCTCGAAATTAAGATTTTAGCTGAAACCGAAATTACCAGAGATGTCTTTGAAATGGAATTTTTCCAATTTATTTTTCAAACCAAAAATATCCAAAAAAGGGTCATACCTTTAAAAATTTCTGATTTCCTCTCAATTTTCCCAATTTGATGTGAAATTTCGCCATAATGGGAGAGGGGACGTTCACCAGCAATACAGATTCGTCTATTATCCCCGCAAGTTTGAAAAAATTGAGACTCCCATTTTGGATTTATTAAGGACGATTTTTGAGGATCAGTGTTGAGGTGGGAGACTGAAATTTTTTTCAGCGAGTTCTTAGAACCTTGAGACCATTTTCCTTCAGCTAGTTCAAAAATTTTAACCAAAGGCCCAATTCACTATTCTTAACCAGCTGCGGCTAGAATTCACGAGGTGTTTTTTAAAAAAAAAACACTTATTTTTTCCTTTTATAAGATTTTTTCATAATTTTAACAATTTTTGTGCTCTCTCGGGCCGTTTTTATGTAAGTACACTCGCCGATCATCAGGAGTGCTGAAATCATTTTACATTGTCAAGTAGGACCTAAGAATAGGATTCCCAGATTTTTTTTTCGATCTCTCGGCTATCTTTAAATGAGAGGAGACGAATGACAAACGTGAGTTTTGTCTCCAACATACATTTTTTCAACACTTACAGAAAAATTTTGCAGGACCAAAGTTGTAGAGCTTGAAAAAAATTAATATTTTTTCAACTTCTACAAATTCGGTTCTATGAAATTTTTGTAGTTGCCAAATGTGATTTTTTATTCCAATCCCATTACTTTTAGTGCAATTTTCTCTCTGAAAATTGTGGTATGAAAAAAAAAAAAACAAAAAAAACGAGATTACAGAGAGTGTAGCACTCCTTCAGAATCCATCATAAAAATGGGGGAAAAAATTTGGGGATAATATGAGTTTTGACTCTCAGCTCTTCATGTACGTATAAACGCTCAGTTTCTAAAACTCTGCTCAATATTTCGAAAAATAATCCCTCATTGAAAAATTCGCTTCAAACACCCATAAAACCTCACGCCAACCGCGGTCAAACCAAACACACCACCAACAATCCAAACTAGGAAAAAATAACACTCGTATAAAAATGCAGCAGCGATTTCCGCGATTAATTACTTTTCATGGCAGACTGTTCGTGAAATTATAAAAAAATTGAATTATTTCGCGTAAAAACGAAGTTATTGCGGTTTCACTTCGTCGTATACTCGTCGTACGAGCGTACGCCGAACTTAATGTACTAAAACCCAAACAAAACCTCGTCGAGATTTTATTACGTCGACACTTTCGGTTATTTCGATGCCGGGTTACACGACGTTTTCCGACGCGACTAGAAGGTATTGGCAGGAGAAGGGGTACAGAGAGCGGGGGAAAAACAGCTTCGAGCTTATAAAACCAATACCTAGTAAAATTTTTTACGAGTGGTGCCATTAGCATAGGGAATAAAAAACGCTTATTATTCGTCAACAGGCTTAATGCGATAAAAAAATAGATAAAATAATCTCTCAATTTTTGCGATCCGCGTTTTATTGTGTACGCGGTATCGACTGCTGAGTCGTCGACGACAACCAGCGGTGGCGGTGGCGACGATAAATCTATACACGTTAACCGATGCTTGTGGCCTATACGTATTCGAGTTATCGCAGCTGCAAAATTTACTAGGTACCGAAGGTGGTGCAGGAGTACGTACGAAAAAACGGTGTAATGGCGAGGTATTATGGGGTAATTCGATGGCGAATTATTTTATTTCATGCAGAAAAGAAATTACATTTATTACACACAAACCGAGAGAAAGAGAGAAAATAAAAATAAAACAAAGCGCAGCAACGACCGCAACAAAAAGAACCAATAAATTATACTCGCTAATTGAGCGTAGACAGTATTATTGGGTCTTGAATACTATTAGAGGTAAAACATTTTCGAAAAAAAAACAACACATACAGAACCCAACGCAAATCGCATGTTGCATGCTTCGGAAACATTAGTTACTGCTTAAGGTAATCACAAAGATAATGTTCACAACACACCGACGCGCTGCCGCAAAACCCTGCTCGCCCTGCGTAGCCTTCGATCTGGGATCGGCGACGGTGGCGTAATTTCAGTCATTCAGCTTTTTCTAAATCATCGCCTAAATTTACTCTCTCCGTCGCGCACACTTTCGGCGGCTAGAAATTGTTTATTTATAGGGTTTCCTAAACTGTCACCGTACAATATGCCGGCGTTTCCTCAACAGCATGTGTTGAGAATGATGTACTTACAAAGGAGATATCACAACAGAATAAAATTTTGAGCCCGAACAAAAATAAATCGAAAGTAGGTACATCATAAAAGAACACCAAATCCAAAATTTCAGGTGCTGAAGTTCATTTCTCGAATTTTGGTGAATTTTTGAAATTTCAAAATTACCCCATCGTCCTGCAAAATATGAAAATTTGATCTAATCAACAAAAAAAGCTGAAATTTGGTATATTCCCTATTTTCGACCTGCCAAATCGATTGGAAGCAGTTTCGAGAAGTTACAGAGCCACCAGCCAACTTTAGAATTTTCCAGTGCTGGTGAAAACCCATATTGGTGACCTATTTGATCGATTAAAGAACAATTTTGCAAAATTCGTAACTTTGATTTCAAATTCCCATTTTTGGGCAGGAAATTTTTCTGGAAAAAATTTAAAAATACGCTCACTGAGCACGCATCGAGGTAAAAGACTGAAAGTTGGAGACTATCAAAATTTTCTGGAGGCTCTGAAACGTCTCGAAACCGCTTCCAATAGATTCAGTAGGTCGAAAATAGGGTATCTACCAATTTTCAGGTTTTTATCTCGATACGTACGCAGTTCTCAGTGAGTGTATTTTTAAAATTTTTCCAGAAAATTTTCCTGCTCAAAAATGTGAATTTGTATTCAAAAGTTACGAATTTTGAAAAATTGTGTTTTAATCGATCAAATAGGTCACGAGTGCTTTTTTGTTTTCACATGTAAGTATGTTACGCCTAATCAATGTAATTGCCTAATTCATGAAATAGGCTATTTTTTTCTTGCCTGATGCTTGAAATCGGCAGCCCGTTGCCGATTTCATGCGTTAAGCAAGAGTAAGGCGTAAATATTGCCTGTTTCATGAACTAGACAACGAATTTAAACAAAATTACATCATTTATGCAACGTTAATTAAAGCATTGAAATGATATTTGTGGATGTAGCTGTATAAATGCGTAATGCGAATTATGAATGAAGTATTGAATGGAATGGTAAATATTTATCAATGGGTGGTAAAGAGATCAAATTTTTCGAAAGTGATGATTTTTGAAGGAAATTTTAGTTCAGAAAATCAAAGGATATAGTTGTAGGTTGAGTTGAAAAAAATCAGAAAAAATTCCATCGAAGGCAGAAATTTGTGAATTTCATGTCTTAGCTTTGATTGTTCGTCTTTACTTCATTAAGAGACCTATAATCGAAAAAATACCCTTGAAATTGTTCCTACTGAAATGAAGTTTTCTTCAATTTTTTCGCTTAGCAAATGCAAAATTTTCTGAATTTTTAATAAAAATTCCATAATTTGATTTTTTTTGACCAGAAGTGCAATTACAAATATTTTATATTATTTTTCAAGTAGGTACTTTTCCTTCCCCCTCCAAGATCGATTCAGCCCTTTAAAATGTAGTTTCCAAGGTTGTGAAAATGGTTGAAAAGCTGGGTGCAGTAGTTGAAAATTTCCACACAAACGAGCATGAAACATGTGAAGTACCTAGTTATGTATAAAAATGTCTTGAAAGCGTTAGAAAATAGATTTTAAATGCATTTTTTCAAATGACCAATGATCCCCCAAGTGTTTCAAACTTGGTAAAAATTATCGAAAAATGTCAAGTACTTCGTTAGGTATATGTAACGTTTTACAAATTTACATTTTTTTGACATTTCCATTATTAGGTGCTTTAAGTAAACAAATTTTAGTTTACTCAAATTAATTATTGAGTTAAATGTAAAAAATAATAAATAACAATTCATATTAAAAGGTAAAGCTTAGTCAACAGATATCCCTGGGGAAAGCACAACTTCATCTTATCAATCATAGCTTGAAATATTGCATTAATGGGCATAAAGAAGTTCATTTTATTGTTTCACCTAATCAGTGTATAATTTCAAATTCAAATTTTTCTCTTGCATAGCTTTGTGCTTTCTATCTGCTAATGTTTTTTGCTGCTCTAACATTGATGTAATTTCACTTACTAGGGTAGGTTTAATTTTAATAATATTTTTACTTCTAATCTTAACCACTGTAGGGGTACTTCAGGACCGCCCTAATGAGGTTGACGAGTGTGAAGATTGTAGTAGTTGAAAATTTCCACAAAAATGATTATAAAACATATTGAAGTAATTAAGTACATATACAAAGGGATATCAATAAGTAACTTCCCATACCCCACAACTCGGGAACCCCTGGATGAAAAAAAAAGAAATATGAATCTAAATAAAGTTTATTCTCTATACTCAGTGTTCTACATAGTTACCACCTCTTTTGACACATTCTTGCCATTGCTAGACTAACATATTGATAGCATCTTCCCTGAAGTTTGCTCCAACTTGGCGACGCCAATCCTCCACTGCTTTTTTGACTTCTTCATTGTCTTGGAATTGGTTTCCCTGCATAAACTTCTTCAGATGACCAAAGATCATGTAATCGCACTGGCTTAGATTGGGACTTTTCACTGGATGCTGTAAAACTTTGAATTGAATATCTCTTCCAGATACTCGATTAAAACAAGACCTTGCTTATTGAAAAACAGAGTTATCATGATCTTCCCAGCTGAGATGCTCCAGCAATGGCAAGAATGTGTCAAAAGAGGTGGTGACTATGTAGAACATATGAGTACAGAAAATAAACTTTATTTTGATTCATATTTGTTTTCGTTCAGGGGTTCCCAAATTATGGGGTATGGAAATGTGCGCTGTTTCAACTTGGAGCAACATGGCAACAAAGTAGACATGTTCACAACTCGTAAGAAATCGTTTTACTGAATCAAACCAGCTGATTTTTTGTATACATATACTACAGGGTTGCACCTTTCAAATGAGCATCCCGCAATTCTTTTTGTCCGGGGGTTCCCAAGTTATGGGGTATAGAATGTTACTTATTGATATCCCTTCAGAAATCAATACACATAATTATTAGATAATCAATATGATTAGATAAAATGAAACATTCCGCGGGTAACTGCAGTTAGTACGGGTTGCAATTACCTCAAGTTGTTTGGCGTTTTACCAATTTTATGATTAACTGATAAATTTAATGTAGGTTTGGTCAGATCCTGTAAAAATGAAGAACACACCAATAAAATAAATAGCAATAAAATGATGAAACAGTGAGTGATCCAAAAAAATTGAAACAGAATGCAAAAATGTCTGGTTTGAGAGCACTATTTGTTCCACAACAACATGTAATAGAAGTATATGGAATTGACTTGTCAACACGTATCCAAACTAGAATCTGACAATGATGCTTCTTCGGTTTGCTGAGACTCCAATTCTGGTATCTTTTGTGCTGTCCTAAAAGTGAATTAATGGATATTTCAATAGCATTAATATGCAAAATGTACTACTCAGGTAGATAATTACCATCTTTCTCAACTTATGTATGATAATGATATATCATTTCCAACAGAGAAAGTGAATCTTTGGAAAGAGTTTTCTAAAACACAAGTGACAAAATTACATTAAAACTAAAATTGAAACGTGGAATAATTAGCACGCCGAAACACACATGTGATAGCATGCTTTTCTGTAAATTCTTTGACTAATGCCGGATAATCAACAGGTGAAGTTCTCGAAGAACAACAGCATTAACAATATCATTATCTTCATTTGCCATTTTTTGTTTAATGTACTTACACAAAAACCAATGAAACCATCAAAGATAAAATATGAACCCCGGACAAAAACTAAACTTCTTCATAACTACTTCAAAACTAATCGGAACAGCATGGCATAGGAAACAGAAATTAGAGTGTTCAATAAATCCTTGGATATTTGACAAAAATCCGGATAATTGAAAAAATAAGAATTTTGGTAAATATTCTGCCAGAAGTGTGAAATACAGATTATAAAAGAAATAGGTTGTTTGTGATTTCCCATATGTAGAGCTAATGGCTAATGGTTAGTGACGTTGATTAGCTAGCTAAAAGCTAAAGCTAAAAGGATTTTCCATCATTAGGTGCTATAAGTAACCAAATCTTATTTTACTATTTTTAACTAAGTAACATAAAAAGGGATTTAATTTGTGCTTCATTATACTTATTCATTCAATTTTGTATAAATAAAATCAAATTTATTTCTTAAAAGCCATTAGATTCCGAGAATGTATCAAAATTAAAGAATCACAATGGACAATTATTGAGTTAAATCTAAAAAAATAATAAATAACAATTCCTCGATAAAGCGTAGTCAACTGAAATCCCTGGCAAAAGCACGACTACATCTTATCAATCATAGCTTGAAATATTGTGTTATGAGCCTGAAGAATGTAATTTTGTTGTTTCGCCTCATTGGTATATAATTTCAAATTCAAATTTTTCTCCTGCATGGCTTCATTGCTTTCTATCTGCTAATATTTTTTGCTGCTCTCGCATTGATGTAATTTCACTAACCAGGGTAGGTTTAATTTTAACAATCCTTTTACTTCTAATCCTACCCACTATAGGGGTACTTCAGGACCACCCTAATGAGGTTGATGAGTTTGAAGATTTAAGAGGCTAGATGTCATTAACCTCATCAAAATTCTCTTCTAGTTCATTACCTATCATTTATCAAGTACGCACATCAAATCATCATCACATATTTCTATCATTTGTGTCCAATACAGGAGGTAGATATATACTTTCTTTATTTGCAAATATATCAATCAACTTCCTACAAAGTAAATTTAAAATTTTTAAAACTTATGAAGTTCTCTTTTTTCAATAAGTATTGTGGTAAGTACCTAATAACTTATTCACATCATTGAATTACATTCAAACGTATTTTATAATAAGACAAGTATCAAAGACTTTCATGATCATATTTTTCAATTTATCTCAAATCTCATCCAGTTTTTTTTTTTTTTTGTGGTAATCCACAACTCTTCTATATCCACAACATAGAGTTGTAAATCTGGTGTTACACTGTTTTCCAGTTCTTTTATATTTTGCATTTACAGGCGACATTCCTACAGTAGCTTTGTTCCACATGGCTTTTTTTGTTTTACATTTACCTACAAATGCCGCTCTCCAATGGATTTTGATACACATCCAAACACAGCATTGTTTCTGCATCTCCCAAAGATCTGAGTGCAAAGAACACAACATGAAAGAAAATATGAACAAGGAAATAATGTATACGATGTCAGCAGTGTGTGATAACTTCCTTTTCTGTCATTTTTTTAAAAAGTTGTACCTTCCTTTTCCATCAATTTATTTTCCTTATTGGCTGTTTTATGTTTACGTTTCCTTTCAGTATTTTCAATTAACGGATACTCACACTGACCAAGAAGTGCTTTGTGACGACTACGTGCCTCATTTTTATGTCAAGAGTTTCATTAAATGGAT
This sequence comes from Pseudococcus viburni, assembly GCA_033439095.1. NCBI lineage: Eukaryota > Metazoa > Arthropoda > Insecta > Hemiptera > Pseudococcidae > Pseudococcus > Pseudococcus viburni. Next base: position 281,300 of record JAVBJF010000042.1, on the reverse strand, counting down.
GATGATTTAGAGGAGACTCAGGCTCATCAAGCAGTGCTTCATTAGACTCATTTCCATTTAATTTAGGATCAAAAGAATCTTTTACTATGAAATTAGGGCAGGTGCATGGTGTTATTCTCCCAATTTGAAATGCGGATCCCTTCAATCCAAGGACCTCCCCTTCATAGAATTCATTATCTGAAAAATGAAAGGAGAGTGAAACACATTTTTAAATTATTACATAAAATTATTGCAGTAGGTACCGGATTTTAATTCGCCTTTACTCATGAGGAGTTTATTTGCTGACAAATAATGAAAGGATCCATCTTTTCGTTCAGGCAAATAATAGAAAAAATGTACCAAACACCCAAAAATTCAATCATGTTTTTGTTTTGTATGTTTTACGTTCGTAATGGTCCACTATACAACATACTAAAATGGACACCCCAATAACCTTCCGCTACCCCCAGGGAAGGGGTAAATGTCTACTGAAAACCGGGTTTTCGTGAATCTCTGCTCCAATAAGCCTCAAAATTGAAAAATAGTTATGAACAATCTTGCTCTACGTGCAATTTCCTATCAGAAAGTTTCTTTGCTTTTTCAAAAACATCACTTCCTGGGCCAAAAATTAAAGGTATAAAACACATATTTTTCAATTCAGCATTTTTTGAAAAAATCCAAACTTTTGTGAATATTTCCTCAAATAAGCCTCAAAATAGACAAATGGTCAAGAACAATCATGTTCTATGCGTAATTTCCTATCAGACAGGTTCGTTTTTTTTTTGAAAACACCCACTACTTTGCCCAAAAATTAAGGGTGGAAAACGCCCATTTTTCCAATATTTACAGTATTTTTGTAAATGATGGAAATCTGAAGCTGAAAACATTGTTTTTGAATTCTTACGACGCAAAGAAATGTTTCGTATCACCAATATAATAACCAATAACATCTTGTTTAAAGTACTTTTTCTTTCCAAACCTCGATTTTTTAAATGTAGTATTCAATAACCTCCCTTATAATTGACGGTAGGGGTTGAAATTCTTGCGATGCCTTTTTTTGGAATACCCTACCAGCGTATGTGAAAAAATTACTCTTCACTGGTATAACTTTGGGTACTTCCAGCTTCGTATATTTCATCATTTCCAAAAATACTGTAAAAAATATTGGAAAAATAGGTGTTTTTCACCCTTAAGTTTTGGGCAAAGAAGTGGATATTTTCGAAAAAAAAACAACGAACCTGTCAGTTAGAAAATTACACGTAGAACATGATTGTTCTTGAACATTTTTCCATTTTGAAGCCTATTTGAAGAGATATTCACAAAATTTTCTATTTTTCCAAAAAATGCTGTAAATTGTTGAAAAATAGGTGTTTTTACCCTTAATTTTTGGCCAAGGAAGTGAGTGTTTTTGAAAAAATGAAAAAACTTTCTGATAGGAAATTATACGTAGATCAAGATTGTTCCTAACTATTTTTCAATTTTGAGGCTTGTTTGAGGAGATATTCGCGAAAAACCGGTTTTCAGCAGACATTTACCCCTCACCTGGGGGGTAGCGGAGGGTTATGGGGTGTCCATTTTAGTATATTGTGTAGTGGACTATTACAAACGTAAAACGCAAAAAAAAAATCAGGATTGAATTTTTGGGGGTTAAATTCTAAAATTACTGGACTATTTATTATAAGCGATCTGATATTCAGTGGACATTTTTACCTATTTAAATCAATTAAAACATGAAAAAACATAAACAAATCCATATACATACATTTAAAACAAAATTCGAATTCAGTTCGAATTCGGAAATTACGATTTATCAACCAAACATGCAATCTACCGACTTACTGAACTACTGAACAAGTTACAGAAAATCATTCGGACGATGATTACAAAATGTAATTTTATGCTACTGAAGATTCAGTAGCCTGCTCACCTTACTGAAGATTCTGCAACAAAAAGTTACTGAAACGGGTCGTCCACAGGGTTGCCATTCGGTATGCAGAATAATTATTCTGCATTTTGTGCAGAATGCAAAGCAGAATGATGCATAATGTGAAATTAATAGCTAAAATTTGATATTTTTAGCACAAAATTTTTTCATTTGGTTCATTTCATGTTAATTCGAACATGTTTTGACCTTGGGTCTTCCGATTGCGCTCAAAATTTTTTACGGGTTCACCCCGACGATGGTCCAATGAAGGAATATTGAATATTGTTTCAAAAAATAAGAAAAAACATTCGAAGTGATTTCATTTTGATGATTTTTTTAACGTTGCCTAAATTATGTAATTTTGTTAAAATTTATTGCCTATTTCATGAAATTGGCAAGAATACGCGTTACTATTGCCTATTTCTTGAATTAGGCAATTAAGACGATTATGCGTAAAATGTACATAGTACCTATGTGTACAATTAACGTGGTCTATTGGATCTGAAAAATGGAAATTATTGATGTTTTCGGGAGTTTCCTTGTCATTTTAATGTAATTTTTCCTGCTTCAAATTCGTCAAAAAATTCAAAGGAAGAGAAGAAAATTTTTGCTTTTTGCAGTAAAATCATCATAACTCTTGCTATTTTCGGGTTTTGTTGTGTTTCTGGCCAATATACACCATGATTAATCTAGCCTTTGGAAAAGAGGCTTCTACAAAAAAAATTTCTACTTATTTGTTTTTTGGCCTTCGTACGATGTATTTTCAGACCAGTTTACTTTCATATTGATAAGTATATTTTTGCGTATTTGAAAAGTGCTCAGTCACCACAAATTGTCTGAATTTAATTTGTTCATATAAAAAACCAATTTTGACTTTTAATTTGAAAAAAAAAAGTAGGTAAGATATTTAGGAATTGTTATGAACAAAGTAAAACATTAGCCTTAAGCGATGAAATGTGCAGAGGCCTCCCATTCGTTGACTAAATTCAAATCATTAAATTCCACACGATCACTTCGAAACTAGAATTTATTTTTCACGAAATACAAAATTCATAATTGATAAACTCTTGGACTACAGCAGCAAACTGACCGCGATGCTCCGCCTCAATACCGAGTCAATTTGATATTACGTATAGTACCATAATTCAAAAACGGCGGTTTACCGTAACGATAATAATGCTCTAACGTGTGACCCGAAATAATGGGAGTTCTTTCTTTTAGCTTATCTCGCGTCTGACGATTGAGCTTAAACTTGTATTCAGATTTCTGCGGAAGATTTCCGACCACGGCGGATTCTTCGAACGAATTTCGCTTATCGCCTTTTTTAAAATCGGATTGCTTACGTGGCTCGACGATGTCGTATCCAGCCTTTCGAGCTAAATCTTTTCTGGTCATAATCGGCTCGGGTGCGAATCTAACAGATCGACGGGATTTCTCCGACGTCAAGTAGTCTCGCATTAGATTAACATCCTGATCGCCGAACGTTGTGTAGGTTTTGTTGGACGACGGAATACTAGTGCTGTTGCTAGTGTTGCACGACATGACTGCGGGCTGAGGAAGCGATTTTCTCATATTGTGCATGATTTGCAGCGTGTTTTACGAAGAACCATTTCTGCATCGGTGACGAACAGCTCTCGAGTCGAATTTAACAGTTTGCTTGGCAAATCGAAGAAATGAGAGTACCTTGGACGGCGGAGTCGGCGAAGTAAATTTTTCTCAGTGATGGAAGAGCCTTGCTCAGAGCGCTCCCACTCTTGCTCGCTCATTTGCTCTCTGTTATTTTAGGCTCTATTTAAACTCAGAATGGCGAATGTTCTATACCTGATGGGATCATGAGATATGATGAGAATGACTAAAATGGGCCCAAGAAAATTAAAATCATGAATGAAATTCAATTTTTATTCCAAGTTGTCTCAAAAGATATTTTTTTCTTTCTCATGTTTCACTATTTTTGCATTTTCAGTCTTCACAAACCCACTAACACAAAAAAATAAAGAAGGGCGAGACTCGCTCCGCTCCCGCTCTTCTTCGACTAATCACTCTTCATGGTGAATGCTCTTCGAATGAGTTGGTGGATTTTTTTTTCAGGAGCGCTCTCATTAGTTTTGAGATTTCAATTTTCTTACTCTTTACTCTCACTCTCACTCTTTCAAAATGTACCACTCTTTTAGGCTCCCGCTCCCGGCTCTTCCATCACCGATTTTTCTCAAGTGTGAGCATACGAAGAAGTACAGAAATTGTGAAATTTACATGCTACCCCCTCCCCCATTCGTTAATTTAATTCATCCATCAGTTTTGAAATCAATTTCAATTTGATCTTGATAAATATGTAAAACAGATACTTGAATAATTTAATTGGCGAAAATCTTCTTTGAATAGAAAAAATCAGATAAGGTCCATTCCAGTCCGGAATTTTCATCCCCCACCCATAATCCAATTTTGATTCGTCCCGGAGATTATTTCTTTCTGTTTGGATTTTGAAGGGTGCAAAAATGTTGAAGAGATTTTTGAAAATTTGAAAGTATGAAATTTAAATCCAACATAATCCGGACCGCGCGAATCATTTCAGTCGTTCAGCGTTCAACTCTTTGTTACGTCTTATCGCCATCTGAAAGAGGGAAACTGGAGAGTGATGAAATAAACAATTTCAAATTTCGTTGTCGGTTGTATTCTGTATGTTCAAATTTGCACATAATTATGAATAATATTCAATAATTTGAGCAAATTCGACCGTTCAGAATACAACCGACTACGAAATTCGAAATCGTTTATTTCATCACTCTCCAGTTTCCCTCTTTCAGATGGTGATAAGACGTAAAAAAGAGTTGAACACTGAACGACTGAAATGATTCGCGCGGTCCGGATTGATGAAGAAAAATGAAGTTTCCGAACGGAGGGAGGAGGCAACTCACAGTCTGGTAAAATTGCATCTTAAGTCAAAATACGAGTAGATAGTCGAAGTTGAATCTGGATTTTTTGAAAATGACCTTTTTGTGGAAAATTTTAGCTTTGAGTTGAAAAAAAATTGAGAAAAATCGTTTGTACTTTTAAATTGAAAATCAGCGGAGAAAATCCACTGCAGGCGGAAATTTTTAATATTTCCCCTCCTCCTTCCCATAAGCTAAATACGGTTCTTCCATCAGAATATATATTTTTTTGTTTTAAAGAAAGGGGACGAAAAAAATTGAAGAGATTATTCGAAATTTGAAATACGTAATTTCAATGACCCTTAAATATGATACCTGAAGAATGAAGTTTTGAAAATTCTACTTTTTCCAATTACCTATTTTTTAGAGTTTTGATTGGTTTTTGAAGAAATATTTGGAGCAAGATTAGGCGGGGGAGGAGTGGAAAGAGGAAGCTCATCCCAATTAATGCCAAAATTAATCTTTCAGGCAAAAAATTGATTTGAATCGAAAATTTTTCGAAAGTGGTGACCTTTTTTTGTAGAATTTTGTTTTAAGTTGGAGAAAAATTGGTAAAAATTATTCTTTGAGTCGAAACTTGAAAACTTTAAATTTTTTCCCTGATTGCCCTTTCAATAAGGCTATTTCAATTCACCCATGAGAGTGTTATCGTTTTGCAGTACGAAAATGGAAGAAACTTAGAGAAATTTAGATATGAAATTTGGAAGAAAATTGATCAATGAAAAAAATAAAGTTTTTAAAATTTGCTAAATATTTTGGCGTTGTTGTAGAGTATTTAGAGTCAGATCAAATAGGGGGGGGGGGCGCAACTTGATTTCTTTCAATGATGATAAAATTGCATTTAAAGTCAAAAAATTAGATCAAGTTTGAAATTTTTTGAAAACGATGAACTTAATTTTCGTAATGAGGTAAAAAAACTGTTTTTTATTTTTCTCATGGGGGGGGGGAGGGGGGGTTGAAAATTAAAAAAAAATTCACCTATTCAGTGTTTGGACTGGTGGAACTTGGTCAAAAAGAAATACAATTTGTCTTGAGTCAGCCCCTTCGATCATAAGCAATTGAAATACATGTCGGAGCCTTCCAAACCCACTAGTAAGTATTTACTTGAGCTTGAGCGAAATCGAGACATTTTTTTCGTCTCTCCTGGCATAACACCGTGAACGCCGTATTTCTCACGCGAGCGCAGTGAGAAATGTGACGTACAGGCTTGGGCTTGATATGTTTTCAAGTTTTTTGACCATATTAAATTATTTCGGGGATGTGGGGAAAATCTAAGTTATAGGTGCTTAACCACATAACAAACATTTAAAAAAAATGCTAGTTATCCTTCCCCCTCTCAAAAAAATTTAAAATCAAAAAAATTTAAACTCCTCCAAAATGGAGGAAAAATATGAAAAAAAAATTCAAGAAAATACCATAAGTACGCCCACATGATACCTCCAATGTATGAAAATTTCAAAATGTTCCCCTCCAATTTTCAGAATATACAGTGTGATGATTCCGAAAAGAGTGGGGGCAGAGGGGTCAAAAATTTAGGGAGAACGTTTTTAGGTCCCGAGTAACATTTGGCATCACTTTCGACCAAATTTAAGTCAAGGGTGGAATTCACCACCGTATCAGGGGAGGCCCTTTTAAAAAACTTATTACGAATTTTTCTCCTTTCCTCAATTTCTTTGGATGTTTAAAATACATTTTTTTGAATTTCCAGAAATCTTTTTACGAGTGTAATAAATTTTCAGGCGTCATAGCGGGTCACTTGTTTAGGGTGTTTGTCACTTTTTTTGACTTCAGTCACTTTTTGTTACTTTTCACGTCTAAAAGGTCACTTTGGTTACTTTTTCCCCCTCAAAAGTCACTTTTTCTTCGCACTTGCAGGCAAAAATTCAAATTTTCACGTAGAAATTGATATTTTTCAAAATTCTTTAAGAAAAAAATTAAAAAATAGATTTTTGATAGTTTGTTTGTTGTTTTGACGAAGGAATTGAATAAATGAAATTATTTACGTCTTTTCAGTTAATTTATCTTTGAAATGTTTGTAGAAAACTACAAATAATCCCCCCCCCCCCCCCAGAAAACTGTAAAAAATTGCAACCGTAAAGAATTGAATTTTTGGTCATTTTTTGGTCACTTTTTGGTCTTTTTTTGCTCAAAAAAATTACTGAAAATTACTGTTTTCTTCAAAAATTTCGCCATAATGCCTGAATTTTTTTCGTTTCCGATTTAGACAGAAGTTTGGTCTTCATTTGAATTAGTACTTATCAAAAATTTTATTTCACTTCAGAGAATACTGCCGCTTCTCTTCACACTTCAGGGACTTCATTACTCGTTACTATCCTTCAATTATTACGCAATGGTTATCAAGGGTAAAACCAGATACCTCCTTGCCAATAATTATTACCAACCCTCGTACTCCAACTCATCGAAGCCGAAAGCAAAAAAGATTAATACATCAATTGCGGGGTAAAATGCCGAATATGTGGCTGAAAATAACTTATTTAGTATCGTTTATTGGTTAATACGAAGGCGCAGCACATCTTTCCATCTTTTAATTACATTTTCGATGATCGGTAATGGTGATCACCCCTATTTAGAATTTTTTACGGTGGCTATTACGCGAGTCGCAATGTAGGGGACCACCTGTGTATGCAGCTTGTTTCCTAAGTGAGCTGTAGCCTATTCGTACATCACCGCGACCATCGAAGGCGTATTATGAACTCGATATTTACACAGTTGGCAAATATCACGCCATATGTGTTATCCTCATGATATAGACAAACCGTAGGGATCCAGGGATGAAAAAAATGAAAAATTCTGTTAACGTCGCGATAAATATATTGCCATGTAATACTCCGGATGAAAACGGTAATCGGCCGAGATGAATGTGTCAAAGAATACAGAACAGAGTCAGAGTTAACCGTAAGATGTGATTTTTATATTTCGCTGGTTTTTTGTTTGTCGATCTCGCGTACCGTTTAATTGGAGTTGGGAGTCCGAAATCGCGCTGGAAATCTTTTTTTAACGAGGTGGCTTCGCGTCACGAGAGATGAGAGAGAATCGGTTACCTAACAACATTTATAGACGTGAATCGTTTGCCGAATGATGTCATTCTTCCGGAAACGTGAACGGGTATTAGGGAAGTATTTTCTCTCTATTGATGACGCAGATAGAGAGAAATCAGGGTTTAGTTTTTGGCCAAACGTGTATTAGAGAAAATGGTTTCGAAACGTGGTTGAATTATTTACACCATGCCGTGATTTCGGTTCACGTATGTGAAAATTTCAACCGAATTGTCCCAAATGGGTGGCCTACCCAGGGGCGATGCTGGCCAGCAAATGGTTGTTTATCGTGAGCGGAGCCGACGGGCGTTGCGGTCGTGTGACGTTTCAAGGTCGTATTATGGCAGAATATATTCAAAGGTGTACCATTTTATGGTACTCTGGCTTGTGTATTACGCTTCTGTAAGCATTAAATTAAGTTAGCCGGACAAGCATATTTTAACGGTATCGCGGTTGTCTTTCTACAAGTATCGAATGGACGTCAGTACGTAGCACGTTTAATGTACTGTGAACGTATTTTTTATTCTTTCAGGTTGTTTATTTTGGCGAATGAAAGTTTTTCAATGAAAAGGCCACCGATGCTTAAAAGTCACGAGCTGAGTCGGTCGTCGTATTTTTTTATGTAAACATGTACCGTGTGCCTGGGTTTGGTAAACAAACGTATGGTAATTTGTGGTCGAGACGCGGAGTAAAGTTTCCAAGAATCGGAGTTATCGATGAATAGATTCGGAATCGGTGGAATGGAAAATGTCGTCGAATTGATGACCGCTGGATCGAGAGTGAAGACGTAATCGAAGCGGCGATTATTGTAATTTGGGTTCGGTGAAGGGCGAGTTGGTGAAGAATTCCGGTGGAGGAGATTTACATACGCGACTGAAAAGTTTGAAAACGTTTATGGAACATCTGGACTGATTATGATGAGATGAAGGTGTCCAGGTTGTGGGATTCGAGATTTCCACAGGTGAGTCGTAGTTCGAAAACATATTTTGATACTTTGCACCATGCAGGGTGGGCCAATTATTGCGACATTGCAATCTGAAGTTGCTTCGAAGTCGCAGATTTAGAGATGGAGCTTTCTGAGTCGCCGTATTCGATTCTTCGGGGTTTCGAGTCGGATTAGTTGATTATTTTTCAAATTTATTCCGCTGCAGGAGGTAAGCGAAATTAAATTGCAATCAAGTCCAAAAAAAACAAGGAACAATTCATTAAACATATACTCTCTCAATTATAAATCAGTGAAAATTATCGAAAATCACTGAGAAACGGTCAGAACTGAAGAACAGGAGAAAATCAGTGAAATTTTTTTTTACTGAAAACAAATCAGTGAGAAAAATCACTGGAAAATTAGTGAATAGAAATTTGCTGAAAAATCAGTGAAAATTCTCTGAAAATCAGTGAATTTTGCTGATTTTTCCTGTGCTGCAATTCTGACTATTTATCAGTGACTTTTCACTGATTCAGAATGAGAGAGTACTTTTGGGGGAAAAATATGAATTTGAACAATAGAGGTATTTGAATTTCCTGGATTCTATAATTAAGGGGCTATTTTCACCCCAACTCATAGACGGAGATGGGCTGTAACTTTTGGGGGGGCTTGAGCCCCAGTTGAAAAAGAAGAAAAATAAAAATGTTCATTTTCAACCCTCCAAAAAATTTTCTACCCTCACTATTACGAGATTTTTACTCAACTTTTTTTCAACATGTAGAATCGATGGAAGAAAATATGGTTCATAGCATCATTTTGAGAATGAATTGTGTAAATTCATTGAACCCGAGCTAAGCGAGGGCGAACATTTTTGATGAAGAAGGAACCCAAAAGCTAAATTTCTTCATTTTTTTTAAATCAAATTTTATTGTCGAAATGGAGGCGAAATCCTCAACCCTTCATTCTTAATAAAATATAGGCACTCATTCAAATCTTCATATGTCCGAGCGAAGCGAGGGCTAAGATTTGAAAAATAGTTGATTTTCAGAAAGAAAATAACTTGTTTTTTAATAATTCATTGTTTGAAAAAATTCCATTTCTTTGGTGAAGAAATTTCGTGATTTCAGAAGTTTTTTTTATACGAAATTCAGTTTTTATTTGGTATATGGCAAAAATTCGTGCCTTTTTGTTCAAGTTTGCAGAAAATTTTTTCAAAAAGTTGCCAAATTTCGTTGTAAATTGGCTAATTTTTAGAAATTTTCCTATACAAAATGTACCATTTTAAGCGACTTCGAAGATTTACAGACTTTTTGAACAAAATTCTTAGAAAGTCAGCAAATTTGCCTATTCACAATAAAATTTTCTCAAAAATGAGACAATTTCGACTCAAAAACAAAAGGGTGCCATTTATCGGCACGCCAAGAATAAATGTTTGCACGCCAAGGAAAAAGGCGTATACACAACGAATATATACATTGCACGCCCAAAAAAAACCTCCACTCCAAAATTATATATTTAACGACAAAAATAAGAATGCACGCCAATAAAATGTATTTTAGCAGTCAAATAAAATAATCACGACTAATTAATCAAAGAAACGGATAAATTTTTTTTTTAACGACTATCTCGATCACGACGAATAAAATTATTTCCAACGCCACAAAAAAACTAATATACACATACAAGAAAAAAAAACTAACGGTTTACGATGGGGTTACTGAACAATTAAAGCTTTTTTCGACTTTGCTGGACGACCACGTTTTCTTTTCTGTCCTAGAGGAATCAGCTTCGCTTCGGAAGGAACGCTGACCAACTTCAATCGAATTAGGATGCCAATTTGGAAATTATGGAAATACGAAGCTAAATGTACCCAAAACGAGTATTTTTTTATACATGCTGGTGGGGTATTCTAAAAAAGTCACCGCAAAAATTTCAACCCCTAACGTTAACTATAAGGGAGGTTATTGAAATTGAATACTGCATTTAAAAAATCGAAGTTGTGGAAAGAAAAAGTACTATAAACGCGATGTTATTGCTGATTATTGGTGATACGAAACATTTCTTTGCGTCGTAAAGATTCAAAAAGGATATTTTCAGCTTCGTATTTCCATCATTTCCAAAAATACTGTGAATATAGGAAAAATAGGTGTTTTTCACCCTCAATTTTTGGGCAAAGAACGGGGTGTTTTCGAAAAAAAAACGAACCTGTCTGATAGGAAATTACACGTAGAACATGGTTGTTCATAACCATTTTTCCATTTTGAGGCTTTTTTGAGAAAATATTCTCAAAAGTTTCGATTTTTTCCAAAAATGCTGTAAATTGTTGAAAAATAGGTGTTTTTTACCCTTAATTTTTGGTCAAGGAAGTGAGTGTTTTTGAAAAAGAAAAAAACCCTTCCGATAGGAAATTACGCGTAGAACAAGATTGTTCATAACTACTTTTCAATTTTGAGGCTTATTTGAGGAGATATTCACGAAAACCCGGTTTTCAGCGGACGTTTACCCCTCCCCTGGGGGTAGCGGAGGGTTGTGGAGGTGTCCATTTTAGTATGTTAAGTAGTGGACCATTACGAACGTAAAACGCGAAAAAAAAATCAGGCTTTAATTTTTGGGGGGTCAACTCCTAAAATGCCTGGACTATCTTGGCGTTTCATACTTTATTTTGATGTGATAACATTATTCTGGCGTTGAATGAATTTAAAATTATCGTTCGTTCATATTAATTCGTCATTCATAATTTGGCGTGAATTTTTCTTTTTTTTGGCGTGAATTTTCATTCTTTCGTCGGGCGTTTGTAGGCGTGGAATCCCCCTTTTTTTTAGGCGTGCAATTAATTTTTAAGGCGTACCATTATATTTATCCCAAAACAAAATACACCATCGTTTTTTACGCTCTACTTACTCTATCCACAAATGACTTTGAAAAAATGTCCCGGAAAACCTCCTGGATTGTTTTCCAAAATTTGAGAGAGTAAATTTTTCCAAATTTGGTTGCCCTAGACCTATATTCATGATCTCCAACTCACTAAAATCATTGCTTTTCATTCATAGTGTCTCGTATTAGAAAACTTAGATGGTTTGATATCATTCGGTGTCACCAGTCATCTAACGTGGATATAAATTTAGTAACTTGAAAAAAAACAACCGGAAATTCGTCAAATATTGATAGTTTATCCCTTGAAAATTAGGTATTTGCGAATTTTTTTTGAGTGAAACATGCACGAAAATGATTTTTTTTGGGGGGGGGGGCTAATTCAACATTGGGGGGCTCAAGCCCCCCATGCCCCCTATCTCCGCCTATGCCCCAACTCCAGGTTCGAACCCACAGAAGCGAAGGATTGAGGGTCGAGGTGATAAAAGTTCCGGAAATATCGGATGAGGAATCGGAATTTGTGTTTTTTGACTTTTAAAATCCACTTTTTTTTAGGTATTTCAATCCTTAATTTGAACTCGAAGCCTCTTAAGTCTGCGGAATGAAGAGAGGGGTAAATCATCTCCATCTCATAGGCACCAGAGGTCTCGGTTTCAGGTTTCGAGATTAAAATAATCTCAGAAATAGATTCCGGGAGTCAAAAAATGCAGGGCATTTTAATATCTTGCTCGGAAGTATTTTTCAATTTTAGCCCCTCATCCCAACTTCTGTGAAGCTCCATTTGCGTTTTTTGTAAATAGGCCTCCAGAAAAAAGCTAGGGACGTTAAAAACATGGATTTCGATATCTCGCTCGATAGTTTTGAAAAATTCTGAATTTTGGCTCTTCTTCCTCCCCCCTCCCTGTGCGAAGGAACCATTTTGAGTTTCTAGGGAAATGATCTCAAAAAATATGGATTCTGATATCAGACTCGATATTTCCGAAAAACTTGTTTGACTCCCCCCCACCCCTCTGCCTGCTGCTAAGATCGGAGTCAGAATAAATCTAGAATTGGATTCAGAGTTTTCGAACATCCCCTTAAAAACAGTTGTGTGAAATTGGATACTTAAGGAGTCCAATTTCCATCCGGTTCAAAGGATAGAAAATGGACCCATCGAATTTTCCTCATTTACTGGTCAATTTTGTTGACTTTTCTGAACAACTGATGAACTGCTGAAATCTGAAACCTAAAATCCAATACCCGATATACTTACCGCGATACCTTGATACCTCAATACATAGATATATCGAGACCTCGTTCCACCAGCTCTGGTAATGGGATGACTTTTGGATGAAAATTCATTCCAAAATCAGCCCAGCCTCAAAAGTTCTAAAAAATTTTCCCGCCTCAAAAGCTCAGAAAAATTTTTCCTCAAAATCTCGGAAAAGTTGTGGGATGATTGGTGAAAATATTTTCATCGCAAAAGTCATCTTACTCCTGGAAAAAGCGTATTTTCATTCCGAATCAGTTAAAAATCACTGATAAACAGTCAGAATTGCAGCACAGGAAAAACGAGTAAAATTCACTGATTTTCAGCAATTTTCCACTGATTATTCAAAGAATTGCACAGATTTTTCAGTGGACTTCATAAATATCACTGAGTTTTCAGTGAATTTTCACTGATTTCAAGTGATTTTCTTTCACTGATTTTCTTTCAGTGAACATTTTTTCACTGATTTATTACTGTGCTGCAATTCTGACTGTTTTTCAGTGATTTTTGATAAATTTCCCTGATTCAGAAATGAGACAGTAGGATGATTTGTAATATTGATATTGATCTCAAAAATCATCCCAACCTCAAAAGCTCGAATAAAACGTGGGATGATTTTTGAGATTATAATTTTCATTCCAAAAGTCATCTCACCTTGAAAGCTCGAAAAAAAAGTGGGGTGATTGCTGGAATGAAATTGGATCTTAAAAATCATTCCAGCCTCAAAAGCTCGAAGAAATCGTAGGATGATTTTTGAGATTAAAATTCATCCCAAAACTCATCCTACGATTTCTCCGAGCTTTTGAGGCTCATCTCATCGCGAAGGTGGGATGATTTTTAGAAGTTATTCATATCAGAGTTCATCTGATCCTGTACAACTTGGAAAAAGGCAGGAGAAGATTTGAGAAAATTATTTCGATCTCAAAGGTCATATCATCATTGACAGTTGGAATAAAGGCGTGACATGATTTTCATCCCAATCTCGAAAAATATGTGGGGTTATTCTCGGAAATGGACTTGTGACCCCAAAAATCATCTCAGTCTGAAAAACTTGGTAAAGGGGTGCGATGATTTTTAGAATGAAATTTCATCCCAAAAAAACATCCCAGCCTCAAAAGATTGCTTTTCACTCCAAAAGTCATCTTACCTTCAAAAGCTCAGAAATAGCGTGGGATGATTTTTAGAAATATGTAAGTTTCACTTTGGAGTTCAGCTCACCGCTCACCTTGGACAGACAGCTTGGAGAAAGGGTGTGGATTGATGGAACTGGAACTGAACCCAGATATCTGAAATCAGACACCCGACATGCCTCGTCACCTGTTTACTTGGATACCTGGATACATCCGAACGTCGATACATCGATACATCGATACATCGATACCTTAAACCTGAAAACTGGGAACTGAAAACTGAAAACTGAAACAGAACGAATCAACCTTGGACAAAAACAGAACAGATCAAAAAAATTAATTTCGCTTGAACAAAACACCAGAACGATTCATTCATTTAAAAAAAGATTTGTTCCTGAACGTGACAGAACAAATTGTCGTTCTGTATGCTCGTTTCTGACCGCTGTCTTCTCTTCATCGTTCAAAGAAATAGAAAAGGGGTTGCTTTTAGTTTCCGATTTGAAAAGTTTTTTCAAGTCTTAAAATTTTTTTTCTCAATTCTCAAAATATTTTCAACTCTGAAATTTTTTTCTCAATTCTCAAAATATTTCCAACTCTAAATTTTTTTCTCAATTCTCAAAATATTTTCAGCTCTAATTTTTTTCTCAATTCTCAAAATATTTTCAGCTCTAATTTTTTTCTCAATTCTCAAAATATTTTCAGCACTAAATTTTTTCTCTCAGTTCTCAGAATATTTTAAACTTTAAATTCGTTTTCTCAGCCAATTTTTCAACTCAGCCCACCCCCTCCGCCCGACATTATTTTCCAACTCAAAAATTTTATTCACTGAAATAAAAAATTTTCACAACCCTGAAATTTCATATATGTGAGCCTGGATATAGAAACCACCCTTAGGTGTAAAAAATTGATTTCTGAGTTGACACTGATTTTGGGCGTTTCAGAAGGTATAGAATCAAAGGAGAACCTCCACTCAAAAACCAATTTTTTACACCTAAGGGTGGTTTCTATATCCAGGCTCACATATTTTGACCGAAAAAAAAGAATGATACTTGCATTAAATTGATTTTCTCGATTTACAACATAAAAAACGATTCAACGATACAACGAATAAAAACAGTTTTCTGGAATACCTCACATCATCAGTGCAGTAACAACACATCTCAAAAAAGTAAAAATTTCTCGGTTATTTGAACGATGAAAATAAAAAAAATCACTTTTTTTTTTGTAGAGATTCTTTGTAATTTGTCATGATTTTTCCAATAGTGGTGACAAAATTTCGCAATATGTGTTATTTTTAATACTTTTTTGAGATGTGTTGAAAAAAATTTCAGAGTTGAAAATATTTTGAGAATTGAGGAAAAAATTTCAAAACTTGAAAAAGTAACGAAGTCCAGCACACAATGATAACAGACGTGTAGAAAAAAAATCCTACCTGCTCCAATGCCTCATCGGAACTAGTAAACTAGACTCTCGTATATTAGCCTGGCTGCCAGTGAAGGCAATTCTAATTTTCTTGTCGTATTATGAAGAAGAAATTTTTAAACCTTACTTCAACATTCTTTAATTTTTTCATGCTTGAAGTAAAGCTACATTTCAAATTGCCAGATAAGAATTTCAGATACTGATTTTTTTTAAACATGTGTTTTTTCTGCCACTCAGGAGCCAATCCCATTTCTCAGCTCACTTTCAACTACACATGTAGTTTTTTTTTTTTGGCAATTTCAACATTGATGTTTCAACAATCACAACACATCTTTAATTTAACTGCAATAAAACTTTATTCCTTTGTCAAGAGACTTTCTCGCTCTAAAAACTAATCAGCTCCAAACTCAACTTCACCCAATCACTTCGAAAAATTAATCTAGCACCAGTCCAAATAACCCCTGCCACCAAAAAATTACACCAGCATTTTGGCAAATCTAATTTCCAAAAGCGATCCAACTCTCGGGTAAAATTTCACGCCATGGCTCGCGATACAATCTCGCGTTCAATTTTATAAATTTTTTCTCCTCGATTCCTCCGCTATCTTACACCCGTTAACGTCGAACAAGTCGCCTAATTACACTCCTTAGGGCGGCCAATTATGCAACTTATTTACCGCGGATGCGACGCAATTGCATAAATTAACGTCGGCAATCAGAAAAAGACGTCGGTTAACATCGTATACCCGGCTGAGACCGCGCTTCCGAGCCATTTCCCGGTGGAATATCGTCACTCGAGCAGCTTTGATAACATTGTCGAGGGCCACCGAATGAGCGATGTGCACCGGGGCGACGGAGTGGCGAAAAATTTCACTCCGGAAAAACATTCCGCAGACGAGGAAACCGGATAGGTCATGGTTGGAAAATCGATACTCGTTACAGACCCACGAGCGAGTGAGAAATTTATGCAACGAAACAAAATGCCATCGTAGGCGAAGAAGCGAACCAGAGATCTTGGCTTTTTCTCGCCAAAGTTTATTAGCCGAATCAATCATTTAGTCCGGATAACTTATCGGTTTTCGGGGCGATAAATTAATACGAAAAGTTTCTCGCGAACGTCTCGACTAAGTATCCGAGTGTCTTGGGAGTTCGATTTGGAGAAAGAAAAAAAAAAGAAAAAATGGAAAATGAAATCGAAACGGAGGAAATTCCATCTCGAAATATTATTTTTCTGGGGTAAAAATTAAAAGGTGGCCGATCAAGGTCGCAATAAGCGTAACGTAATCGCTTAATGTAGTGCAAATATTATAACGACGACGTTGGCCATATTTCGTGTAAATGAATTTTGCCGCTTGATCGTTCATTAAAAGAGAGCAACGAAATGAGCTGACAAGGAAAATAAACAAGACTAGGTCTGGGTCTAGGATAAATCACAGAAAAGGCTAATATTATTGCATTGTTATAGGCGCGGCGGGCCGGTAGGTAACAACTTAATTAAAGGGGGTTTCTCGTACCATCAGCCGAAGCGTGGCGCAAGCGCCGCGCACGCCGAATTCTCTCTCCCTCTTGACCCGCGGTGAATCGTTTTGAATGAGAATCAACCGAGTTACGTTTTTGAATGCATTTCAGTCGGCATGTTCGCTCAGAAATGGAAGCGTGGTTGTATTTATTGCTTCTGGGAATATTTTCCGCGTCTTCCGATTTCGTTGGTAAGTCACGTGACTGATTTTTTTACGATTTTTTTTGTTGCAATTATTTCGTATTACGTCGTTTGGTGATTTTTTCCCACGTAGTTTTGTGTCAAGTGTAGTTTTATTGGCGGTCGTGTGGAGTTCGTGAGGAGGGGGTGTGATCAAGTGTGATCAAGTGTGATCAAGTGAAGTTTTTTTGTGATCGAGCGATGAAAGTGCATAATTTTCGAATCGTAATTTTGGAAATTTCAGAGTTGAATTTTTTTCGGCGGAGTGCTGTTTTATTGGAAAAATTGAAAGCTAGAATTTTTTGAAGAGCACGAATCGAATTTAGGAAATGGAAATGAATATATCAATCATCGATGGTTCATTTGAAATTAGTATGGTGTTGTAATAAATTCCACTGAAAAATGATCCCTTGGTAATTAGAGGGATTTTCTTATTGGCGATGAAAATAATATCTACCTACGTGAAGAAAATTGGTGATATGATTACTGATTTAGGGATCAGAAAATTTTATTTATTTTTACATTGCATTATCGATTTTGGCAAAGATGTAAGTATGTAAAATTAGCATCTAATTCCAATATTGAAGGCGCTGAATTAAAACTAGGTACCTTAATCTGGTTGGTCCTTAATTTGCATACTTATTACTCAATTTTTCGTAGTCCAAGGGATCGGGAAAATTGGCTGTTTTTCTAGTAAACGAAATAGATAAATTAAAAATCTGCCTAAAATTGTTATCTTGTTGGAAATATCGACCTCAAAACTGTTTATACGAGTAGAAAGATGGAAAAATCAACGAAAAAACGAGGGGTTTTCAGTATTTAATTTTTTTTTTAACCATGATGCTCCCATTTTCACACCTTTACCCCTAAAAATATATTGTTCCTAAGGGTGTAACGAAATTTTGGAGAAAAAAATTTTTTGGCTCACATCCCCCTTTTTTTGGCGAATTTTCGAAATTTTCAAACCGCGAAAACCCTGGAAAATTCGGGGAAATTTTTTTGAAAATTTTTGTCTTCAATTCTACATGGTAGGTATCTATAATCAGTGAAAATTTCAAAATTTTTGTACCACCTCGTTTGGAGATGGAAAATATTGAATTTCGAACATATATGGCTCCGCAATTCGGGTGGGGGTGGGGTAGTCAGGCGTTGAAAATTTTTTTGGGGTGGTTTTACATCGGTACCAACATTTTGGGTGATTTTTGTCTCGATCAGTTCAAAAGCTGATTTCACTATTTCACCTGGAAATTTTTTCCATCTTAAAAATTGGAGCAGAATTTGAGTTTTTTTCTTATTGCAAAATATAACTGGAATTTTTTTTTGAAGTTCTTAAATTTCACCGAAATTGAAAATTTTAAAATTTGACCCAATTTATTGGAAAATGAAAATTTTTCATTATTTGAAATTTGACCAAAGTTGAAATTTTTTATATTAAAATTTGACCAAAATTGAAATTTTTTATATTAAAATTTGACAAAAATTTCAACTTTTTCCAATCTATGAAATTTGACTGAAAATTTGAATTTATTCAAATTGTGAAAGTGGGTTGATTTCAAAATTGTAAAATTTGGTTTAAAACGTCAAAATTGTGAAATTCGACCAACATTTTAACATTTACGTTTTTAAGATTAAATACTGAAACTGGGTATGGGACAACTTTTTTCTTCATGGCAACTTTCATTTGGATAATTTGGTTCGAATTGGAAAATTTTTGAAAGTTCATCTTTTTTGGCAGTTGGATAAAATGAAAAAATCGATCACAATTGGAAACTTTTGTTTTTTGCCCCTTTCCTCTCAAATGCTTCTTTGAGTCTTTTCTGGTGAAATTTAAGCAACATCTGGCACCCCTCATTGCCTTTCTTTTGTTCATCGCTGAGCTTTTGGCAAGAAATTGATTTTATTCATGAAATAATTTTTCCTATATGAAGAGTTGTCCGAATGGGCTCCCTTTGCGTAAATTTTCATTTCAAATGTCACAATGTTTATTTGAAATTTGATAAAAGTGTGACCATTTAATTAGAAAATGGCAAATATTTTTTGATTACGAGAGGGAATATAATTATCAGTTACTTTCTAAACCTGAATCAGTCAAATTTGATGACATTTTTCCCTTTTAAATCAGTGAAATGAATTTCATTGAAAATCATTCATTTTTCATTGACTTTTTCAGTCAAAAATTACCTACTGATTTTTTCTGTCGCATAGTAAATTTAATAAAAATTTAGTAAAAAATGACTGATATGTTTGTTTTTTCCAAAAAAAAAAAAGAATAAATGTCTTGAAATTTGAGGTTGTGTATAAGTTGAAATTTCTTCAAGCTCAGAGATGA
The DNA here is from genome assembly GCA_033439095.1 of Pseudococcus viburni. NCBI lineage: Eukaryota > Metazoa > Arthropoda > Insecta > Hemiptera > Pseudococcidae > Pseudococcus > Pseudococcus viburni. The sequence goes on along the minus strand of JAVBJF010000042.1, from coordinate 261,790 downwards.
ACAAAAGAAATCATTTAAAATGAAGAGGGGTCAAGAGAGTCGGATTTTCGATTCAAACAATTTTTTTGTTGTTTCAAAAAAAGTCATAGTTTCTCCAAAACCTTCCGGCTGGAATCTATTTTTTCAACTCAAAATAAATTATAGCAATTATTGGAAGGAGCTGCATGTTCCCCTTTCCCACCCCCTCCCCAGTTTAGTCAATCCTGAATATTGAGGATTTTGAATTGAGAGCGAAAAAATATAAATTTCTCACAAAAAATTAGCACAGCATGTTTCAGTCTTCTGGCTTCTGTAGTGTCCAATATTAAAGTTTGTACATAAATTATCGCGGATCGTAATTTAAAATTTATGGCCTATCTCTGCGTTTGGAAAACCAAAAGAATAAACTCTACGAAAACATGTATCTCGGTATCCAGGTATAGATGAATTTTTGCCAAAAAATAAGCATTTTTTTGTGGCGCATGCCACTCCCTAAAAAATCAGCAATTTTAATTTTTCATCATTTTTTTCCAATTTTCAGAATTGCAAAGCAGTTTTTAATTAAAATTGAAAATTTTTCAGCCCATTTTCTAAATCTAAATTAGTTAAATTTGTCGAAATTCTGCCTTTTTGAATCAGTGTAGTTGATTTTCACTGAAAATCAGTGATTTTTCAGTCCAAATGACAGATTTCTCAGTTAATTCCTAATTTGTCACAAAAATCAGTAGTTTTTGACTGAAAAATCTGTTTAAAAAATCCCTGAGTTCTAGTAAAACTCATTTCATTGATTCAAAAAAGCAAAATTTCACCAAATTTGACTGATTCAGATTTAGAGAGTAGAATAAAGGTTGTTTTCTATACCCTCTTCGACTTCGCTTTCAACAAACTCACGATTTTTTGCCGTTTAAAAATTTCTGGAGTATTTGAGTGACATTTGAAGTGATTTTCTCAATGCAGTAATGAGACAGATCTGTAAAATTAATTAATGGCTCAAAAGAGCTCAAGGTGTGGTATTTTCCTCTGATAATTAGTATTGCGAATTTCTAGATCTGTTCAATTTTTCAGTGTTTTTTTTTCTTGATTCATTTCTTAAACTTTCATATTTTTTTCAAAATTGTTGGCGGCAATGAAATAATGAGAAATTTATAATTCATTTGTCGGTACCTATTCGATTGATGTAAAAATAGTTCGAAATTCAACTGATAATTCATTGATAATAATATCAGCAATTATCTATGAATATGTGCTAATCTAGAAGTGTTAATTTGAATTATTGAAAAAAAACAACAACAACTGATTATTTAGTAACTAAAATTCGCGGTTCATTCACTGAAATAAAGATTAAATGTGGCAACAAAGAGAAGGCGATAGAGATGAAAAAAAAAACGATAAGTTTGTTTTATTCCATGATAAGAATGACCTCGAAAATCACCAAATTCCTGTAATTTTATGTACCTACATATTTTTGCTCGATAAAATCACGCCAATTAATGGGGAAAAAATTTAATTGCTTAAATGAATTTTTATTTTCGAAAGATGCAATATTCAAGCTTATGAACGATTTTTACTCGAATTGGATCCCGTTCGAAGGGAAATTTTCAACCCCTGCATTTACACGAATCGATCTCAAGAAATTCAATTTCAATTATTCATAATCCCCTCCCTGGGAAAATTCACTTCGACGTATGAAAAATTGAAATTCGCGCCTTTTGGCTAAAAATATCGTCATCTTGGTCGAATCGAAGTCGTAATTATTCCTTAAATCGCATTACCCTTACTTTTGTTGAAACGCGGCCAAAAAATATTTCGATGGGAAATTTTCGACTGCGAGACGCACACACGAGCCACGAATATTAGATTACTCGGAGAAGCATACGCGTAAAATTTATTCTCCGGGTGCTGGGGCAGGCGAGAGACGCGGGCCCGGGCACGACATTTTTTCGTGCCGCAAAATTTCATAAATTTATTATCAAAAGATTAGAGCCGCGATTTAGAGAAATTTAATTATTCAACGATAACGTCATGTAGGTGTTGGGGTCGTGAAAAAAGTACGTGAAAAATTAACGTTCTAGTGGGAGAATTTCTTCTCTCCGAGGAAGAAATTTTTTCCCGGTTTATTTTCGACGACGTCTGCGACAGCGGCGAATCTACTCGGACTGATTAAATTTCCAGTTGTCGAAAATTACACGTCGAGTTTCGGTATCTTTCCGTCGTGTATAAAGCACCATCGAGCTGCTTTTTCTTCTGTCAATTTTATTGTTCGTATAGAGAGGTGCCCGTCGCGTCGCTGTCGCCGTTGACTTGATTATACCTTTGACATTTATGTTAATATAGTGAAATAAATCACGAATATTTCAAACAGGTGTAATTTCGGACATGGATTCGTTCAGGTAAACCAGGTCGCAGGTGAAGGGAGAACGAATGATGGGACAAAGTTATGAAAAATTTAGGATTTTTCGCAATAATATGAAATAATGATGAACCAGAAAGAGAAAGGAAGAGAGGGTAATGATGGAAAAGCTCTGGTGTGATAAGGGGGTAATTTGGCCTCTGGTGAAACTTGATGAAAATTTTTATGCCATTCGATTTGTCTTGGTAGAAGATGATTTTAGAGCACATGAGCGAATTTTTATCTCACCCCTGGGGGGCAGGACCTCAAAATTCGTGATTTCCAAGCTAAAAATTCTATTTCCACGAGTTTTCAATCTTTTTTTTTTCAAAATTGGCACTTAGGTAGAGGTACTAGAGGGGAGTACCCTGAAATTTTTTCAGATTTTTCCGATCACTTTAATAACCTTGAATTTGACTTCGAAAATTTAAATTGTACGAAACATTTCAAACAGGGATTAAAAGGCTAGCCAAAAGCCTGAAGCGGAGAGCTGAAAGTCGACCAAATTTAGGTGCCAAACCGAAAGCTGAAAGTTCAAAAGATTTAAAAATGGCAAGCTAAAAGCTAGCCGGAATCTTTTTCTTACAGCTTTATTTTTTAGCTTTTTACTTGATTTCTCAATTCTCAGAATATTTTCAGCTCTCAATTTCTTTTCCCTCAGATATTCTTCAGTTCAACCCTAAACATTTTTCCCAAAAATAGTTTCCAACTCTAAGATTTTTCCATCTAGAATAAAATTGGTTATCAAATCTGAAATATCTTCGCTAATTTTTTTCTCAGGAATAAAATTTTTCAACTCGAGAAATTTCTTCCCAATATTAAATCTTTTCTCAAACTTTTTCTAGCACTCGACATTTTTTCTCAAAATTTTAATTTTCGCAGACTTGAAAATTTTTCTCAAAATTCTATTTTTTTAGCTTAAAATTTTTTCTCAAATTGTTTTCTATCTCTGTAATTTATAAAATAAAAAATGTTGAAAAATTTTGATTGGATAAAATTTCAAGAAACTTAAGGTAAAAAAATTTGAAAGAATGTCAAGTTTTTTAAATTTTAAAATCAAAGAATGAAATTTTACAGTTGATGATTAAGATAAATATCGGTAAATGAAAAAATTTTAGAGCAGAACAGGTTTTAGTAAATTAAAATAGAAAGAATTGAAAAAACATCTTGGAGCTAAAAAAATTTTGAGGAAGAATTTTTAAGAGTAAGGAAAAAATATATTGGAGTTGAAAAAACTGAAATTTTGAGAAAAAATTTTAAAAACTGAAAAGATGAAAATTTTGAGAAAATATTAGATATAAACATGGACGATGATTTTCATCATTGTGCTATCAAGATGTTGTAAATCAGAAGTCTTAGAGGTGAAAGTCAAAAGTATTAAGCCAAAAGTTTAAAAATACGTAGGTAGCTAAAAGCTGAAACCCGAGAAAGCTGAAAGCTAGCCAAAAGCTAGCTGTATGAATCAAAAAACTAAAAGCTAAATCCAAAAGTTTTATTTTCGAAATTTTCAGCCCCAAGCCGAAAGCTGAAGTTTTATTTTACGGTTTTTCATCTCTGATTTAAAGCCAAAAAATTTTCACTTACAAAATTTATCATTTTTTAAAAAACTGCTCAAATTTTTACTTTCAAATGGTTCTCCTAGTGAATTTGAACGAAATCAATTTCAAAATCATTTTTTATTACGGGACCTCCAAGCCCCACACATCTGCAGATAAGACGGGGTAGGGACAGTGCGTTTTTACCACACACTCTGGAAATCATAATATGGAACGTTTTAAAGTAAACAATTTCCACTTTCTTGTGAAATGTCACTTCGACGTTATCTGTATAACGAGCCATTTTTTGCTGAAAACCCCACAATCCAAAGGGTTCGTGGGGGAGGGGGGAACTAAACCCCCTGAATGAAAACGTTGATAGGCTAGTCAGATTTTTCATTTCAAAATGTGTATCAAAAATACCAAAATTTTTCAAGATTGAAATTTTGAGACGGTTTTATTATCGAAAAATCCGGTTTTTTTTTGTTATTCCAGTCAAAAATGTCCTACTTTGGGAAATGATGGTTCAGCCTCCTGAGGTTGAGAGGGGCTTGAAATTTTTTTGGGGTGTACTTCTACTCTCTCAATAATATCAGGGAGAAAAATCACTGATTCACTGAAAAGTCAGTAAAATTTATGTAATTTGATGAAAAATCAGTGAAAATCTGCTGTAAATCAAATAATTTTGCTTATTTTTCCTGTGCTGCAATTCTGATTATTTATCAGTGACTTTTCACTGATTCAGAATGAGAGAGTACGCCTAAATAACCCTCCCCGCGAATTTGAGCGAAATCGGTGCCAAACATTTTTTTTCTACCATAAAAAGTCCTCCACCCCCCCCCCCCCCTACAAAAAGCAAAAACTGAACGTCACATGAAAGCTTTTTAAGCTATAAAATTGGGATTAACATAACATGTATTTTTAAAGCACTTTTTTGATGATATTTCTCCTGGGCTGAATGACGAATTTCATCGGGTTTTTGAATATTTGATCAACTTCCACGACTCGAAAAAATCTCAAAAAATTCTGAGAAGTGTGAAATAGGTACTTTGAAAAACTTCAAAAAAAATTGTTTTTCTCAAGATTGCACCTCCCAGGGCGATTTGAAATTTTCAAAGTAAAATTCAAGGTCATTAGAGTGATAGGAAAAATCTGAAAAATTCAGGATCCCCCCCCCCCCTCTAGTACCTCTACCTAAATGGCAAGTTTTAAAAAAATCGATTGAAAACTCGTGGAAATGGAATTTTTAGCTTGGAAATCACGTATTTTGGGGCCCCTGCTCCCCAAGGGGTGAGATAAAAATTCGCCCATGCGCTCTAAAATCATCTTCCACCAAGACAAATCGAATGGCATAAAAATTTTCAAGTTCTCCCAGAGGTCAAACGACCCCCTTACCACACCGGAGCTTTTCGATCTAATTAGAAATTCCAGCTTTTTGGTGGAATCGTCGACAAATTTGCCTATTTTCGCAGATTTTCTGAAAAGAACCACATCGCGGTGACTCTTTTGTCGCTACACGACGATAATTACGACCCAGTGTACGAATGTGGAAACTGATGGAAAAAAGTGCATCGCGATTTGAGCCGCGAATACTCCTTTGAGTCTTTTGTTTGACGAGGGAAAAAATGATAATAATAACGCGATACGGTAAAAACAATGATACGTATAGCGTGTTTTTTGTGTTTTTTTTTTCAAGTCGTTGCGTCGTATTCCCCGGCCCTAATCTACATCGCTCCTTATTCGTTATTTTTCGACGTAGTAGGTACGATTTGTCGACCCGGCGATGCTCCAGATTGGAATTTTTAACGTTATTTTCGCGTGAAAATCGTCTCGACGCCAGAGTCGCCGTCGCATTAGTATTCAGTATGCTTAATTCAATTTCGTAATGTACATCTATCGTTATAATTGTTAGCGAACTGCTACGATTTCGATTTTTATTTAATTTTTAAATTTTTATCCCGAATCGTGAGCGGAATTTTAGAGTAGAAGTGTCGATAATTGCGATTCCGACGTCGCATCGGAACGAGGTTCGACGACTGAGGTTGTATCGGTGGAGTGGTTTCTTCTTTTTTTGGTCGCAAGAGATGTGAAGAATGAGAAAATGTTCTTGGGTATTTTTTTGTTTGGATTGGTTGCTGATTCGTAAAATTCGAAGAAAAAAATTTAAGTGATGAGTAGGGCTGAGATTTTTATGATATCGCATATTTGATAGCGTGATAGTAGATACCGCATATCATGGTTTCTTTTGCGATTCATGCATTTCTACGCCGAATTATGCAATTTGATATCGCATATTTTTGCTTATTTCGACGTAATTGCTTGAAAATGCTTATTTTAGCCAAAAAAAGGCCCTTAAACCGCTTATTTAACGCTTATTTCGACCGTTCTCGCATATTTGAAAAAAATCACTAAAAAACAGAATAAAAGTTGAAATTTTGAGCTTAAAAAAAATCAACTCTTCAAAATTAAAAAAAAAATTCAAGATTTTGTCTGTGACTTGTCGAACGAGTTTTCGATTTCGTTACCTAATTGCAAAACTATGGTATGTCCAATTCCAAAATTTTCTCCTACTTTTTTTTTCAGTGTTGCTAACAAAAAACTAATTAGTCGTTCGGTGTAAACGTTTGATCAGGGAAATTGGAGATACCATGGTTTTGCACTTGAGTAACGCGATTCACACTGAACGACTGATTCTGTTTTTGTTAGCAACACTGGAAAAAAAAGTAGGAGAATAATTATGAATTGGACATACCATAGTTTTGCAATTAGGTAACGATTTGTAGTCGCATCGTTTTCACGAAAATTTTAAAATAAAAAGTTCGATGTTTTTTCTTCTCATAATTCATAATTTTATAAAAGTTCGATGATTTTCTCACTTTACTTCTTTCCTTATTCTAATTTAGTAATTTTGATAGCATTTCTGCATTCAGATTAAAAATACCTACATTTTGATATGCTGCATGGTGGGGTTTGATAGCGCATATAAATGCTTTTTTAGGCAATTTTAATCGCTTTTTATAAGCGCTTATAATCGATTTGATAGCGCATAAAAATCTCAGCCCTAGTGATGAGTTATGCAATGAGGAATCTCGAATTTGAATTGTACACGTGGTTTGAAAATGGCTAAGGAATCATTTGAATTATGTGAAACGTTTTTAAAGTGCACAAAAATTGTTGAACACGATGAAAAAGTTTATAAATACATATGCAAAACCATTGAAAATAACATCGAAATGCTTAAAATTTCTATGAGAAAAAATTGTTCAAGTTCATTCCAAACTTCGAAAAAATCGAAACTTTGTTAATAAAATGCAATAAATTTATTAAAATAGTTGTTGAAAATACCTCAAGATGCTTGAAATTCTATAAATTTTTTTTAATGTAATGAAACTTGTTCAAAATTCTAAAAAAAATTGTTCATGTTCCTCGAAAACTTCGTTGGAGAAATCTCTGAAATAAAGATAGATTCGTTCGAAATAACTCTGAAATTTCTCAAAATATCGTTCAAAACATCAAATTGTGAAAAAAAATTGAAATTTTGATACAAATTATTTTAAAGAATTCAGATATTGATAAAAAAAATACCTACTTGGAATGTTTTCAATGATCTCAAAAAAATTTGAAAACTATGAAAAATTGTTCAAAATTTTAGAAAAAATGTCCAAGTTCAAGTCGTGTAAAAATAATATAAAATTTGATAAAAGTTCATCGAAAATGTGTAAACTTTTGCTAAAGCTACTCGAAATACCATAAAAATGCATGAAAAGTTGTTGAAATAGTATGAAAATTTATGGAAAATGTTCTCAAAAATGAAGGTTTTTCGACATTTCAGTCAATTTTTGCCACATTTTGAGTAATTTTGGCCCAGGGAAATTCTAACGAGCATCTGCATAAATAGCTAGGTGTAAAAGGTTTCGAATGTTTTCGGTGATTACCAGCTTCAATCAGAAGTCTGCATTTTTTCAACCTTTTCCCGCTTGATCAACCTTGACAGGTGATTCCGATCTACTTTTTAATGCCGAGTTCGAATATGCTTTCAGGTTTTCTCCATCACGTCGGGAATTTTCATGTTTTATTTGTAATTTATGTATCTTTTTGTTCTACCTTTTTTTGATAACTTTTGACACTTCAAGTCGATTTTCTGGACAAGGAAAGAGTTTCACAAAAAAAAATAATAAAAATTGTAGAATGTAAAATTTCCTTCGTGTAGATTCAAATTAAATTTTTTCCTCGAAATCTTAGCTTTAAGCTTCACAGGGAAAAACTAATTGGACTGTACAAAAATAAAATTTTACACTCTACAATTCATGTTCCGTTCATTTTTTTTTGTAAACCCCTTCTTTTGCCCAGGAAAAAATTCACTTCAAGTGCCAAAAGTTATCAAAAACTGTAAAAATAATCGGCAGCAAAATTGTATAAAATCCTGATGTGCTGAAATTTTTTCACTATTTTTCCAGTGATTTGATCAGCACAAAAAATCCTATCAAAATCATTCATTAAATTTCAGACAATATTTTTTGTGTTGACCTAAATAAAGAATCAGTTTGTACTACTTATTTATACGATTTTGTAGACCTAAGATGATTTTTATTCAAAATTTCAATTTTTTTTCTTTTCAAAATTGCTTGTATGAAATGTTAAAGTAGGTACTTACTCATCTATTTACTTTCAAATTTTTAGAAAATTGAAAATAGCGCTTCAAATTGACAAAGAGAGGAAATTTAATTCAGTTCTTCCTCCCTCGTTCTACCTTTTTTCATGTTTTCGCAGGCATGAAAATTTTTTCGATTGAAGAGGGGATTTCAAGCTAATCATTCAAATTTTTCCTACTTACGCAGCTCAGAAAAATCCTTAAATGACAAGTCGTTATTTTGTACAGTTTCGAAATTTTGTTGTACATTTTAAGCATATTTTTGAGCAATCTTAACTATTTTTCCAACTTTTGGGCAATTTTTACCTATGATAATTTTTTTTCATTTGGGTCATTTTTACGTTTTGAACTACTTAAATGCAATTTTAATCATTTTGAAAGTATTTAAAAAATTTTTTTATCAATTTTAATGATTTTTAAAAATAATTCCATCGGTTTTTTTGATTTTTAAAGCTATTTCAACATTTACAAAAATTTCATTTCATTCTGAATTTTTTTCTGGAATTCATAAGTTTTTTTTTACTCCAATAACACTTTCAATGGTGTGCATTTCAAACATCAAATCAAGTTGGATGAAGAAATTTATTTTTTCATGATTTTTTCCTAAAGCTTCTTGCCGACTTCTCATCGAAGACGTCCTCTGACTTTACTTTCTTTTTGATCAAGAAATTTCAATGTAAACGTAGTCAATGGAAAAAGGGTAAAACCAATGGCGATTTTCCAAGGGAAGTTAAGGAAGTCAAACTTCCATTGTTTTTTTTAAAGCTTGAGATTTTGCCAAATACTAATTTGTTGGTAAAATGTGTCCAGAAAAATATGTAAATTTAATTAAATTCCATTTTAAGACAATGACTTTTTTTCAGCACCATTCTTTCGATTTCTGAACTTGAACATTATTTTTTTCCACAAACGAGATTTCAACGATCTAAATCCAAATTTATTCTAATATCTCAGTTCCAATGTTTTCAACTTTCAATTACTTTAATTTTTTTTTCAAAATTGTATGGATTTAAAAATTTTTCCAGCAGTAAAATTTATTTCAACTCAAATTTTCTCAAAATATTACAATTTTTTTCATTTTATTGTTCTTTAAAAATTAAAAACTCTTTCTCGTTAGGTAAAAAATTTGAGGAAAATTTTCAAATTATTGGAAAAAATTTTCAAATTAAAAGACATTCCATAGAATAAAAATTTGGCAAAAAATTGAAAAATCCAAACTGAAAAACTGTTAAGAAACTTTGAATTAAAAAAAATTTACAGTTCGAAAACATTTTCGTACTTATCTATTTTTTCAACTTGAAATTTCTCGAAATTTTTTCAAAACCATGTTTTTCAAAATTTCTTTCCAACTCAATGAGTATTTATAGAAGTAGTTTTAAAAAGTAGGTAAGTAATAAAAATGCAAGAGACGCGAACCTATTCTCATTTAGTGTGATTTTTTGATAAATTCGTATTAGAAAGACTTTAAATAACACAAGTCAACAAAAAAAAAAAGTTCCGTGTTTCAGTTCTCATGGCCAAATTCTGATTCTAGACATCAAAATACACCAATATGCTTATTCGTGGCTTCCAAAGTTTGCTTGGGGGATGGGGGGGGGGACAAAAATGTGATTTTTCAAAAACAATACACGTGAATTTAAGAAAAATTTGAAACAAATTTTTTTTTGATCCAACCCTATAGGAAATTTACGGTTAAAACTTTCCTAAATTATGTGAAAAAATCGCATTTTTTTCGCCTTGCTCACCGAAAAGTGGGATTTCTGAGAAATCTAAGCATTCTACGACCATAATGATCATGAACAAAGTTGTAGAGAATTAAATTTCCTATCGGACGGGTGCATTCAGGTTTTTCCGGAAGGCGTAGTTTTCGAGATATTCTTGAGTAAAGTTGAATATTAGTTGAGGCAATTGAGAAAAAAAGAGAAATGAAGCAATTTTTGGCTGTCAAAAGTGTTACAGTGAAAAGTTGTGGGAGGTCGTGGTAACTTCTAAAGGTTAGTCGCCTTCCACAATTTTTCGCTGTTACACTTTTGACAGCAAAAAATTGCTTCATTTATCTTTTTTTCTCAATTGCCTCAACTAATGTTCAACTCTACTCGAGAATATCTCAAAAACTACGCCTCCCGGAAAAATCTGAATGCACTTATCCGATAGAAAATTTAATTCTCTACAACTTTTGTCATGGTCATTATGGTCGTAGAACGCTTGGAGTTCTCAGAAATCTCACTTTTCGGTGAGCAAGGCGAAAAAAATGCGATTTTTTCACATAATTTAGGAAAGTTTTAACCGTAACTTTTTTTCTAAAAGAGATAGAGGTCTGCGGTTTGCGGCATTCGATTCAGCGTAAAATTTTCTATAAGATTGGATCAAAAATTTGTTCTTTTTTCAACTTTTTCCAAATTTTTCTCAAACCCATGTGTATTGTTCTTGAAAAATCACATTTTTGGCTTCCCCACCCCCAAAGCAAACTTTGGACAAAAAAATTATTTTTCCCTTCATTAGATACATAAAAGCAACCCATATTTCGCAATCGGAACCCAAACACAAAAATCGTGTTGATTTATGTAATGTTTAATTTCTTCTAAGTTTCCGACTTCCTCAGATTTAGATTTTCCCTTCCAAAATCACCGCCGCGCCGGGTAAAACAATTTCAAAATATTGAAAAAAATTCTGATTTTAGAGTCAGTATCATCTAATTTACTTTTAATGATTTACAAATTCGACTCCTCAATTTTCTACATCATAAATTATTCGACTTGGCCCCCTAATTATTCCCATCTAACTTTCCATTTCTGTCAATTTTTGTCTTTACTGAAATAATCCCATATATACCACACCAATCGAGCCGTTAATCCACTCGAGCCTATCCAGTGTCCACAATAGGTCGAAAAAAATTCCCTAGGGACGTTCTAAATCACCTTTTACGACGCACACCATATCACACGCGACAAAGCCCCAACGTGGAAAAAATTTTCAGCCACTTTTTTTTTCTCGCCTACGTGAAAGACATTCAACGTACATGTACGAAATACGATGACGTGAACGAATACATTTTTCATGATCGGTTTTTTTCCTCCTCCTCACGCAAAGTCAAAACGACATCGGTGCTGAGAGATATTCGTTGGCTGGATATGGCCGAAATGTATTATGAGAACCGAACGGGGACCATTCTTAGTTCATATATTGTCCGCATTTAAACGTAATTTATCGCCCCGGCGTATATTTTCGCCGGGTCTTTGTTATTTTCATTTTTTTTCCGCTTCGCTCTGCCATGGTCGTACTTACCCCTAAAATGACTGGTGGGGTCGTACGCCGATGCTGAAATAAATAAAAGAGAAATTTTTATTTCTAAAATAATAAAAATTTACGTCGAAATATTTACGGTTATACGTTCCACGCAAATACGTATATAGGTACGTGCACGTATCGGAGGTTAATTTTTTTTCTCGCCTCGATATGTACATATGTAGGTAGGTACCTATCGCTCGTGCACTTCGTATTTGTATGCGGTAGCAATGAACCTGACGCTGCGCCACATTCGCTGGCACATTGAAAAAAAAAATGTATAAAATTAATATCAAAAAAACAACGCGAATGTAAATTAGATATTTCATTTTGATTTCTTCCCCACATTCGCGTTTTGTTGTCGTTTCGGTGGCGTACGTGTTGAAATGGGGGGGCTTTAAAAGGTATCCGATGGATGGCAACAGGGGCGGAGGAGAAACCAGTGAAATCTGTTTTTATTAATCGAAACATAAATTTTCACGGTGTAGTCGGAGGCTCGAAAAGTAATACATAAAACCTCATATATTCGAATTGTGAAATTTTATTAACCGGGTAATAACATTTCCCGGAGGTTTTTTCCTCTTTCCGTGCATGTCAGGGGTGGTTAAAATTAAAGGTGGAGTTCCGTCGGTTGTCACAGGTGTCATACGAGGATACGAGTAGATCGATTGAAATGAAAATTTAATACCTTGCATACCAACGTTCGTTCTAAATGTGTCGACCGTCTTGTACCAATGAGATATGGTGGTAATTACGTAGAATACTTGGAATTTTTTGATCAATTTTTCTGGATTACCTATTCGAGATTTTAAGTCTTATGGGGATGCGTTTATTATACTAGTCGATTAACTGAGGTAAAAAAATCCTTCTTGCAAATGATTAGGCTTTTTCGATAAATTAAATCTGCTATTAGAAGAATCGTTGGATAATTTTGTTTTTTTTTCTTCAAATGATCTTAATCCGTTTTTTTTGGGGGGGGGGGGGGGGGGAGGAATAGGGTTTGTGAAACGAAGATTAGGAATGTTTAATTACCTACTTCAATTTTTCGCCACATTTTATTACAAAGTCATCAATTTTTGGAGGGTGTTTTAATTTCAGCTGACAGAAGTTTTCTATCTCTGTGGAAATTCTTATTTCAAATGAATAATTCGTCAATTTGGATTTCTCCAGCCAACTTGACGTACATAAAAGCCAGAAATTCTGTAAACCCTGGAAAGAGGAAAAGAGGGGGTAAAACTGGAATTTGACCATTATTTTTACTCAAAATTTGACACCAAAAATTGATATTCATAAATTTTATCACTTTGAAAATCATGAAATAAGTAAAAATGTATTTTTACAGCTTCATTTTTTTTTTTCTTAGAGATGATTAGCTTCTCTCGTCCAGTCCACGACCTCTACAAAATCCCATTCAAAATTAGAAAATCGTCCTTAAAATGTGTGTTTTAACTAGTACCTGTCAGAATTTTCAAATATGATCATTTTAAAAACATTCTTTTTTTTAGTTTTATTCACTTATTTCTTCGTATTTTCACCTTTTTTTTTTTTCAAAATAATCGATGGAAATCAGAATTTTTAAAAAATGTAATTTTTTTTAGCACAGTTTAGATATCTTTACTCATCAGGACTATTTGCACTAAGCCAGAATAAAAAAAAACATGCACATATCCTATTTTGAAGAAATGATGGCTTCCACCAACAATTCGAAACCTTGTAGTTATGAGTAGGTTTCAACGTAGAGTCCGAATTTCGAGTCAGTTTTTGTCTCCAGAGAGGGGGGAGGGAGGGGGGGGTAAGAACTTAAAACTTAAATTTGAAAAAAATTGAATGATGTTGAGTTTGGTGTCAAAATCTAGGTTTTCTGATCTGAAAATACGATTCGGGAGTTGTATTGTGCGTTTGACTCCCTTGGGAGCCTCATACTGGATTCAAATTTGAAAAATAATGGGACAATGTAAAGTTTTATATAAAAATATAGATTTCCTGGTCCAAAAAACACGAATTTGGGGCTATTTTGACTTGTTGGTCCCCTTGGAGGCGGAGAGAGGGGGAACCGAACTGAAATTTGAAAATAGTTGGATAATATCTAGTTTGATATTGAAAACTAGGTTTTTCTGGTCCGAAAAATATGATTTTGGGGTTGTTCTGGGGTGTCTGATCTGTTAGGTCTCAATCGTACATCCGCGAGCTATTCCTGTTGAAATTGATTTTATGATTGATTCTTGTTCTGGACACTAAAACAAAGAAATTAGACCCGTATGCCCTTTCCCCAGCCCCCCCCCCCATATTTCAAACGTGTGTATCGCTTTATCTATGAGCCGCAATGAAAAAACTTTCAAACAAAAGTTGTTCCTCATCATCTAATATACATTTCCATTTCTCATCAAAATCCATTTTGGAGCAACTCCCCCCCCCCCAATTTAGAAACAAAACATGTTTTTGAGAAAACCTCAAAATCACGTTTTCTTCATTTTAAACAAATAGTTTCGGAGATACGACAAAATTTGTAATCACAAACAGTATTCAGAATTGAATTTCCTTTCCAATGAGCTCTATCACGACCATCTTCACCAACTTTTCCCGACAGAGTGGACCTCTCCCCCTTTTTGGTTTTCACAAAAGTTGGACCCACGAACAATTAATTCCGATAATAAATGAAATTATGCATTAGATATCGAAATTTCGAAAAACAAAAATCGTTCAACTTTTTTTTCGTGGGTCCAACTTTTGAGATAAGGGGGAGGGGAAAGATCCACCCAGTCGGGAAAAGTCAGTGAAAATGGTCGTAATAAAGCTCATTGGAAAAGAAATTCAATTCTGAATACTTTTTGTGGTTACAAATTTTGCCGTATCTTTGAAACTTTTCGCTTAAAATGAAGAAACGTGATTTCAAAGTTTTCTGAAAACTGTTTTATTTTCAAATTCGGGGGGGGGGGGCTGGAGTTGCTCCAAAATGGATTTTGATAAGAAATGAAAATGTACATTGGGTGCTGAGGAATAACGTTTGTTTGAAAATTTTTTCATTGCGACCCATAAATAAGGCAATACACGCGTTTGAAAATGTTTAGAAGTGGACTCTGGGGAAAGGAAGAGGGGGAAGAAAGGGCATACGGGCTTAATTTCTTTGTTTTAGTGTCCAGAACAAGAATCAATCATAAAATCAATTTTAACATGAATTTTCCGCGGAAGCCTTTTTTTGTACGATTGAGACCTGACTATGTTACTAAACTCAAATTTGAAAAAAAAAATCAGTACAAAATACATTTTTATTTAAAAAATTGAAGTGCCTAACCTTCTTTTCAAAATTAATTTATCAAACTTTTTTTTTCAAATTCGAGTTCGGTACCATCCCCATGCCTCCAAGAGGGGCCAAAATCAAAACTACATAAAAATCACATTTTTGAACCAGAAAACCTAAATTTTGATATCAAACTCGATATTATCCTTTTTTTTAAATTGAGTTCGGTCTCCCCTCCCCAGGCCTTCAAGTGAGTTAAAATCACGAAAGAACTCCAGAACCGTATTTTCGGATCAGAAAACCTTGATTTTGACACCAAACTCGATATTATTCAATTTTTCTTAAATTTGATTCCAGTACTGCACCACCTGGGGGCTGGAGACAAAAAATGACTCGAAATTCGGATTCTACTTTGAAAAGTATTTCGGTCTGTGTGGTCTGAATGACGTATATAATCAGTAGCCGAAAAAAAAAATCATTTTTTTCACAAAATGTAAAATAATATTTTTCAAAATTTGGTAAAATTTGTCAGTTTTTTCGCGAAAAATCTTTTTAATCTCATTGATTATTTGTTTGACTGTGTCAAAGCTCAAAGTTGAAAATATCTCAAATTTACAACGCTCATTCAAATTATTTATTTATTTTTGAAGTGTAAGTAAGGCATATCTGCCTTGAGCATGAAACTTCTTTTTTTTGCAAAATTCATCTCGTGAAAAATCATCCCCAAAACCAGTTTGAAAATCTTGCAAAATTTGCATAAAAATCTTACCACTTATTTTCTAGTTTGAGATTTCATCGAAAAAATTGGTAAAAAATCTAGAAAGCTTGAAGAAATTGATGGACAACGCTGGAAAATCCACGGAAAATTATTTCCGAAAGGAAATGGGTATTTTGCAGAAGTTTAAAATTCTAAATATTAAACATCAATTTTCTATTTTTCTAACAAAATATCCATTCGAATTTCTTTCAGCAAGTAAGGCAAATACCTACACCAAAATTTTTTTTTCTATGCTTCCTTGAAAAACTGAGCGATGGTAAAAATCGTCTGTGATGGTTTTTCGGAATAAAAAAATCTGTAGGTACCTCTAGGTACCACTTCATTCTTGTTTCAATTTGTTTCCAATATTTTTTAAAAATGGCAAATTATTTCTAGTTCTAATTCTTTCATGGAAACTTTAAAGATTACTCGTTCTTTCAACATAGGTCAAATTTCGACGTTTCGAAAAAAATCCACTCTGCTGGCGAATAAAAATTGAAAAAAGCGTCAATAAATCTGAGTAGGACGATAATTTAAAAGAATCTTGCTTCGCTGCAGTTTTTTAAATATTTGATGTATATTTTTTATCTCCATTTCGACAGACGAATTCCTCGCTTTTTATTTCCAATTCCACGCTCTGTCAAATTTCAACCTTGGTTTTGTTTCAGTCTAATTATTTCCCCTTCGACTTTCCCTCGGTCTTTGGAATTTCTTTCACTTAATAGACCAAACGAGACGATAATTTTCCAAACACCTTGAAACACTCCCAGTCTCGTCGAATTTCTAATTCGTGAATATTTCTCATCCATTGATCATTTCCTTTTTAACACTCACTTCCATTCATCCAATTCCAACATCAAGGTCAATAAAATTTTCGAGCCGCCGCAATAAATAAATAAACATATGTAAATTCTGTACCATCGAGCCACTCGAGCACACGTTTATTCATTGGCACCTTTTTTTTTTTTCTACGCGAATATTCAGTATCATCGACACCCTCATCCTTCGCCGTTAACCCGTTGCAATATCCAATCAATGCTCGACGGAGGGGTCCAGGGGCGAGGGAGTTTCGGGATACAAAGTAAATAAAACACGAATTACGAAGGGGCATGTTAGTTCGGCGGCGTCCTTTTATACTCGTATCGGGCACAACAATACGCTGAAAACTGGCTCGCAATCGCAGCATCGTTCGGTTACGAGCAGATTTGACTTGTGAATTATATCGAATCAGTATTCATTGTGTTTTGGGTGTCATAATGGATATACTATTGTTTACAATGAAAATATAAAAAGTATACGGTACGAAAAAAATATCAGCCACCTCTCCGTGGGCAGAAAAAAAAAGGGGTGAATAAATAACTCGGGAGGGGCACCTCGTTAAAATTTTGTACGCGTTGTTGTGGGAAAGGATTACTCGTCGGTGCGGTCATCTGGCTCGAGAAGAAGTACCTTGTCGACTTAGCGCCTTGATTGATGAATGCAAAAATGCAAATCGTCTTATCATGCGGCGGGGCAACTTAAAACCGGAGCCGATCGTTTCGTCATGGTGTTACGAACAATATAAACATTACGATTTATAGGCTCTCGTGATCGAGCCCGAGCGGTACGAGAAGGGCAACGGACCATTTTTCTCGGCGCGTACGACCACTTTAACCAGATGCTGGCTCGGGGGTACGTTGCTAATTGATATTTCTTGCGGAGTCGTACTTTTATGTGCCCCGCTCTTCCTCGCCTCGCGGCCCCAACGACCCTTACATCTTGTCCGGGGTGTTTATAGTACGCTCACCGAGACATGTACTTGGACGATATTTTAAACCGTAAAACTATGTAATAATACATAAAAGATTTGGTTTATCATTCGTCGTCGCTGTTTCCTGCAATTCGTTGGCGTTGTTGTCCTACATATATTTTATCCTTTTTTTTTCTTCGTCGCCTTCGCAGCGCCTGTGTCTTTTGCTCTAATTTAGAATAACATGGTCGTGGCCTCCGGTTGGCTTTTGTTTGTCAAACTGGCGAGATTAACTACATGTGAGAAAATTACTCCGTGGAATTTCCATTACCTCGGTGGTAATTATAAGTGGAGTCGAGATGCTGCACATCGTCTCCTCTCTATCCGGCGAAGAAACGATAACATGTAAATGTTTGGCAATTATCCACCAACGTAGTCCAAACTGTACACGAATATTATACGAAATTGTTAATTAATACGAAACTCGGATGTAGGTGCATATCTGCGTGTGCAGGCTACTAAATAATTTCGTCGGTTCGATAGAGTCCTGGTGGGAAATTCCCGGAGCCATATCCATTAGGGTGGTTCGATTTTTCAAATTTTTTCAACCATGGATATTTTGATCTGAATTTGAAACTTATGCTTAAAATTTAGTATCCGCTGGGTCTTGCTAAGGAAGTGATGGGAAGATATTTAAGTTGACGAAATGATACTGCAAATGAGGGGGGGAGGGAATGGAGGGGTGGGTTTTTCGCGTGATGAAATTGTGCAGAAAAATGATTTAAATTGCATAATGTCCAACAATTTTTTTTTCAAAAATCATTACTCCTTATGAGATAGTTTTAGATGCTCCCTTTTCCGGGAACAAAAACGACTTAAATTCAATTCTGAAAATTTTTGACGCCACCTCCCTCTCAACTCGGCACGAAAACTTGAGACCTTGAATTTATAACAGAAAAATTTCAAATAAAAAGGAAAAACTTTGGTGTCAACCAAATCGTGAGACTAAAAGTTTGGATATTTCCAGTCTGAAAATTAAAAAATTTCTTCATAATTCAATACCCCCCCCCCCCCCAAAAAAAAAACACATACCCCAAATTTATACATTTTACCAAAGTCCCTAATAAAATCTTTTCGGCTTGGCCCAGTAAATAATAGATGGATGGGCAGTAAAATATCAAATATTTTGATGAGATATACAAATGCGATGAGCCCGAGCCAAGCCGGAGCGAAAATTTTTGCAAAAAAAGTCCTTCTAAGCTTGAAAATTCTTCATTTCACACCCCAGTAAAGTTTCCCAAAATGTGACCCAAAAAATACAAATTCTTTTCCATTCCCTTCCCTTCTTTTTCAAAATCGTGATCAGGGGTATCATGGTACTCTTTCTTCATTACATTTTATTAAAAAATGCTTGTTCAAAAAAAAAGCGTACAAAGAAATTTTTTTGAAAACTCAATGATTCAATAGACAAAAACGTGTGTTTAAATATCTCTGGTACATTATGGTCAACAAAAAATGATACATACAAAATCAGCTGAAACAATTTGGCCCGAGCGGAGCGAGGAAAAATTTGTTTGAAAAATTTATTATACATAAAATGAGTTCAGAAACTTCAGATAATTTATTCTTCTTCTGAATTTTTACAAAATTCCAGCGAAATGCCGAAAATTTCAAAATTCCGAATTTTCACTGTTTTCCCGATTTTCCTGGTTTTCTCGGTTTTCCCGATATTTCAGAAAATGGACACCCTGTATTAGTGATCAATTTTATCGATTAAAGCAGGAATTTTCCAAAATTCGCAACTTTGAGTTCAAATTCATGTTTTTTGGTTGACAATTTTTCTGGAAAAAATTTGTTTTGCAGACAGAATTATGAATTTGAACTCCAAATTGCGAATTAGATTTCAGCTTGAAAGATTTAGAGAAAATAAGATGACTTCTTTTGAAAAAAAAAATGAAGTTCGAATAGAAAATCTGGCTTTCCTGCCCTCTTCATTTGAAATGATTTTTTTTTGTTTTGGTTCATCGCCGAGCTTGGAGAAATTTTCCTAAATTTCAAGTCATACTTTCTTTTTTTTTTGGAAAAAACAAACATTGGTATTTGGTACTCGTATCATGGCAAGGTAGGCACAGTAGGGTGGGCCGAAAAACCAAAAATTTTGATTTTTGAAAAGTTACCCCCTACAAAAGTTGTTGGCTGGATAGACTAGAAAAATAAAATAAAAGTTTCAAAATCGATTCATATCTTTAAATCGCGCAAGAGCCTTCAATTCTTCGAAAATTTCCAAAAATTCAACATCTTCAGAAATTTAAAAAAATTTATTAAAAAATCAAAATTCATTAAAATCAATTTTAGAGCTTATTTAGGGTATATTTACAGCAAAAATCACAACTTTTTTGAGAAAATTCATGTTTTATAGTTTTTTTTTAATTTCTCATATTTCATCACATCTGGAAAAAGTTGAAAAAGTAATAAAACACTGGTTTTTTCAAAAAAAATGTGCTCTTTGGTCTAGATAATCACTAAAGAAGCTCTAAACTTAATTTTAGTCAATTTTTAATTTTTTCGACATTTTTGAAATTTTGGATTTTTGGCAATTTTTGAAGATTTGAAGTCTCTTGCGCCATCGGAAGATATGAATCGATTTTGAAATTTTTATTTAATTTTTTTAGTCTATCCAGCAAACAACTTTGGCGGGGGGTGACTTTTCAAAAATCAAAATTTTTGGTTTTTCGGCCCACCCTAAGGCACAGTGCTTACTTCGCCAGTAATATTGAGGAAACCCACATTCTGCCTGAAAATTCCATCTAAAAATTCGAAGAATAGCTGACTATGCCAAAAATCTGAATATATTAAAGTGAAATATAAAAAGACAGGGGTTTCACGTACTTAGGAAGCTTAGAACAAAACTTTTTCACTCTTCTGGCTTCACAGTTCGATTTTCGAGAAAAAAAAAACGTCACAGCTACATTTTTTGCTGCCCAAGTTGATTTTTCGATTTTTGGCCAATAATTGAAAATACCTACAAAATTTAATGTGTTCAAAATTTTAACAGCTAATTCTATCCCTTTACTTGATTTCATCCTCGATTACCAATAAAGCATTTCTGCATTACCAGAGTCTTTATTCACGAGTTAGTTGATCGATTTCAACTAACCCTCCACCCTAAAGCCATCGACGATTAATTCGCAGATATCAAAATAATAATAAGGGGGAAAACTTGATACCGATAAGATAAACTAAAGTTAGGTACGTTATTAGTTGCCATAAACACGTGTACCTCCCGTTTGAAGAAATCCTCAACGAATGCTCATCCCTGGCTCGAGCATTCAGACAATTTGATGATTAGCGTAGACTTGAGCCGAGCCAGAGAACTCCCTATTCATCAGGTACCTTAACTGCACGTTTAAATTTTGAATATGAATAATTCGTTACTGTGTGCAGCACGCCGCGCCACCCGTCCTTCAGCCGTCGTACTTCTTCGCCTTTTGCGCTACTTAAGTCAATACTTCACCCTTTATCTGTCTACCCTTTGGCGTTTTACTTTCACCCTTTATACGGCGCTCGGTTGGTGGTACGTCGATTATCAGTACGACGTACGTACTCGCAGCCTTTTGGCAGCCTTTTCAAACGACGGTTATCCGTTTATTGAATCATCGCCGTGGAATGGAAAACGTTTTTGCGCGGATTGAGACCATGGCGAGGCTGTTTATTGCGTCGGAGGTGAAGTTTCGTCGTTTCGAAAATTCTCTCGGTGCGTTTCGTTGCAGTAGGTAAACATGGTGAACTAAATGGTTGCATTCGTCATCGAAGAAGACGTTCTAGCCGATAAATTCGGCGGACAGGAAATTAAAGCGGTGGTTTACGAACCAGAACGATCATCCAGAATGATGGTCTTCTTGTTAACAGAGGTGATTCTGACGCATAGCATAATACCTAAACATGGGGCGATTTTATAGGGTACGATGGAGTAGGGTAAGTTTGAAAAAATCGGAGGTCTTCGATTCGACTAATTTTTCTACATGTAGTACGTTTCGAACCGAAACTTATCAATATAAAACTTCAGACGATACGATCTCCAAGAAAAGAACCAATAGTCCCCAAAGTAAGGTCAAGTTTTACCTTCCCCCTCCCCTTCCAGTTCAGTCTCACCTGACATACCCAAAATTGAGCGAAAAATGAAACATGAATTTGTGTGGAATTCTGCATTAAGCTCTGCGATTGATAGTTTGTAAAGCCGAAACGTTTCAGGTTTCACAGGATTTAAGGAAAGTTTGCAGATATGTACGTAAATGATTTTCAGAAATTCGAGAATGCTTCAATATCTCCTACAAGCAAATTTTCAACCTGAAGTGAAAATCATAGGTACTTCAGTTTATTTCTAGTTGGAGGGGGAAAAAGTTCAAATTTAGGTACTAGAAAAATTAAGTTATGGCTTTGAAAATTTTTTCTCCTCGAAATAAAGACAGGTGTCACGCGGATATTTTTTCCTCAAAAATGACTACTTTTTTACTACTTCTATCAAAATTTTTCGAGACCTTCTCTCCGACTCAAAAATTTGACTCATACTCAGTTCTGAAAATATTCGACTCCTTTTCCGCTGAATTAAAAAAGAAACAAACAATAAGAAAGTGGCTACAACATCACGAGAATATTGAAAATGAATTTATTAGGACTTTCTCAACTGAAAATTTCGAATTCCTCAAAATTTATTACTTTACGTCCCTAAAAAAAAAACCAAGGTGTTTCAAACTGAAATAAAGGGTATGGACGGATAAGGGGTGAATTTGGCCCCCGGCGCTTTTGGGCTCCTAAACACCTCAAGTCGTGTATATTGACTAGAAATAATTTTTCACAAAATTTTGGACCCCTACCCCCCTCTCTTTCGGAGCTATGGCCATTTTATTGCATCATTTTCAAGAATTTTTAATTTCAACGGAAGTGAAGGAAATTTTCTGTTCTTTGGCACAAAGTTACATCTGATAGAGGTGTATTCATGGTAATTTTTTCAACAATTTTGGTGCACTCCTCCACGTTTTTTCGGTCATTTGAAGTTTTCAATCGTAAAAAATACCATTATAAGCAAAGAGCGACCAGACCACCTTGGAAAAATTTCTAAAAAATACGTTTTTTATGTAGAATTTTACTATGTATTTGGTTTTGGTGATTTCTTTGAACTAAGGGCCGAAAATCGCGAAAACCCGTACAGAAATGTTGTAATTTTAGCAAATTTTTCAAATTTTGAGCGCTTTATACAGAAAGAAATAACCAAATAAGGAAACCAATTTCAAATTCGTGTTCAGCAGGTCAAAATACCCCGGTAAACACCCTTTTCGTAATAGTTTTGATTAAAATTTCAAAATTCGCCTTTCTCACTGATTTTTAATGAAAAAAAAGTGAATTTCGAGACTTCGAGTATAACGATCGCGAAAAACGTATTTTTCGGGGTATTTTGACCTGCTGAACACGAATATGGATTTGGTTTTTTCATTTCGTCATTTTCCCCTAAAACGTCCTCATTTCCAAGTTTAAAGCGGGTCTCTCGAGCAAGAAAACTATTATACACAATAATTAATGTCATATTCGTGTTCTAGGACCCAAAATTAGTCGGAAACCAAAATCTTTCCATTTCAAATTTTTTGAGCCACATTTCAAGAACAGAAACGGTCCAAGAGGAGTGATGGTGAATTTATTTTCCACGTATCCTCCATGTCTTTGACATTAAATCGTGCCAATGAGTTACAATATTGCGCGCCCAGATCTCGAACAATAATTTTTTGAAATTTTTCCACAAGAATCAACATAGCAATTCGAGATTGAAAAAAGTTTCACAAAAACAGGAGCGGGGCATCGAAGATGCATGATTTTTTTCAAATATTCCTAATTGTCATTTTGGCAGGAAAAGGGTGAGAATGGGGGCTTGGGGATGAAGCAAGAGGTAGTACACATTAGAAAATGACGAAATAAAAAAACCAAATCCATATTCGTGTTCAGCAGCTCAAAATACCCCGATAAATACGTTTTTCGCGATCGTTTTACTCGAAGTCTCGAAATTCACTTTTTTTTCATTAAAAATCAGTGAGAAAGGTGAATTTTGAAATTTTAATCAAAACTATTACGAAAAGGGTGTTTACCGGGGTATTTTGACCTGCTGAACACGAATTTGAAATTGGTTTCCTTATTTGGTTATTTCTTTCTGTATAAAGCGCTCAAAATTTGAAAAATTTGCTAAAATTACAACATTTCTGTACGGGTTTTCGCGATTTTCGGCCCGTAGTTCAAAGAAATCACCAAAACCAAATACATAGTAAAATTCTACATAAAAAAACGTATTTTTTAGAAAATTTTCCAAGGTGGTCGCTCTTTGCTTATATGGTATTTTTTACGATTGAAAACTTCAAATGACCGAAAAAACGTGGAGGAGTGCACCAAAATTGTTGAAAAAATTACCATGAATACACCTCTACCAGATGTTACTTTGTGCCAAAGAACAGAAAATTTCCGTTACTTCCGTTGAAATTAAAAATTCTTGAAAATGATGCAATAAAATGGCCATAGCTCCGAAAGAGAGGGGGGTAGGGGTCCAAAATTTTGTGAAAAATTATTTCTAGTCAATATACACGACTTGAGGTGTTTAGGAGCCCAAAAGCGCCGGGGGCCAAATTCACCCCTTATCCGTCCATACCCTTTCAAGCAAGCCCTGGAAAATTTTCCGACTTAGTCACCTAACTGGATAAAATGGAATTTATGAGGGTGTTTTTTTCGTATACCTAATAATTTTCAAAAGTTTCAATTCATTTGTTAAATTATTGAGTCCGAGCGAAGTGATGGCAAAATTTTTTCGGTTACAAAAATAGGTTTAATTTTTCAGGCCCCCCCTTTTTTTAGCAGAGCTAACCACTGAAATTTCATAAAGATCGCTGGTAAACAATTTTTTATTGAGAATATCGACATAGTTTCCACATAAAATTTCAAAATATGTCTGCAATGTTCAAAAAACATGTTGTGAAGAAAATTGGGGAGGGGGAGTGGAAATTACCAAGAACCCTGTTGAAAATGCAGGACTTTTGCACTTAAATGGAAGTCGCATAGCCGACACTTTGGAACAGGGCCACGTCGAACGTTCCCTAATTTGTCACCAAATTCAGTAGTTTTAGACTGAAAAATCTGTGAAAAATCGCTGATTTCTAGTAAAGTTTATTTCATTGATTCAAAAAGACAGAATTTCACTAAATTTGCCTAATTCAGATTTGGAAAGTGCCTACCTCAGCCCTAAAACAAAATTTCTAGTTTTTTTTTAAACGCCTAGGTACCTATCCAACAAAAAGTCTAAATCGATGTGAAAATGAAGTTTTTTTTCATGGTTGATGAAAGGCAAATGTTTCCAAGTTTTTTTTTGTCTGGCGTATGGTCTTTTCACTGCCATGTTTTTCAAGAACTCATATTTCTCGTGTCCCAACAATAATCGACTGTAAAAGTTATTATCTCGATCGAAAAATTCTGTCCATTAATTTTTTTTTCTTTTACAATGTGTAGGTATTTTCTGAGAATTTTTTCGAAGCCTGTAATTTTCCAAATTAAAAATTCCAATTACACTATTTGGACAAATTTTTACGCGTCGTTGTTTCCCAAAAATTTTCCAATTTAATGCAATATCTCGACAGCATATTTAATTAAAGAAATATTTGATCGTAATGTTTGAATAATAAAAAATTCGCCTTTATCGACGAAGCCTGCTTAAAAGTTAGGGTAATTTTTCAAAATTAAATTTTTTTCATGTCGGAGGCTCGATTGTGGAGCTTTTCAAACTCTTTAATCTCTTCTTGTCATTTGTTTTTATAACGAAAAATATTTATCTCGAAGGAAGCTTTGCCAGCCTAAACCGAGACAGAAACGAGACACGACGACGTTCGTACTGCGAGTAGTGAATCTTCTTTAGCGGATATCAGATTTTTTATTATTTCATTGCTTCTCTGTTTCTTCATTTTTCTCTCAAATGCAGCGTTTTTTTTTTCAAGCTTTCAGACTGAATAAATTATTATCTGGTAATTGCGAGATATATGAGTTGTAAGTCGATAAAACATATTCCCTACCCTTAATTCCCCCGGAGTAGAGTGCGATCTGCGGAGTAGGTATTTATGGTTGAACGTGCGCCCTGCATTAGAAACGTCGAAGGTATAGATATAGGTAATTACCTAAAGCAAAAATATCTTTTAAAATTCAACTTAATAAAGGTAAATACGTAAAAGGGTTTAGGTATACATTTGATGCATACGGCAACATCCGGTGTTGCTGCGGATTCGATTCGTTACCGTAGTGTAATCTGAACGTATTCTCGTTCTCTTTTTTTCGCATCTCTCTTACCTCCTCCCCGGTTTCCCTGATTTTGGTTTCGAGTGCAAAAAGAACTCGCGAATAGTGTACCATTTTTACATATAAATTGGTTTTGTGTTATTTACGGTGCATATAGGTGGAAAGAGAGTACCTCGTATCGAAATAATTTCGCTTTGTTCACATGTGTTTTTTTTTGCCCGGACGCCGGCCAAAGCGAGCTTTTTTATATTAATCGAAAATTTTCGCTAATGATTTCCCATAATAGTAGAATATAACGGTTATACGTATGTACCATGGTTGGAGTATATACATGTAGGTATTGTATATATTACGCCAACATATCGTGGCGTATTCTCAATGCACCAAAATGAACCAGCTGCTGTCGGGGAATTTTTTTCAACGAGGGTTCACCCAGATGAAGGGAGCGCGTGGTTGGTAAATATTGTGCGGTCTTGGTTGACCCTTACATGAGCCCAGGTCTTGTATAGGATTAATTATCTGAGTTGTGTGGTCGAACAGATGGAATAGATTTTGCGAAATGGTTGTGTTTGGTCGTTCGACGAGGTTTTACTCGAGGTTTGATCTTGTTATTGGCCCGGGCTGAGTTCCCCCTTTAAATCATTTTTTGCGGGGTTTCGACTATTTTTTGAGAGCTGAAATGTCAACTTTTACAACGAATTGATAAATGGAGTACCATTTAGAAAAACGTCGAATGAATGTTGTTATCCTTCAACTATCAATCGAAATGAATTTTGAATCGTAAAAATAAATTTTGAAAACTGAAACCAGGATAAAAATATTTTTAAAAAATTCAAGAAAATTATGAACCAATACATAAAAAAATGAAGGAATTTTATTTTGATGATTTGTTAGTGTAGCATAAAAAATTGTAGAAGTTTCAAATTCTACCAAGAATGATAAACTTTTTGAAAAAATTGAAGTTGTTAAATTTTCAAAATACTAGATCCATCGTTCATCATTTTCACGATCATTAAAAAAAAATCTGCCGGAACTTACGTGTTGGGCATTTTAAAATTTAAGTTAATCAAAAAATCGTGATATGAAAATTTTCTCAGATTTTGAGGTTGTGTTCATTCAATTTCCATGATTAAAAATGTGTTTTAATGCAATTTCTTCTAATGGGACACTTGTCCTTTACATTTTTCAAAGTATTTATCGAATGTTTTTTCTCGCCAATTTTGAAATAGTCGTCAAAAAAACATCTGAGGTGTCTGTCTGAAAATCGCAATGAACGTTGATTTTTTGAGAATCCCATTTTTGTCTAGCAAGGGGGGTATCCCAACTCAAAGTAAAATGTTGAGCCCAAACAAAAAAAAATCGAAAGTATACATCATAACAGGACCCCGTATCCAAAATTTCAGGTGCTGAAGCTCATTTCTAGATTTTTGGCAATTTTTGAAATTTCAAAATTACCTCAATATTGCCCTGCAAAATATGAAAATTTGATCTAATCAACAGAAATTGCTGAAATTTGGTATATACCCTATTTTCGACCTCCCGAATCGATGAGAAGTAGTTTTGAGACGTTTCGGAGCTACCAGAAAATTCTTGGAATTTTCCAGCACATATCAAAAATTTCTTGCCCAAAAATGCGAATTTGAACTCAAATTTACGAATTTTGGAAAATTGTGTTTTAATTGATAAAATAAGTCACCAATATGGGTAAACCGCGATTATAGGTGCTGAAGTGCATATGGACCATTTTTATGGGCTTTTCTCCAGCGCAGTGCTGAAAAGTTTCAAAATTTTCTGATGGCTCCGAAATGTTTCGAAACCACTTCCAATCGATTCGGGAGGTCGAAAATAGAGTATATACAAAATTTTAGCTTTTTTCGTTGATTAGATCAAATTTTCATATTTTTCAGAGCGGAGGTAATTTTGAAATTTCAAAAATTGCCAAAAATCGAGGAATGAGCTTCTGCACCTGAAATTTTGGATACGGGGTCCTGTTATGATGTACTTTCGATTTTTTTTTTGTTTGGGCTCAAAATTTTACTTTGAGTTGGGATACCTCCCTTGTGAGTAAATTTTTAGGCTTTCTAAAGGAGTTTGATAGAATCCTGCCAAAGTTCTAAAAATAATTGAACATTGTGAAAATTAGGCCGAAAAAAGTCAATATTAAATAGGCCCTCCTGGTGATGCGAATGACGAAAAAAAGTCTTGTAATAAATGAAGTGACGCTGAAAATAAGAGAAATGTTAAGGAAGTCATGCATTTTTAATTCAATCGAAATTTTAAAGACAACTTGAAAAAGATTACAGAACATCAAGACTTTCCAAATTTTACGGAATTCGTTTTTTTTTTGAGAAAGGGAATGTCAAAAATTGACTTGCGGCTAATTTTGTTCATTCTCGCAAAAATTCATCGCGTTTTTATAAATGTTTATGCTTTTATTTAAAAGTGTATTTTCCTGGGAAATCGTGAAAATCATAGTCGGAGATGGACCGTAACTTTTTTTGGGGTGGGGGGGGGGTGGGTGGGGGGGCTTGAGGTTCAGTTAAAAAAAGTTCATTTTCGACCCTCTCAAAAATTTTTCCATCCTTATCATATTACGAGATTTTTACTTAACCTTTTTCAATATGAAAAATCAATGGTGGGAAAGAGGGTCCATACCATCATTTTGAGGATGAATTATGCAATTTTATTAAACCCGAGCGAAGCGAGGGCGAAAATTTTTGAAGAAAAAGGAATCCAAAAGCTAAACTTATTCATTTCTTTACCTAAATCAAATTTTAATATTAAAATGGAGGCGAAATATTCAACCTTTTATTTTTAAATATTGTATTATTTCCATATGGCCGAGCGAAGCGAGGGCTAAAATTTGAAAAATTGATGATTTTCAGAAAGAAAATACCCGATTTGTTTTTCAATAGTTTGTTGTTTGAAAAAATTCCATGCATTTGGTGTAGAAATTTCTCGATTTTCGAAGTTTTTTTAAAAGAAATTTCGTATTTTTTTGCTTCATGGTAAAACAAGTTTTACAGAATTTTTGAAAAAAGTTCTCTTTCAACAATCGATAATAAAATTGTGCATCGTTTTTGATCGATTAATTGTAGGTAAGCAGGTAAGCACCTAATTATTTTCTTCATCAAAAAGACAATTGTTGTAGGTAACTTGAAAAAAGCAGGAAATTCGTCATCGTCACGTATTGATAATTCATCCCTTGAAAATTAGGTGTTTGCGAATTTTTTTTGAGTGAAACATTATGTATACACAAAAATGATTGGGAGAGAAGCTAATTCAATATTTGAGGGGGCATGGGGGCTTCAGTCCCCCATGTCCCCTCCAACTATCTCCGCATATGATGAAAATGAGGTTTGAAGATTTTTTCAGAACTACCTTAACATCTGAGGATCAAAGGTTAGGAAGAGTGAAGAGGTTTTATAGTCTCTTGATGGCTGGGAAGGAGAGATGTATAGGTACTTTCTTTTAGTTTTTAATTGTGGATAATTTTCTCTTCGTATTTTTTCCAAAAGTGCATATGACGATAGAACGATCAATTTAAAAATCTACGTATTGAAATGAACGAATAATTTTTTTAAATTTTGTATTTTTTGTTTTATGTTTTTTTTTCTTTTGTGATGCGATAATTTACTAATTTTTTTTGTATTTTTTGTTTGTTTTTTTCTAGGTAAGTTGATGATGAATTTATGATCAAATTTAAGTCATAAGTAAACAGTCGAAGAAAATTCGAGTGAGTACCGGTACCTAAATTTTCTTCGATATTCATCGCCGATCTTGAAAATTTCTGGTTGAAAAAGAGGTTAAATAAGGCAAGAAGGTAACTCTAAAATCAGCACTTTCACCCCAAAGCCTTGAAAAAATCTCTCTAACACGAACACCTTCGAAAAATCCTTCCCAGACACACTATCCCATTATCCCACGACCTTTCGCCTGAAATTCCCCGCACCATCTGGAAAAAACTGCATTTCATCGAAGATTTGATTAACGTATCCTCGACGAAGCGTGCTAGGTATATAAAATTAACAAATGACGAATAACGACGTCGACGCGACGACACAAACCGAGAAACGATGGTAACCCGGTGTTTGTGTCAACAAATCGAGAAGAAAAATAAGGAAGGAAGTCCCTGTACCTGGTTCCTTTTCTCGCCTTTCTCCCCGCTTCCTCCGGCCGTATCTGTAATATTTTCAGAGATCGTCGTCGCGCGAAAGATACATTTCACGTATAAACCTTCACTCGGCGTCCTTTCGCGTGGAAGTTTTCTAAAGTAAAGAAATATTCGGTTAAGGCGGATCGAGCGGAGCGGTTCCGTTTTCTCTTTGATCAGAAAACACGGCGTCTTGGGTGGTTTTCGTACAATAACGTTGCATTAGCGTATAACAAGGCGAATATAAACATCAGCCATCTATACCGTGGTAATAATTAAAAACGAATTCAACCTCATGGAAAACACGACGTTGTGTGCTCTCCATAGTCGTCGTACTGTAAGACTATAATACACGTACGCGGGGGTATTAGTTATGTATATGGTGCACTATGCACACAATTACTTTGGTACGCGATATATACACAGCGTAGACGTATTACTCGGGTAGAGTTGGAGAAAAAGAAGATACGACGATGGAGTAAATACGCTTCGCACAAACACACGACCACAAGTACAATACTGGGTGTTCCATGAATCGTCTGCCAAACATATTTTTTTGGATATAACCGGGTACCACTAAAAAAAAACTTGAGATGAACATGTTGCCTATCTTAAGAATTTAAGGGGCAACTGCTGCTTCTGAAAAAAATCACGTCAAAATTTTTTTTTTGACCATTGGAATGGACAGTATTTTTAAAACTGAACAAATTTTCACTATATGAATTTTTGCCTAACTCAAAAATTGAAGGGGCTACAAAAATTTTTTTTCAAAAACAATTTTTTAAAAATTAACCAATCAAGAGAATGGATAGTACGTTGAAAACTGAAGAAATTTTGTTCTGTGCACTTTATGCCTAACGTCGAAAATGAAGGGGCTACGGCTCGTGCAAAATACGTGGGCTTTAAAAATTTTTCGAATTTCCCCAATTTTAAACGACCCTTGGCCCCTTTATTTTTGATATTAGGCAAAAAGTGTACAGAACAATTTTTTTCAGTTTTCAACGTACTATCCATTCCCTTAATTAGTTTATCAGAAAAAAAAATGTTTGAAAACATTTTTTGTAGCCCCTTCAATTTTTAAGTTAGGCAACGAGTCATATAGTGAAAATTTGTTCAGTTTTTAAAGTACTATCCATTCCCATGGTTAAAAAAATTTTTTGACGTAATTTTTTTAAAAGTAGCATCTCAAGTTAGGCAACATGTTCATCTCAAGTTTTTTTTAGTGGTATCCGAGGTCCATGTCACTGGCCCTGCCCATTGAACGGAGGGAGTGATTCACATATGGGAGGATTGTGCTACGTTTGTGCCGGTTTGTGACGCTATTCCCGTCGTTTGTGCCGCTCCCCTTCACCCCTTTTTTAAAAAAAAACTTTTGGGCAGGGCTGGTGACATGCTAGCCCTGCCCATTGAACGCAGGGGGGTGATTCAAATATGGGAATATTGTGGTACGTTTGTGCTGGTTTGTGCTGCTCCCCTTCCCCCTTTTTTAAAAAAACTTTTGGGCAGGGTCACAGTGGTCCTGGAGACCCCTCAAATATCTTAAAGAAAGAGCGATAAAATTTGGTAAAATCTAGTCTAGGTTCAGTTTTTGATGTCGTAGATTACGAATCAAATGATGAAAAAAATTTTGAAAGTGAAGGGGAGGGGGTGGGGCGTAGCTGAAATCGAAATTCATCAAAAATATCGTGTTGTATGTCAAAATCTAGGTTTTCGAGGTCGTAGATTACGAATCTGACGATGGAAATTTTTTTCAAGGTAGGGAAACGGTTGGAGGGAGGTGCTGTATTCGAAATTCATCAAAAATATCGTGTTGTATATCAAGATCTACGTTTTCGAGGTCGTATATTATGAATCTGACGATAAAAATTTTTTTCAAGGTCGAAGGAAGGGGGGGGGGGTGCTGAAATCGAAATTCATCAATAATATCGTGTTGTATATCAAAATCTACGTTTTCGAGGTCGTAGGTTACGAATCGGACAACAAAAAAATTTCAAGGAAAGGAGGAGGGGTGAGGCGTAGCTGAAATCGAAATTCATCAAAAATATCGTGTTGTATGTCAAAATCTAGGTTTTCGAGGTCATAGATTACGAATCTGACGATGGAAATTTTTTTCAAGGTAGAATTCATCAATAATATCGTGTTGTATATCAAAATCTACGTTTTCGAGGTCGTAGGTTACAAATCTGACAACAAAAAAAATTCAAGGAAAGGAGGCGGGGTGGAAGGTGCTGAAATCGAAATTTATCAACGATTTCGTGTTGTATATCAAAATTTAGGTTTTTAAGGTCGTAGATTACGATTCTGATGATGAAAAAAAAATTAAAGGAACGTGGAGGTGTGAAAGGGTGCTGAAATTTAAATAACCTAACATATCGTGTAGCATATCGAAATCCCGGTTTTTGAGGTTGTAGGTTACGAATCTGACAATGAAATGTTTTATTCTTGTTGTTTACCCCCTCCTACCTCCATGTACGTGCAACGTTTGAAAAAAATTTTCAAGTTCTCGAGGATAGAATTTTTAGCGTAGAAATTTCGTAGTTTGGGGCCAGAGCTGCAGCTCTCTCCAGTGGTGGAATGGAAATTTGCTCATTGTCGAAAATCAAGATAAATCGAACGACATAAAAGTTTTAACGAAGTTCCACTAGAGGCAAACGACCCCTTTACCACACTAGACCCTTTTTCAAAAAATTTTAAAACTACTTTTTCTTTTCAAAATTTGTATCAGAATTTAGAATTTTTGAATTTGGAACGCTTTTCTCAACATTTTCTTAGGACAACTATTCCAAAAATTTTTCAACTCAAATTTCTTCACGTGATGATGCATGGAGTTGAAATTTTGAACATTGGTTTTATCAATGAGTTTGGAGCAGATTGCCTGTGCTACTATTTTGAAATTACCCTATAAATTGTTTTTTTAATCCGGTGACGGACATACTCGTTTTTTGCCACCTAACATAAGGACTCACTCCTACTATCATGAGTATGTCCACGAAGTTGGAGACTTCGAATCCCTCTCACACCTCCACTTACTTCAATTTTTTTTTCATCATCAGAATCGTAATCTACGACCTTAAAAACTTAAATTTTGATATACAAAACGAGATCGTGGATGAATTTCGATTTCAGCACCTTCCAACCCTCTCCCTTACCTTGAAAATTTTTTTATTGTCAGATTCGTAACCTACGACTTCGAAAACGTAGATTTTGATATGCAACACGATATTTTTGATGAATTTCGATTTCAGCACCCCCTCCCCCTACCTAAAAAAAATTTTATCGTCAGATTCGTAATCTACGACCTTGAAAACGTAGATTTTGATATACTACACGATATTTTTGATGAATTTCGAATTCAGCACCTCCCCCCACCCGTTCCCCTACCTTGAAAAAAATTTCTATCGTCAGATTCGTAATCTACGACCTCGAAAAGCTAAATTTTGATATACAACACGATATTTTTGATGAATTTCGATTTCAGAAACGCCCCATCCCCTCCCCTTCACTTTCACTTTCAAAAATTTTTTCATCATTAGATTCGTAATCTACGACCTCAAAAACTGAACCTAGACTAGATTTTACCAACTTTTATCGCTCTTTCTTTAAGATATTTGAGGGGTCTCCAGGACCACTGTGACCCTGCCCAAAAGTTTTTTTAAAAAATGGGAGAGGGGAGCGGCACAAACGACGGGAATAGCGGCACAAACGACGGGAATAGCGGCACAAACCGGCACAAACGTAGCACAATCCTCCCATATGTGAATCACCTCCCTCCGTTCAATGGACCTAGGTACCCAGGTATATCCAGAAAAATATGTTTGGCAGACGATTCATGGAACACCCTGTATACGAGCCGAGGAATGGGGAACAATTGCGGGGATAGATCCGAAAAGCGAAAAGCTGCACGTAAAATTGACGTACACGTTTTAATCGAAACAGCGGAAGGAAATTTTCACGTCGCCATGCGATGACGGCGGTGGCGTTCTGGCGTCCTGGCGTCGTCGCAGGGTCGCGGTCGCGTCGTCGAAAAGCACCTACGAGACGAACAAGCAGAACAAAGATATCTAAAACTTGATTGTGGCTAAAACGAGTAAACAGTTTATTACGATAGTACCTCTACGCTATGTTTTACTTTACTTGGCCCCTCGGTGCGCCCTCACACCCTCGCCCCGTCCCCATTCGAGCTATGTACCTGGTTAACAAGCAGTACCCCTGAAGCCCGATGAGGCGGCGGCGTCGAGCCAAACGGTAGTCTTTATCCATGTTAGGTGGTAGTTATACCTGCTGATGTGTGCCTAAACCGATGAAAACGGTACCAGCCGCCATCAACTACCAATAATACATATTTGAAGTGTGACGTGATAACGGGGTAAAGTTAACAAAGCTCGATGTGTGTACACGCGTCCCCTGGTGTAAGTGATACGTCTGTGTGTGGCTGTGTTTGTGTAGCAGTCAGCACATACAGTATAAATTGTACTGTATACAGTACGTATACACCAATAATATACCAAGTACGGAACCCGAAGCTATACTACGTGTATTTTAATAGGTTACAAGTTTGTGAAACACCGCGCGTTAGAGCTGTTAATCACGGAAATGTGTACCTATATAGTGTACCCCGCTGATGGCCCTGCCAACGATATCCGCCACCTATCTAAAGGCAGTTCTATGTACCTCATCACCTTCGAGTTTTGTTTACCCTCTTGTTATTTTGTAAATTCCAATTTTCCTGTTGCGATTTGGTATTATATTTGTTGGTAATAGATAAATATCTGGAATTATGATCTGTATTTTTCAATTGTGAGGAATAAGGAGTAGTTGATACAGGTGCCGGCGAATGCTAGGGAATAATCTGATGTAAGCTATGAGTTGACGAATTTACCTATACTACCATAATCCAAAAAGATTAAGAGGTGAGGAGGGAAACAATTTCTTATACGTTTTTGCTTAGAAATATGGGTGAAATCACCCTAAAAAATCCAAATTGTGCTGTACCTATAGACACATCTGATTTCGAAGAGATTTTTTTTTTGAATAAGTAATGAACTCGATTTTTTTGCAAACGTTGCTACAAAATAACATTTTTATAAAGTTACAACTGGCCCATTCCATGTCAATTCGAGCAAGTTTTGAGCTCGAGTCTTCTGATTGCGCTCAAATTTTTTTTACGGGTCCCCCTCGATGGTCTAATGAAGGAATCACCGTCATTTTGATCCTAATCCTTCTGGGAGGGGGGGGGGGGGTGATTTTCGCACAATTGGGATTTTTTGCGAAACGGCTCAACTTAGAAGGCTCATATCTCCAGATTAGTTCAGTCAAAAATGAATCTGTTGGTGCAGTTTTGTAGAGAATTGAAAGGAGATTTAAACTTGGTAAGGTAAAGTGGGGCAATTCCAAGACCGGGGTAATTCCGATAACAGCTAATAGCTTTGTTGGAAATTATTTTTTGGCAACACTGATCACGTAGGTTGGCAGTCTTAGTACCAACCTACACCCATCAATTCATAAAGTGCGTTTCTGGGCTTTTTTTCGAAGTCTGTGAAATAGTCAAAATCGGTAGGCCCAAAACCTTGTTGCAAAAAAACGGTGCTCTTTACAATTTCGCATTTCATCATGAAAAAATTGTTTTAAAATTGTCTGGAGAAGCTGTAATGAACTAGTACACATCGAAAGATAAGTCCTTTCTTTGGGTTTGCTTTAGAAACAAATTTTGTTCCTACTAAGACATTTTAAAAAGCAGTGACCAATTTTCAGCCCCGGGGCAATTCCGATTTTTCACCCGGGGTAATTCCGGTAGCGGTCTTGGAATTGTAAAATAATGAAATTTTCATTGTTTACTGATTTTAGATGGTCCA
The DNA here is from genome assembly GCA_033439095.1 of Pseudococcus viburni. Taxonomy (NCBI): domain Eukaryota; kingdom Metazoa; phylum Arthropoda; class Insecta; order Hemiptera; family Pseudococcidae; genus Pseudococcus; species Pseudococcus viburni. The sequence goes on along the minus strand of JAVBJF010000042.1, from coordinate 225,909 downwards.
AAATCACAAACGAAAGACTGAACAGGGTCGGCATGACCCCAAAACATTAAAATACCTCGAAAGCGCTCATAATTTCACCAAACCGGAAAATCCATGATTTTTACTTTTCAGAAATTACGAAATTAAGTCTTCAAAAATGTTTTTTTTTTCAAAATGTCATATCTCGGCTTCAAATGATTCGATTTTCATGAAATAAAAACTAAAATTTAGAGTAAACTGTATATTTTAACGTGACGGTGTCGAAATTACCTCGGAAGCGCTCATATGGTCACCAACTCCGCATGTGTAATTGCCCCAAATCTGGGGCAATTCCGAGAACTTGACTTTCACTTACATATTTCCAAATAACTCGACGTCGAGTACTCAAAAAAAATTTTCAATTCCATTAATGTGAAGCGGAAGGGTATGGGAATAAAACATGTTATTAGAGTTTTTGCCCTAAAATGTACTGGAAAACCGCAAAATGCAATATACGTGAAATTTTGAAAATCGCTACCGGAATTGCCCCACTTTACCTTAATCACATTTTGAAAAGTTCAAAACTGAGCTTTTGTGATGAAAGCTCAACTTTCATGATAATTACAAAAGCTAAGGGCTACCATTTAAAAATCTGAAAAAATTACTGCGAGGAAAACTTTTTTGTATTTTTTAACTAATTACTTTTCAAGATGGGATCTCAACACCCCAGGGGGCACAGAGGTCCTCAATTTTTGTCAAAATTCAAAAAAATTGCAAAAATGAAATAACACATCGATTTTCATTAACTCGAAGGCGCTGAGTTCGAATATGTGCTCAGTTTTTTCATCTGAACCCACTGACAAAAAAATGAAACATAACGTGTGACATGTCGTTTGTTAGGTTTTTGTGAGCACTGAGTTCAAATTTTTGCTTATTTTTTTGGATTCGACCCCTTAGCGCCCCCTAACCTTCCCAATTTTGAGAAACTCTTTGCAAAAAATTAAAATATCGTGCGGCATATCGATTTCTACTAATTTGAGGGTGCTGATCTCGATTATCAACTTACTTTTCCAATCTGCCCCCTCCCATGCCGTACAATGACCTCTAAACCACAAAAAGTAAGATGAATTGGGGTCATTGTAAGGAGATCGGAAAAGTAAGTTGATAATCGATCTCAGCACCCTCAAATTAGAAGAAATTGACATGTCGCACGATATTTTCATTTTTGCAAAGGGTTTCTCAAATTGGGAGGGTTAGGGAGGCGCTAAGGGATCGAATCCAAAAATTCGAACTCAGTGCTCCCAAAAACCTAACAAACGACATGTCACTCGTTATTTTTCATTTTTTTGAATTTTGACCTCATCAAAGGGGTTGATAGGGGGTTCAGTGGGGTCGAATGAAAAAACTGAGCACATATTCGAACTCAGCGCCTTCGAATCAGTAGAAATTGATGTGATACTTCATTTTTGCAATTTTTTTGAATTTTGACCAAAATTGAGGATCCCTGTGCCCCTTAGGGGTGTTGAGATCCCATCTTGAAAAGTAATTAGTTGAAAAATACATAAAAAGTTTTCTTTACAGTAATTTTTTCAGATTTTTAAATGGTAGCCCTTAGCTTTTGTAATTATCACGAAAATTGAGCTTTCATCACAAAAGCTCAGTTTTGAACTTTTCAAAATGTGATAACCAATTTTGAATCTCCTTTCAATTCTCTACAAAACTGTACCAACAGATTCATTTTTGACTGAACTAATCTGAAGATATGAGCCTTCTAAGTTGAGCCGTTTTGCAAAAAATCCCAATCATGCGATAATTAAGGGGGCCATCCACCACCCCCCATGAATGATTAGGATCAAAATGACGGTGATTCCTTCATTAGACCATCGAGGGGAACCTGTAAAAAATTTCTGAGCGCAATCGGAAGACCCAAGCTCAAAACCTGCTCGAATGGACATGGAATGAGTCAACTTCATTCACTTCATTTTTTGTGAAATTGGAAATGTTTAGTTTTTTTTCAACTTTAATGATTTTCAATTTTATTAAAATATGAATGTAACTTATTTTGTAGATCATGAAATTTCAAATAAAATAGGTTATGTTCATATTTTGATTTAATTCAAAATTGAAGGAGTTACAAAGCTCCAAACATTGAAAAGAATCGTCTGACTTTAAATACAAAACCTTCCTGAAGCTGGCTTATAACGGCCTGCTAGCGGCTATGAACATGACCTCCCCCTTACTCTACCACACTGCATAGCTCCATCTTCGCATGCGCATTGCACAACCATGGTCCAACCAACTACGATTGAAGCTGATTCTGGAGAGCTTCATCACAACACGGAATAGGAAAAAATTATGGTTTTAATCAATGGTTTTCGGTTTTTTTGCGAATCATTTTGAATTTTACTTTTAATGAAAACTGATTTTTTCTTTCTTTTTTTCAAAATTCCAATGCAAGTTGAGCTTACAAGTTTACACGCTAGCTTTGTCATTGTCACTGCTGAAGCCTTAAAATTAAGTAGAAACCAACCAGAAGTCCTGAAGTTGAAAATTAAATTTGTGATGAGCAAAAATGTGAAGTTCATTTTGTAAAAAGTCATAAAAAAAACATTTAAGAAATCATTGTAAATGAATTAAACACACAGTTACATTCACAAAAAACTACTTGGGAATGGTGCTTAAGGTTACATGAACATTGTTAAGTCAAAAGCAACCAAGCGACAAATTTGAAAGTGCTGAGATTTTAACATACTTCTCACTGGGAACACAAAATAAGCGTCTGAACACGTAAATTACTGATAGATTAATGTTACCAGAGTTCATATTTCTCATACTTATTATCCCTTCTTCAACTTTTGCAGAAGTTGTCGTACTTTCAAGTTTGTTTTTTGGTGAAATTTTTGATGTCGCTTAGTCGCTTTTGATTCAACACGGTTCACATGTAGTAGGGTGTTTCATGTGACATTTTTTTCGAAATTTGACAGTGCCGCCCCCTCATTTTGTTCTTTTTGATGAAAAAAGACTCCCATAAAAATTTTAGCCAGAAAAAATTATTTTGAGTAGTGGCGCAAAGGAGTTAAAAATTCGCCATATAAAATAATGTAAAAAATGGTCTAAAAATTCAACATTTCATTTTGCGTGTCAATTTTTTATGTTTAAGTTGAAAGTGAAACAAAAAACTGTTTAAAAACAAGTAACATGAAACATGTTTGCAAAAAAATAACGCGAAATTCATTTTCATATGATTTAAAAAAAACGTACTCAAGACCGCGCAAGCGATCATCAACCTGGTGAGAGTTGGTGGGCTATTCGTGCAACACCGGACAATCATATTCGTAACTTTACCTTTCTTGCGCCACCACTTAATATTATTTTTTTGGGCTGATTTTTTGTATTCCTTGTTTTCCAAGTCTAATGAACATTTTTAGAAGGCGGCACGTCAAAAATATTGAAAAAAAAAATTTCCCATATAAAAATGAAACACCCTAACATGTAGATGTAGTTCATTTCAGCTTAAGAATATAGTTCAGGGTATGGAACCAATTGAAATTTTTTTATTTGTGGTGGTGGTGCTTCTCTTCAACCTTCAAGATGAAATGGTTATGGTTTTGGTTTTTGAAATGGTTTTTATAATGGTCTGAAACGGTTTCATTTGGTTAAAATGGTTTCATTTCTTTTTTCCACTGGTTCTGGTTCTAAAATGGTTCCGTAATCAGTTTTTTTTAAGGTTATGGTTCTGGGCTTGTTTCATGTTGGTTCTGGTTCTGGTTCCGATTAAATTTAGGTAAATTTTGTAATCAAAATTAGGTGTATAATTGAAACTTGAAAACTCATTCTTTGTTTTATTGAACATTGACTCGAAAATTGAAGTTGAAATCATTTGAAATAAATTAAATAATTATGTATTTCTTTTTACTACTTTGAATTCACATATAGAAAGCCTGAAAGCAAAACTAAGAAAAACCAATAAGAACTGATTCATCAAAATGGTGTTGGTTTGTGGTTGCAGGGTTGGGAGGACAAACTAGAGCAAAACACAAAGAAGCAAAAAGAACCAAAATTTTTGAGAATGAGAACAAGAATGAGAACAAGAATGAGAACAACTTTGAAAGCATTGAAAGAACAAGAATGAGAACAATAAAAGAAGAACAAGAATGAGAATGAGAACAATTTTTGGAAGAGGAGAATGAGAACAAGAACGATGATAAATATTTTTGAGAAAAGAGAATGAGAATGGGAACCAAAATTTCATAATTCTCCCAGCCCTGCGTGGTTGTTCTGCTCTTGTAAGAAAATTCATTTCATATGGTTTGGTGGTACTTCTTCGAAATACCATACTCTTGTGCTTGTGGTTCTGGTTACTTTCAAAATTACTCCTCTCTAGTCTCTGTGGTCTTAATTGGGAATGGTTCCATATAATTTTCAAATGGTTCCAATTGGTGCTGGTTTTAATTGGTAAATTTGAAAAAAAAGTGGCAGTGGCGCAACCAGAAAGTTTGTCATGGAGGGGTCCAAAATTTCGTATTTTTAAAAGAAATTCTGAGCCCCCCCCCGAGGGGAGGGGGGTTCCAATCAAAAATTTCCAAATTTTATAATTCTTTTCAGAAGTTGAAGAGTTCAAACAAATTTATTTTAACAGAAATACGATGGTATAGATATCCTTAAGTATGTAGGTTTTCTTCAGTTTATTTTCAATAACTCTTTATGCTACTCTAAATTAACGTTTCAATAAATATCACCGATTCTGTGAACAAAATTTTCATAATGATCTCACATAATATTGTTTACTTATAACATTTTTCTCAATTTCGCAACCACTGCAAGATTTGAACTTTGATTGACTATCCTCGAGCGTTTTAATTTTCAAATCTGGGTATTAGTATTTTCATTTGCTTTTTCCTTTCAATTGTAAACTGGAAAAAATGATCTGTGTTTATTTCAGCCAGTTCTTCTTTTACTTAAATGATTTTTCAATGTACTCTAGTTCAAATGATTCTAATTGTTTTATTCTTTTTTCACTTGATTCTGTAGTTTTTGTTTGTTCTTTGATTCTGTTTTTTCATTTGATTTCGAATCCATCATTCAATAGCATCTCCTAAAAAGTTATCAACAGCTGTTTTGAATAATTCACAATCAATGTTCTTGTAATACATCTGTGATATTATAATTCATTTCGCCTTTGAATCTTTATAGTTGGATACCATTGCTTTGTTCTTCATTAATTTGTCTTCCTCAGGTTTTGTTTGTTTCTCCTGAAATGACGGATCATGCGAACAATGTTTTAAAAACTAAACTTAATTTGCTCTCTTTGAAAATCACACACACAAAAAAATCAAAATTCTCAATGTACTTACATAATTTCATCCTTGTCAATCGTGCGTAGATCAGTCCTCTGTAGATGGCCGCCAAATTCGTTAATAATTTTAGAACTATTCTTTAGTTCTCTTTTCGTTTCATCACTAAATATATGTTCTACAAAGTCGTTTTCGGAATGAGAACACCTAATCTGTATCGAACCATAACCACTGTAAATTAAAAGTTACTTATCTATTTCCGTGGTGATAACTTGTTATCAGATTTATAAAAATATTCGAGATTGGCCTCTTATTTGAAATTATTTTATCGTTTCTCTCGCTCAGTCTTTCAATATGTTATAAAACCATTTTTGAAATAAATTTTCGAAAAAAAGTGCTTAGGAGCATTTAGGAAATTATTATTCTAGGGCTCTTTTGCTTTCTACCCTCCTCCTTCCAATGGTCTCAAATATCAAGAATTTTCCATTTTTCATGACACTTGCTGATTATTTTGAGGGGGAAGATTATTTTTGTACTCAGCTTCCTTTTCTTTCGCTTCTTCCTCGTTTGTGATTTCCTCTTACATTATTTTCGTCAAATGGGTTTACGATGGAAAAGACTGGGGGGGGGGGGGGATACGGCAGTACTGAAGGGAATCGACGTGATATGGCAGGGGTGCACCGCGCCGCAGTTAACTCGGTACTTTTTGATTTTTCACGCATCCTCGGTCAAAGTAATTACTAGTACGACGAACACTTTTCAAGTAAATTTACCCACTACCGACGTTTTCGAGTCGACAATCTTTAATGTAGTATTCGCATATTAGAAAGGTTCTCTTTTATAACAGAATTACTTTCATACCGATAGGACGGGTCTTTTGAAGTTTTTGTTCTTTTATTAAAATTTCCACAACTCTAATCAATGAAAACTTCGAAAAAGGATTTGTCTACTCGTGGAACGCGCGCGTTTTTTCGCCCTCCTCTCCCGTCTCCCGTTCGCGTTCAACTCTCGAGACTTTTTTCTCTCGCTGTCTCGCTCGCTCTCGTGTAAAAAACGCGAAAACTGTTCTGAAATGTAATAAATAGCGAAGGTTTTCTCTATCGCGAAAACATCCTCTTTCAGAATGACATTCCGATATTCAAATTACGCCTTCTGTACCCCGCGTCCTTCCCATCCGTCGAAAAAACTGTTAAAGATTAAAAACTTCCGCGTTAGAAGATGAAAAAGCAAAAAAGAGATGTTTCCAAGATGACTCCGCGACATAAGAGTTCAGATTTAGCGGCGGTTATGATGAAATCGTAATGATGTTGTCTCTGTCCTCTTCTCTCGTTCGCTTTCTGCATTTCGTAACATTCCTTATCATTTGCGACTCTCTTTTGCGCCTCGAATATGAAATGGTTTTAACGTAATTGGCTTAAAAGTAGTAGACTCGGAGCAAATGCTCGAACAGATTATCATACCTTTGACGCCTACGTTTATACTTTCTAAACGTAAATTTTTCTCGAAATTCGCTGTCGAATTAATCAGTAAGGTTGGAAAAGTAGAAGAGGATTAAGTAATGTAACGAGAGAGAAAAAGCGAAAAAAATTGAGAGGTGAGAAAATCGAGAAAGTTGTGATGGAAGGTAGGATTACGTTAGAAAAAGAGAAAGAGTGACGGGGAGGGGACGTCGATTTCAATCATTTTCTACATTAATTCGAAGAATAATTGTAAATTAAACGTGGGTGGTGAAAGGAAAAGTTGGAAATATTTTTTAAGGTCTACATTCAAATTTACATATCAAGAAAATTTAAAAAAAAACACATTTAAGCAGCCGAATCGTTGGAAAAAAAATATTCTGAAAGAAACTTGGTTTTCGTGAATTCGTAGAATTTTGCTTTTAAAAATTGATTATTGAATTATTTATTGGTAAAATGAACGAGGTGCACAAAACTTGGATTTACATTTTCGAAAAACCGGTTGAAGGCCTGTAGGGGACTCATTTTACAGGTGCTCCATATAAACCTATCAAATATTGAATATACTTTGATCAATACCAAAAGACTCGTCAATTTGACAAAATATTTATCTAAATTATCAACTGTAAAATCCTATTTTTTAATTTTAAAATTTTTAAAAACTTGACATTCTCTCGAATTTTTCTCACATTAAATTTTTAAAAATGTTTTTCAACCCAAATTTTAAAAAAATTTTTAGTCTAAAAATTTTAGAGCTGGAAAATAATTTGAGAAAAACATTTGAGCTATAAAAATAGAATTTTGAGAAGAAAAAATCAAAATCTGTTGAAATTGATTTTGAGTTCAAAAATGAAAAGTATGTATTTTTGGGAAAAATGCCAGAGTTGAAAATTTTTTATACCTGAAACGAAATTTGTGGAAAAAAGGCTCTGGTGCAATAAGTGGTTCATTTGGCCTCAGGTTAAATTTTGTAAAAATTCTTACGCCATTCGATTTACGTTGGTGGAAGATAATTTTAGAGTGCATAAGCAAGTTTTTATCTCACCCCTGGGGGCCCAAAATATTTTTGTTGAGGAATACTGCACTTTTTGAACACGAGTTGAAATGTGGTTTTTATATTAGTGTGTGACCCATAAGGAAATTTTTAAGAAGTAAAGTTATGTAAAATGTCTCTCAGGGGGGTGAGCGTGAGGGAGTTTTAGGAGAAAGTTAACCCCGATTTTTCCACATATGGGTCGAGGTAAGTTTGGTGTCATTTTCATATAATTCGACCCTCTTGAACTCTAATCTGCGATTAGTTTTCCGATCAAAAGCGTAGAATTTGCTTAATCATACAATTTGTGTCACGAAAAGTGGCAGATTTTGAGAAATACTGGAAGGAAATTGCGATGTTTTTATTAGGTTTGGAAACCAGTTTGTAATAGAATCCGAACCTTCTAAATTGGAATTTGTTATTGGAAAATCGACTCAAATTCTCAAATTCTCATTTTCTCAATGAAATACCCGGAACCAATTTTTTTTTCAGAACTGCCACAAAACGACTCCTGGCGCAAAACCCCCCATCACTTTTGGAAGATCTTCTGGTGAAATTAAATTTAAACTCTCAAAATTGCTACATTTCTCATCTAATGTTTGTCCAATAAAATGGAGAATTTTTCAGAAAAAATTTTCTGGCTCGATTTTGACAGAGATGCTGTGGATGGCTTAAAAAAATGAAAAAACGACTCCTCCTGGCGCAAAACCCCCTTTGCTTTTCGAAGATCAAAAGGTGAAATAGAATTGAGATTTTTAAAATTGCATTGAAAGCCGAACCAATGATTCTTAAGGAAGGAAGTTCTTTAAGAAAAAAATAACTCAACTCCCTGGCGCCGCATGTGGCCTCAACTCTTCAATTACTACCTTCATGAGTTTAAACGAGATTGAAGTTTTTTTTTTGGTATAAACATTGGCTCGCGAATGCCGCACTTTCCACGAAAACGCCATGGAAAGATTGACGCATCGATTTGGGTGTAATTAAAATCTTTCAGCAGCCATTATATAAAAACGTTTCTGGGGTGTAGTCGGCATTATTATTATTTTTTTTAAATAGAAATGTGTTATTCAGTCGAGATTATACCATGAAAGTTTCAAAGAGTTACAGGTTGTGCAAGATTATTAGAAAAAATGAAAACTGACCACCCGTCGTTTAGCTCCATGCGGTGTCAGGGAGTTGAGTTAAATTTTTCTTGAAGAACTCCTTACCTTAAGAAACCTTGGTTCGGCTTTAAACCGAATTTCAACTCGTGTTCAAACAGTACAGTATGCCTGAGCTAACCGCAAGGACTACATTGGACTACTGCAATGGTGTACCTAAGCATTAACTCGCTCAAAACATCATAGTCGTAAGAAATTAATGAATAAAGGTCGAAATGGGATACGGTGGGTGAATAATAATATTTTTAGCAGGAAACTATAAAAAATGAAAAATTGATGAAAAACAATGATTTTAAGCAACAAAAATGATGAATTACACCAGTTTTTTCAAATATTTGACCACTTTCCACCACCTTAAAAAATCTGAAAAAATTTTCAGGAGTGTAAAATATATTGGAAAATTTAAATTTGAATAAAATTTTGAGACAGCACCAAAACTGTGGTCCCCAGGGCGATTTGAAATTTTCAAAGTCAAATTCAGGGTCATTAAAGTGGTTGAAAAAATCTGAAAAAATTTCAGAGCACTCCCCTCTAGTACCTCTACCTATGTGCTAAGTTCGAAAAAAAATCGGTTGATAACTCGAGGAGAGAGAATTAAAAAAAATTAGCTTGAAAATCACGTATTTTGGGCCCTCAGCCCCTCACGGGTGAGATAAAAATTCGCTTACGAGCTCTAAAATTATCTTCCACCAATGCAAATCGAATGGCGTAAGAATTTTCACAAAATTCCATCTGAGGCCAAATGAACCCCTTATTGCACCAGAACCTTTGATCGGCTTTCTACTTTTCGCTTTAAACTTTTGCGTTCAGCTAGCTCTTCATCCCTGCTATCGTGGACAGGTTGCGATTTATATTTTGTTGTTCATTCCGTGTGAAGATAGACAGACCCATGAGTTTCGATATCGTGCAAGTACCTATTCTTTCTCGAATAATTCATTTTCATCCAACTTATCAAAGGCGTGACTGGACCTTCTGAGTGGGGTGTGCCAAAACTTTTGAGCCCTCCAATAAAATCAAAAAAAAATGTCTACCTATGTCCAAGAAATTTTAATCAAAATAATAAATAATATTGAATCAAAATCGGAATTAAAATTGATGTTTTTTTCATTGAATTGATCAAATTTTCATCTTTTGATGGGCGATGAGGTAATTTTGAAATTTCAAAAATTATCCAAGTTTCAAGAAATGAACTTTAGCCCCAGAAATTTTAGATATTTCAACTCAAAGTAAAATTTTGAGCCTCAAACAAAAATAAATCGAAAGTACATCATAAAAGAACCTCATATGCAAAATTTCAGATGCTGAAGTTCATTTTTCAAATTTTGGCGAATTTTTTAAATAAAAATTCACCGAGTGACTTTTCATTGAAAATATGACTTGAGGACTTTTTCACAACGTGATAAAAAATATTCCATTAGAAGAATGTAAATTAGTGCATTCGACGTTATCTAAATTTTCAGAGATCGTGTACTCAAGTTTGAATGATTTTCTCATAACTTGCGATGACTTTGCAAAAACTGGGAAATTATTCAAAATTTCGCATAATTTTCCAAAAATAGAGCGACTTTTTTCCACATCCTGAACGATTTTCCAAAAATTGAAGAATCTCTCAAAACTTGGACAATTTTCTTAAAAAGAAAGATTTTTTACAAATCAAAAATTTTTATGAAATTTCCATAATATCATAAAAATTGCAAGGTTTCCCAAAAAAATAATCATTTCTCAAAAAATTGGGCTGTAGGTGAGTTTATTCTCGACGAAATACCTAAGTGAAAGAATGGCCCGATGAAAAAATTTTAGATCTAATCATATCTAATGGTTTAGATATGATTAGATCTCAGAAATGTCCCAATCTAATCATATCTGTTTAGATCTAATTAGATATGATTAGATGTGACTTTTAATGCAATTGATAAAATGTAAAAAACTGTAATCACAATCAGTGTTTTTTTATTTCATATCTAATTAGATATGATTTGATCTGAAGAAATATTGGTATGTATTATCCTGCTTAATTTCCATTGTTTCTTACCTTTCGCTGATTGATCTTGGTTTAGCGGAGCACGCCACCATGTCGGGTTGAGTATATAAAGTACAAAAAATTATATTTAAGCATGAAGTAGGAAAAAATTTTTTTCTCAATTTTAATTAAATTGACAAAAATTTTTGATTTTCTTGTTTATTACAATTTTACAAAATTTTTGGGCACATTTCGCGAATTTTTTTTCACCCCTTGAGGGGCTAGAGCCTAAAACTTCAAAATTTAAGAAAAAAGGCTAGTAAAACATGGAAAAATTGAAATTAGGAATTTTTTTGAGTGACGTAATATCGAAATCTATGTTTTGAGGGTGTAGAATACAAATTCGTTCATATTTTCCATTAGGAATGATGGGTTGGGTGGGGGAGGGATAGGGTGGGGGTGACACTTGGAAAATTTCAATTTTTCGAGTGATATATCGAAATCTAGGTTTTCGAGGACGCAGAATACGAATTTGATAATATTTTTCCGTTTAGGAATTCAAGAGTTGGATGTGGGAGGAGTGGGGAGGGGTGAGACTGGGAAAATCCAATTTTTCGAGTCATATATCGAAATCTATGTTTTCGGGGACGTAGAATAAGAATTTGACAAAATTTTTCCGTTTGGAATTCAAGAATTGGATGGGGGAGGGGTGGTGATGGAGAAAATTGGAAAATCGCAATTTTTCGAGTGATATATCGCAATCTATGTTTTTGGTGGCGTAGAATACGAATTTGACAACATTTTTCCGTTAGGAATTCATGAATTGGGTGGGGGAGGGGGAGAGGAAGGTGGTGAGACTTGGAAAATTTCAATTTTTCGAGTGACATATCGAAATCTATGTTTTTGAGGGCGTAGAATACGAATTTGACAATATTTTTCCGTTAGGAATTCAAGGGTTTGGTGGGAGAGGTGTAGGGATGGAGGTGAGACTTGGAAAATGTTGTTTTTTCAATTTTTCGAGTGATATATCGACATCTATATTTTCGGGGGCGTAGAACACGAATTTGACAAAAAAAATTCAGTTTGGAATTCAAGAATTTGGTGGGGGAGGGTAAAAAATGGTGGTGAGACTATTAAATTTTCAATTTTTCGAATGATATATGTCGAAATCTATATTTTCGGGGGTGCAGAATACTAATTTGACAATATTTTTTTCATAGAAATGAATAGTTGGAGCAGAGAGGGGGTAAGACCTAGCAAAGTTTAATTTTTGTAATTTTCTCGAGTGATATATATATCGAAATCAACATTTTCGAATGCCTAGAATACAAATTTGACCATATTTTTCTCTTGGAAATGAAAGGTTGTGGTGAAGGGTGGAATGTAGGACTTGGGAAATTTGAATTTTGAATTTTTTCGAGTCTATGTTTTCGATCGAGGGCGTAGGATATGAATTTGGATGTATTTTTATTTTACGAATGAAGGGTTAAGTTGAGTGACGATAGGTAGGAAGGAGTTTAAAATTTTGAATTTTGCAATTTTTCGAGTGATCTGTCGAAATCTGTATTTTTTATTGCGTAGGATACTAATTTTCCAATTTTTTTGTCTTGGTGATGAAGGGTGGAGGTGGAAAAAAGGACGAGTCTGGAAAATTTTCAATTTACAATATTTCTGAGTAGGACCACCCTTTTTACTCCATCCCTACACAACCCTTCATTTTTAGTAGAAAAATATTTCTAAATTCGTATTCTACGCCTTCGAAAATATAGATTTCGATATATCACTTGGAAAAATTGCAAACTTGCAATTTTACGAGTGTTACCACCACCCCTACCCCGTCACCCAATATGTTGATGCATTTGCATTCTTGATGTCATTGCACAGTAAAATTACTCGATGAAGAATCAGATTTGTTTTAATCTGATGACATCAGATATGAATACATAACATTATATCTAATCATATATCTGATCACATCTGATTAAATCTGGTGACATCAGCTCTTCTTTTCGTAGCATTTTATAATCTGCATTCACATACATATTAATACATAAAATTATATCTAATCATATGTGATCACATATGATTAAATCTGGTGACATCAGCTCTTCCTTTCGTAACATTTTACAATCTGCATTCACATGCATATGAATACATAAAATTATATCTAATCATATCTGATCACATCTAATTAGATCTGATTAAATCCATTCTAATTTAAGCACCACCAATCTCTATTCCAGGGAAATATCTTCATTCACATATAATTACATTTGAATATATCTGTTCAGATACAATCATATCTGATCACATCTGATCATATCCGACTAAATTTATCTACTTACCAATTTTGAGATATGATTAGATAAGATTAGATATCATCAGATATGAATAGATCTAAAAAATTTTCATCGGGGGGCGAATAGATTCTCATTGTTTTCGGGGTAGAGTACGAGTTGAATCTCACTTTTTCTCTTTCAACTCTGAAATTTTTTCAAATTCCAACTCCCAATTTTTTTAAAATTACCTATTCTCACCTCTTATTTTTTTTCTCAAGTATTTCCAACACCATAATTTTTTTCAACCTAAAATTTTCTCAGATTTTTCCATGTTTAAAAAAATGTACTTTTCTGAAATTTTTCTTAAAATAGTTTTCAGTAGGCATTGAAAATTTGTTTGAAAAAAGGGTATTTTCACCAGGACACATTAGCAAATTTTACCAAAAAATTGTCCCTGGAGAGAAAAATTGAAAAATATGTGAAAAGTCACACCCGGCAGTCACGCCTGTGCAACTTATACGAATCTTTCGTGAACGAGGCTTCCTATAACATCCTTTCTGCGACAATTTCAAAATAAAATCACATAAGGGTAAAGTACCCTAACTTCGACCGCTTCCTAATTTCGACCACCGGCCGATTTCGGCCGCTATAGACGCAATCTGCACGAAACAATTTTTTTCATGTTCCTTTTTCATAGATAAACAATTTGAGACCAAAATCACAACTCTACAGGCAAAATTGGCGGAGAAAATTGAAAAAAACGAAATCGCATAGGTGAAAAATTTTTTTTACGTTTTCTTTGATCTCAAATTATGAATAATTTTTTTAATAAATTCTACCAAATAATTGTGAATTGTGATGGGGCATGGTGTCAGATTTCGATAAAATCATCGTTTTTGAAAACAACTGTAGGTACGTAACAAAAATTTTCACCAATGTTCAAATTGTTTGGGGTGCCCTAATCTCGACCAGCTACAATATCTTATGTAATCTGTTTTTTGAATGCGATTTTGTTTTTTCTGATTTTCTTTGCGAGTTTTGGCTGTAGGGTTGTCATTTTGGTCTCATTTTGTTTATCTGTGAAAGATGAATATGAAAAAAGTCTTTTCGGGTAAATTCGGCTCTATGCGGGCGAAATCAGCTGGTGGTCGAAATTAGGAACCCAAAATTTCAAAATCGATTTTTGAGTTCCCTCACAAAAAAATCGCAAAAAATACAAAAAATGATTGTATCGGCTCAAAATTTTAGGGAGTGATAGAGGAAGGATCAAGGTATTTTTTAAGCCATTTTCGACGTTTCTACCTCAAAAAGTCTTCGATTGGTGGAAGTTTGAAAAAAAGTGGTCGAAATATGGCAACCTTACCCTTAACCATTCGCGAACGATCAATTTGAATTCAACTCTTCTCATTTTTTTTTCCAATTAAATAACCCTTTCATTTCATTGTTGACGAACGACTCATTCATAAATAATCCTCCGGTATCAATCAATTCTTTATCCCACAACGAATCGATCTTCTGTAATAATTACCTCGAAAAATACCTCTTATTCATTCTTTAGCTTCAAAAGCGAGTCAATAGCACCAAACTACAGAATAAAATTGAGATACAGATTACCATTATACACAGGAAGAAGGGTACAAAAACGCAGAAGGGCTAGGTCATATACCCGCGAATATACGGGTGACTAGATAATAATCAGACTGACATTGTGAGCAATACCTTTCGGTTTGTTGGCTCTCAATGCAATATGATTGATTCATGACCGATTGATTTGATATAAGGAAGAAGATCCGAGTACCCGACGACGACGACAGAGCTCGACGACGGCGACATTGTCAAATATCTCATCGCATATTCGAGCCTCGCAGTTCGAAGATGGGCAAATATTACTTACACGATGCGAAAGCAACTGGCTTAAATCCAACGTAACGCCATATTTGCCACCATATCGATGGCATACAGCGGTCGAATGTATATATTATACGAGTATGTGTACCGTGCATGCAATGCGGTACCTTGTATTAAGTATACGCTCGAATACGAGAATGGCTGCGAATTTATACGTACAGTCGAGATAACGTATCGAAATAAGGGCTAAATTTCTCGACGAAGGCGTTAAATTGCTCGACGTGTTTGTAAAGTTTTAATTATGGAAATCACTCCGTATAATTAGCGCCTTCGATTCGGAAAATAATTATCCGCAGGTTGGGGAGTAAGGAGCGAAGTCTGTGGGCCGTTATAACCGAGTATATTATACTTGTTACTACGATATACCATATTGACCCAAAGACGAAAGACGGGCGCGACTTTAAAGGCACCACCCTCGATTCTCGGCTCGAACGCGTAATTACGGGTCAAGAAATCTTAATACACTTCGTAGCGCAGTTCGCCTTCTAACGACGATTATGGCCCGGATTTTTTCCATTCGCGCCGCCAATAAGACCTTAGTCGAGCCATATTTCGCATCCGAATATCGTGAATAGCGTTTTTTTAATGATCTCCGCGAGCAGGCGAAGAATGTCGAAATGGAAGAGCAGGGGTAGGTGGGAAAAAAAACCAAAGCACGATAGCACCGTCGAACAGAGGGTAATAAGATACTGTATTCGGAAATGTTTACTCGTAATTTATTCATCTGACCCTTTAAATGGCGCAAAAAAATGGAAATATTGTAAAATACTATTTCAAATGAATTTATAACCCGAACGAAAAAAAAAGAAAGGTTTTTTCTTTATAATTTCGCCTTTTTACCACGTTTCGCTCCAATCAGATTTTCATTATGGAAAAGAATTCCAAAAGTCTGCATAATGTTGAAAAATTGATGTAAATTTTACCCCGAGCTCGTATTTTTTCTCCGCGGATTTTGCACCCCTCCTCGGCGTCGAGGCAACGGCGGCCAACGTTTTCCCAAAGTCCGGCTACAAGAATCACGAATTTTTAAAAAATAAGCTACGTATATTTTTACCTAATGAAATTTTATTTGTTTTCGCGGTCCTTTTTTTTTTCTTGACGACCTAGCTCCCCCTCCGGTCCGACGTACAGCAACGCGGACGAGATTCGATTTTTTACGAGATTTGGAAAACCACGCAGCATATTTTTCGAGTGGATTTAATGGTAATGTGATTCTTCTCGTGTGGAAGAAAATAACCTTAACGAAGGGCAGCGCGGATATTGGCCGGAATGAGAAAATATTCGAGGTTGTCGTGATTTCTCGTCTCGTTCGGGCAGTTTATTCGGCTATTGTTTTATTTTTATTACGGGTTTAAGAGCAGTTGGATTTGGTTTATTGGGCTGGCATGACATGTTATTCGATTGTTTATTCCAGGGGTGCTGAGATCCCCCTAGACTTTTGAGGAATAACCCCCAATTTTCTCGCGTACTCCCCCCCCCATTTTTCCCGGAGCCTTTTTTCACACTGTTGCCTTAAATGTACTTTAAACGATTGTGATCTTGATTACGCCCGAGCAAAGCGAGGTCAAAGCTTTGCAAAAATTTAATTTTTAGTACTTGAAAAAGATGTTTTAATGCTTTGAAAATACCTACCTATCTTGGGCAATTTAGAAAGAAGTGTACATTTGATACTTTGGATCCCGGCCGCCGATTTGGAGGAGGAGGACCTACTTTCCTATGCAACTGGCTGCAGCAAAGATGATCGAAAATCAATAAAAAGAAAATAATAGGTGATGACCAAACCTATGATCTATGAAAATTTAAAAAAAAAACGAATAGATTACATTCAAATACTCATTAAAAAATTATTCTCATGATTGAAAATTTTGAAAATCAAATTGTTCATGCACGAAACAGATTAACTTTTGGGAACTGTGGTGGATGGCACAAATTTGGTGACTGAACTATTTTTTGAAGTGAAAACTTCTATGGTGGGGGTCTATTTTTTTCGACGCGTTACGCTTATACACGGTTGCCAACCACCAATTATTCAGGAATATCATTTATCTAGGGAAATTTCCCACATTATATTACAAAAATATCATTTATCCAGGGAAATTTCTCACATTATATTACAAAAATATCATTTATCCAGAAGTGAAAAAGGAAAATGTTGGCAGCACTGCTTTACCTTTTAAAAGTCATTAAAAAATGTCACTCATTAAGTGTGACAAAAAGTCGAAATGTAATCTACAAGAAAATTATTAAAAGTCAAAAAGAAAATTGTTGACAGCACTGCTTTACCTTTTAAAAGTCATTAAAAAAATGTCACTCGTTAAGTGTGACAAAAAGTCAAAATGTAATCTAAAAGAAAATTATTAAAAGTCAAAAAGAAAATTGTTGACAGCACTGCTTTACCTTTTAAAAGTCATTAAAAAAATGTCACTCGTTAAGTGTGACAAAAAGTCACAGCACTGCTTTACCTTTTAAAAGTCATTAAAAAAAATGTCACTTGTTAAGTGTGACAAAAAGTCAAAATGTAATCTAAAAGAAAATTATTAAAAGTCAAAAAGAAAATTGTTGACAGCACTGCTTTACCTTTTAAAAGTCATTTAAAAAATGTCACTCGTTAAGTGTGACAAAAAGTCACAGCACTGCTTTACCTTTTAAAAGTCATTAAAAAAATGTCACTCGTTAAGTGTGACAAAAAGTCAAAATGTAATCTAAAAGAAAATTATTAAAAGTCAAAAAGAAAATTGTTGACAGCACTGCTTTACCTTTTAAAAGTCATTTAAAAAATGTCACTCGTTAAGTGTGACAAAAAGTCACAGCACTGCTTTACCTTTTAAAAGTCATTAAAAAAATGTCACTCGTTAAGTGTGACAAAAAGTCAAAATGTAATCTAAAAGAAAATTATTAAAAGTAGAAAAGAAAATTGTTGACAGCACTGCTTTACCTTTTAAAAGTCATTAAAAAAATGTCACTCGTTAAGTGTGACAAAAAGTCGAAATGTAATCTAAAAGAAAATTATTAAAAGTCAAAAAGAAAATTGTTGACAGCACTGCTTTACCTTTTAAAAGTCATTTAAAAAATGTCACTCGTTAAGTGTGACAAAAAGTCACAGCACTGCTTTACCTTTTAAAAGTCATTAAAAAAATGTCACTCGTTAAGTGTGACAAAAAGTCAAAATGTAATCTAAAAGAAAATTATTAAAAGTCAAAAAGAAAATTGTTGACAGCACTGCTTTACCTTTTAAAAGTCATTTAAAAAATGTCACTCGTTAAGTGTGACAAAAAGTCACAGCACTGCTTTACCTTTTAAAAGTCATTAAAAAAATGTCACTCGTTAAGTGTGACAAAAAGTCAAAATGTAATCTAAAAGAAAATTATTAAAAGTAGAAAAGAAAATTGTTGACAGCACTGCTTTACCTTTTAAAAGTCATTAAAAAAATGTCACTCGTTAAGTGTGACAAAAAGTCGAAATGTAATCTAAAAGAAAATTATTAAAAGTCAAAAAGAAAATTGTTGACAGCACTGCTTTACCTTTTAAAAGTCATTTAAAAAATGTCACTCGTTAAGTGTGACAAAAAGTCACAGCACTGCTTTACCTTTTAAAAGTCATTAAAAAAATGTCACTCGTTAAGTGTGACAAAAAGTCAAAATGTAATCTAAAAGAAAATTATTAAAAGTCAAAAAGAAAATTGTTGACAACACTGCTTTACCTTTTAAAAGTCATTTAAAAAATGTCACTCGTTAAGTGTGACAAAAAGTCACAGCACTGCTTTACCTTTTAAAAGTCATTAAAAAAATGTCACTCGTTAAGTGTGACAAAAAGTCAAAATGTAATCTAAAAGAAAATTATTAAAAGTAGAAAAGAAAATTGTTGACAGCACTGCTTTACCTTTTAAAAGTCATTAAAAAAATGTCACTCGTTAAGTGTGACAAAAAGTCGAAATGTAATCTAAAAGAAAATTATTAAAAGTCAAAAAGAAAATTGTTGACAGCACTGCTTTACCTTTTAAAAGTCATTAAAAAAATGTCACTCGTTAAGTGTGACAAAAAGTCACAGCACTGCTTTACCTTTTAAAAGTCATTAAAAAATGTCACTCGTTAAGTGTGACAAAAAGTCAAAATGTAATCTAAAAGAAAATTATTAAAAGTAGAAAAGAAAATTGATGACAGCACTGCTTTACCTTTTAAAAGTCATTTAAAAAATGTCACTTGTTAAGTGTGACAAAAAGTCAAAATGTAATCTAAAAGAAAATTATTAAAAGTCAAAAAGAAATTTGTTGACAGCACTGCTTTACCTTTTGTGTGTCATTTGGAATTTTTAATTGACGTGCAAATTTTAATTTTCGTTCAATATATTGTTTTTGAGTGGAAAATATATTTCAGTCGTTTATAGCACATTTTTTTTGCGTTTTTCTCACTTATATGTCCTAGATTATTAATCCTGAAATTTTCATTTGTTATAAATGACATTTATATGTTCTAGATTACTATTCCTGAAATTTTGTTAAGACCATATCCTGTTACTTATTTATTGTACAAACAACTAGACACGTCTTTCCGTTCTCACTTTTTCAATTATTCATTCTCCATTCCTTTGTTTTCAAAACCTTAATATATTGTTCTCTTATTCTAAAATTCTTCATCCGTTTGCACCATATTGCAAATGTTTTGTTACCTATCTATTACATAAAAACTTTCACTAAGTTTCTCATAATCTATACAGGTAATGCGATTTGTTTAACTTTTATCATTTGTTCCAAATGACATTTCCTTTTTTACAAAAAAGTATTATCTATTCACCCACCTCTTATTATAGATTTCAAAATAAAAGAGCGAAACCTCTAATATACAAATCAAAAATTCAGAAACAAGTTTTCACTTCTGAGGTACGTCCCATGACGCACCCATTTTTTTTTTTTACCTCTTCTCCCTTTCATTCACTTCATTGCTTATTCCCAATTTGTTTTGTTTTTTCAAACCCATTTTCATTATATGTAATTGAAAAAACCTACGAAGCTGTCTATTTGTCCCGAGACAAGAGAGGGTGAAACATTTCAAAAAAAATTAATTTTATAAATAAAAATTTAATACGTTTAATTTTTACCCGAGCGAAGCGAAAACGAAAATTTTAGAAACCCTCAAATTCAAGGTGCAATGAAACAATGTTTTGGAATAATAACCTGAAAAAAAATCGGTTGCTGCTATTTTAAAATCGTTACCTTAAGGGAAAATACGATAAAACCGAACGCTGTGAGGCCAAAACTTTTAAAAACCATTAAAAATGATCTTCAAGAGAAAAAAATAACACAATTAAGTACCTAGTTGAAATAATTTTGATGAAAAATGAGAAAAAAAAATCACTTTTGTAGGATTCGGATTATTTTAAAATTATGAAAGGAGAGATACAATAAGGCCGAGCGCAGCGAGGCCAAAGTTTTTGAAAAATTTCGATTTGGGGGGTAATTTCTGAGTTGGATTGTGATTTCTTGAAGGGAGCGTTTCCCCCCCAAAAATATTTTTCAGGAATTGTCCTCAAGTATTCAGGTTTCTCGGCACCCCTGGTTTATTCATTCCCTTTCAAATATTTCATTGGGGATATTATCCAAAATTTTTTTGAAAAATCGTCAAAAGTGATTCAAGGTGTTAGATAATCATGCTAATTCTGGTATTGTACTTGCAAAAGTCCTGATTTTAGTTTGTGTAATTACTTTTTCGCCTAAAGACCAATTTTTAAACGAAAAATCGGGCCGAATTCCCTGTCGTTGTTATTCATAAAATTTGAATCGAGGAAATTTAGCAATTTTTGGAGTTGAGAGTTTCCATGGATTCTCTTTTCCTCTCAAAGTCAACAAGAGGTTGATAATTTTAATTTGTGGAACATTGGGTAAGTATACCTAGATCAAGAAAATGAAAGAAATGGTTCAAGTCGGGGGGAGGGGTGTCAATATTTAAATTTATCTAGTTCAACTGACAACAAGTCACAAATTCTGGTTTTGAGATTTCTGTGCTATCAAAAGTTTTTCAGAAGTTTTGCGAAAGTCCTGATTTTCAGTGCTAAAGTGAAAAAAGACTGTGGGAACAGTTTGCTTCTTCCTCATAAAAAATTTGGCATTGTTTAAAAAATTGACAGATTTTGCATTCTGATTCTGAGTTTGGGAATTTGAAAGAGATGTGAATATTTTTACACGTTTATAATGCAAGGTGGGTAGGGTGACAATGAAACCGAAATTTTCGTTTTCAAAAATGCTTACCCTCCAAAAATGTTCATTTGTATGAAAAAAAATTATTCCCAAAATTTCACTTCTCTGAGTTGAGGTTAACCCGTGCCGCCCAGCACTCAAAGTTGAGCACGCGACGCCCGAGCGCGTTCGATGCTACCCCGCCACCATACGCGGTGATGAAGTTTTTTGCGTACGGGCTACCTTAAAAAAATGTTCTTACGTCGTTATGGTGGTCAGGGGAGGGGTAGGTGTTAAAATATCACTCAATAAGGAATCGTTCTAGGTTATATAGAGTATACCCAGCCTGACCCAGTCTGTTTAGAAATTTTTTTGTGATACCCCATCATCTTTAACATAGAAAAATATGCAATTTCATATAAAATCCTCACGTCCAAAAAAAGACCTTCAATGATGGAGGCAATAATCTCCCAAAAAATGTCAAAGAGAAAAAGAAGTTTTGACAAGGACGGGGGAGAAGAATGGATAGAAAAGCAAAGGGAAAAATCAACAATATTTTTCAGATTCTTTGAAAAAATAATGAAAACGTCGTGAAAAATAGCTGAAAATAGGTAGCTCTTTATGAAGCATTTTTCAATTTTTTTTTTCAAAAATTGATTTGTTCCAGAAAAAAATTATTTTTGCCCTGAAATCAAATTTTTCTTCCAAGTACCTAGAGGCTCATTCCATGTCAACTCGACCAGGTTTTGACCTTGGGTCTTCCGATTTCGCTCAAAATTTTTTTACGAGTTCCCCTCGATGGTCTAATGAAGAAATCACCGTAATTTCGATCCTAATCCTTCAGGGGGCGGGGGCTGGCCCTTGTAATTTTCGTATAATTGGGATTTTTCGCGAAATGGCTCAACTTTGAAGGCGCATATCTCAAGATCGGTCATGTCCAAGATGAATCTGTTCATGCGGTTTTGTAGAGAATTGAAAGCAGATTCAAAATTGATAATCATATTTTGAAAAGTTCAAAGTTGAACTTTTAAGATGAAAGCTCAACTTTCATGATAAGTACAAAACATAAGGGCCCCCATTTAAAAATCTGAAAAAATTAGTATGAAGAGAACTTTTCATGTATTTTTCAACTAACTACTTTTCAAGATGGGATCTCAATACCCCTGGGGGGCACAAGGGTCCTCAATTTTGGTCAAAATTCAAGAAAATGTAAAACGTGAAGTGATATATCGATTTCTACTAATTCGAAGGCGCTGAGTTCGAATATGTGCTCAGTTTTTTTATCCGACCCCTCTGAACCCCCTATCAGCCCCCCCCCTGAAAGGGTCAAAATTCAAAAAAATGAAAAATAACGTGTGACGTGTCGTTTGTCGGGTTTTTGAAGGCGCTGAGTTCGAATATTTGCTTATTTTCCGGATTCGACCCTTGGGTGCACCCCTAGCCCCCATTTTTGAAAAAACACACGCAAAAAAGTGAAAATAGCATGTGTCATATCGATTTCTACTAATTCGAGTGTACTGAGCTTGAATATAAACTTACTTTCTCGATCCGCCTCCCCCGCGCCCCACACTGACTCAAAAATTACTAAAAAATTTGAAAAATCAATGTTTTTTTTTCAAAAATAGGAGCTAGGGGAGCACAAAAGGGTTGAATCCCAAAAATAAGCAAATATTCGAACTCACCGCCCTCAAAAACCCAACAAACGACACGTCACACGTTATTTTTCATTTTTTTGAATTTTGACCTCATCAGGGGGGCTGGTAGGGGGTTCAGAGGGGTCGGATAAAAAAACTGAGCACATATTCGAACTCAGCGCCTTCGAATTAGTAGAAATCCATGTATCACTTCACTTTTTACATTTTTTGGAATTTTGACCAAAATTGAGGACCCCTGTACCCCCCAGGGGTATTGAGATCCCATCTTGAAAAGTAATTAGTTGAAAAATACATAAAAAGTTCTCTTCGTAGTAATTTTTTCAAATTTTTAAATGGGGGCCCTCATGTTTTGTACTTATTACGACAGTTGAGCTTTCATCATAAAAGTTCAACTTTGAACTTTTCAAAATATGATTATAAATTTTGAATCTCCTTTCCATTCTCTACAAAACCGCATGAACAGATTCATCTTGGACATAACCGATCTTGAGATATGCGCCTTCAAAGTTGAGCCATTTCGCGAAAAATCCCAATTATACGAAAATTACAAGGGCCAGCCCCCGCCCCCCTGAAAGATTAGGATCGAAATTACGGTGATTTCTTCATTAGACTATCGAGGGGAACTCGTAAAAAAATTTTGAGCGAAATCGGAAGACCCAAGGTCAAAACCTGGTCGAGTTGACATGGAATGAGCCTAGAGTAAAATGACGATAACTCCAACCGCCACTCTTCATCTCTCCTTCTCTCCTAACTTTGAAAAAGACGTCGCAAGAGAATGGGGGAAAGTTGGAGAAGAATAACTTTGGAAAAAATTACGAGAAGAATTGATCAATTTCGTAATTTTATGCAAAAAATTAAATAATTTGGTTTGAAAAATTCAACAGTTTTGCAGTGTTAAGGTAAATAATCGAACAATTTTTGAAAAGCAGAAAAATTTTGAGAAAAAAAATTTATTTCCAAGGTGGAAATTATTTCTCCTTGTAAGAAATCAATTTTAAAAAAATGAAAAATGCTTCCTGAACTGATTTTTTCATCTTTTTTTTCTAAATCCATTTGTGATATTTTTGATTACCCGTCATTATCTTTTTACTAATTTTTATGACAATTGAAACAGTTTTCCATTCTTAATACTCATTTTCAACCATTTTCACGACATTGTTATCATTTCTTATTTTCAAAATATCTGAAAAATGTCGCTGATTTTTATCAATTTTTACACCATACATTTTCAAACGTGGAAAAAAAATCCACTATATTTGAAGAATGGCGTTTATTTCCCGAAACCTCCTCGAATTCGGTATATCTTCGCAAGCCAAATATAATACAACGTGAAATAGGTCTGCGGACCAGAAATCCTTTCACATTATACAGGTAGCCTATTTAACCATTTAAAGGAACTATATTTTATTCGAATCACCCTGTATTCATGTTTTCCTCGAATAAGGGGAGAAACGACATTAAATTCGAAAAACGAATAAACTTACCGGGCATATTTTTTTCAACTTTAATATACGGTACTGTGGAATATGAAAAAATGGCTGAGGAAGGGAGAGAGAGAAGGGGAGGTAATAATATTTCAATATCTGATCTTTTCGAGCGTGGGTAGGGAAATGGGGGAATTTCAATGAAGCATCGTATAATATAAAAATTATCGTAATTTTAAAGCTGTCCATTGACCTGCTGTAATTTCAATGGTATGGAATAAAGGACCTATCCAAATTCTGCTTTCTTCATCTGGAAAAAAAATCTATAAAAATTGACAGTCGCTCCTTACTAGGTACCTTTTTTTATTTTTATTCTATGTGTAAACATCCTTTAATACTTGCATTTTATTTTATCAAATCCTATTGTGTTTTCAAATTTTTTTCCAATACTAACATTTCAGGTGCTTATTCCAGCAGATTTATTTCAAATAGGAAATAATTTCATGAAAGGGTATAGCCGGATAAGGGGTGGTTTTGGCCCCAGCCCCGATTTTTGATCTAATGCCCCCAAATTGTGTACCTTGATGAAAAAAAATTCCGGAAAAAATTTTGGACCCCCAACTCCCTCCCTTTCAGAGCTATGACCATTTTATTGCATCATTTTCAAGAATTTTTAATTCCAACGGCAGTGAATGAAATTTTCTGTTCATTGGCACAACGTTACATCTCGTAGAGGTCTATTCACAATAATTTTTTCATCAATTTTGGGGCACTCCTTCATGAGGTTTTGGCCATTTGAAATTTTCAACCGTAAAAAA
Source organism: Pseudococcus viburni (assembly GCA_033439095.1). Lineage (NCBI taxonomy): Eukaryota > Metazoa > Arthropoda > Insecta > Hemiptera > Pseudococcidae > Pseudococcus > Pseudococcus viburni. Next base: position 200,794 of record JAVBJF010000042.1, on the reverse strand, counting down.
AAAACTAACAGCGAATTTCGACTAATTTTTGAAAATATCCTAAAAACGTGTTTTTTGGCGTAAATTCACGTCTCGTATTCAGTTTTGGTGATTAAGGTGGCGCAAGGGTCAAAAATTGCGAAAAACCGTAAGAAATGTTGTTATTTTGACAGATTTTTTCAAATTTTGAGGTTTTTATACGGAAAGAAATAGCTATATGAAGAAACTAACGTCGGATTCGTGTTGAGCAGGTCAAAATACCCCGATAAACACCCTTTTCGCGATCATGTTACTTTAAATGTCGAAATTCACTTTTTTCACTGATTTTTCATGACAATAAAACTAAATTTCGACATTTAATGTAAAATGATCGCGAAAAGGGTGTTTATCGGGGTATTTTGACCTGCTGAATACGAATATGGGGTTGATTTTTTAATTTGATCATTTCTTTCCGTATAAAATGCTCAAAATGTGAAAAAATCTGTCAAAATAACAACATTTCTTACGGTTTTTCGCAATTTTCGACCCTTGCGCCACCTCAATCGCCAAAACTGAATACGTGACGTGAATTTACGCCAAAAAACACGTTTTAAGGATATTTTCAAAAATTAGTCGAAATTTGCTGTTAGTTTTTTTTTTACAGTTGAAAATTTCAAATGGCCAAAACCTCATGAAGGAGTGCCTCAAAATTGATGAAAAAATTATTGTGAATAGACCTCTACGAGATGTAACTTTGCATCAAAGAACAGAAAATTTCATTCACTTCCGTTGGAATTGAAAATTCTTGAAAATGATGCAATAATGGCCATAGCTCCGAAAGGGAGGGAGTTGGGGGGCAACAATTTTTTCCAGAATTTTTTTCCATCAAGGTACACAATCTGGGGGCATTAGATCAAAAATCGGGGCTAGGGCCAAAACCACCCCTTATCCGGCTATACCCTTTGAACAATTTTCATATGATTTTCACGCCTTCTTCACTCAGTAAATTTTTTCCAACATCCAATTCGTACACGAGTGTGAAAATCCCCAGTCACGGTTTCGTTTACCTGCTTAAATTATACATGGTAATCCTCGAGTTTTGATTTGCGGTTAGTACTTCTCACCAGGCCACAGCCAGTCGGCCGGCGAAAGGCTGTATTTAGCAAAATTACCGGCTCCCTTCCTCACTGCTGGGTCGTCCAACAAAGACGCGTTAATTAGCGACAATTTAAAACAAATTACCGGTATAGGGGTCGGAAGGACTGGCCACGGTGACTGGAATAAGTTGTGGAAAAAATATAGCAGTTTCTTCTCCCGTTCTTTTTTTTCCTCCGCTAAATTTATATTCGCTCGTTTAATAAATCTGAATTAAGAGAACGATGTTAATGTAGAAATCGTGCTGGGAATAGAAGTGTGTAAAATAGCGTTAAAAAGTACTCGACACCGAAATGCTAATTAACCGCTGTTATCTTTCTTTTCATCGTATTTTTTTTCAAATATTTGTTCGTACGTTTGAGGGAGAACAGGGAAAGAAACCGAAGAGCAAAAATTAATCCAGGTGTAAAAAATTTCTCCGACGGTTTCGTAAATTGGATGTTCGAAGGAGGGGTGAAATTTTGATTTATTTTTTCCCATCGGTGTTGAAATTCCACCACAGAATCAACGCTGGTTTCGAATGTGGCCTTTTGTCGTCGTAGAGTAAAAACGATTAAGGAAAGCGGTCTACAATTACCTTTTGGAAAGGTCAACGGGCCAAAACGACGGTTTTATTTTCGATAATGGTTATTTTATGTTAGAACGGGCACGGTCCATCAAGTCGCCGTTTCCAGAAACAACATCCTCGAGGCGTACAAGAGACAGGCGAGTTAAGCTTTTTGAATTTAAAAACATGCCGGATTGGGCTCCGCGTCGATTTCGATGCCGACGACGAAAACTTCATCGCGAGAGAGACGTAGGCAGATTGTCGACGACGTCTTCGTCGCAGAAATTCGTATACGAACAATTGTCGCCGAGCTTTCTTCGTCACGAAGAGTAAACCTCAACGTACGTCTTTTTACTCCTTATTTCGGTATAAATTACCGAATGGACGGGCGAGGCGCTTACACCTTGCTCCGTTCACTTCGGCCCTCGCTCCGCATCGTCGACGTTGTGTAAAAAGTTCTAAAATTAATTAACGAACGTTTGCATATTAAATAACTAAGTAAATAATTTAGTTCGAAGCGGTCGGATAAGCTTTCGACGTCAGCTTTTAAAAGCGTTTTACACTTTTCTGATGATTTGATTGAATTAAAAAAGTAAAAGGCAACCTTTAATCTTTTTCCAAAGAACTTTCCACTATAACTTTTAATTGATTGTTAATGCAGGCTTTTAAAATTCAAACTCTGATAAATCTTCAACATTCTTAGAAAAAAATCATACCCCGAGCTTAAAGAGACCGACCGACCGCTTCCACATCATTTCCTCCCTGCCCTTTCCGATGTCTTCCTCGAATGGCGATTTTTCCTCTTTCGCATAATTTATACGCTTTGATCGTAGTATTTTTCATCGGAATAAAAAAATAAGATGCAAAAAAAAATCTCGTTACTATAATTTTTTCTTTTGCTTTTTTCACTCGTGACAAGAATAATTTGCAAACCACCTCGACACCGTACCTAATCCTGAGGTCTTGTTTTTTCAAAGTCGTAGCATCATTTTCTCGCGATCCCCCCCACCGCCTTTTGGTCTGTACCGATCTCTCGACAACCCCTTTATTTTAACCTGGTTATATCTGCGATTCGTTTTATGAACAATTAATTAGCTTTTTCGTCGCGATTCGCTGGCGGCCGAGTTTTTTCTTCTCTCATTTCACGATGCTGTTCGTTTCTCTCGCCGTAGTGATTTCCCCGGACTGTTTTTCGCACGCGGCTCCGTTTAAACGTCGTTTTTTTCCCGGTACTCTTTTGTTCTCGCGCCGAGAGGCGAAGTCGAGTATTCGACGCTTGTTCTTTCGTACTCGTACAAATTGCGGTTCGTCACGTCGAGTCGATTGTCAGACGTACGAAATATCGTTCGAGAGCGGTCTGTAGTTGTAATAACGTCAATTCGACGATTTCTCGAATTTCAACGGTCCGGTTTCAAGGACGGCGAATATTGTCGTGGGAAGGGTTTCCGATGGAGGAAATTGGACCTGTGGAGGGGCAAGAGGTGAGAATATGAAGAAGTGAAGAAATTAGGTGTTGGCCAGGTTTTGGCTTCGGAGGTCTTACGATGAAATTTTTTAAAATATTGTTTTCCATTTAATCATACTTACGAGTATTTTCAATAATATTAAATTCCAGTGAGTTAATCAATTTTCGAGACTTTTCGAACAATTTGAAGCAATTTTAAAAGATTGGATACAAAACATTTTAATAATCAGAAGCTGAATTTGATACACGAGCCATTTTTCCGTAGTAATTTCTGATTTAAGCCAATCAGATTCTATATACAAGGAGAGGTGAGAGAGGTAAACCTCTAGATATTTTTTTGTTCGGAAATTCGGGCAGTTCAAAAAATTGGTCAAAGTTTCAAAAATCAGTCCTACTTTTTTAGAAATCACAAATTTCATGTCCGGAAAAAAAGGAAGTAAATTGAAAATTTTGAACTTGGTAAAATAGCAGAAAATTTCCAACTTTTGATTTGACCTGATTTCTGACAATTTTTGGTCGACAGTGGTTCTGAACCCCAAAAAAGAAAAAAGATTTGACAATATTTTGGTAGGTACATATTGGAAGAGACACATCCGAGTAGGTACTTTTACTTTTTACCATTGTTCAGGGGTGGACTGAACAAGGGGGAGGCGCAAAGAAGATTGCTTGTATCTTACTCATGATGGAAAAATTATGTTTGAGGTACTTGAATTTTTTTTGGAAGTGATGATGAAAAAATTATATTTCGTATCAAAAAAATTCGAAAAAATTTCACTTTAGTGGAAAGTTTTTTATTATTTTTGTCCCTGTTCTCATATTTAATCAACTTCGGTGAAATTTATTGAAGTTGAAGCAAGCTTAAGATCAGTATACTTTAGTCCAGGCAAATAAGAGAAAAAATGTACCAAACCCCCCAAAAATTAAATCCTGTTTTTTTTCGCTACGTTCATAATGGTCCACTACGCAACATACTAAATTGGCCACCCCACAACCTTCCGCTACCCCCAGGGGTGGGGTAAATGTCTGCTAAACCCCGGTTTTTCGTGAATATCTTCTCAAATAAGCCTCAAAATTGAAAAATAGTTATGAACAATCTTGTTTTACGTGTAATTTTCTATCAGAAGGTTTTTTGTTTTTTCAAAAACACTCACTTCCTTGACCAAAAATTAAGGGTAAAAAACACTTATTTTTCAACAATTTATAGCATTTTTTGAAAAAATCGAAACTTTTGTGAATATCTCCTCAAATAAGCCTCAAAATGGAAAAATGGCTATGAACAATCATGTTCTACGTGTAATTTCCTATCAGACAGGTTCGTTTTTTTTTCGAAAACACCCACTTCTTCGCCCAAAAATTAAGGGCGGAAAACGCCTATTTTCCAATATTTACAGTATTTTTGAAAATGATGGAAATACGATGTTGAAAGTACCCAAAATTAGGTATACCAGTGAATTTTTTTTTTAAATACATGCTGGTAGGGTATTCTAAAAAAAATCACCGCAAGAATTTCAACCCCTATCCTTAATTATAAGAGATGTTATTGAATACTGCAATAACCTCCCTTATAATTACCGGTAGGGATTGAAATTCTTGCGGTTACTTTTTTTTGGAATACCCTACCAGCATGTATGAAAAAATTACTCTTCACTGGTATAATTTTGGGCACTTTCAACATCGTATTTCCATCATTTCCAAAAATACTGTAAATATTGGAAAATAGGCGTTTTCCGCCCTTAATTTTTGGGCGAAGAAGTGGGTGTTTTCGAAAAAAAAAAAACGAACCTGTCTGATAGGAAATTACAAGTAGAACATGATTGTTCATAGCCATTTTTCCATTTTGAGGCTTATTTGAGGAGATATTCACAAGTTTCGATTTTTTCAAAAAATGCTGTAAATTGTTGAAAAATAGGTGTTTTTACCCTTAATTTTTGGCTAAGGAAGTGAGTGTTTTTGAAAAAAACGAAAAAACTTTCTGATATAAAATTACACGTAGAACAAGATTGTTCATAACTATTTTCCTATTTTGAGGTTTATTTGAGGAGATATTCACGAAAACCGGTTTTTAGCAGACATGTACCCCTCCCCTGGGGGTAGTGAAGGGTTGTGGGTGGTCTCCATTTTAGTATGTTGTGTAGTGAACCATAACGAACGTGAAACGCAAAAAAAAATCAGGATTTAATTTTTGGTGGTTAGCTCCTAAAATGACTGGACTATTATTCCAAAACTAATTACAGGGACTGAATGAGTTCTGAAACCGCCGGGCACCCGCTCATATTGACCAGAAGGGTCAAATTAATGAATTTCAAAACGTCAGGGGAGTACCAAGAGGGGCGAAAATGATGAAATTCTAACCATCGAGCACTTTTTGTGAGTGCCTAAAGAGACCAAATTGATGAATTTCATTCCGTTGGACATTTTCATTCTAAGAAGGGAGGTATCCCAACGAGCAGTAAAATTTCGGAGTGAAGCAAAAATGTATCGAAATTAAATCATAAAAGAACTCCATATTCAGAATTTCAGGTTCCAAAGTTCATTTCTAAACGTTAATCTTCTCTTTTCCTTGTTTCTAGTCTAAAATTTTTGTTTAAAAGATTTTTAAGAAAATGAGTGAAATTCTACAACGATGATTTAGTTTTTTTTTTTTTTTTAAATTCATCAATTGACTTTATTATGTGAAAGTTATTAGTTTTTCAACCTTATTCGTTTATACAGTACTTTGCTCCACTGAAAATATGATTATCACTCAACCCATATTTTTTTCAATCTTACGAGCCAGCAAATCGAAGTTTTATAACACATTTGAAATTTATGGTAGACAGACCTAAAATTTTGATGCCTTATTTTATTATCATCCAAAAGAACTTAAAAAGTTCCAATAAATTCGATTCTATCTCGTTAGAATCATTAAACTGAGTGCATACTTATTCAATTTCCCTAACTTACTAATAAAACTGCCACCAAATCGGGGAGAAAAAATTTCGAGATCTTTTTAACATACGTATCAAAATAAGTCTTGATTAGAGATATGTAAATATACCCCATCTAGCACATTTGAACTCTTTCTCGAGCTCGTTAACTTTTGACAAAATTTTTCATAAATAATTGAATAACCTTGACACCTTTTTGAACCGAACACCTACATACACACACTGGCAAGATCGAAAAAAAATTACCCTGGATTTTTACCAAAATTGGCGAAGTAGTTTAGTTCGAATGGAAAATCTTCTAAAAAAAATTCATTTCAAACTTTCAGCCCAAATGATGAGGAAGCTAAGGCATCTCAAAAAAAGATCATTTGCGAAAAAAATGTTTTTTTGCCACTTTTGAGTAGTATTACTTGCTGAGAACCTCAAATAACTCTAAAAAAGAAAGTGTCGTTTCAATTTCTTCAAATTTAAAAATTGTTTGATTTTCACCACAGTCAAAATATGTATTCATTCCGCATTCGAACACCTCAAAATTGAGAAAAATTTTTTATAGTTAACTGGAATCAATTTTAGCATTTTTCAAAAAAAATTTATAGCAGTGCTGCCAACTACATTTTGATTTACTTAATTGTCGAGAAATTCAAGTTGTTCATTCAGTGGCAGCGAAAAGTGAGCCAACATTTTTTAGCCATTAAAAATTAATTTTTCGGGAAAATTTTTGTAGCAGTGTAGCCAACTGACATTTTATGAAAATTTGTAAATTAAAATATACAACATCACCTTAATTTTTTTTTGAAAAATATAAACAATTATTTCAGATGACCAAAACAAAAAGGCTCTACTGGTGAGAGATCCGCCATACGTCATTTTTGGATATAACCGTGTATCTCACACGGGGGGGGGGGGGTCAGAGTATTTTTAACTTTTTCAATAAACGTTTCATCTGTTAAAAAAAAACTTGAGATGAAGCTTTTGGTTACAGTGAAAATTGAAGGGGCAAATGCTGTTTCCGAAATATTCACGTTGAAAAAATTTCAATCTTGAAAATGGATGGTACTTTGAAAATTGAACATTTTTTTGCTATTATATTTTGCCTAACTTTAAAATTGATGGAGCTACAAAAAATTAATCGAAAAAAAAATTCAACCAATCAAAAAAATGGATAGCACATTGAAAACTGAACAAATTCTGTTCTCAAGACAATTAGCCTAACATCAAAAGTAAAGGGACTACTGGTCATTTAAAATTGAGAAAATTAGAAAAAATTTTGACTCATTTATTTTAAATGACTCGCATCTCCTTCATTTTTGATGTTAGGCTAAAAGTATTCGGAACAAAATTTATTCAGTTCTCAGCCTGCTTTCTATTTCCTTGATTAGTTATTTTTTTGTAATTTTTTTCAAGTCAATTTTTTGTAGCCCCTTCAATTTTAAAGTTAGGCAAAAAGTGATGCAAAAAATTGTTCATTTTTCGAATTACTATCCATTCCTATGATTGAAAAACATTTTTACGTGATTTTTTTGGAAACAGCATTTGCCTCTTCAATTTTCAAGATAGGCAACATGTTCATCTAGTTTTTTTTTACCCGGTTACATCCAAAAATGACTTGTGGCAGATTATTCAACGGACATCCTGTATTTTTAGGTGTTTCAGTGACCAATTTGAATTTGGTAAAAAGCAAAATATCTTTGAATTCTCTATCATACTTTTCAACTCCCCTGTACAGGTAAAAAGTGATATTCAGTTTTGAAGACAATGATTCACTAAGATTTTAGGGGGCTGATCGAAGTTCCCATTTCCCATCAAAAGACACAGTCCAAAAAAAGCAAAAAAACGCATTTTCCGAAATAGTGCAGACATTTTAGGTTTTGACCTCAAAAAAATTAGCAGGAAGGGGAAGTTTCGTATATAAGCTCAGTAAGGTATGTATTTTAATATTCCCGAACTTCTCTAAAATCGGTGAATATTTTGCCCCTCTTTTGGGGGTGAGGGGGTTCAAATTCTCGTTTTTCGACTATAACTTTCAAAATTACGTATTCAGGAAAAAAAAGTTGAAACAAAAATTGTAGAGCATAAAAAACCGAACAATTTTGTTATTTACAATTTTTTCCTAGGACGTCATGGGATGGAGCTAGGGTCCTCGAAAAAAAATCAATTTTAAAAATTCCCATTACCAGAAAAAATCGCCAAAAATTGGGGTTAATCGACTTTTAGGAGCGGTTCTTTTGCATAGTACATCCTATTACTATGTAGAATAAGAAAAATGTATAACCCACCCCTTATCTCAAAGTAGGGGGGTGGACCTTCCGAAGGAAAAGTCGTATTTTCCCCCAAACATAGCTCAGCTGCAGTGCAAAATTCGAAAAATTGGTTCAAACAAACGTTGTAGAGCATTAAAATACGAACATTTTACTTTTTTTACTTTTTTTCTACGTGGTCTTGGAAGCGAGCTGTTGCAAAAAGAAAAAAAGCAGCGCGAGTTTGGAAAATTTTTCATCAACTCAATAAACTTTCCTTTTGAGACCCAATTTGGGTCCAGGGGTCAAATTATCATAAAAATCGAGTTCAGCGCCCACGAAAACCTCAGAACCACACTTGTTCGACCATTGGTTCGCTAGATTTTAAATTTACCAGGCTTACACGCTCATACTCTATTGAGGTAATGAAAAAATTTCGAACGCCGATTTTTTTTTCTCTTTGAGATAGCTCGCTTCTAAGACCACGTAGAAAAAAAGTAAAAAAGTAAAATGTTCGTATTTTAATGCTCTACAACGTTTGTTTGAACCAATTTTTCGAATTTTGCACTGCAGCTGAGCTAGGGCTTGGGGGAAAATGCGACTTTTCCTTCGGAGGGTCCACCCCCTACTTTGAGATAGGGTATTTTTCTTATTCTACATATTAATAGGATATACTATGCAGAAGAACTGCTCCTAAAAGTCGATTAACCCGATTTTTGGCGATTTTTTTTTGGTAATGGGAAAATTTTAAAATTGATTTTTTTTCGAGGACCCTAGCTCCCTCCTATGACGTGTTAGGAAAAAATTGTAAATAGCAAAATTGTTCGTTTTTTATGCTCTACAATTTTTGTTTCAACTTTTTTTTCCTGAATACGTAATTTTGAAAGTTATAGTCGAAAGACGAAAATTTGAACCCCTCACCCCCAAAAGGGGGTCAAAATATTCACCGATCTTAGGGAAGTTCGGAAATATTAAAATACATACCTTACTGAGCTTATATACGAAACTTCCCCTTCCTGCTAATTTTTTTGGGTTAGGGACTTATTTTAGCTAAAATGTCTGTACTAAAAATGACTTCGCCTTGAGAGCTGAATGATTCAAAAAATTTTTAGGACGTATCTCCTTCGAAGTAAACTACCTTCATAATTTTCGTCAAATAATCCAAACCACGATTTTTTTCGATCCCCCTCAACACATCGCCCCATCTCACCGGCTGCACCTTCGCATGCTCATTATAAAACAAAGCACGACGTTTAAATCGAACAGACCGCATAAAAATCGCATATCTTACTTCCAAGTCGTTAATTTGCTCATTACTGCGGAATAAAGTCTCGGCCCACGTAGCCTTTCCATAATATACTCGCCTAAAAAAACCTCGTATATTTCTTGTACGAAGGCAATTCACCCTCCGAAGCAAATCTTCGACACGATTTTTCCCCATTTCGGGCTAAATCGCGTACAAATTTGGTACACGGTTTTCACCCTCGTTCGGTTCACGAGATCTTCGCGTACGTAGCTATACGTATTCAATTATACGTACGCGCCCAAATACGTTAAATTTCGCCGCATTTGTATAAATTATATTCTCCAAAACGAAGACCCTCCGGAGGATGCGAAAAAGTATATAGCTCGGTAAAAAAAAAACACACCGTAGGTATTCAGAGGGTACGTATTTCGTTCGGTAATGATTTTAATGCGCAACACGGGAATTTTTAAAATAGAACGAACGATCTTTCGGACGGTGGCGGTGCAAATGTATAATAGTATACGAAGGAGAAAGCTGCAAAAAAACCATATTTACTCACCTTAGCAGGCGATCGGTCGGATACCGACGAGTAAAAAATATGTATACGGAAAAGACATAGAGCGAGAGGCAGATACGATATGGCGAAGAGAAAAAAAAAGTGCGAAGCGAAAACTAAAATGATAAATGACGAACGTTATACCCATTTATAGGTGGAATAAGGACGCCCCGGTATTATAGCAGCACCCTAACTCTCCATAGCCCTAGCACCCCACTCAAAACTGCCCAACAAACCGTGAAAAAGCTGAACTTTTACAATAGACTTTCGTTGCTTTGCTATAATATTATGTATCAAATGACACTCGGGAATTCAACGGCGAAAAAAAAAACCTCTTCGTTATTTGTATACTACATAAGGTCGGTGCGAAGAGCACCAAGGATAAGGTATAGGCTGTGGGCCAGGGGCAGGGATAACCCTCGTGTACACATGACGCGCGACGCCGTTAAAAATAATAGTTGGTCATGTAACGACTCTCCGAGGAAAAGAAAACCCCCCGGCGTCGAGCCCTTCAGGGCTACTCCATACCAAGACAAACCGAAAATGAAATTGGGTCTTTCGATTTCGCTCAATTTTTTTTTTACATATTGTTTTTATAAACAGATTGTAAAATGAAATATTTCTTCCATTACTACTACGAGTTCCCCTTGATGATCTATTCACATAATTACGATCATTTCCCTTTCAACTCTGGAGGGGGCTGAGGGTGGACCTCGTAATTTTTATGCAATTGCAATTTTTTACCAAGTTATTCAACTTCGAAGGCTCATACTCGTATCTTGAGATTGGCTGTACTTGGGAAAAACTGTTTGAGGAGTTTGAAAGAGAATTGAAAGGGGATTCGAAAACAATAATCACATTTTGAAAAGCTCGAAGTTGAACTTTTGGTGGTGAAAGCTTAATTTTCATTATGATTAAAAAATATGAAAGGTACCATTTAAAAATGTGAAAAAATTACAGTAGGTAGCCCTTTTTACCATTTGTTCAACCAAAAAATTTTCAAGGTGGGATCTTTGAACCTCTGGGAGGTACAGGGGTTCACAATTTTGATCAAAATTCAGAAAAATCGAAAAAGTAGAGTAACACATCGATTTATGCTAATTTTAAGGTGCTGAGTTCCGATATGTACTCAGTTTTTTCACCCGACTCTTCTGAACCTTCCTATTAGCCCCCTTGATTGGGTCAAAATTTAAAAATATGAAAAATAACGTGTGACTTGTGGTTTGTAAGGGTTTTGAGGGCACTTGGTTGAAATATTTGTTTAAATTTTCGATTTGACCCTTCAGTGTTCCCTTAACCTCCCTCCTTCCAATTTTGGGAAGAACGTGTTGAGAAATGAAAATAGCATGTGGCATATCGATTCTCACTAATTTGAGGGCGTAGAATTCGAATATCAGCTTACTTTTTGTTCCGCTCCCTTCCCCTACTCTAACCTACCTCCTCCCTCAGGCTTAAGTATTATACAGAATTGAATATTATTCAAAAAAATTTGAACAAATATCCTCTGTATACTTGTAATCATTTAGGGAAGTTCAAATCGAAAAACTAAGGCCTTTGAAATCAGTACCCAAAATTACCTAAAATAGTATTCCATTTTTCAAGTTATTACTCGAAATTGAAATTTTGGCCTAGAAGCCAATTTCAAAATTTTGGATCTCTATGCCCCTTCATATGGATAGGGGCATCTATGAAGGGGGGCGGGATAAATCAAAAAACTAAGGCCAAATTTTAAATCTGCAACCCAGATTACATATTATAGGTAATGCTACTTTTCAAGTTATTATTCACAGTTGAAATTTAAGCCCAATACCAAAGTTCAAAATTTTGGACACCATGCTCCCTAATGTACATAGGGGAGTATGTAATGTTCAAGTAATTTCGGCCTTTTCCTTCCCCTACCCCTCAGGCATCCTTAATATGGTGGGCCGAAAAACCAAAAAATTTGATTTTTGAAAAGTTACCCCCCCAAGTTGTTGGCTGGATAGACTAAAAAAATTAAATAAAAAATTTCAAAATCGATTCATATCTTCCGATCGCGCAAGAGCCTTCAATTCTTCAAAAATTGTCAAAAATTCAAAATTTCAAAATTGTCGAAAAAATTAAAAATTGACTAAAATTGATTTTAGAGCTTCTGTAGTGACTATTTAAGCCAAAAAGCAATTTTTTTTGAAAAAATCAGTGTTTTATCATTTTTTTCAGAGGTGAAGAAATATGAGAAATTTAAAAAAACCTATAAAACATGAATTTTCTCAAAAAAGTTGTGCTTTTTGCTCTAAATAGGCCCTAAATAAGCTCTAAAATTGATTTTAATAAATTTTGATTTTTTTATAATTTTTTTAAAATTTCGGAAGATGTTGAATTTTTGACAATTTTCGAAGAATTGAAGGCTCTTGCGCGATCGGAAGATATGAATCGATTTTGAAATTTTTTATTTCATTTTTCTAGTCTATTCAACCAACAACTTTTGCCGGGGTAACTTTTCAAAAATCAAAATTTTTGGTTTTTCGGCCCACACTAATCCTTATGTCCCTATGGACATCTAGGGGATTCAAATCGAAAAAATCTATAAAACGAAGACCAAATTCGGAATCAGTGACCCAGAATATGTCAGATTATGCGAATTTTGAATGCTAAAATGCGAAATTTTAGTTTTGGACCTCCCTATCACGCTCTTTGGGGACCGTTTTTCAAGCAAAGTAGGCGTCCCGCGAAAAATTCAGTATAGGAAGTTGTAGAGAATCAAATTTTCTTTCGTTAATGTGTCATTAGATTTTTTTGAGGAGGCTTAGTTTTCAAGTTATTCACGCTCAGAAAGTTCAGATAAGAAATTCAAAATAACTGTTAATAAATTTTCAGCTACCCGTTGGAGGACATACCTCAACTGATTGAACTGAAATTTTCACCGTAGCGCCTTCCAACTTTCCTCTGTCACTTCTGAAAATTTCAGCTCAATTGGTTGAGAGATTTTTGAGAAATCAAAATTTAAAGCGTTCTGCAATTTTTACTTCTTTCATTCAAAGGGTATGGCCGGATAAGGGGTGAATTTGGCCCCAGGCGCGTTTGGGCTCCCAAACACCTCAAGTGATGTATATTGACTAGAAACAATTTTTCACAAAATTTTGGGTTTACCTCCCTCCCTATCGGAGTTACGCGTATGACCATTTTATTGCATTATTTTCAAGAATTTTTAATTTCAGCGGAAGTGAAGGAAATGTTTTCTTCTTTGGCACAAAGTTACATCTTGTAGAGGTGTATTTATGATAATTTCTTCAAGAATTTTGGTGCCCTTCTTCACGTTTTTTCGACTATTTGAAGTTTTCAATCGTAAAAAACATCACATAAGCGAAGAGCGACCACCCCGGAAAAATTACTAAAACATACGTTTTTTCATGTAAAATTTTGTTGTGTATTTCGTTTCGGCCATTTCTTCGAACTAAGAGCCAAAAATTACAAAAAAAAAACGTACAAAAATGTTGTCATTTTATCAGATTTTTCCAATTTTGAGCGTTTTATGCAGAAAGCAGGCATCATGGCAGGTCACTTTTTTAGGGTGTTTGTCACTTTTTTCGACTTTGGTCACTAAAAGTCACTTTTTTCATCCAAAGGTCACTAGAAGTCACTTTTTTCATCCGAAGGTCACTAAAAGTCACTTTTTTCCTCTCAAAGTCACTTTTTTCGCATTTTTAAGCAAAAATTCAAATTTTCACGTAGAAATTGCTATGGGCTATTCCATGCTAAAACAGACCAAAAGTGAAGTCGGGTCTTCCGATTTCGTTCAGATTTTTTTTATGAGTTCACCTTGGTGGTCTATTCACGAAACCACGATTATTTTTTTTCTAACTCTCAAGGGGGCTGGGGGGTGGGCCTCGTAATTTTCATGCAATTGTGATTTTTCGCCTAACTACCCAACTTTGAAGGCGTATATCTTGAAATAAGCTTGTTCTTTGGGGAAAACCGTTTGTGGGGCCTGAAAGAGAATTGAAAGTAGATTCAAAAGTGATAATCACATTTTGGAAAGCTCAAAGTTGAACTTTGGTGGCGAAAGCTCAACTTTCAGGATATGCACAATATATGAAAGCTACCATTTAAAAATCTGAAAAAATTACAGTGAGTAGCCCTTTTTACCCTTTTTTCAACCGACAAATTTTCAAGATGGAGTCTCTAGACCCCTGAGGGGTACAGGGGTCCACAATTTTGACCGAAATTCAAAAAAATCGATAAAGTCGAGTAACACACCGATGACTACTAATTCGAAGGCGCTGAGTTCGAATATGTACTCAGTTTTTTCATCCGACCCCTCTGAACCTCCCTATTAGCCCCCTCAATAGGGCCAAAATTTGGAAAAATTAAAAATAACGTGCGACCAGTCGTTTGTTAGGTTTTTGAGGGCGCTGAGTTCAAATATTTGATTATTTTTTAGATTTGACCCCTGCGTGCCCCCTAGCCCCCCAATTTTGGGTAACCCACTTTTCCCCAAAATTGGGGGGCTAGGGGGCACGCAGGGGTCAAATCTAAAAAATAATCAAATATTTGAACTCAGCGCCCTCAAAAACCTAACAAACGACTGGTCGCACGTTATTTTTAATTTTTCCAAATTTTGGCCCTATTGAGGGGGCTAATAGGGAGGTTCAGAGGGGTCGGATGAAAAAACTGAGTACATATTCGAACTCAGCGCCTTCGAATTAGTAGTCATCGGTGTGTTACTCGACTTTATCGATTTTTTTGAATTTCGGTCAAAATTGTGGACCCCTGTACCCCTCAGGGGTCTAGAGACTCCATCTTGAAAATTTGTCGGTTGAAAAAAGGGTAAAAAGGGCTACTCACTGTAATTTTTTCAGATTTTTAAATGGTAGCTTTCATATATTGTGCATATCCTGAAAGTTGAGCTTTCGCCACCAAAGTTCAACTTTGAGCTTTCCAAAATGTGATTATCACTTTTGAATCTACTTTCAATTCTCTTTCAGGCCCCACAAACGGTTTTCCCCAAAGAACAAACTTATTTCAAGATATACGCCTTCAAAGTTGGGTAGTTAGGCGAAAAATCACAATTGCATGAAAATTACGAGGCCCACCCCCCAGCCCCCTTGAGAGTTAGAAAAAAAATAATCGTGGTTTCGTGAATAGACCACCAAGGTGAACTCATAAAAAAAATCTGAGCGAAATCGGAAGACCTGACTTCACTTTTGGTCTGTTTTAGCATGGAATAGCCCTATTTTTCATTCTTCAAGAAAAAAAATTAAAAGTTAATAATGATTTTTCAAAAAAAAAATTTCCCTCGCTTCGCTCGAGCAGGATTTTAATAATTCTATTTCTAAATTTGAAAAAATTCTGTTTCTTAAAACAGTCAAGTAATTGATTTTTTAATCAATTCCCCATTTGACAGAATAAAAAATCAATAATTTTGACTAAAATAAATCAATCAAACAATTGAAATACGTAGGTATCACAGATTTTCAGATTAATTCATTCTACTGATTCAAAAAGGCACAGTTTTACGAAAATTGACCGATTTAGATTTAGAGAGTAGATATGGGTCATATTATATTAATTGTTTGTTCCAAAAATTTTGTAATTTTTCAATTTTTCACTGCTCAAGTCTGTATAATTAAAATAATTATGTATATCTGCCTCCTAAAGTGCCACTAAAAAAAATTAGATTTTTAGATTACCTAATTTTTTGATTGAATTTTGACCTCCTCCCCTCATTTTTTTTGAATTCTCAGCCCTCTTTTAAATATAAAAAAATTTCCCCCCGAAATAAAATCGAATTATTGGTTACTTTTGGTTACTTTTTGGTCATTTTTTGGTCACTTTTTGCTCAAAAAAAACATTAAACGTCACTTTTTTTCTTCGAAATTTCGCCATGATGCCTGTAATTAAAAAAAAAACAAAAACTGTAAACTTGCCCCCCCCCCCCAAAAAAAAAAATTGAATTTTTGGTCACTGTTTCGCCACTTTTTTCTCAAAAAAGTCAGTAAAAGTCACTTGATGTCCGCAAAAAGAAATGACTAAATGAAAAAACCAATCCCATATTCGTATTCAGCAGGTCAAAATACCCCAATCAACACCCTTATGGAGACAATTTTGCTTAAAGTTTCAAAATTCACTTTTTTCACCAGTTTTTCATGACGAAAAAAGCGAATTTCGAGGCTTCAAGTAAAACGATCGCGAAAAGGGTGTTTATCGGGGTGTTTTCACCTTCTGACAACGAATATGGAATTGGTTTTTTCATTTAGTGATTTTTTCCCCGGAAAATTCACGATTTTTAAGTTTGGGCAAGGTCTCTACTTGAGGTGTTTAGGAGCCCAAACGCGCCAGGGGCCAAATTCACCCCTTATCCGGCCATACCCTTCCTCAAATTTTCACCTTTTTTATTCAAATTTCTCAATGTTCAAAGTTAGATATCTCGAAAACGGCTGAATGAATTTTAAATCGGTTTGAAAATCTCGAAATTTTAATCCTTCCTCTATAATTTTTGATGTGACCCTTTCTGAAAGCTCGCAGCTTTCGGGTTTAATCAAAGACAAAAGTGTACAAAAACGTATTATAGTATAAGGAAACCTCGTTTTGAACCACACGTCCTATCGTGTTCAGAAGGTCCTAAAACGTGAAAAAAAGTTGGTCCAGACGCGACGTCCCTTTCAACCATGATGAACAATTTAGTACCTGACTTTTCCGGTAAAATAAACCCCCAGATTCGAATCACGGAACATCATTTTAATAGAAGAAATGAGACTTGTTTCCATTACTTGCATGGATCAGTAATTAAAAGAAAAGAAGTGAAAGAAAGTCGGTAAACTACGACTTTTGTGGGAGGGGTCGGTCGGTTGGAGAACGGAGAGGTTCGGAGGATCGAAGGGCAGGGGCTGGGGGCAATGAAGGGTCAAAGTGATCTCATAACTTGACAAACGACATGTCACATGTTATTTTTCATTTTTTTGAATTTCTCCCCTATCAAGGGGGATAATAAGGGGGAGGGTTTAGAGGGGTAGAATGAAAAACTAAGTACATATTCGAAATCGGCGCCTTTGAATTAGTAAAAATCGATGTGCTATTCTACTTTTTCGATTTTTTTGAATTTTGGTCAAAATTGTGGACCTCTATACCTCCCAGGGGTTTGGAGACCCCATCTTGAAAAATTTTTTGGTTGAAAAAATGGTGGAAAGAGCTACTTTCTGTAATTTTTTCAGATTTTTAAATTGTAACTTTCATATTTTGTACTTATTATGAAAGTTGAGCAAAGTTCAACTCTGAGCTTTTCAAAATTTGATTATTGTTTTTGAATTTCGTATCAAGTATCAATTCTCTTTCAAATTCTGCAAACCGATTTCCCCAAGTACAACCGGTCTCCGAGATATGAGCCTTCAAAGTTGGGTAATTTGGCAAAAAATGGTAATTGCATAAAAATTACCAGCCTCACCCCAGCCCCATTGCGTGTTAGAAGGGAAATGATCGCGGTTAAGTGAATAGACCATCAAGGGGAAGTGGTAAAAAAAATTTGAGCGAAATCGGAAGTCCAGAGTTCATTTTTTGTTCGAGTTGGAATGGAGTATCCCTTTAGCTTTTACATGTGTCCAGCAACGTATACGATTTCGGTTTAACTTTCGTGTTCGGTGCACTCCTCCGATACGAGAGCTGGAATTTGCGAAAAATATGAGCGGATTATCCTCGGTGAAGTATTCGGTCTGGCCGGGGACCTGGTTCGATGCTTTTTTCTCTCTCTCGGTATCCAAATTAATTTCGAAACCGTGCGAAGAAGCGAAAATAGGAAAAAAAAGGCTCTAAAGAAAGTGAAATTTAAAACTATAGTACAGGTTTTCCCCAAGTCATCCGGTCATTAGACGAAGAAGAAACGCGTTCGAAAATAAGTCGAGTCAGCGAAACTGCCCCGCCATCGCGTCGGCCTACTCCACCACGTCGGTAGCTCCGGTCGGAGTAATTCTGTCATTTAGATAATCTGCGCTCAGCGTTCTGCTGCGGTAATCTGGCTTTTAAAAAAAAGTGATAGTAATACACTAACGGGTATACTATCGTTTGGAGCCTTCCGTAAAAAGGAAGCAAAAGTATGAAAAGATTAGGCTGGCTTTTATTTTATGTCGAGCCACTTGACCATCATAAAGGACTTTAACGGCTCCCCGCGTCGTCTACGTGCTCTCGAATACCCATAACCGAACTACGACCAAGACCGAGCAACGAGTTAGAAAAATAAATGACGAGTAGACGCGCAACGAGTAGTTAGAACCGATTTAACGACGCCAAGCCTCATTATGCCCTTTATACGTTTCGTTCTGCGAGCCCCTTGCTCGTACAGGTATCCACACCGGCCACCACCGACCGCAATCCGACTTATTGCCCGGTTTGCTGATGTCGGCGTCCCTTATAGTTTTTAAAGTCATTGCGATTCGTTCTCTCGGTGTCGCCGTCTCTGGCCGGAGCCCTACGTGGAGAATTTATCTCGCTGTGTACCTAGATACGAAGGTATCTTTTGTTGTACGTAGATATACGTGAACGTACCGTACTATACTGGTTTTTATTTCGTTTTATTGCTCGACTACTACGACGGTTAGTGCCGAAGAAACATGCTCCGGAACACGCGACGTGCATGTTTTAAAGTGCCCCTTTCGCGTTATTAAAGCGAGATTTTCTTTTCCCAACGATCGACTGGTGTCGGCAGACCCCCCCCCCATGTATCTAGTCTTCTTCGCCGTAGTGTGGCGTCCGGTGCTCTCCCAATGGGTCGCAGACGTCGAATTTTTTTGCTGCTCGACGCGGATACGGTTCGGAGACGACTTTGCGCTTATTTTGATACATGAAGAGGGGTTTTTTTCTTTTCTTTATCAACGAAGAAATTTTTAAGGTCGACAAAATGGTGTTTTTATTACGCTCTGTGTCGTACTACATGGTGGTAAATTCGGATAGGTGATGAAGAGGGGTATCGAAGACGCGGATGGAGGCGAAATAGTTTTTGAAAAATTGAGAAAAAAGTGAATTAGTGATATTGAAAAGTAAAAATCTTCATGTAAGGTATTCCAAAAACAAAATAAAGGAAAGTACTCCAAGTCTGACTAGAGGTCTGCGCCGAAATTGGCTCCATCGGTGGCGGCTGAAGTCACCTTTTGTCGGCGGCTAGCGACGCGCCGATCGAAATCAATATTTTTGGAATAAAATGGCTGAGAATTTGAGAAAAAATGTAGAGGGAGGGTCAAAATTGAATGAAAAATTGAATGACCTGTTACTTCAGTGATTCTGGTGCGGTTAGACAGGGGCGTAGCCAGAAATTTCTTATGGAGAGAGTCCAAAATTTCGTAATTTTTTGAGAAATTTTGAGTTCACCCCCCCCCCCCCCACCATTGAATTTTCTTTTACTATAAAAACACTGAATTCAAACTTTATAAAGTTCTCGTGCGATTTGCTTAGCCCGTTTAAGAAAAAAAACGGATGAAAATGTAATTTTGGAACAAACAACCTAAATAGTTACTAATTATTTTGGTCTTAAAACCCAATAAAAATACCTCACAAATCCAAGAATTGGCGTCAGCAGCTTTTTTGGGGAGGGTGCACTATCAGAAGGGAACCATTTTTTGTATAGTTTATTCAAACAATTTATATAAATGTGATTTCTTTCATGCCCGAACGAAGCGAGGGCGAAGCTTTGAGAAAATTTGATTTTTAATGCTCCAAAAAGGCATTTAGAATGCGGAAAATACATAAACCGATTTGACCAAAAAAAGAAGAAAATTCGAAAAAATAATTAATTGTAATCAATGATGATAAATTGAGCTGAAAATTAGATGTTACATGGCACCAGAAGCTTTTTTTGGATGAGAGAAGAAAATATAATTTTTTCACTGTCGCCTTGAATAGTTTATGACTCATTCTATGTCAACTCGACCAGGTTTTGACCGTGGGTCTTCCGATTTCGCTCAAAATTTTTATATTTGCTTATTTTTGGGATTCGACCCTTTAGTGCCCCCCTAGCCCCCAATTTTGAAAAAACACATGCAAAAAATGGAAATAGCATGTGTCATATCGATTTCTACTAAACCGAGGGTGCTGAGCTCGATTATCAACTTACTTTCTCGATCCGCCTCCTTCGTTCTCCACACTGACTCCAAAATTACTAAGTCATTTAAAAAATCAATGTGTTTTTTCAAAATTGGGGGCTAGGGGGGCACTAAAGGATCGAATCCCAAAAATAAGCAAATATTCGAACTCAGCGCCCTCAAAATCCCAACAAACGACACGTCATACGTTATTTTTAATTTTTTTTAATTTTGACCTCATTAGGGGGCTGATAGGGGGGTTCAGAGGGATCGAATGAAAAAACTAAGCACATATTCGAACTCAGCGCCTTCGAATTAGTAGAAATCGATATATTACTTTACTTTTTACTTTTTTTTGAATTTTGACCAAAATTAAGGACCCCTGTGCCCCCCAGGGATATTGACATCCCATCTTGAAAAGTAATTAGTTGAAAAATACATTAAAAGTTCTCTTCATAGTAATTTTTCAGATTTTTAAATGGGGCCCTTCATCTTTTGTACTTATCATGAAAGTTGAGCTTCCATCACAAAAGCTCAACTTTGAACTTTTCAAAAAGTGATTATCAATTTTGAATCTCCTTTCAATTATCTACAAAACAGCATGAACAGATTTATCTTAGACCTAACCAATCTTGAGATATGCTCCTTCAAAGTTAAGCAAGTTCGCAAAAAATCCCAATTATACGACAATTGCAAGGCCCCCCCGCCCCCCGAAGGATTAGGATCAGTATGATGGTGATTTATTCACTAGACCATCGAGGAGAACTCGTAAAAAAAATTTTGAGTGAAATCGGAAAATCCGAGGTCAAAACCTGGTCGAGTTGACATAGAATGAGCCTTATATAATTTGATTTTTTTTATGTCAGAGCAAAGTGAGGACAAAGCTTTGAAAAACTTGGGTTTTTAGTGTCCAAAAGAAGCATTTTTTTTCTTGTTTTCTTGCTTTGAAAATCTCTATTTTGCGTGATTGGAGGAGGGAGGCACCATATCAGAATTTTGAGGGGTGTGATGCACCTCTTGAACCTTAATTTCCAAGGCTACTGGAAATCAGTGATTTTTCATTGAAATATCAGTGAAAAATCACCTATCAGTTGTATTTCACTGAGTTAAAAAGATAGAATTTGAAACAGAATGATTAAAATTTGAATTATTGCTCCGTTTGTCCTCACCCCTTCCCCTGAAAATAAATATAGGTCAGGACGGGCGCGGGCGGGGCGTCAGAAATGTTGCTCCGCCCGTTCAAGCTTGAGGGACGGGAGTGGGGGTCAATCGATTGTGCTCGATTTGTGCTCTTTTGTCCTGAAATTATTTTCGTTTGTGCCCCCTCCCTTCCATGGGCGGGAAGTCTGAAATGCTTTCTGAAAAACTTGAAAAATGAATCTTGATAAAACTGATAACAGCACCAATCGTTTGTGCTATTCAAAAAGAGGTTTGTGCATTTTTTTAATTTTGAAAAATATCGCATTTTGGCCCCTTTTTTGATCTGCTTCAGTGATCAAATCTTATCAGATCTAAAAATTTGTCATCAGGAGCACAAACGAAAATAATGCCCACACAGAAAAGCTCAAACCGAGCACAATCGATTGAGCCTACTCCCACCCCTCAATCTTGAATGGGCGGGGCACCATTTCTGATGCTCCACCCTGACCTATATTAATTTTCAGGGGAAGGAGATGAGCACCAACGAAAATAATGTCAGCACATGAGAGCACAAACTGAGCACGATCGATTGAGACCACTTTCACATCCCTCCCTTGAATAGGCGGGCATATTTTTCTTATGCCCCGCCCAAGTATAACACATCAAAAAAATGACCAAAATGTGATATTTTTCCAATTAGAAAATTGCACAAACCTCTCCGTGAGTAGCACAAACGATTGGTGCTGTAACATTTTTTATCGAGATTATTTTTCAGGTTTTTCAGGAAGCATTTCTGACGCCCCGCCCGCCCATAGAAGGGAAGGAGCACAAACGAAAATAATGTCAGCACAAAAAAGCACAAATCGAGCACAATCGATTGACCCCCCCCCACTCCCGCGTTTCAATCTTGAATGGGCGGAGCAACATTTCTGATACCCCACCCGCGCCCGTCCTACCTATATTCATTTTCAGAGAAAGAGGGGTGAGCACGAATGAAAATAATGTCACCACATGAAAGTACAAACCGAGTACAATCAATTAAGACCACTCTCACCCCCTCCCTTGAATAGGCGGGACGTCTGAAATGGAGCCAAAGTGATAAGAAATTTTTACATTTTTTCACTCTTACCCTTGACTCCCTCGATACTGACAAAAATTTGAGAAAAAGAAAGGAATTCGACGAGAAGGGTAGTAAAATTTAAAGGGCTTTGGAGTAAAATCAAAAAATTATATTGATAGGAATAATGTTCAACTGATATCTTTTCGTGAAAATTCCAACTTTTCTTCACAAGATACTTCTCAAAAAAATTCAGGAATCACCCACTTTCTCCGCAAAAATTAAATTTAATCTTGATAATTTCCCGAAGGGGAAATTTGAAAATCGTTATCCCTTTCAAAAAATGGGAAACATATGTGGCAGAAAAATTTAAAATAGAGGATAAAAATTTATTAATTTTTCAAAATAGATAATAAACAAGAGGACATAGATGATGTTTTTATTTTTCATAAGTGCTGTTTTTTTTTACAAAATTTTTATTGGAACCCAGGTAAATTGCAATGATTTTCAACTTTTTCAGTGGTTTTTAAAACAAAATTCAAGTAATTTTTTTCTATTAAACGATGCCGATGTTTATGATACTTAATCAGAACATTTTTTGCCATCCTAAATTTTTGACCATGTTCATCTATCTTCATTGAAAAGATTCGGGTTTTCCTAAATTTTATACCATTTGAATCACATTATAAATTTTCTATCACATATTTTAACGACAAAAGCAAATAAATTTTTAGACCAAATTTGCAGAATTGAATTCTGTGTCAAAAATTTTTCGAAACTAATGATTTATTTGAGAAATTTTTATTTCAAGTTGAAAAAAATCGGAAAATGGTACTTCCAGTCGAAAAAATCGGAAAAAAGACCTCTAGGTGCAGTTGATAGTTTGTGATTTTTTGCCCTTCAATAACCCAACTTCGGTTCATCGTACCTATTAGTATGCCTGGCCGAAACCTCATTGGTATTTTTGATTTCAATTACCTGAATAAATCCTATTGCATTCTTACTAGGATTTGTCATAAAAATTGTTTTTTTTTTTCTTCTTTTTTAGATCAACCAACTAAACCTTTGATTAAAATACTCGCATTAGGCTCATTTTAATCATTTCAATTCAGATTATTATTTTTCATCGATTGCAAATAGTTAATGAAAATTCACCAAAGTATTTTCCGAAGAACGTGACGTTTTCCTTTCCCTCGATTTTTTTGATTCCGGTAAAAAATCTACTCGTAAAACGGCTATATGAAACTCGTCCATCCTTGAATAATCAGCAAAATTTGTCGAGTGGGGTGGATTTTTAAACGAGCACCTGCCTGCCATAAAATTAGGGAAAAAATTAGCCGTCCCTTCGGGTCTTTTTTTTTTAGAAATAACGAGGCGCGAAACCATCCGAGCTTAAAATTCTTACGCCCAAAAATGAATTCAGCGGAGAGGCTGCGATCACCATCATCGCCGCCGACTTGTATTAATCAGCCGGTGCAAATGACTGGTAGTGGTAGCGTCGCGTCGATTTTCACGCGTATTTTTGCCCTCGACATCTTTTTCTCGCAATGTACATTTCTTCTGCTTCTTTCTACGTTAGATTTTTTTTATTTCCAACTCGTTAACATCGTGTTCCGGTTTTTACGTGCGACGATTTTGGGCGAAATGGGAAAAGAGACGAGGAAAACAGTTCGCTAATTCGACTAATGTTTTCTTTTTACATTCGCATTATTTGTGTTTTTCACGGTTGAACTGATAACGAGAAGTAGAGAAAGAGAATACGAGCGTCGCGTAGTGCGCTGCTCCCGTTTCCCCTCCGCCCCCGCAATCACCCCCGATGCGCTTTTGCTTTCGGTCGTGAATCAATTTTGCCGCATGGCTCTGCTAGCTTCGTACGATGGCGTTATTTGATTCCCCAAACGAAAATCACAGTCGAGCGTTATTCGAATTACCCCCTTACCGGGTTCCTCCATTCTCTTTCTGCTCTCAATTTTATACTTTATATATCGATTGTGATTAAACAATGTATCCGCGAGATATTAACGTGTGTGGCACGTATGCATTGAACTAGTTTTATTCTCATATACCAGTGTACTCGTTTAATTATACGATTATTACTGTCCGAGTATTACCTCAATTTCCTCTTTTTGTGGTAACTGGGGATATTTTTACAGCTGAGATTCAATGTTGCTCTGTCGAATTCACTTGGGCTTGGGTATTTTCGTTGCATCAACAACGAGGATAAAGTATTACCTGTCTTACCTGGCTGTTTATCAATTACCAGCACCCTCCTTTTTCCAGCTCTCTCGTCGTGGTCGAATTATAATCCTCTGCGAGTTTATTTACCCCTTCATCTCGGCTCTCGTGTACTTTTTCTAACGACCGAATAAAAATGTTCGCTTTACAGAACAAAAAAAGGCCCCTTTAAATAAACATATTCAATTAGAAAGAAAGAAAGGTAAAAAAAAAGCTTATCAACTGAGATTTTAAATACTGCAGCTTTCGTTTAAGCTTCATGTTGAACCTTTTTTTATTATTAGGCACATATTCTAAACCATAACTTGGATATTTGGGGTAAAATAGGTTTTTTTTTGGAGATCTTCAGAGAAAATTTGAATTTCCCCTGTTGAAAGGACGATGAACGAAGGATACCTATTTGAAATTTTCATGACAATGTTATCAAATGCATTTTGACTTTCATAAAATTTACACTGACAGCGCTCCTACGAGTACAAAAAATTTCCAAAAATCAATTGAAAGTAACGCTAACGACCAGAAAATTCTTTGGTTCATTTTTCGAGCCATAAAATGAGCAATTTGAATTTTATAAAAAACATTTTCAGTCAAAATTCAGGTGGACGCTCAGTCAGGAAAAAGTTTTAAAAATTTTTACTAAAAACTATTCTTGGTAACAATAAATTTTTTACCTCAGTTTTCAGATGTTGCGATAGCTGATTTGAATTGGGAGAAAATAGGCGAATTTTGATTTCGAGACTTGCAACTCTTCAACTCACTTATACAAAGCCAAAATTAGTATCCAATTTCGAAATCGATAGTTCAGGGAGATGTATAAATTTGAATCAAATTTTTTCAAGGAGATGCCTAGAATCCGACTTAGGTGGCACCCAAAAGTGGAAAAAACTTGAGTTTTTTTCAAAAATGGCAGTACTGAGGACTCTTGGCTTTATTCCCCTTCGAACCGGAGTCTAAAAAAAATTCTGTGAGGTCCCTCACGAAAAGTAAGCTATTTCACCTATTTTCATCTCAAGTTTTTTTCTCAGTTTGGTAGGTGTTGATATTCTTTCTCTTTTGGAAATTCTGTAATTGAGTGATTTCTCCGAAGATAAAGTTGGGTGCAATTTTTCGCATAACGAAATGAAATTGAATAATAGTTAGAAGTACATTGGTATCGTGTTGTGTTTATTTTCATTTGAAATCACAGAATGGAATCGGTTGAATTCCAGGTTTGGTAGCTGGGAAAGGCTGAACGTATGGGTAGGAGCATATTGTCCTCAAAATTGGCCTGATGGCATTTTCAGTGGGGGAATTTGCAAAATTAATGACTAAAAAATTTATAAAAGTTTATATTTAGAATAAAAAAATTGGGAAAAATTGCATCAGGGTTGGAAATTTTTCAATTTTTATCTCTTCTTTTTCTTTAAAATCAAATTTGATGCATTTCAGTTTGGGAATAACCGGCTCTAAAAAATCAAAAATTCGATGAAAAAAGTAGGTAGGTACAATTATCGGTTTACAACAGCAATGAAATCATTGTTTTTTTTTACAGTTTCAACATACTTATATCAGTTTTAGAAACGCAATGAAAAATTTAAATTCAATAATGCGATGTCGCGAATTTTTTACAATCGATACTAATGTCGACGTATCGATTATAAAATTAAACCATTGTTATTTTTACAATTCCAAAAATATCAGTTTGAGAAACATCATGAAAAATTAAAATTTGAGTGTCATTCAAAACCATTTTTCAGCAACTTTCAAAAATTTTGAGCCTCAAATTGAGAAAAATTTTTATGTAGTATTTTCAAAAAGTTGGCATGTGACTTATGAAAATGGGCTAGAATTTCGTCAAATATTCAAAAATGTCATCAAAAATCATTTTTGAGCAAATTTTAAAAATTTTGAGCCTCAAATAGAGCAATTTTTTATGTAATTTCAAAAAATTGGCATGTGACCTATGAAAGTGCGATAAAATTTCGTCAAAAATTCAAAAATGTCATTCAAAACCATTTTTGAGCAAATTTCAAAAATTTTGAGCCTCTAATTGAGCGAATTTTTTGGTATTTTCAAAAAATTGGTGCATGACTTATGAAAATGGGGTGGAATCAAAGGCTCAAAATTCGCAAAAGTTGTTCAAAAAAAGTTTTAGATGACATATTTGAATTTTCGACGGAAATTTATGAGCAACTTTTGAGAATTTTTAGCCTCAAATAGAATCAATTTCTGAGTATTTTCAAAAAATTGGCATGTAACCTACAAAAGGGGCAAAATTTTGCCAAAAATTCAAATGTCATCCAAAACTGTTTTTGAGCAAACTTTTGAGAATTTTGAGCCTTTGATTCTACCCTATTTTCATGACATTTTTGAATATTTGACGAAATTTTACCTCATTTTCATAAGTGACATGCCAATTTTTTGGAAATACTCAGAAATTGACCCTATTTGGGGTTGAAAATTCTCAAAAGTTGCTCAAAAATGGTTTTCGATGACATTTTTGAATTTTTGACGAAATTCAATCCCACTTTCAAAAGTCACATGCCAAGTTTTGGAAAATACTCAAAAATGAGGCTCAATTTGAGGCTCAAAAAGGGTCAAAACTGCTTAAATTCAATTTTCTCTAAAAATTTCGTTTTGCTTGTAAAATTTTATCCCATTTTGATAGGTCGCAACCCAAGTTTCAGAATTTTCTTGAGAACTGTTTTTCTGATGGGGGGGGGGGGGTGAAAATCACACATTTTCTTAACTTTGAAATTCCACCACGACGTATTGTGCAAACCGTTTTCCTCAAACTTTGGCTAATCAGATGCAGAATGAATCTGGGTGTAAGGTCATTTGGGGTAATTGTAAACATGGGGTAATTGTAAACAAGTCGTGCTGTAAATATTTAAATGCATCTAGCGAGCTGGAGTTGCCAAAAATAAAAACTTTGAATAATTGGTCTTACTATAATATAAAACTTCGGGTTCTTGGTGACAGCTGTGATGAAAAATTTCGCGATGAAAAAAACATGATATCAAATTTTGATTTTCACACAATTTACGTAATCTTCAAAATTCGAGAAAAAATAGAAAAAAGTAAAAAAGTTGGTGTTTGATGCATTAATTTAGTTCTACGGACATTCAAAAATGATGAAATTCAATTCTTATGATTTTTGAAGCTGAGAAATTAATTTTCGGCAGCATTTACAAATACCCATCAAATTTTTCAGGTGTGGGGTAATTGTAAACACGTGTTATTTAAATGGGATTTACAAATTTAAACACAAAATATCTTTTTTTTTGTTTTGATTTTTTTTGATTTTTTTTTACAAGTTAGTTTTTCTACGCGTTTAAATATTTAATCTATATAATTTTTTTCCAAATTATGCAAAAAAAAACGAGTGATACGTTTTTTATGGGGCACAATGTATGCATTTACATTTACCCCATCACTGTGGGGTAAATGTAAATATTCTTGTCCAATTGTAAACGAAGTCCATAATTTAGAAATGAATAATCGAATCGATGAAAACAAACCGCCATATTACTCCTCATACATTCATTGATACATGGTAAAAATTTCAATCACTTTGCTTTCTTACTTACAGAGTAAAACGAAAAAGAGTATCACAAAATCGGTTCAATTTTCCGAAAAATTTACAATTACCCCAATTGACCTTACATTACGTTTGATTTTTATTGCGCCCCAAACCACATGTCGCATACAGACACATTATTGTGCCAAAAATGGTCAAATTTGGCGAAAAATCGCACTTTGGGGGGCTGGCGCCCTATTGTGCAAGTGACCCGAGGGTTGTGACATATATTTGGAGTCGGGGGAGTGTCTGCTATCACACTGTGAAAAAATTTTTCGCACCCGGTCAAGTTGAAAAAATGGGAAAAAGGGGGTTTTTTAGGCCCCAGCTCCCTATTGTCCAAGGGAAAAAATTCAAAATACACTTTTTTTATACTATGGGATCTATACCCACAATAAGCCAACTGATTTTTTTGTACCCCAAAAAAGCACGCTCAATGAACACTTTTTGCCAGTTGGACTGTACAGGGTCGATTTATCGATTATTAAAATCGATCCCAAGGGTAATTTATCGATTATCAAAATTGATACCAACGTCGATTTATCGATTACCAAAATCGATATTAAAGTCGATTTATCGTTCACCAAAATTGCTTTACTTATTATTAAAATCGATACCAAGGTCGATTTATCGATTACCTAAAATCGATACTCGAGTCGATTTATCGATTACCTAAAATCGATACTCGAGTCGATTTATCGATTACCTAAAATCGATACTCGAGTCGATTTATCGATTACCTAAAATCGATACTCGAGTCGATTTATCGATTACCTAAAATCGATACTCGAGTCGATTTATCGATTACCTAAAATCGATACTCGAGTCGATTTATCGATTACCTAAAATCGATACTAAGGTCGATTTATCGGTTGTCTAAAATCAATACTAAGGTCGATTAATCGATTACCGAAAATCGATTCACATTTTCGAAAAATCGAAAATATTCGGCCAATTTTCTGCAGAATTGCGATAGTTGAAATATCGATAATTCGATTTCGAGATCCAATGTATCGATATATTTGAAAAAACTCGATAATTAATTACAATAATCAAAATAACTGGAATGAAGAAGTATTATACAAAATGGATTAATCGGTTCAGGCAAAATCAAAAATCATATCTATTTATTGGAAAAAATATTTCTGAATTGATTTTCTAAAAAATAGGTACCTAACTTAGTTTTTATCAATTTTTCTGGTAAATTCGAGTAATTTTAAAATTTATGGAATCATCGTGGAAAAAAATTGAAAATTTCCCAAAATATTGATGCCTGACAAAATTAATATCGGATTTATTTCTTCAATTCAGTTTCAATCGTAGTTATTTTCACATATAAATTTTTACAATACCAATTTCTTTTCTCCCAACCCTCTATGTTCTGGTCATCATGAAATCAATACATCAAATCGCAATGGAAATTTACCAACTTTAGTAAATGCTTTTACCAGAATAAAATCAATCAGAATTCGAAAATACACGCTAGAGATCCGTTTTCGGTTATAAACATCTTCTAAAAAGCCAAATATATACGTATTTGCCTACCTACGATGGACCTAAAAATAAGCAAATCCCCTCATACGCGATTATTTACAGGTACATTATTCGAATACGAATTCAAATACGTGAAAAATTCGCCCACGGTCTACAGGTATGGAATTTTCACGAATGGAATTTTCTCATAAAGTTGGTAACACAATTACGGTGGTCTTCTCTCTCCAAAGACGAGATGAAAAAATTATTCAGCCAACAGAGAAGGGAAATACTGTAACACTAATTTCCCTAGCCAAAGTAGAAGACGAAAATGCGATGTGGAGGTGGTCGAGAATAAAGAGGGAGCTCTAATCTTATTCACGTTGGAATATTTCATCAGAATCTTGGTAACATTATTTTAAAGTTTTATTAATATTACGAAAGAGTTACGAAAGTCTGACGCGAAAACCAAACCGGTGAGATGCAGGGACGAGGGCGTGAATGAAAAAGAAAGAATACCAGTAAAAAATTAGGTATTTAAAAATCAAAATTAAACGTACGAGAAGCATACGAAGCGACGGTAATCTGGCGAAAGAGCACGTTGCTCCGGCATTGAACTCTTTGCGCTATTATACTAAAATATTTCGCATTTTTGGGTTGAAAAAATTTTCGGCTAGTTTATGATTTATACTATAGCGCAGTTGTACTACGAACGAACGTTGCATAGCAGAAATAACATCTCGACGACGCGACGAGAGAAGAGAGCAGAAAGGCGTTCGAATGATTTACGGTTTGTTTTTTCGCATTCGCGCCCGAGACGGGCGAGATTGCTGAAAGGGGGACGGGAGCGGAGCCCGGCGGTGGTTTCATTTCTAAAGAATCATCATGATGGAAATTCTTTCTCTTATACGGTGCATTCTATTCGTTCGCGTTTAGTAAAAAGCTACCTATACTAATATATCCGCAGAGTGCACCGTTTTTGAATATTTCCAGCACACGAGCTTCAAGTTTTACGTCAATAAGCGACGTAATAACTGGGTACTATCGCCTAGAATCGAAAGACCGCGCAGTGTCGAGAGAAACGTGCGTTAATATACGAGATTATTACGTGATAAATCACGGATTCGTTAAGCAGGTGAGCTTTTTTCGCCCTGCCGAAGGATCGGAAGGGAGGAGACGGATAGGTGGGATTTTTTAATTGTTACGGTTTTGGTTCGAGACAAGTGCGACCTTTTCATCGGCACGAATTATCAGCCGGTGTAATTAATTTGTTCGTTTGGACTTTCAAGAGAGAATTTTGAGTAGGCTGTCTAACAGGTCATGTTGGCTGAGATGGTTTAATAAAGGAACAGTAGTATTCAATTTGAAGGTGTTTTATGCGGAAGTAATGAAGGAAAAAGTAATATTCTGGGCTGATATGTGATGATTTTAATTTTCTTTTTCGTTGCAAAAAAAATTATTAATGATTTTAAAAGACTGGCCTTTTGCAGTGGTCATTAGGGTGGGTCGAAAAACCAAAAATTTTTATTTTTGAAAAGTACCCTCCGCAAAAGTTGTTGGATGAATAGACCAGAAAAATAAAATGAAAAATTTCAAGATCGATTCATATCTTTCGATCGCCCCAGAGCCTTTTATTCTTCAAAATTACCAAAAATTTTGAAAAAATTAAAAAATTGACTAAAATTAATTTTAGAGCTTCTGTGGTGACTATCTAGACCGAAAAGCACATTCTTTTTGAAAAAAATCAGTGTTTTATAACTTTTTCCACTTTTTTCAGAGGGGTATAAATAATATCTATGAGAAAAAAAAACTATAAAACATGAATTTTTTCAAAAAAGTTGTGCTGTTTACTTTAAATAGGCCCTAAATAAATTCTAAAATTGATTTTAATGAATTTTGATTTGTGTAAATTTTTGAACATTTTTGAAAATATTGAATTTTTGACAATTTTTGAAGAATAAAAGGCTCTTGCGCGATTAGAAGATATGAATCGATCTTGAAATTTTTCATTTTATTTTTCTGGTCTATTCATCCAACAACTTTTGCGGAGGGTACTTTTCAAAAATCAAAACTTTTAGTTTTTCGATCCACCCTAGTGT
The DNA here is from genome assembly GCA_033439095.1 of Pseudococcus viburni. NCBI lineage: Eukaryota > Metazoa > Arthropoda > Insecta > Hemiptera > Pseudococcidae > Pseudococcus > Pseudococcus viburni. Next base: position 169,097 of record JAVBJF010000042.1, on the reverse strand, counting down.
CATTAGTAATTTTTTAAATCAACAATTAAATATTTTTTTCTTCAAAGGTTTCGAATCTTATCGGATTTTACTCAAGAAAGATCTCAAGGAACTAGTCTAATTCAAACCAAACTAAATTTTTTAGAAAGAGCATACTCCAAAACTCTCGTATCTAACAAATTTGAATCCGTCTGGTTGGTTTTTTAATTTTTGAATCAAAATCGTCATTTTTCAACAAAAATGTAATAAATGTAGTTTTTTTTGTGACGTTAAGATAAAGTTAGAACGTTCACTAAAGACCGAACCCTCGAACCATTCTCCTCCCCAGATTTCACAACTTTTAGTTGAATTTCTCCAAAGTTATGAAAATTGACTTACAAGGGAAGTATCCAAATTTGAAGTAAAATTTTGAGCTGAAACAAAATTAAATTGAAAGTGCATCATAAGAAAAGTCATTTTCAAAATTTCAGGTACCAAAGTGGATTTTTCGAATTTTGGCGAATTTTTGAAATTTCAAAATTATCTTACCGCCCCGCCCTGCAAAACCTAAACATTTGATCTGATCAACAAAAAAAGCTGAAATTTGGTATATACCCTATTTTTGAGGTCCTAAAATGATTGGAAGCGGTTTCGAGACGTTTCGGAGCCTCCAGAAAATTTTGGACTTTTCCAGCGATGAAGAAAAGCTCGTAAGGATGGTAAATATGAACTTAAGCATCTATAATTGCAAATTACTTATATTGGTGACCTTTTTGATCAATTAAAATATAATTTTCCAAAATTCGTAACATTGAGTTAAAATTCATATTTTTTCCAGGAAAAATTTTCAGCCAAAAAATAAGGTTCTTAACTCAAAGTTGGGTACATACGAATTTTGAAAAATTATGCTTTAATTGATCAAATAGGTCATCAATATGGGTTATTCGCGATTATAGATGCTGAAGTTCATTTAGACCGTTTTTATGGACTTTTCTCCAACGCTGTAAAAGTAAAAAAATTTCTGGAGGCTGTGAAACATCTCGAAACTGCTTTCAATCATTTCGGAAGGTCAAAAATAGAGCATTATACCAAATTTCAGCTTTTTTCGTTGATTAGATCAAATTTTAATGTTTTGTAGGGCGGTGAGATAATTTTTAAATTTCAAAAATTCGTCAAAATTCGAGAAATGCACTTCAGCCCCTGAAATTTTGGAAATGTGATTCTTTTACGATGCACTTTTAATTTATTTTTGTTTCGGTTCAAAATTTTACTTCGAGGAATGCCATACCTCTCTTTCTCTTATTAGACAACTGAAAATCGAGTTCTCACTTTAATTCGAGTAAGTTATCTAGAAAGTCTATCTTATCTAAAATTCCTGGAAACGTCCCAACAAGTTTTTTGAGTATCTGTCAATTTGACTGTTGAAAATTCAAGAGCTGATTGAAAAAAAAGTATGAATATTCGTGGAAATTACAAAAAAGATATGTTTTCCTACTAACCTGTACTTGAATGAGAGCAAGAACTTCATTTTGTGATTGTCCAAATCAATTTTCATTTCATCTGAGAATATTTCAATTTTTGAAGAAGATTCGAATTTTATCAGAAGCTCGAAAATATGTAGCTGATGAAAATGATGAAATTTGGTTCTCAGAAGTAGATGTTAAGTAGAAACCTGTTTTTCTTTCATCTTATTAAAAAAGTTGGGGTTTTCAAAAAATCCCTTTTTCGCTTAAAAATATCAAACGATTTTTAAATTTTTAAAAAAATCTAACAAAAAAATGAAATCTTAGCTTTAGCAACATAACTTTTGGTGACAGTGTTTTTGGAATATGTTTTTTTTTTAGAAAATACTTTTTTCACTGAAATCGGAAGTGCACTTTTCGAGTCGAGTATCCTTCGTTGGGGAAAAAAAAGTTTCTCTCATTTTATTAGTTTTTTACTTATGAAACAGGAAGTACTTACTTCTTTTGAAATTTTATTAATAAAAATGTAAAATTCGAAAATTTTGGAAAATTCCATCTTGAAATACCAAAATTTATTTTTAAATATTATGTATTGTTAAGAAAAAGATTATGATCGTTAGATTGCCATCTACCCCATTCAGTTCGAAAAGTTGGGAATTTTGGTACCTATTTAATTTTTCCGGATAATTTAGAACAATTTCTTGTTACATTTACAAATTTTTGAAATTTAGTCAATTTGGAAGTAAATTCCTTTTAAACTGATCAAATTTTCGGTTTGGCTTTTGTACGAGCATAAAAATTGAAAAAAAATCAATTAAATTGAGATATGCAGCAAAACGTGATTTTTCCAGAGAAATGAAAGGCGAATGTTCGAACTTAAATTTGTTTCAGAAATTAGACGATTTGGCCAGTTTGAATAGATTCGACAGACCATTTGGTCTAGGGTGGTGCATCATGCGAACATGATTAACTTTTTTTTTTCAAATTTTGAATATTTAGAATGATTTTCAATTGGGGGGGGGGGGCTCAAAATAATGCACCTATTAGCTCAATCTTATCTATCACATCGACAGTGGATATTTTTGTTCAATACACCGTAGGATAATTACCAGATAATTCCTCATGTCCCAGGTTCCCTTACCCTTATTTTTCAATAAAAACGAAATATTTCGCCGGAGTGAACCAAATTCGTCGTGGAGTACAATACGCGAACGAAAATCGAAAAAGTTTTAATTTCGGATTACGACGCGACGCGACGCGTACGGGTACATAAAAAAGTCAAAAATTTACGAGCTCCGAGCACACGGTAAAAAATCCAGAACCGAGCCCATTACAGTCGTATCCACACACGCGGCACACGAAAACCCCGAGCGAAAGAGAAGGAGCGAGAATAGTAAAAACAAAACAAAATAAAACAGAAAAAAAAGACGAAAAAACCAAAAAAAAAAGCTGCTAAGTGCCCAAGGGAGATATCCAGTCCATAGTAAAAATCCCGAACCGACAGTAAACATTATATCAGTATAGTGTATATATCCTCCTGAGAGGCCATCGATCAATTAGGCTGCCAGGCGAAAAACCTGACAATGACGAAATTATGTTCACATGGTTTGTCTGTGATGGAATGGAACCTTTTTTGTCGACGATTTTTAACGCCTATTTTTAGAGAGTTTACTCTCATACCTACTCCGGCGATGTTTCTGTGTCTCGCTCTATATTTCGCTGTTTCATCTGTCGATTCAGTGTCGTCCACCTTAATGGCGGTTTATTGGCGGATAATAACGCGTCAGTCTTTTTTCCAATGTTTCCAGGGTTCGTAATGACTGTATTATGCTCTTCGATGAGGCCAGATTTCATTTTCAGCCTCTCTCAATTTTTCCACATCAATGATAGATAAACACGTGTCTACTGAACGAGTCAAAATTCTATTTGAACCAATAAGCCAAGCAAAACAAATAAACGCAATAAAAGAGTTGTTTCCTTTCATTTAATTTTCGAAATAATTGGAACAAATCCAGAAAATATCATGTAATAGAATCTCCGGATGACTCTATTACTAAGTACATAATAACTCACGATACTTAATATATGATACTGTATTACAGACGAAAAAATATGATAAAACTGGGTTAAATATTACGATACAGGCGCAATTGAAGCTTGGATAATGTACTAATATGGCCACTAGGTCCTCACAATGGTGAATAGCCCAGAACCTCGTGATCACTAAGTTACTCGACTACTAAAATTGCTCGTTCTTGCTTTGGTAGGATAGTAAAAAAAAGTATCTACAATTATCGTTCTCTATTTAATTGTTCAATTTTCTTTCTCTTTCTACTCGTCACCTTACTCTACTGAGAAGGTGAGGAAGGCCAGGTCCCCCTATTTTTGTCAAATGGAAAAACGTGATCTGCAAACTGAAAAAACTAAAAAATTTCATCTTCAGAGCTTTTCTCTTTTTTTTTCGAATTTTGGAAATCTAAAATTTATCCTGTGCGATTTTCCAGGACGAAATTTTGGTAATTTAAAATTTTATTTGTATCATTCTGTGCCCTGGTGGTTCTAGTGATACCGTGGTTCCAGGGTGTGACACTATTACAGTGTTTCGTTTTCCCCCTTGATGTTTCGAAATTTTTCCTATGCTTTCTCCTCGGCTGAATTTTGAATCCTTGAAAATTCAACTGTATCTACAGGGTGTCCGGTATGTCACCTTAAACAAAAAGACCACGTATTCTATACATGAATACAAGAAGAAATGTTATGTACAAAAAAATTCGCAGGTCCTTAGTTCACGAGTTATTCGACATTTTAGGGGGCATGATATTTTCTTGAATTTCGCCATTTCAGTGATTTTAACGAAAACTACTAAGAGGTAAGTGGTGGTAAATGTGCTATAGTATCCTTAGAAGCATATGACGGTTTTGTGGGGGGAGAGGGTCATGAATAAGGGGGTTAAAGCAAAAAATTTGATTCTAGGCCAGAAAAACTGGTTTAACAAAAAAATTAGAAATCATTTTCGACTTTTAACTTACTAATTTAGGATAGTACTCCCATTTGGCATGTAACAAGCCTATTTTTATTTTTTTTGGTACGTTAGATGCTGAGTCATCAATTTTTGAAATTTTGATCACGTGAGTAAATTCATAAAGGGTGATATTGGGTGATATTTTTTCGGGCATTTCGTTACTTTTGAACACTTTTATTTAAAAAAATCGTGATTATTTACCAAAATTCACAATTTTTTCCTTTTTTCTAATCCATGTGGCAACCTCGCAAATTTTACCCCGATAAATCGTAAATATTCCTATTCAAAGTAGTAGAAATAATTGGCTGCTAAATAAAATGACTCTACGTTATTTTGTGGATAAATCTTTCAAAAATTGTTTAGTGTACGGGCGACGTTGCAACATCTACATAACTTTTAATTGCTGATATCTCGGTAAGGGTGGGTTTGGGAAAATTTTGTGAGAGGAATTTTTGATTTATTATGACGAGTAGAATACGTGGTATTTTTTTTTAAGGTGACATACCGGACACCCTGTATATCTAGGGTTGTTTTTTTTGTTTTGAAATTTCTTCTGCGTCTTTCTCAAGATTTGAATTTTGTAAAATTGAAAATCCTTTTGACCCCCCCCCCCGCCTCCTTTAGCTGAATTTCCACCAAATTTTAGAACGAATTGGTTCTCGAATTTTTACTTGATTTTGCACGTCAATAGCGTATTGAATGAAATTTTGTAAAAACTGCGGTAAACTTGAGAAAACATATTCCTTCGTCCACAAAATTTTTCAAGCTAAAAAAAGTATTTGAATTACAATTCAGTCACGAAAATTAAATGAAAAGAAGAATTCGGTTCGGGCAAAAATTTTAACTATCGAAGGAGATGTTTTGAACGAATTTCATGAATTTTTGGCTGATAGTTTATTCAACGGAGTGAAGCATAATATTGACGAAACTTTTGATAATTCGAAATTTTGAAAATTCCATTCGAGATCGCCACCATTTCCTTTGATAACTGAGAAGGACAAATGTTTTCCATTCCAAAATATTGAATTGTGTAGAATGGAAAACGAGAGAGTCCATGCCATTATTTTGAGAATATCGAGCCCAAGCAAAGCGGGGACGAAAATTTTTGAAGAAAAATGCATCCAGAAGTTGAAATTTCTCATTTAGTATAGTCGAATTACTGCATCCGTTCGCTCAGAATGTAAACAACAATTTGACGACTGATTCTTAATCTAGAATGTATTTAGAAAAGAATGAGCTTGGGTACCATTTTTTCTAGCCCCTCCCCTTATCCAAAATTTTTTTTTGTCCAGTGGCAAAGTAAAATAATGAAATTTTTAAGCATTTTTTAAAAGAAAAATGAGAAAATTTGAGTAGAAAAATTTCAAATTTGAGGGACTTTTTCTTCTGGAATCTTGACAGTTATGATTATGCCATTTTTGATTCCAGCGAGATTCAATGATATAAAACTGACACCGAAAAAGAGCCGACATCCCAATTACGTAAAATGGAAGGGTGGCTGAACCTTTCCCGCCTCTCCTATGGGGTTTGGCAATGGCCTCCCAGGCTCGAAAAATTTCTTATGGTATCCTTGTTCACCGTACGAAATTTCATACCTCTCGCATAATCTTCTGTTTATGGCCAAAAAACGCACTTTGCCGCTAGATAAAATAAATTTTTTGGGTAAGGGGAGGTGGAACCTTAGGAGTGAGGAGTGGGGTATTGCTATGAACTTTTTAGATGTAAGATTTTATTCTGAATACTTGTTGTGATTACACATTTCGCGCCATCTTGGATATTTCTTATAATAAATGAGAAAAACTCGATTTTGAGTATTTCTGAAAGTATATTTTTGAAATTTGGTGCTCAAGGGTTGCTCCAAATGAAATTTTTGTAATGACTAAAACTGTAGAGAAGCCTTTGGTGAAGAACTTTCACTTGAACATTTTTTTTGCATAACCAATAGTAGGAGAGATACTCGCATTTTCAAGAAGGGGGAGGGGCTAGAAAAATGGCACTCAAGCTTATTTGTTCTAAATATGTACATTCAAGATTAAGAATCAGTCGTCAAATTGCTTTTTACATTTAGTGCAAGCGGAAGCCTTTTTTTGCAGTAATTCGACTATACTAATTGGAATTTGTGCTTTTTTGTGCTACTTTTTTGACTTCCAAAAAAAACTATATTCTTTGATGAGCCCCTCTCTTTCCAAAAAAATCTAAAAATTGAAAAAAATCCATTGAAGATTGCCACCAAGTCCAACAATAATTGACAAAGACAAACTCGCTTCGCTTACGGAAGACGGTTCTACCATGATTTTGAAAATGAATTGTGCAAAGTGCACACTTATTGAGCCTGAGGGAAGTGAGGGCGAAAATTTTCCAAGAAAAGTGCATTCAAAAGCTGAAATTTCTTAATTTTTTAAATCAATATTTTAGTATTGAAAGGGAGACGAAATCCTTAATCCCTGTCTTCATTGCGAGGGCTCAGATTTCAAAAATTAATGATTTTCAAAATGAAAATACTTTTTTTAATACTTTGTTGTCTGAAAAAATTCCGGCCATGGTCCCTCCCAAATTTTTTTCTACAAATTTTTAGAATTTTTAACCCTCCCAAATCCCTTCCAATTTTGCAAAAAAAATTGGAAAAATTCTCACATACCCATTTACCGCTACCTACTGGCTATTTTCTGTGAAAATTTCAAAATTTTTGGACTACTTCCTCCAAAAATATAAAATATTGAATTTTGGATGTATATACGGCCATGTTATTTGAAAATGGTAGGGGGGGTCGAACCAATTTTTTTGAGCAGAATTGCAAAAAAGAAATGAAATGAAGTAAAAATTGGACAAGTGGTGTATAAATACTTATTTTGGGGTAAAAAATTTCAACCAAAAACGGCCAATTTATCAGTGAAAAACGTTGTGGAAAAATGCTTTTTCGCATTTTTCAAGATGTTCTACCACCTGGAAAATTCTGAAAAAATATCACGTTGCACATAGGGACTAGGTACATGAAATATATTTTTTTCAGAATAGCCCCTCTGAACTATCATGTAGAAAACTTGATTTGAAGTTTTCAAACACGAGATTCAGCTAGAAGAAATCATCGAAATTTTTTTTCAAACCATCCACCAATACCCCTCAGTATAGTGTACCACCCACGTAAGTTTGAAAAAAATTGGTTGAAAACTCGCGAAAATAAAAATTCTAAATGAAAAGGCTGAAAAAAAGAACGTTTTGGCTCATAACTAAGGATAGGAGAGAGGTAGGGGGCCGAAATTTTTACCACGTGGTTTTCAGACCATAAGTACCAAATCCCGTCGGTTAGTTTCGAATTTCAGCTCGGAAACAGATTCGCCCATCTTATCCACCGGTACTCATATTGTTGTAAATCTGCAAATTATTTCAAAAAGTCAGCAAATTTCGTTTAAATTCGGCAAATTTTGTTATAAATTGGCCAATTTTTTCAAAATATCGAAAAATGTTGTTACAAATTAGCATGTTTTCACAACTTTCCCAATTTTTAACAAAATTCGTCAACTTTTTAAGAAAATTTGATTAGGGGAGGGGGGAGTGATTCCCCCCAATTGTTTCGGGTCACATGCTCTATTTTTAATTTGCAACTTGCCCCATCAGCATTATACTTTTTAACACTTAAAAAAAAAACACTTTGTACTGGAAAAAAATATGAGGGAAATTACCAACCATATTCACCATGTGATAGATAGGTAGTTAATGTAGTTTACAAAAACATTTACCCCGATTTTTTTTTAAATCCAAAAACGATTCATTTTACGAAAACAAAATTTTGAATCGTATTGCAAAATGATCAACTCACCAATTACGCAGAAAAATCTTTTCGACTACGTCACAGACGACAATAAGCCAGTGGCGGTTTTGGAAGGAAAAATCCGAGGGAGTCAAAAAGTCAGAATTGCCAGAAGAGAAATTCAAAAAATCACCCTTTGTCTTTTTTTCATAAAATCGCTAGAATTACACATGAAACTTGTTGATATCCTAAAAAAAGAGTATTCGATTTTGAGATTAAACTGAAAATTTGGAATTTTTTTGCAGAAAAATGAAAGAATTGATGAGCCTTAGCAGAGCGAGGCGAATTTTTTTTAAAAGTTGTATTTAAAACTCGAAATTTTACCAATTCCCCTAATATTTTGTTGTTTTGAGATGAAATTTATAATTTAAAACCAAAGTCAGACAAAAAATCATCAAATTCACCAATTTTTTAGAAATCACTCATTTATAAATGAGTGATTTCTAAAAAATTGGCAAATTAAATAAAATTACACCCACCATTGTGAAAATAAAAATAGGGGAATAGAACTATATTTTTAGGGTGTAATTTTATTTAATTTGCCAATTTTTTCTCGGCACATTTTATCAAAAAATGAATGTTGAGAAAAATTGTAAGTTTTGTAAAAATTCAAGGAAGTCTGACTTCCCTTGGAAAACGGCCACTGCAATAAGCCACTTTGCATCTTGCCCCTTGATGCATAATTTCCCAGATTCTCTTTACAAAAGTAAATGCCTTTTATACGGACTAATTTTCGATATATTTCTTTGATTTCAGGAGAATTACCGAAATTCGAAGAACCGATTGTTAATGTTACCACACCGGTGGGCAGAGAAGCCATCTTAGTATGCATCGTGAATGACCTAGCTTCGTTCAAGGTAAGCGAACTTATTTTAAAGGTCCGGGCCCACGATATATCCATCTGCGGGTAAATCTTTGGCAGACCGGAGACTATTTCATAATTAATACTTCATACGGTTATATCGATACCCATTCTACATGGCTCTCGCAACCTACACATTTTCAAAGGTATTCGAACGCTTTTGGAATGTCTTTAGGAATACATTACGGTAATATACGTCATCGCAGGTTCCTAAAATGAGACCTCAGCCGACGAGACGAATCAAACGAGAAAAGTTGAAATTTTCCCAAAATCTCCGACAACGCTCATTTACTTTTATTTTTTTCACGTGTCGTCGTGTCGTTAAGATCGAATGATGAGAAAAAACCACTCTCGTCGAAGTTTTTTTTTTCCTATTTTATAGATATTTAAATAACGGAGCGGCGTTTACGCGTATTTGTTAGCGCGAGATGAGATTTATAAGTGTTGTTTACGTATACACACGTAGTTGGCGAAACGGCGTCGTGAGGCGGAGGTGAAGAACCGATGCAGGGTTGCCTTCGGTACGTGAATTATATATGAATTATATCCACGAATAGCTTGGCCCGTTCGTCGTTGTCTGATGGCCGGTGATTAAATTTCCATGAAGGTTTTCACGTATATAGTATACGATATCGTTGCGGTTACGATGAGATTTGTTTTTCGTATATTTCGAAGCGATTCTCGTATTTCGATAGAAAGCTGATTATTTATTTAGCGCGGAAAATTAGAATGTATATAAAACTGTTAATGCAAATGTAAAAAGTTACGCAGACTAAAGTAATTATTTTCGTACACCGTCAAACTTTTCGTACAAGTTGAAAACATGATCTTTAAACATACGATAACGGTTTAAATATTTATTGCATGCGTGATACAGACGAAATTTCAGCCTGTTATTTTCGAAGCCCGCGATAAGTACGAGTCGACTGGGTAGGTGTATTGAAAAAGCGAATTCGTCGAAGGCGAAAATGGTGTCAGGTAGCGTTGTCAATGTGTACGAAAACAATGCCCGCCTGTTTCGTAGCTATCGGAAGGGTTAAAAGTTTGCAGAGTGTCGAAAAATGCGATATCCGACCGCAAAAGCCGCAGAGGTGATGAATCGAGCCGAATTGTATAGTGATTGGTTCTGAGAAGAAAACGTGGATTTGAAATGACCATTAAAAAAAAATCAAATATCTTGAAAAAATTGTCCTGTGCTGCAATCCATTTTGATCCCCTGGTTCGCCATTTTCAACATTTTTTGGTGAAAGTTTGAAAATCTGAATCCGTAGTTATGGAAGGTCTGATAAAAAGCTCGATCAGAGACCTCGAATTGGTCTTACAAAATTTTTAAACAGATTTTCAACTTTTTTTGAAAAAAAAAAAGACATGAAATGAAATTGATCATTTTTTGAAAAACTATATCAACCTATCTCGAAAAAATGCCACTGTGCTGCAAATCCACTTTAGAGTTAGAAAATGTGGCAGAGGCGATTTTCCAATGGAAGTTAGGTAAATCAGACTTCCACTGAATTTTTTTAAGTCCAAATTTATTCTAATTTCTGACAATTTTTTTTCAACTCCAATAGAAATTCCTTCCAATTATTCAGTCAGAATAAATATTTAAAAAAACACAGGTCTGTCTATTCTGACACGAAATGAACAGCAAAATGTAAGTAAATCGTTCGCTCGAATCGCAACTTCGCAACCTGTCTCATAAAATTGCAGGAATGCAGAGATTGCTAAAAAGTCGATCAAATTTTTAGCTTATGATTTGAAAATTTGAAACCGAAATCAACAATTTTTCAGCCCAATTTTTTTTTCGATTTTCAAAATAATTTCAATTCTTAATTTCCTTTTCTCCAGATATTTTTCAACTCTAAAAATTTTTCAACTCCGGAATTTTTCCCAAAAATACATAGTTTTCATTTTTCAACTCTAGAAATTTTTTCTCAAATGTTTTTGCTCTCGGAATTTTTTCTCAAAGTTCAATTTTTACAGATTTTGAAATTTTTCTCAAAAATCTATTTTCTAGCTCAAATGTTATTCTCAAATTATTTTTTAGCCCTGAAATTTTTAGAATATTTTTTTTTGAAATTTGGGTTGAAAAACATTCTAAGAAATTTAATGTGAGAAAAAATCGAGAGAATGTCAAGTTTTTAAAAATTTTAAGATCAAAGAATAGGATTTTACAGTTGATAATTTAGATAAATATTAGTAAAATGAGAAAATTTTAGCAAAAATGAAAATCGAAGAAATGGAAAAAATCTTGAGCTAAAAAAAAATTTGAGGAAGAAAGTTTAGTGAGGGAAAAAATTTATTGGAGTTGAGAAAATTGATATTGTGAGAAAAAATTTAGAAAGCTGAAAAAAATTAATTTTTTTGAAAAGGTACAGTTAACAGCTGAGATGATCGATTTGCCGGTGAAAATGACGAAAAAAAAGAACGAGATCGCGCTAGCTCGGTCATTTTGTTGTTCATTCCGTGTGAGAATAGACAGACCCAAAAAAACACAAAGTTGAATTTTTTTTCTAAAATTCAAAGGTTAGCAAACATTGGTGAAAAATTGAAGATATGACCTGCAAAGTGGCCTAAGTGCAAAATTGTGATTTTTGAAATTGTGGGGCCATCTATTAGTATATGTGAGGCACCACATTAGTCATATGTTTTTAGGTGCTAAAGTTCATATGGACCGTTTTAACTGATCTTTCTATAGTGCTTAAAAATTCTAAAATTTTCTGGAGGCTTCAAAACGTCTGGAAACTACTTCCAATCGATTTGCGATGTCAAAAATAGGATTCATACCAAATTTCAGTTTTTTTTGTTCATCAGATCACAATTGATTTTCGTTTTTGCTTAAACCCATTTTACCTGATTTTATCAGTAAATGACCTTTTCATACCTGCAAAGTGACCTAACTGCAGCATTTTTTTTTAACGTGCTGCAGCAACACTGATTTTCTGTTTTTCAAAAAAAAAAAAATGATGTGTGAAGGTTGACCCTTTTCATTCCCTAAAACAGATTTTAAATATCTCACTTCCTCCTCCATAGGACAGCTTTTTCTCATTTTTCTCGAAATCAACTTTTTGCAGTTAGGTCATTTTGCAGGTGCTATCTTCAATTTTAAAATCATTTCAAAAAATTTTCGTATCAAAAGAAACTTTAATAATCTGAATTTAAAATTTAAAAAAAATCCAAGTTGAAAAATTTTGAAAAATAAATTTTTTAAATTTCACAGTTGGAAAATATTTTAGTATTAAAAATTTTTTCAACTTGGATTTCTCCAAAAATTTTTCAAATTCATATTTTTTCAAATTTCTTCCAATTCGAAAATGACTGCAACATTTGAAAAAGTTTTCATTTTCAGGTTTTTTAAAATTTCTTCCCAACTCAATGAGTAAGTAATTTGAAGAAATTTTAAAAAATAATAAAAATAAGAAATTGAAAAAAATCAAAGTTGAGAAAATTTTAGGAAAATTCAAATCTAAGAGAATTGATGAAAATGTATTTTGAGAAATGAAATTGCAGCCATTTCGGAATTTTTGTAGCGAAAGCGACGATGAGAGACTTGATCCTATTCTTATTTAGTGTGAGTTTTCGATAAATTGGTATTAGGAAAATTTTTAAAAATATTGAGTTTCTTTAAATTTTTTGACTTCCTGAGATTTTCCCTTCAAAAATCGCCGCTGAAATGTGGGTCTGTCGTAATCATAAAAGAGCTGATAAAATACTCGATCAGAGACTTCAAATTGGTCGTATAGAATTTGTTCAACAGTTTCCAATTTCGGAAAAGGACACGATCTGAAAATGCCCATTTCTTTAAAAATCAGTAGATATATCTCGAAAAAATGTCATTTTTTGGTAACCCACTGTAGCTGATGCAATTCTCGACAAAAGTCCAGCTGTAAAAGGTTATGTTTGAGCACAACCGAATACGAATCCAAGGTTGCAAGCTGTTTTGATTTTTGATTCTTCTTTCTTTTCTTTTTTTTTAATTTTGATGGGTTCGGACTACAAGGTCCATTAGCTTAGCTCAAATATCAACGCAGCATTAAACATGTAAATTAAAATCGAATCCTATTGTTAGTGAGAACTGTAAATTTATGCAAGAAATTACCTATTTGTCCTGTATAAGTCAATTCGGATAGCTAAGGAGAAATACACCAGAAAAAGGTGCAGGAATTCCTATAAGTAACCAGTGATATATATTTTTATGTAGCTCATTTCTCAATTTTCGAAGAGGAGGACGCTCGATGAAAATTATCGGAATGCGAGGTTCCAGCTCCATAGGTACAGTTTTCCCACCTTTGGAATGGGTGGATAAAAACCAAACGTTACGTGTCGTTGAATTCGTCTTTGTTCTTCAAAATAAGCTCATAATTTGCAATTTTTTCACGTACTTGGTCAGAATTTCCGTTTTTTGAAAATGATAGTAATATTTTTGATAAAAATAATCATTATTATTGGTAAAAATTTCCATTCTCAGAAAAATTAATCGTTTTGCTAAAAATGACCTATTTCTTAATAAAATTTACATTTTTTGTAAACATTTTCTTTTTTGGATTTTTTGACCGTTGAATACCTTGAAAACAGCTATTTTTTTAAAGTACCTACAAAAATACGGGAAAAGTGCCAGCGTATTTTCAACCAGTTTGGTCTACGCTGGCCCATCGAATCTTTATTGGCTTCATTTTATGAAAACGCGTTTTCTGCAACCTTGAACGACTCTGGAAAAATTCTTAAATTATTTTAACCATTGTCCAAAAATAATATCTCTGAATTCGAATCTGAATTTCTTTCGACTATTGAACTCTAATTCGCGTCATTTCTACGTCAAAATGAACAAAAAGATGCCACAGTGCTCCTCCACCCAAAAAAGGCAAAACTCGTCCATAAAACACTACTTCTCTCTGATCGTTTGAATACTTTCACCTTTCCTTTCTTACTTCAGCTATATTTAGTACATAAAAAAATCCAACCGATGAAAAAAAAAGGTGTTGTCCTACACACTTTATCAATCTTCGTTGATTCATTTCTCGATAGAAATGGGCTTAAAACGAAACTCTCCTTCGCCTTTATTACTTACACGCGTCTCAGCAAAAAAAAAGTCAGCTTGGCATTGACGTTATCTTAAAAAAATTCGCCAATAATACGTTAATGGATTTTAGCATAACTATGGTACTCGAATCCCTACTTAAAAGCACTCTACCTCTACAGATTATGTTACTTTGGAGGGTAGGTAAATCAATAATCACCTGTCAACTGACCGCAAATACACTTAAGTCGTATACTTTTGAATCTGAAACGATGGCAGGAAAAAAAATCCTAGCACGTCAGCGAATCTCGAGAAAGAATTAGTCAACGCGAACCCTATGAAAATAATCGAAGCTTATTGGTAACACGGGTCAACATAGAAAATGCACAAGACAGTCAAACCTGGAAACTCGAATACCTTCATGACGTCACTACTCATACCACTGAATGCCGTTGAATATTTTACGTCAGTTTTAAACAGTTTAGAATTTTTTGAAGAAGTTTTCCAGCTCCAAATTTTTTCCTCGTAATTTTTTTCTCAGAATTTTCTCAACTGAAATATTTCTGACATATGTAATTTAATTTTCTCCACTGAAATTTTTTTCTGAAGAATTTTTCCATCGTTGAACTTTTATCTTTTTTGAAAAGAATGATTTTTGTTTGATTGACGCCATAAAAATTTTGAGAAAAAAAATTCGAGTTGAAAAAATTATGATTGGACGTGGAAAATTTTCAGATGTGAAAATTGCGAGAAAATAAAATGTTTGCGACGTCAATCAAACAGAAGTCATTCTTTTCAAAAAAGATGTAAGTTCAATAATGGAAAAATTCTTCAGAAAAACTTTGGTCGTGGAAAAATTACGTCAGAAAAAAATTCGGTCGTGGAAAAATAACATTAGAGAAAAATTTCAGTTGAGAAATTTCTGAGAAAAAAATTACGAGGAAAAAATTTGGAGTTGGAAAACTTTTTCAGAAAATTCAAAACTATTTAAAATTACTTGAAATAATCTGGACTTTGAAAAAAAAAAGTCAAAACGGCATTCAGTGGTATGAGTAGTGACGTCATGAAGGTATTCGAGTTTCCAGGTTTGACTGTCTTGTAGAAAATGCTGTCCGAAATTTAACGAGTGATTTTGATAGGTTTTTCGCGCTGATCGCGGGGAAAAGAGGGGAAAAATTCCAGCATGTCAGAATTTTTCACTATTTAAATTTTTTGTTGAAAATTTCTTTTTAACTTTTTGATAATTTTTGATACTTGTAGTGAAGTTTCTGAACAAAGGAAGGGTCCTACAAAAAAAATGAATAGAACATAAATGGTAGAGTGTAAAATTTTATTTCTCTAGAGTATGATAAGGTTTTTCTTATGAAGCTTAGTTTTCGAGATAATTCAGTCGAAAGTTCTAAATTCAACTTTTATCTTTTATTGAAAATATCTCGAAAGCTAGGATTTCTAGGAAAAAAACACAACTACTTGGACTCTACAGAAAGGGAATTTTACGTTCTACAATTTATGTTCCATTCATTTTTCTCATAGGACACTTCCTATGATCATAAAATCTACGTTAAGGTGTAAAAAAATTTTCTACAAAAATTCAAATTGGAAGAAACACTGACGTGATGGAGAAAAATTCATCATTTTCGAACTTGACTCTAAAAATCAGGTCAAAATCACCAATCAGAGTTTACACAGGAAAAAATTACTATTAAATTATTGGTCTGTAATAATTAAATTGTTAGGTGCCTACAAGTAAAAATTGTTGAAAATGTGATTCATTATAAAAAAATCAAACTTCTGGGAAAATCGAGCCTCCGAAAAAAAAAAACTGAATAGAATATGAATTGTAGAGCGTGTAATTTCTTTTCTGTAGAGTTCAATCAGTTTTTTTACTGGAGGGATGGTTTTCTTGATATTTTTATTTTAATAAAAGAAAAAAGTAGGTAGTATGGGTGCCAGATTCTGTATCGTTTCAAAAATGCAAAAGGATGCAGCTGGAAAGATGTAAAATTTTTGAGGTATATGATCCAAGGGCGATCTCTCTCTGACCCGAAAACCACCATCAAATTTTTGAGATAGAATTGCAAACTCACTCCAGGGGTTCTCAAAGTTGTAAAAATTGCAACCCCATCTCGTATTCTATTTTTACCTTCACATTTGATGGCAGTTTCGGGGTCGGAAAGAGGTGCCTTTTCGATCATATGCTTCAAAAATTTTACATCTTTCCACCTACATAATTGTGAGATTTTCCATCCTGGCACCCGTACTAAAGTTGAATTTTGAAATTTCAGCTGAAATATTTCAAACACTTCGCGCCGTAGAAAAAATAAATTGGACTTTACAGAAAGAAAATTGTACGCTCTACAATTTATATTCTGTTCATTTTTTCTTAGGACTCTTTCTTTGCCGAGAAAATCGACTTGAAATTGTCAAAAGTCATCAAAAAAGGGTCTGGCCGGATAAAGGGGTAAATTTGGCCCCGCACCGGTTTTCGATTCAACTCCCTCAGATGGTGCCCCTTGATGTTAAAAATTATGGAAAATTTGTTGACCCCCCCTCATCCCTCACCCCACTCCCACCCTTTCGAAACTACGGAAATTGTATTGCATTATTTTCAAGCATTTTTAATTTCGACATAAGTGAAGGAAATTTTTTGTTCTTTGGCACAAAGTTACACCTTATAGAGGTGCATTTACAGAATTTTTTTAAATCAATTTTGGTGCACTCCTTCATGAGGTTTTGGCCATTTGAAATGTTCAACTGTAAAAAAGACCTCAATATCGAAGTTTGGCTACTTTTTGAAAATATCCCAAAATCGTGTTTTTTAACGTAGATTCGCCTTACGTACTTATTTACTTTTGGCGATTTCGATCTTGCAAGGGTCAAAAATCTCAAAACCCTGTTCAGAAATATGGTCATTTTAGCAGATTTTTCAAATTTTGTGCGTTTTCTACGAACAAAAATGACCAAATGAAAAGACTAAAATCAAATATTTAGGGATCAAAATATCCTAATAAAGATCCGTTTCGCGATCGCTTTAGGTACTTGAAGTTTCGAAATTCATTTTTTGTGTCGTGAAAAATCAGTAGAAAAAAGAAAATTTTGAGACATGAATACAAAAAGGGTGTTTTCAGAGTATTTTGACCTCTTGAACGCGAATCCGACGTTGATTTCTCCACTTGGTCCATTTCTTTTTGTCTAAAACGCTCAAAGTTTGAAAATCTATTAAAATGACAATATTTTTGTACTATTTTTCGTGATTTTTGGCCCTTGCAACTTGGAAATGGGCCAAGTGTAAATACGTTAAAATAGTATATTATGCAACGAGGGAGATAAAGTGATTTTCGACGAATTTTGAGGTTTATTGCCCGAGCGAAGCGAGGGAAATAACTCAAAATCGTCGAAAATCATTTATCTCCCGAGTTGCATACGATATTTTTTATTGTAGAGGGAGTAAAAGGCGAGTTTAAGCACTCGAGCGATTCGCGAGAGGGAGTAAAAGTAGACTTTTACTCCCTCTACGATGAAAACACGTTTTTGGGATATTTTCATAAAGTGGCGAAACTTCGCTTTCATAAGGTCCTTTATGCGGTTAAAAATTTCAAATGGTCAAAACCTCATGAAGAAATGCACCAAAATTTATGAAAAAATTACTGTAAATGCACCTCTGTGAGATGTAACTTTGTGCCAATGAACAGAAAATTTCCTTCACTTCCGTTGAAATTAGAAAATTTTGAAAATAATGCAATAAAAGGGTATGGACGGATAAGGGGTGATTTTGGCCCCCGGCGATTTTGGGCTCCTAAACACCTCAAGTCATGTATATTGACTTGAAATAATTTTTCACAAAATTTTGGACCCCTACCCCCCTCCCTTTCGGAGCTATGGACATTTCATTGCATCATTTTCAAGAATTTTTAATTTGAACGGAAGTGAAGGAAATTTTTTGTTCTTTGGCCCAAAGTTACATCTGGTAGAGGTGTATTCATGATAATTTTTTCAACAATTTTGGTGCCCTCCTTCGCGTTTTTTCGGTCATTTGAAGTTTTCAATCGTAAAAAATACCATATAAGCGAAGAGCGACCACCCTGGAAAAATTCCTAAAATATACGTTTTTTTATGTAGAATGTTACTATGTATTTGGTTTTGGCGAGTTCTTTGAACTAAGGACCAAAAATCGCGAAAAACCGAACAGAAATGTTGTAATTTTAGCAGATTTTTCAAATTTTGAGCGCTTTATACAGAAATAAATAACCAAATAAGGAAACCAATTTCAAATTCGTGTTCAGCAGGTCAAAATACCCCGGTAAACACCTTTTTCGTAATAGTTTTGATTAAAATTTCAAAATTCACCTTTCTCACTGATTTTTAATGAAAAAAAAGTGAATTTCGAGACTTCGAGTAAAACGATCGCAAAAAACGTATTTTTCGGGGTATTTTGACCTGCTGAACACGAATATGGATTTGGGTTTTTCATTGCGTCATTTTCTCATGTGTACTACCTCTTTCTTCATCCTCAAGCCCTCATTCACACCCTTTCCCTCTAATTTATGTATATTTCAACGTCTTCGCCAAAATCCATCTGCTAAGACGTATTAGAGTTGAGAGTTTTTCAGATAGGGTTTCATTTTTGCCACTTTTTTAATATGTACCTACGTTGATTTTATGGTAGTCCTAGAGTTGAAATCCTCCCATTTAAATTTCCAACTTCCTAATACTATTAATAGTGATGTTATTGGTCTTAAATACGGTTTTATTGTCGGAAAGAAGGTGTTCTTGTGATTTTGACCAACAATGCTCCCCCCCATGCTTCCCTCCCTCACCTCCCTCCCCCCTAGAAAATCAATAATGAATTAATTTTGTACAGCGCAACAACGAGATGCCAAAATTACATTAGTAATATTTGAAGAAAAATCAAGCATCTTCGATGCCCCGCTCCTGTTTTCGTGAAATTCTTGCTCGAGAGACCCGATTCAAACTTGAAAATGAGGCCGTTTTTGGGGAAAATGATGAAATAAAAAACCCAAATCCATATTCGTGTTCAGCAGGTCAAAATACCCCGAAAAATACGTTTTTCGCGATCGTTTTACTCGAAGTCTCGAAATTCACTTTTTTTTCATTAAAAATCAGTGAGAAAGGTGAATTTTGAAATTTTAATCAAAACTATTACGAAAAAGGTGTTTACCGGGGTATTTTGACCTGCTGAACACGAATTTGAAATTGGTTTCCTTATTTGGTTATTTATTTCTGTATAAAGCGCTCAAAATTTGAAAAATCTGCTAAAATTACAACATTTCTGTTCGGTTTTTCGCGATTTTTGGTCCTTAGTTCAAAGAACTCGCCAAAACCAAATACATAGTAACATTCTACATAAAAAAACGTATATTTTAGGAATTTTTCCAGGGTGGTCGCTCTTCGCTTATATGGTATTTTTTACGATTGAAAACTTCAAATGACCGAAAAAACGCGAAGGAGGGCACCAAAATTGTTGAAAAAATTATCATGAATACACCTCTACCAGATGTAACTTTGGGCCAAAGAACAAAAAATTTCCTTCACTTCCGTTCAAATTAAAAATTCTTGAAAATGATGCAATGAAATGTCCATAGCTCCGAAAGGGAGGGAGTAGGGGTCCAAAATTTTGTGAAAAATTATTTCTAGTCAATATACATGACTTGAGGTTTTTAGGAGCCCAAAAGCGCCGGGGGCCAAATTCACCCCTTATCCGGCCATACCCTTTGCATAGCTCCAAAAGGGAAAGGAAAAGGGGGGTCAACAAAATTTCCATAATTTTTTTACATCAAGTATCGAAAATCGGAGCAGGGGCCAAATTCATCATTCATCAGGCCAGACTCTTCAAGACAAATTTTCAATAAAAAAAATTCAAATTACGAAAACTCTCTACGCGATGGATAAAAACCGAAATTATATTCAACCTCAGCACTAAAAAGCAGACCAGAATCACCTCTCAGGATCGACTAAGCAGGAAAAAGTTGAAAAAAAAAACGCAAACCTTCGTAATTTTCGACACATCCAGAAGACATTTTACACAATCGTTCAAATAAACAAGGGACGATTAAAAGTCATCCGTCGAGTTGTGACAATCGACTATAAGACACAATCTCGCTAAACGAGGACCCTTTGTAGCAATATTTGGTATAATTGATTCGGACATACGTATCCGATTACAAGTCTGTAAGTCGGATTTAAACACGTCATCGTTTAAAGCAACAATCGCCCGGGTAAAGGATATCAGCAATAACGCGAGCCAGGATTAGGATTACGTTCTCGGGTTCGCATATAGTAAATAATAAGGGAATAAAGTATATTCTGACAATTTAAAAACGCGAAGATGAGTTCGGTGCCGGTATTACTGACATTTGGTTAATAGAGGTAAGAAATACTGTAGGGTGATATGTCGACGGAATGACATTTACAAAAGGGTGCCACCAGTAAAGGGAGGAAATTAAGAAACGACGGGGGAAATGTCAATCTGTTTCGCACTTGATTGACGTTCTGCAAAGGGATATTAGTCGTCGAAACGACTCGTTTTAGATTGTTATTTATCAGCGAATTGTTTTTTCGGGGATTTTTTCCCCTCCTTTCTCTCTTTCGCTCACGTCGATTCGTATATTTCATCGTATGCTGCTTTCCAACCAGACAATTGATATTACCGCGGTATTCGCGTGCGAATATTTAATTACAAAGCAACAACGTATCACGAGAAAAACGAAATTACTATACCGTGTATAAATTCAAAAGACATTTGATTTTTATTAGCTGTTGTTACGCCAATCGTATCGAAAATTAACATTTTAAGGGGTATTGCTTTGAATAATGAATTAGAACGTAGAGAAACCCCTCTCCACATCCCCCCTCTCCTCGTTTCCTACGATTCTCCAATTTGTACATTTTTTATTATCCATCGATATATGTAGTAAAAGGTATAAATTTTTAAATATTTTTTCAGTCAACTATACAGATATAATACGACGAACTTGTACTATTTGTATATGTTACGCCAAATCGATGTAATTGCCTAATTCATAAAATAAGCAATTTTTTTGCCTAATGCATGAAATCGGCAGCCCCGTTGCCGATTTCATGCGTTAGGCAAAGCAAGACGTATATTACCTATTTAATGTAATAGGCAATAAATTTTACCAAAATTACATCATTTAGGCAACTCAGCATTGAAATATTTGTGGATGCAGCTGTGTAAGTGTGTATTGCGAACTATGAACGAAGTATTGAATGGAACGATAAATATTTATCAATGTAAATGTATGGTGAAGTGATGATTTTTTAAAGGAAATTTTTGTTTTGAAAAAAAAAAGGATAGAATTGTAAGTTGAGTTTGAAAAAATCAGAAAAAATTCCATCAAAATCAGAAAGGGTATAGCCGGGTTTTAGGTGAATTTGGCCCCCGCTCCGATTTTCGATCTAACTCCCTCAGTTGGTGTTCCTTGATGTAAAAAAATTTAGAAAAATTATTTTTTGACCCCTCCCCCAACCCCTTCCTTTCAGAGTTATGGCCATTTCATTTCATATTTTCAAGAATTTTAAATTCCAGTGGAAGTGAAGAAAATTTATCTCGTAGAGGTGTATTTACAATAATTTTTTCAACAATTTTAGTGCACTCCTTTGTGTTTTTTCGGCTATTTGAAGTTTTAAATCGTAATAAAAACCATATAAGCGAAGAGCGACCACTTTTTGAAAATATCCCAAAAACGTGTTTTTCAACTGAGATTCACGTGACGTATTCACTTTTGGCGATTTCGATGCACCAATTCGCGAAAAACTGTACAAAAATGTTGATTTTTTTTAGCAAATATTTGAAATTTTGCACCTTTTGTATGGAAAGAAATGACTAACCGAAGAAACTAACGTCGGATTCGTGTTTAGCGAGTCAAAATACTCCGATAAACACCCTTTTCGTGATCGTTTTACTTGAAACTCGAAATTCGCTATTTCTGTCATGAAAAATCAGTGAAAAAGGCGAATTTTGAAACTTTAAGCAAAACGATCGCGAAAAGGGTGTTTATCGGGGTATTTTGAGCCGCTAAACGCAAATTCGACGTTTGTTTCTCTATTTGGCTATTTTTTCCGTATAAAACACTCAAAACTTTAAAAATTTGATGAAAAAAAATACATTTTTGTAACGTTTTTTGCAAATTTCGACCTTTGGTGCATCGAAATCGCCAAAAGTGAATATTTGACGTGAATTTACGTTAAAAAACACGTTTCTGGGTTATTTTAAAAAAGTGGTCGCTCTTCGCTTATATGGTGTTTTTCACGATTGAAAACTTTAAATAGCCGAAAAAACACGAAGCAGTGCACCAAAATTGTTGAAAAAATTATCGTAAATACACCTGTACGAGATGTAACTTTGTGCCAAAGAACAGAAAATTTCCTTCACTTCCACTAGAATTAAAAATTCTTGAAAATAATGCAATAAAATGGCCATAGTCCAAAAGGTAGGTGGTTGGGGTCAAAAAATTTTCTAAATTATTTTTACATCAAGAAACACCAACTGAGGGGGTTAGATCAAAAATCGGAGCGGGGGCCAAATTCACCCATAATTCAGCTATACCCTTTTTGAATTTTTTGTATTTTTAATAAGTCAGTTTCGATATTTCCTTCATTAAGTATAATCGAAAAAATATCCTTGAAATTTTTCTTAACCTTACTGAAATGAAGTTTATTTCAATTTTTCGACTTCACAAATGCAGAATTTTCTAAATTTTCAATAAAAATCTCATAATTTGATTTTGTCGACCAGAAATATAAATTTATGTTATTTTTCAAGTACGTTCCCCTCCCTCTCCAAGATCGATTCAGCCCCTTAAAAAGTACGTTCCAAGGTTGTGAAAATGATTGAAGATTCTTCAAAATAATTATTATAAAGCTGGGTGTAGTAGGTAGTTGAAAATTTTCACAAAAATGGTGCAGTAGTTATGTATGAAAATATTTCAAAAGCGTTAAAAATGTATTATTTGTTTGAAGTTGAATTTCAAATGAATTTTTTCAAAAAAAATTTTAAATTGTTGAAAAATTTCGCATGGGTAGGTACTTTGTTATTTATGTAGTTTTTTTTTACAAATTTAAATTTTTTTGAAATTTTTACCACTGGGCTATTCCATGCTAAAACAGACCAAAAGTGAAGTCGGGTCTTCCGATTTCGCTCAGATTTTTTTTATGAGTTCTCCTTGGTGGTTTATTCAGGAAACCACGATTATTTTTTTTCTAACCCTCAAGGGGGCTAGGGGGTGGGCCTCGTAATTTTCATGAAATTGTGATTTTTCGCCAAACTATCCAACTTTGAAGGCTTATATCTTTTAAATAAGCTGTACTTTGGGGAAAACAGTTTGCGGGGCCTGAAAGAGAATTGAAAGTAGATTCATAAGTGATAATCACATTTTGGAAAGCTCAAAGTTGAACTTTGGTGGCAAAAGCTCAACTTTCATGATATGTACAAAATATGAAAGCTACCACTTAAAAATCTGAAAAAATTACAGTGAGTAGCCCTTTTTACCCTTTTTTCAACCGACAAATTTTCAAGATGTGATCTCCAGACCCCTGGGGGTACAGGGGTCCACAATTATGACCGAAATTCAAAAAAATCGATAAAGTCGAGTAACACATCGATGACCACTAATTCGAAGGCGCTGAGTTCGAATATGTACTCAGTTTTTTCATCCGACCCCTCTGAACCCCCCTTATTAGCCCCTTCGATAGGGCCAAAATTTGAAAAAATGAAAAATAACGTGCGACCAGTCGTTTGTTAGGTTTTTGAGGGCGCTGAGTTCGAATATGTACTCAGTTTTTTCATCCGACCCCTCTGAACCCCCCTTATTAGCCCCTTCGATAGGGCCAAAATTTGAAAAAATGAAAAATAACGTGCGACCAGTCGTTTGTTAGGTTTTTGAGGGCGCTGAGTTCGAATATTTGATTATTTTTTGGATTTGACCCTTGAGTGCCCCCCTAGCCCCCAATTTTGGGGAAAAGTGGGTCAAGATATTAAAATGGCGTGTGGCATATCGATTCTCACTAATTTGAGTGCGTAGAATTCGAATATCGACTTACTTTTCGATTTGACCCCATTCCTCGCGCTTTAACCTAATGAAAAAATACGAATATGAGGGGAAGTATTCGATTAGATCACGAGGAATGGGATCAAATCGAAAAGTAAGTCGATATTCGAATTCTACGCACTCAAATTAGTGAGACTCGATATGCCACACGCCATTTTAATATCTTGACCCACTTTTCCCCAAAATTGGAGGCTGGGGGGCACTCAGGGGTCAAATCCAAAAAATTATCAAATATTCGAACTCAGCGCCCTCAAAAACCTAACAAACGACTGGTAGCACGTTATTTTTCATTTTTTCAAATTTTGGCCCTATCGAAGAGGCTAATGGGGGGGGGGGGAGGGGGTCAGAGGGTCGGATGAAAAAACTGAGTGCATATCCGAACTCAGCGCCTTCGAATTAGTGGTCATCGATGTGTTACTCGACTTTATCGATTTTTTTGAATTTCGGTCAAAATTGTGGACCCCTGTACTCCCCAGGGGTCTGGAGATCACATCTTGAAAATTTGTCGGTTGAAAAAAGGGTAAAAAGGGCTACTCACTGTAATTTTTTCAGATTTTTAAGTGGTAGCTTTCATATTTTGTACATATCATGAAAGTTGAGCTTTCGCCACCAAAGTTCAACTTTGAGCTTTTCAAAATGTGAGTATCACTTTTGAATCTACATTCAATTCTCTTTCAGGCCCCGCAAACGGTTTTCCCCAAAGTACAGCCTATTTCAAGATATAAGCCTTCAAAGTTGGGTAGTTTGGCGAAAAATCACAATTGCATGAAAATTACGAGGCCCACCCCCTAGCCCCCTTGAGGATTGGAAAAAAAATAATCGTGGTTTCGTGAATACCAAGGAAAACTCATTAAAAAAATTTGAGCAAAATCGGAAGACCCGACTTCACTTTCGGTCTGTTTTAGCATTGAATAGCCCCACTATTTTGACCAAATTTTATTTTACAATGTTTTGAACCGTTTTCAAAATGTTTTAATCACAATTTTCTAATAATTTGAGAAACACTTCAACAATTTTGAAAAAAGTTGGATATTTTCTTGGATAAATGCATCAATTTGTTTTCTCGTGCAAATTATTGTAGGGATACTTATTTTATGGGGGGGGGGGGGGGGGGTGGCTGCCAGGAAGAACAAATTGTTTCAAAAAATAAGTAAAAACATTCGAAGCAGTTCCATTTTGATGCTTTATTCAAGGGTAAGGTGTCCTAATTTCGACCACTTTTTTTGAAACTTCCACCAAATTGAAGACTATTTGATGTAGAAACCTAAAAAATAGGTAGTTTAAAAAATACCTAAATCTTTCCTTTACTATTCCTTAAAATTTTGAGTCGATAAGATAATTTTTTCTATTTTTGATGATTTTTTTCTGAAAGAAGTCAAAATTCGATTTTGAAAATTTGATTCCCTAATTTCAACCAACGACTGATTTCTTCAGCTAATTTTCAAAAACGATGATTTCATCGAAATCTAACCCTAATTCACCATTAAAAAGCACAATAATGTGGTGCAGTTTATTCCGAATATTATTCGAAATACACGATCAAAGAATACACAGACAAAATTTTTCACCTATGCGATTTCGTCTTTTCTAATTATTTTCGCGAGTTTTAGGTGCAGGGTTGTTGGTTTGGTCTTTTATAATTTGGAGGGATGGTCGAGATTAGGAACCTGGTCGAAATTAGGACACCTTACCCTAAACGTTGCGTAAATGATGAAATTTTGTTGAAATTTATTGCCTACATAAGCACACCCAGAAATTATTCAAGGTAGGGGCTCAGAATTCGAAAAATGGGGGGGGGGGGGTGAAATTTCAATGAAAAAATTCAGTAACTTGTTATTTCAGTGACGCTGGCGTAGTCAGGGTATTTTCAGTAGGTTGATAATTCATAAACGGATTTGAGCCAAGTAAAATTTTAAAAAATACGGAATTACAGTTATTTTTTACTGATTTTTTCTGATAAACTGGGAATTGATTGAGAAATTAGTGATTTTTGACCGAAAGATCAGTGAAAAATCATCAATTTTTAAAATAGAAGGCTGAAATACTGCCCGAGCAAAGTGAGGGCGAAATTTTTTTAAAAAATCAAGTTTCAAGAGCGAAAAAAAATCACTTTTTTCACATTTTTGTAATAAAAAAATCTCCTGTCTAAGCTTGAGGAGGGGGATCGAGCTCCCTGGCCCCCTTTCTCACCCCTTGGGTGCAAGAATTACGTGCTGCCGATTTCATGCATTAGGCAAAAAATTTCCTATTTCATGCATTAGGCAAAAAATTACCTATTTCATGAATTAGGCAATTACATCGATTAGGCGTAACATATACCCACACCATATTCTCGTACGTTGTATAACAATTCCAACAGAAATACATTTTATCCTCAACTTCCGGCCAATTATCGAAACCATTCCCAGCTTACAATCACATATAAAATTATTTCGTCAGTTTTAGCCGGCGATAAATTCGCCTAGGTCTAGGTACTAATGAATATAAAGCCAGCAACACCGTCGATGGGCATTCATACGTCGGCGCTCGAATACTTGGAAAGCCGTAATTTCGCATTATTTCGCTACTACCCCCACACGCGAACGCAGCCCCGACAATAACAATATGTTTTCAAATCGAG
This sequence comes from Pseudococcus viburni, assembly GCA_033439095.1. Lineage (NCBI taxonomy): Eukaryota > Metazoa > Arthropoda > Insecta > Hemiptera > Pseudococcidae > Pseudococcus > Pseudococcus viburni. The sequence continues at coordinate 142,262 of JAVBJF010000042.1, read as the reverse complement.
GGATAAACAAAACTACAGAGTGCAAGTTTTCGGGCGAACGATGGCACCGGCACGGGCACGCTGCACTAAAGCGGATTTACTCGATACACCCTTCAGGAAATTGAGCTAATCAACTTTCAGCCTCTTTGCGGGGGTAAAATATAATAAAAGCCGTTACAAATAATAAAAAAACCATTCGTAATGGTTCGGCTGGCCGATGGTTTGGGTTTGTTAAAAAACAAATACCTAATCGCGCCGGGTATACTGATTCTTGCCTAGTTTTTTCGTCTTCGGTTCGTGATGTTTTATTATTTTACTACATCAACCCCTGCAAGTGGGGAAAATGTCCTGAACGTTGGTAGATAATTTTCGTTCACAATGCTCGATTTACGTGCCTTTTTTCGTACGTATCGTTTGTAACGAGTTCGTGAACGTGATATTGAGAGATTTTTCTGTTTGGTATTATTTCGATACTACGATGATTTGATCATCAAACAATAAGCTATTGATCGAGGGCAATGAATGCGAAATCCCAAGAGATCTTATCGAGGGTTTAATTTTTTCGTCGCGATGGTATCGCGTATTGAATCCTTTCGTAGCTGCTCTTCCTCCCCCCTCAATGGGAAACTGGTTATTTACTATCTTAATAACGATAATGTCTCATTTGATGAGGAAAATTTATGAATTAAAGTTCCCGATTATTTTATCACGAATGGGTATCTAAATCCCATCGTTTATACCTCACCACTGATTATTTGAACGTTCTGTAGTAAGAGGGGGTTAATAGCGGTGAAGGGGTCATTACCCACTCCACGAGGTCAAAAAGTCTTCCCAATATTCAAAAATAAACAACCTACGACTAAATCCATACGGATTCTGAATCGTTCTGTTTTTCAAATAGAGTTTTTTTTTTCAAGGCCCTTTTGATTTAGGTAACATTAATTTTCAATCTCTGAATATTTTTTCTCGAAATTTTTCGTTTTTTTTTCAACGTTAATTTTTCAAGTCTGAAATTTCTTCCTCGCAATTTTTTTCTTAAAATTTTTCAAAACTTCAAAATCTTTCAACGTAAATTTTTCAAGTCTACAATTTTTCCTCAAAATTTTTTCAATGTAAATTTTTCAAGTCTGAAATTTATTTTATTAAAATTTTTCAACGTAGATACATTTCAAGTCGGAAATTTTTTCCTCAAAATTAAAAAAAAATGTTTCAACGTAACTTAGATTTTTCAAGTCTTGAAATTTTTTTCTCAAAATTTTTCAACGTAGATATTTCAAGTCTGAAATTTCTTCCTCATAATTTCTTTCTTTAAATTGTTCAAAACTTAATAAATTTTCAAACGTAAATTTTTCAAGTCTAGAATTTTTCCTCGAAATTTTTTCAATGTAAATTTTTCAACTTTGAAATTTTTTTATTAAAATTTTTCAACGTAGATATTTCAAGTCGGAAATTTTTTCTTCAAAATTTTTCGACGCAAATTTTTTCAGTCTAAAATTGTTTCCTACCAATTTTTTCAACGTAAATTTTTCCAGTCTAAAATTTTTTCTCAAAAAGCGAAATTTTACCAATCTGGATGACCTATAAAAGTTATATCCCCGCCAACAAAAATTTGAAAAAATGACGTTGAAAAATTTTAAGGAAAAAATTGTGAGGAAAAAATTTCAGACTAAAAAAATTTCCGTTGAAAAATGTTAGGAAAAAATTTTGAGGAAGAAATCTCAGACTCGAAAAATTTACATTGAAAAAATTTTAGACTTGGAAAATTAACGTTGAAAAAAGAAGAAAAATTTTGAAGTTTGAAAAAGTTTGAGAAAAAATATTCAGAGTTTGAATTGAAAATTAGTGTGAAATCAAAAGGACTTTGAAAAAAAATTTAGTTGAAAAACAGAACGATTCAGTCGTTCGGAGTGTATTTGTACTTTCGTGCCTGAAGCACAATCCGTATGGATTTTAGTCGTAAGTAAATAAACACGTTCTATTTTTCTGAATAATTTTCTGAAAACATTCCAATTAGCTTTTTATTTACTAGAACACGTTTCCAAAAGTTGTGCTAGTATAAAATGGATAGATACATCATAGTGTTAGTTGGGGATCAACCTATGAAATGAACGATAAAATTTTTAAGATCAAAGTTGATCCACTAAATTTTAGACCCCAACACAATGACATTTTGTTGGACTTGAAAAACTTGGGAAAAGGCTCTAGTGTGGTGAGGGGGTCATTTGACGTCTGGGAGAACTTAATAAAAATTTTTACGCCACTCGGTTTGTTTTGGTAAAATATGATTTTAGAGCGCATGAGCAAATTTTTATCTCATCCCCGGGAGGGGGGAGGATACGTGATTTCCAAGCTAAAAATTCTATCTCCGCGAGTTTTCAACCGATTTTCATCAAACTTGGTACATAGGTAGAGGTACTATAGGGAAATGCCCTGAAATTTTTTCAAATTTTTCCAACCACATTAATGGCCTCGAATTTGTTTTTGAAAATTTCAAATCGCCCTGGAGGACACAATTTTGAAATGAACAAAAAAATAATTTTTTTTAATGCATTTCACACCTTTTAGAATTTTTTTTAGATTTTTTCTGGTGGTGAAAGTTAGTCAAATGTTCAAAAAACATTTAGCCAAGGAGCAATATCATCAAAGAAGTTTTTTAAAAAGACATACCTAAGTATTATATGTTAATCGCAATTTAAAAAGTTTTTATGTGACGTCCAAAGTCTATGAAAAAGTCGTACTATGCCACCCCTAATTGATTTTTGCGAGGTGGGGGGGGGTGTTCACCCTTTAAGGTGGAGAAAATATTTTGAGTTGATTTTGCTCAAATTCTTGTAGAGGGTTATTTAGGTGTAGAAGTACACCCAAAAAAATTCAGCTCCCCTCGACCTCAGGGGACTGAGCCATCGCTCCCCAAAGTTAAACACGTTTGACTGAAATGACAAAAAAACGAATTTTTCGATTATGAAGTCGCCTTAAAATTTTGGTATTATTCATACACATTTTGAGAAGAAAAATCCGACTAACCTATCAGCTTTAGGTTAAAAGTACATCTGGAACAATTTTTCAAAACTTCTGCTTGGCAGACTTCAGTTTTTGAGGAGGAAAAATGGTGGGGTGAGGATATATGTACCTACCTGCAATTTGATCTAAGATTGAAAAAAAATCGACCGAGTAGATCCGAATAAAAAAATTCCAGATTCTTTCGGGTTATAGAAATTTTTAGGCGCAAAGGAGGCCAAGTATAGAATGCGAGATTCTCAGGTGAAAACTTTTTTTTTTGGGGGGGGGGGGCAGAAATTGAAATTTTTAATATAATTTTGTGTTCTAAATACTTGTCGTGTTGGTATTTGACAAATGGGGTGGGGAAGAGGTCAAAAACTCAGGACCCACTCACAACACAGACCTGAAACTTGGAGGATAAAAGTACTTTTTGAGGGACCGATTCACCATACTTATCTGGCTATGCCCATTTCTTCAAAAAAAAAATCATAAAATTTTAATGATTTTTAAAACTAAAAAAGTCATTGATATTGAGGTTGACATGGATCATGGATGCATATTCCCATTTCTCAAAATCATCTGGAGTGATTTTTCACAATTTTGGCCAAAAATTATGAAAAATTCACAAGGATGTAAGGCAGGGGGTGAAAAAATGTTTCAAAGAATGAAAATTTTCCGATTATACGAGTATAAAAAATTAGAACTTCTCAAAATATATAAAATCAAAGTATCAACTAGACTTGGCCAAACGAGTCTTCCAATATTTTTTGCTTTTTTACTTTATTTTTCATGCTTAAAAGTTGCATAAATCGAAAAAAATTCCTTCCCTCCTCCCTACCTTACTCGATCCTTTAATTTTTCGAAGTGAAGAGACAAAACGAAAAATTGTATTTTCATTTTGACTGAAACGACGAGTGGCTTGGAAAACCACTCCAGATGATTTTTTTTTTTTTGTAATAGAAATATCTAATTCAACACCATTTGAATGGAGAAAAAAATTCGAAAATATTTTTAATGGCTTCTCTGACTAAAAATCATGATAATTCTTAGAGAAAATTTAAAATCGTAGTTGGTGCAGTTTTTTAAAAATTATCACGAACAACTTTTTATTTAGTTGAAACTGAAAAGTAGAAAAAATCTCAAAAATCTCAGTTATTGATTTCTGAATCTCAAAAATTATCAAATCCACTTCAAAATTCATCATTCGTCATTTCTATCAAAGCTCACATCACACGTATGAATTTTCGAAAAAAGTAATTTAATTTTCCGAACAACTCCAATCAGCTAGTGAAAGTTTCGATTTCGATATGCAAATCCCAATGCTCCAACAATTCAACACTTTCACCCAATCACAGTTATATTTTCCTTTATCCAAACTTTCTAGACACCCTGTACCCAAATCGTTCGAAATAGGGCTAATTTTCGGTATAATTCGCACCATTCAAGGGGAAAAGCCTTTTCAGAAATCAAACCACCTATACAATTGAATCAACTACCCGCCCAGCCAATTGACAGGAATCATATTCCAATCACCAGCTTATACCATTCGACCCAAAAAAAATCACACATGCACACTCCGTTACGTAAAAATTCTCCAGACAGGAGTCACCACGAATCCTAAACTCGAGCTAGACTTCGAAATAGGGGGAAAAAAAATTGAAATTCGAATTGTCGACACTTTCAGATCGAAAGTGCAGAATGACATTGACGAATATTATCTCACTGCTCAGCGGTGCGTTCACGTGGTACTTCCGATGGTAAAATTCATTTATCGCCTGCATTCTAGACACTTTTCTCCCCAAAGAATGTCCCGGCTACGTTTGGTAAAAATAAAGCAAAGATGCCGCGTGTGTGAAATTATTTCGCACAATAGCCCTATATTGTGGGCGAACCACATTACCGAAAAAATACCCATCTCGAAGATGGGCGAAGAATTGGTCACGCGAACCGACATACGAGATAGTTTTTCGACGTGACGGTTGCACCTCCTCAGCATCCCTTCGGACGATTGCAATCCGTGGAAATTCTATCTTTTTTGGCTTTAATGGCTCGGAACTCGAAGTAAAAAAAGAATTCGTGGTTTCGAGCTCGAGGGTGCATAGGTATACCTTATTGCGTTTCGCCGAAATGCAGAGGGGGATTGAACCAGAATACGTTCGTGTAAGGGCCAACACTCGTTCAACGCCCCCTCCCCCCTGGCTCCTTACTCCTGCGTCGCCTCGTTCCCTGTCTAGAAGCAATTAATTTCACGATATTATACGGTCTTATTTAGAAGTTTGATTTTTTGCCCCTTCTACGGACACTTTGAAACAAAACGAAATTATTAAAATATAATCGTCGTATTTACTTTTCCAGGTAGCGTGGTTGCGAGTCGACACGCAAACTATTCTTACCATACATACTCACGTGATCACCAAGAACCACCGTATCGGAGTGAGCCAAAGTGATCACCGAGCTTGGTACTTGCATATAAAAGAGGTACGCGAATCGGATCGCGGATGGTACATGTGTCAAATAAACACCGATCCGATGAAGAGCCAAGTTGGACATCTAGACGTCGTCGGTAAGTGGATATCATTTTCGTGTTTCGTCCCTTTTTCCTCGTTTTGTTTACTTATTCACGCCAAAGACTGTGAAACGCTCGGCCCCCCGGACCTTCCCACTCGCCATCCTTTTATAACTATAATATGAAATATTTCACGATATAATATCGCCACGCCACTTTCGATAAACTTATTAAATGAAGTTTCCCGACCATGATGGCGTAAAAAAACCTCGATTTTTTTCCCTCGTCGTTCGTTATATTTTTCTAAAGGTATAAAAATTTTCAAATCTTAACTTTCGTACAGCTAAAAATAAACTTTTTTGCTCGACATTTAGTCATCGTCGGTGTTTAAGAAAATGAATGGAAAAATCCGATTTGGATTCCTTTTTTTTTTGGTTCGGAGGGGAGGGTGGGGGGGGGGGATCGCGCGCATCGTTAATTCGAACCAGAGTGCGAGGGGAGGGAAAAAGAGTCAAAAAAGACCAACGAGAAAAAATTTAGAACGGATTTCGCACAACTGGGAACTTTGTCGGATGGAAATTACTAAATTAGTTCGAACACGTTCGTCGGCGTAGGTTATGCTCTTTAATGAAAATTATTTTTTACTACGCAGCTTTTTCAAAAGACTCGTAAATATTTTTCAAATCATTCCGCGCAGATGATTTCCCAGCTCGGTGTATCCTTCCAGGCCCCTCCCCCCTTTTGCTAACCTGCGTAAAAAATCCTTATTGAAAATATCAGAGAAAAATAAGGAAACATCTCGTAACGTTTTTATTCCGCCAGAATAATCATCAAATCGTAATTTGTGTTTTAAACATCGCCCCCCCCCCCGGCCTCCTCGGTCTCGCTTAGTTACGTATTGCGAACTTCTCGTAACTGTAGTGAAATTCTTTTGATTTTTAATTTAATTAATAAACTTTACCGTGCATTTTATTGTGATGGGAAGACGAACCGTGAGATGGAGGGAAATGTCAAGTTGAGACGTGACTCGAAGTCGAGGTGTTCGTAAATTGATAATTGACCTGTGTAAGTGGAATAGAAAACTCGATAAGTTGAACATTGCTGGGTGGGGAGCGAGCTCCGGTAAGTTTTCTGCTTTTAGTGTTCATGATATTTTTAAAAGATTCAAAAATGTTGAGAATTTTAATAAAAAATTGTACCTGGTTTAATAATAAACGGAGACGGTTGACGACAGCCAGGGAGTGAAATGATCGAAGTTTAAAGTAGAAATTTCCAAGTCGGCGTCATTAAATCGAGGGCAAACAATTTCATATGAATTTTTGATCGACTGAGCATCATCCTCGGGTAAATTCTCAGATGAGGTATCTGAAAGTGTGAAAGTCGATTTTCAAACAAAGTTGCGTAAAATATAAAGAAATAAATTTTAAAATGTCAAAATTGCGTGAAATATCGCAAAAAAAGAGACCAAGTTTGTTCGTAGAGGAATAAGCTTACCAGGGACTTACCCCAAAACTTATACGCCGATCGAAAAAATTTTTTATAGATGGATAGAGCATCAAAAAAGATTCTCAGGGTCAAATTTTCTGCCCCTGAAGTTAACAAAGATGGAGTTATGGAGGGTTAAATATCGAAAAATCACTAAATTCATTTTAAAAAATTACTTAAATTGCAATATCTTTAGGACGTAATTTTTTTTACCATAAACTACCTTCCATATAAGTCGTCTATTTAAATGAATTTGGCGATTTTTAGATTTTTAATCTCCCATAACTCCACCCCTGCTAACTTTAGGGGCTGAAAATTTGGCTCTGGAAGTTTTATGCGTCTAAAATTTTATTTCAATCGACGTGTAACATTTGGGGTAGCTCTCTTGTTAGATAATTGCGGTTCTAAGAGTGGTCGTTTCGTAACTTTTTTCGAAAATTGAATCGAGGCGATTTCAAAAATTGTGTTCATGCTCCAAAATAATTATGGTGAAAATTTCAACTCTCATAATTATTCAACTCCTACTTTTCTTCAACTGTCATTTAAAAAGTCAATCATGTTCAAAAAATTTAAAGAATGGAGAAAAAAATTCAAAACTTTTATCAAAATAGGTAAAATGTTACTCAAAAACACAATTTTCTACCATATTTTGCCTTATCTCTCTTTCCAGGAGTACTTGGGAAAATCCAATTTTTTCACGTAAGTACTTAAATTTCTCTGTTCAAAAATCGAAAAAAAAAATTATGTGAATGTTTGCACCCCACTGTTATCGTACACCTTAGTATGTACTTTTCAAAAATTGAGATTTTTTTTTTGAAAATGGAGTGAGGATGAAAAATTACCAAACGATGATTATTTCCAATAAAAACACAGGTCGACATTTTTAAACTTTTGAAATGCTATTTGAGGTTTGATGGGTGATTTTCATAGCATTTTTTGCGCTGATTACGAAACAAGCAGTGAAAAAATTCCATCGCCCAATAATTTTTCACAATTTGAATTTTTCGTTTAATGGCTTTTCTACTTGTTTTTGATAACTTTTGACACTTCAAGTGGATTTTCTGAGAAGGAGAAGGGTTCTACGAAAAAAACGAATAGAACATAAGTTGTAGAGCGTTAAATTTCCTATCTGGAGAGTTCAATTAGTTTTTTCTTAAGAGGCTTAGTTTTTGAGATATTTTCAATTTCAAAAAAAGTTAAGCTTTGAACTTCAAGCTAAAATATCTCAAAATCTAAGTCTCCTAAGAAAAAACTAACTGAACTTTACAGATAGGAAATTTGACGCTCTACAATTTATGTTCTATTCATTTTTTTCGTAGAAGCCTTCCCCTTCTCAGAAAATCGACTTGAATTGTCAAAAGTTATCAAAAAAAGTAAAAGCCGTTGAACAAAAAATCCAAGTTGTGAAAAATCCTTGGGTGATGGAATTTTACCGACTTTTCCATTTATGGAAAAGTCGAGTACTAAATTGTTCATCATGGTTGAAATGGACGTCGGGACCAACTTTTCTTCACGTTTTAGGACCTTCTGAACACGATAGGACGTGTGAGAAAAAACGAGGTTTCCTTATATATATATATATATATATGGATCATACTAACCTTGCGAGACCCACTTTGCAAAAAGAGATCATACAGACACTGTGAGGCCCAAAACTTTAAAAATAGGCATAAATAAAGGGTCTGATAAAAATGCCAATGTTTGTAACCAAAAAAATAGTAGAAAATGAGACGAGTCTAATGGCGCTAGCGTCATATTTGTATCTCTTTATGCTTATGAATGGCGCATGGTTAAAGTTTCCAAATGTTGCTGTGTGCAGAGAGGCGAGGTAATTTGTATATAAAGATATACAAACGACCTTGCGAGACCCTCTGCCTACAGACTCCTGAGTATGCATACATCATGAAAAACCACTTTATATGGCATGACGTTGCGAGACCCGATTTCGGGCCTCGCAAGGTAAAAACGGGCCTAATAAGGATAGCGAGATATCCAAAACGGGTCTCGCAACGCTGCAATATGCCTATATATATATATATATATGCCAACAGTACCTCTTCGTCACCGTTTATATAGGCAAGTATCCTTTCCGTCACCGAAATCGGTGACGAAGGCGTTTTGCCGGTGACGTAGGCGTTTCCCTGTGTATATCAAGTTAAAACAACTCTTTTTAACCCAAAATGAAGGTGACAGAGGCGTCTGGTGGTTACGCAGATGTCTCATTGTGTATACTCGCCTAAAACTGCTTTTTTCACCATGCACATGAGATCGCGATCTTTTTTTTGTGGTGACGTGGAGGCTATGTATATACCTACAGTATACAGATTTTAAAGTCCATTGTAATAAAAGTCTTTATCATGTCGCGCCACCTGCTTATTCATTTGACTTGAGGGAGGCAAAGACGTATAAACACTATAAAAACTATGCTGGTTTTAAATACCACGTGTAGAAACCAACAGAAGCATATTTAAAGGTGGTGACGAAAAGGTACTGTTTATAAAAGGTGACGTCGAGGTTATGTTGGTCCATATATATATATATATACACACAAATCTATCAAGGTGAGATCCGATAGAAATTTGGGTAACCTGAGATCCACCTTCGGAGTTGCATATTCTGAAGTATATAGGAGAGGTAATCATTACTTTGGTGCTGTTAAATCATGGGGACCATAGAGGGGTAAAAAATTTCAACCTTTTTTTTTGAAGACAAATCCTGGAAAGGTGAGATCCGTTGATAAAAAGTGGAAAGGTGAGATCTTATACACATATACAATTGTAATTTGAGTTAAGGTGAGATCCAGCGGCGTTGCCAAAAATTAGGTGCTATTTTTGTCTTGTATCAGACCTACGAAAATTAATAAAGCTATCTACTGGGTGTAATTTGGGTTCCGCGAGATTCTCAAGTATTGAAGCGTGGCCATGGGGAAAAAAATTGAATGAGTGGCCAAGGGGACAGCTTCTACCTAATAATGGGACATTCTCTCATTT